>OX235276.1:69927001-71138281 GCA_944472155.2 Trichobilharzia szidati | reverse complement strand
AATTCACTCAATAATGTCAACCGAAATGCAAACAAATTTCTGATGAAAAACATGAGGAATCCAACTGAACAACAAACATGCAAAAACGCCATAACAAACACACCAAAGAACGTACACATACGTGAAGCGATAACAGAGAACTGAGGAAATTTTTCATCACAAATATATATTAATACAGTTCAAATGAAGCTAATGTCAGAAACTGAGGGAGATTGCATGCTAAAATTTTCTGAGGTGAAATTACAAATAATAATAAGGGTTCACGAGGTCAATGAAAGATAACCTTCTTTATGACATGTTTGGGCGTGCAGCGTCGAATCATACATCCGTGGTATTCACGAGGACAGGTGGAATGAAAGGTATGAGTGAATTTCTCGGTCGATCTGTACACCAGTGATATGTTTCATGGCAGGAATAACCGCAACACTCGTAGTCTCTAGTGCATTTTTCTCCACGTTTCATACATTTGAAACAGGTTCCTGGTCCCACTGGTTTCCACGCACACCGTAGAGGACTGCAGCATGGATAGTCTCTCTCACAAGTCTGATTCACACTCCGACATAGTGGCGATTGACTGACGGCTGAAATCAAGTGGAAGTGGAATTGAAATCAGTCAATGAGCATCATTTAAGAGATTGGTGCATGTTTGTAAGCATGTATGTATGTATGCATGCATGTATCTATTGATGGATGGATGAATCAGTGCATGACTGGATTTTGGTGAGAATCTGTCGATAAGAGCGGATGTGTGTGTGTGTGTGTGGGTCTGCGTCCATAACGGTTAACGCAATGCTATCGTTGATGATCTGATGCAGATACTGAATGTGCCTGCGATTCTGATGATTATGTGGGCCTTGAGAATTCACCATCGCTGGTGCAGGTGCAGATAACGTTGATCGAGTGATATGGCGTGGGTGAGGAGCAGTAGGAGGAGGACAGTGTAGATGATGATGGAAATGACGTTTTTGGTGACGATATTCTGCCGATGTTTATGCAAATGGATTAATTAGTATTCGAATGGGATGATGTGTGATCGACTGACAGACAAACTGAATGACTGATCGACTTACCTGTTGTCATGCATACGGCACACAATACAACAAGGAGAACTGACGGAACACAGTGCATCATCTCGTCTGTCTGTTTGTTGATGGTTTCGAGGCGGTTTGATTAAGAAATGTTAGCAGTAGGTGCTTATATATAGTTAGAGAAGACGATAAAAATAGACAAAATCATGAGTGATGCATTAGTCAGGTCATCTACGTGATTCAACATGCTCTAGCGTGGATGGAGTGAAGTTGTGATTCACAGATTTGTGATTTGCATGTTTCATGCAATATGACAGATGATTTGATGAATGAAGCATTTCACGATCAACCACCCACTTGAGCACGCATCAAAGTATTATTATTCTCACACACCTTCACATGCTTCGAAATCAGAACAATCACACTCACACACAACGGATTTTGTAGTCGACGCCATTATCGATTAGATTTTATTTTGATTAATCCCTAAGTGGTACACAGAAATATTAGTTGATGACGTTTCGAGCACAAATTATTGTTCATTATCATTTACAGCCACTCACACAACTATTTCTTTCATTCACATACTTGTGTGTAATTGACGAGATATTTGGAATCGACGCAGTGACTGAGAATGAAATGTCACATTCATTTATGCAAGACACAGATACATTTATTGTTTAGAACACTTGTCATATCATACATAGGATTCCCGATATGGAAGCAGTTATATTGGTACTGAGGATGATCATCACCCAGCGTATTTCAGAGAGGGACAACCTGTGTTTTTCGAACCATTCTGCAATCACAATTCAACAAAATAATATGATTTGTGGAATGTGTTGGATTGCCCGTGATTTCAGTCTGATATGTGAAACGATGAGAATATGGCGAAAATAGTGAATGAGTAATTTCAGAAAGAAACGATCAATTCCACTGCATGCATCACCAAACAATCACATGGTGGTGTGTGAAGGAGTTATACTCCTCAATATTGGTGTAAATAGATGAAGAGCGAGCAAGATGTGGTTTGAGAAAAGGAGTTGGATCACTGAAACTTTCCTCATTCAACTGAATATATGCTATCCGAATGATTCATTAGTGATGTTTGAGATCTGCGTAGTAATAATAGGATTGAGGTCGAATTGTGAGAGACGAATATTGAAGATATATTAAGACGTAATTCAGGACCCTATGTGACATGATTGTGAGCAATCGATTGAGCTTGAAATGTCATCGCGAGATAGTAAAGTAGGACAAACTGAAATTACTCATTGTAAGCGCAATATCGCTTGAAATTAAGTCACGCGTAGATAAAGGCTATCCCGGTCCAGAACAAACAAGAAGCCAGTCACTGTTTCTACGGTACTAATAATAAACAAATCAATAATTATATATACAACAAACCTTAACGGTTTAAAGAGTACAAAGCACAACGCCTAACAGAAAGCAAAGTACCGCTATCAGAGTGGAATAGCATCAAATCAAAAATCGTGAACTAGCCGGAATCAGACACGACCGTTCTAGTAGGCAGTCAGTAGAAGAAGGCAGGGCAAAGAACAGAGACCGCCTAATGAATAGACAGACCATAGGCACAAAGATAGAATTTAATTGGCTACTTATCCAGGTCGGCTGATACAGATGGAGATCAATAAGTAAGATAAACTCGACAGAATAGTACAAAGTAAGACATGGGTCAGCAAAAATAACAGTTCACAGAATACTGTGGTTGGGTCATGAGTTCAACGGTCTGACTAAACGGATCGATGTAAAACCACACACAAACAGTTCATTAAACAAGGGTGATAGACACGTCAGTCATGGTTAATTGGGTTGCAACAACGCTAGACTGATCCGGGAAAGGTGGACTTGATTCAAGTATGGGAATTGAATCAATCTTACACCGGCCTCCAAAATCCGAATAGGATTTTATGAATCACGTTACACAGAACAATCCTCCTGCTCGGCTCTCTCACAAATGACTTCCCTCTTGGAGGCATATCTTACGTATATCGCGCTTCACCTCGTTGTTTCTCGTCTTGATTGCTTAGGTCCTGACAAGTCCGTCCGCGGATTGTTCGCGTTCCGCAATCACTCCTAGCAACCAACGGTCTCTTATCAAAGATTCTTGCGCAATCATCACCGCATCCATCAGGGAGAGATTTTCAGATTATGGAATCCATTTCTTTCTAGTTTGATGTAAAGGTAGATATTCTCGCCTCCATCTCCGGCTAAACGACGCTGCTAGATGCATAGCCTGCCTCCATCTGGAGTTGTATACCTGGACAGAATCTGATGGAGTCTCCATATTAATGTTTCGACAGTCAAGTAGTAGGCGGTTTGGCGTGAGAGCTACATTACCTTTACTAACCGATGATGATGGTACAAGTGGCCGATCATTCAACATGCCTTCCACTTCTGCCATGAACGTCAATAAAGTTCCATCATTTAGATTTTGCTCATTGTGGTATGTGTGATGATTTGTGACTGAATGTGAGATCAACGTAAAGTTAGTTATTTGGTTTCTGTTATCAGAACAATGAACGCAAGATTAAGAAAATCATTATAAAGCTATTTAAGACACATGAACGGCAGACTGAGTTACTCTATAACCACAGAGTAACTTTCAAATGCCTCCTGCATGTGTCATCATTGCGAAACATGGTAACATGGGAAAAGCTTTATAGATAATTTCCGTTTGATGAGGGCTCAGACAGTCCCACAATACTATCTAGCGATGACGTTTGAAGCTCAATCGATTGCTCACAATCATGTCACATAGGGTCCTGAATTACGTCTTAATATATCTTCAATATTCGTATCTCACCATTCGACCTCAATCCTATTAATACTTCGCAGATCTCAAACATCACTAATGAATCATTCGGATAGCATATATTCAGTTGAATGAGGAAAGTTTCAGTGATCCAACTCCTTTTCTCAAACCACATCTTGCTCGCTCTTCATCTATTTACACCAATATTGAGGAGTATAACTCCTTCACACACCACCATGTGATTGTTTGGTGATGCATGCAGTGGAATTGATCGTTTCTTTCTGAAATTACTCATTCACTATTTTCGCCATATTCTCATCGTTTCACATATCAGACTGAAATCACGGGCAATCCAACACATTCCACAAATCATATTATTTTGTTGAATTGTGATTGCAGAATGGTTCGAAAAACACAGGTTGTCCCTCTCTGAAATACGCTGGGTGATGATCATCCTCAGTACCAATATAACTGCTTCCATATCGGGAATCCTATGTATGATATGACAAGTGTTCTAAACAATAAATGTATCTGTGTCTTGCATAAATGAATGTGACATTTCATTCTCAGTCACTGCGTCGATTCCAAATATCTCGTCAATTACACACAAGTATGTGAATGAAAGAAATAGTTGTGTGAGTGGCTGTAAATGATAATGAACAATAATTTGTGCTCGAAACGTCATCAACTAATATTTCTGTGTACCACTTAGGGATTAATCAAAATAAAATCTAATCGATAATGGCGTCGACTACAAAATCCGTTGTGTGTGAGTGTGATTGTTCTGATTTCGAAGCATGTGAAGGTGTGTGAGAATAATAATACTTTGATGCGTGCTCAAGTGGGTGGTTGATCGTGAAATGCTTCATTCATCAAATCATCTGTCATATTGCATGAAACATGCAAATCACAAATCTGTGAATCACAACTTCACTCCATCCACGCTAGAGCATGTTGAATCACGTAGATGACCTGACTAATGCATCACTCATGATTTTGTCTATTTTTATCGTCTTCTCTAACTATATATAAGCACCTACTGCTAACATTTCTTAATCAAACCGCCTCGAAACCATCAACAAACAGACAGACGAGATGATGCACTGTGTTCCGTCAGTTCTCCTTGTTGTATTGTGTGCCGTATGCATGACAACAGGTAAGTCGATCAGTCATTCAGTTTGTCTGTCAGTCGATCACACATCATCCCATTCGAATACTAATTAATCCATTTGCATAAACATCGGCAGAATATCGTCACCAAAAACGTCATTTCCATCATCATCTACACTGTCCTCCTCCTACTGCTCCTCACCCACGCCATATCACTCGATCAACGTTATCTGCACCTGCACCAGCGATGGTGAATTCTCAAGGAATACAAAAGAATAATGATAATATTTATTGATGTAATGATTATGCTACCGGTTATAAATTGGTGTTCATTTACAGTTCGTGAATTCGATTTTTATTAGGCTCTTTGCATACATGCACAGCTATTCGACCTAAATAATGATATTGTTGGATTATTTATTATATTTATTTATTTATTTTGGTTAAAGCTTGATATCCGGTGTGCTGCAGGGGATCGAACCTCGGACCATGCGGATAGTCGGCGAGCATCCTAGCCACTGTGCCACTGGCGCACAAGATCTTAGCTCACACAGCCGACAAGCGAGTGAATTTTTATGAAACTTCCCTATTTCACTATCTCCCTCTCTCTCAGTATTACTTGAAGAGACACAAAGAATAAGTCACAGGATCTGATAAAATAACGATATTCAAGTATTGTTTTTTGTAGGGATTTTGTTTGATTGGTTGGAGGATTTTATCATCATCTGGCATCAGTTAGAGAACCACTGGAAAACTAGCTGGGAGAACTGGATAACTGTTTTCTTCGCCCATATTTGAAAATCCTCAGCAGTACACACTGCTCGAGAGGGCTCGGACCCAGGAGCTTCTGGTTACTAGGCCAGCTAGCTCGTAGACCATTAGGGCACTGAAACCCGACCCAATGACCAGTCCATTTATTCCAACTTCTGCCGATTCACGAGATAGCACGACCAATAGGCTGGAAACCTGACTAACTAATAAATAACACGAGATTTGACTTCTTGATCTAGAATCGAATCCGGACCTTCAATGTGACCACTATGTTTCTGTTGAGCGTCGAACTGTGTGATGCAAGGACGCAGTAATATGTAGGAGTGATAAGAAAACTCTAGAAGACCTGGATTTCGCTCGTGGATGATTCATGTCTAATGTGACACAAACTCGAAGTATTACAGGTGTAAACCAGGAAGTGACAGAAAAGGCTGACAGCAAAGACATAATCAACCAACAAAAGCAAGTACCGTTCATAATCAATGGGAGGGATTTCAAAGATTTTACTTTCTTCACTCACCTATAAACCATCATTTCAACTACAGGTAACATAGATAAGGATGTCAAAAACGGCCAGGATCGGAAAGGCAAGACAGACAACACTCAATATAAAGAACGAGATTAGGATTTTCAATAACAATGTTAAGTCTTTTCTTTTAAATATGTCTAAAACTTGACATCAGAGTCACGGTAAGCACCTCCATCAGGCCACTACAGACTATAATAAAAAACTGCCTTCTCTTCATATCGAAGATCAAATTGTAAGCCAGATAGAATTAGCGAAAAGAAACTCTGGGAAGGAGCCAACCAAGACACTATTGATGACGAATATTCTTAAGAAAGTCGAAAGGTATCGGACACATGTGAAGGAGACAGTCGAATGATAGTGAGCACCAGGCCGCCAAGTGGAACCGATCTAGGAAACTATGAGTTGGGCGAGTGAAGACGACAGCGATCAGGTAGCATGATGGAGAGGTAACTGCTTATGGGCAGTCATGATTCCAGCTAACGAAGGTCGCAGAGAATAGGACATTGTGAATGAGTGCTGTTGAAGCCTTTTATCGCAATCGGTACTGGAAAGTACATTAGTGATAATAAAAATCCGATGAACAATCAATAGAAATTTACTTTTTGTTTGTAAATTAGTTACTTTTCATATGTTAGAATCGGCCTAATATGATAAAAACTTTCTGCTGTATATTGCGTTAGCTCTTTATATTGTTTAACAAGTGGTGAATATTAGTATACCAGATATCTCAGATAATAACAATATACAGACATATCTGCTTATTTAAGTGAAAGTACGAGCACTGAAAGTAAGTCTTGCAAGTCACCACTTTTCAGTCTGACCACTTCTTCAGTAAAACGGGAGAATTATTTTTCATCACAAGGTGAAATCAGTCAGAGAACTATGGGGAAAGTCAAAGAGTAGTAGACAGCTATATAACCTTGTCCGGGATTCCTCAGTAGTACTCATCCATCAAGGTTCTTAACCAGGACCTTCAGATTATAAGGTGAGCTCGCTTACCATTTAACCACTGAGACCCGTTGGAATGATCCATCAATCCCATCTCCCGCCAATTTGAGATATAAACGTCACAACCGCCGGCTAATATCACAGGCGAATAATAAATCTCTTACTTGACTTGGTGGACCCCAGTGATCATGGATTTTATATATTATTATTATTTATTATATCACAAAATATTTCTCGTATATGACTAATTGAATAAACTGTAATAGTTTCATTTGAATCACGTTTTATTCGAAGGATACATGCTTTTATGAAGAGTATCGAATAGAGTCAATTGCCTGCACTGAAGTGATCATCTTGTCTTCCATGAAATTTTATTATTCAGGAAGAAAACGTGGATTTCAAGAAGACAGCCAACAGTCATAATTACAATAACTGAGTATGCACGTTCTCTGCTGCGGCAAGATAGACCAGCGTACAAGAAGAAAATACAAAAATATACTGTGAAGCCTTCGTATCCAAATTTATGGCATTATTAGTACGTATATAAGGTGACTGAACACTGACATAATGTTGTCACAGTTTGTCAGTAATAAAAGGAGGGAAACGATTAGGACTAATCAACACCCAGATCAATAAATAAGACAGAATGTTGATGTGAAGACAATTCACTGTAGCTGAAAACTTTCATGACTCTAATACTCTCGATGTTCTTAAATGTCTTTAAACGCTCAAGCCCTCACGGAGCCTTGACCCTGATGGTATACCTGCATATGTTCTAAAACAATGTGCAGATGCGTTGTGTTCTCCACTAACCAACATCCTAAATGCTTCTTTCTCCAAAAATATCGTACCTGACGCGTGGAAAGACATCAAAATTGTCCCTGTCCCTAAAACTGGAAACGGCAAGAACGTTTAGTTCAAACCCATTGCCATCACTTCCCGGTTCTAAAGCTTATGGAAAAACTAATACTTCTTAAATTTGAACCCTCCCTTAAAAACTTCGAAGACCCCAAACAATTTGCCTATAGACAGAGTAGGAGCACTTTAGACACTGCAGCTGTCCTACACAACAACATTGTCTCATCATTAGATAAAGGTGCCAAATACGTCCGCTGCACGTTTCTTGACTTCAATTCTGCTTTCTACTCTTTTCCTAGATGTCTCCCGCTAAATAAGCACTCTTCGACAAAATCCGAGTCCTGGGTCACTAACTGGTTGCATTCCTACTTCTCTAACAGAATGCAGTACACCGTTTACAAAGGTAAATCAACCTCTGCCGTACTCACTGAAGCCGGAGTCCCTCAAGGCGCTGTACTCTCCCCACTTCTCTTTTCTTTCTTTCTACATGACTTACCATCTTCAAATTACATTAATTTTTGTCAAATATGCTGACGATCTGACTGTATCTTTACCTGTTAAGTGTCAAAGCGACTGCTCTAAACTTAATAGCTTTCTGTCAGAAATCAGCCAGTGGTCCAAGGAAAATGGTCTTACCCTCAACCCCTCCAAATGCCGTAGAGTCAGTTTCACCTTAAGGCATAAATCCGACCTAAACAAACTGGTTGGCTCTCACGAGGTATGCAACATAGACGGCACTGAAATAGAAACCAAGTCGGAAATTAAATACCTAGGCGTCATTCTATCTGGTGATCACTCCTGGTCGTCTCACATCTTAGCAATTTCTAAGAAAATATTCCGTCTTACCTTCTACATTAAGAAGTTAAAACATTCTGGTATAACCCAACCCTTACTCCTACAATTCGTTAATTCTCGCATTCTGCCTATTATTCTCTATTGTTCCCCCTTAGTTTTTCCCAGGCTACTGAAGAAAGCCTATAACATATTACGCAGGATGTTAAAGGTTGTCGGCAGGATAAGCACCGTGCCACTTAGCCAGCTTGTTAATATTCTAGTTAGTTAATACCCTAGTTAGTTCGTGTTCTGTGTGATAAAGAAAGCATTAGGCGTGACACCTATAATTCATTATATAGTCAGTAGTACAACTGGATCTCGTCTTTCCAACTCACATCATTTATAGGTACAACATTTTCCTTCTTTCTTTTCCTTTTCTCTCTCTCTTTTTTTCCGTTACGTGCTGCTGTGTTTTTTCTCTCGCTTACGCCAGTAAATATGACAGCTCCCACATTTCTAACACCTTCAAACACTGTTTCGGCTTTCCTTTGCTACCGAAATGCCACTGTGTCGTTGTAATAATGAACTGTGATTTCCTTAATCTATGTAGAATTCTATTTATTGATAATGCACTAACTGGATGCAATACTGGTGTAAAAATGCTGAGAATTCCATTCTGTAATACATGTACTGTTTTGAAATAAAGCGAATTATTATTATTAACGCCCTCAACCTCTACTTAGGTGACAGTTTTTAAACCACCTTGAACGGTTTAGTATCTGCTTTATGAGCTGTTTCAAAGACGTTTTCATCGGTGTCTGTATCTCGTATACTAAGTGAGATTAGGCATGCGTGACATATAGGCTACGAGTAATACATATGTGTCAAAAAATTATGATGGTTTATTGAATGCTCCATAATGTTCAATATCCTTACTCTCCAGTTTGTTGTTCACCTAAGGTCATGGCGTACAGAAACTCACAAAGCTTACAATTCATTCTTCTTGACATTCGCTGGGTATTTAAAAACATGACCACTATCCATTGTTCATGTTGTTCACTTCCCAGTCTTTTCAAACGGTACACTGTGAGACCGCATTTGTTTAGCATCCTTCCACAATGGCAGGCTACTCAATTAGATTTCAGTAGTCTACTTGAAATGTAAATCAACGATAATTTATCACCGTATTATGCACTTCATCTCATGTCGATACGAAATTTATACCTGTCCTACGGAAATCTTGGTAATGTGCACTGCGCATTTTTTACTGGGGTGGCAGACTCATACCATAATATCTCTAAGCTATGTACTTCTGTGCCATCATTACCGACTTTCTCCCCATTGTACCTTTAGACACCCAACTGAACTCATTACTTGAGTCTCAACTGCTTTCTGGCTGACCATCGATTCTTCAGTATCAAGCGTAGGGAATAACAGTTGACTAAAGTCAACGGAAGGTTTCAGAAACTGCTGTCTATGAAAGTAGTGAGAATTTTGTGAGCTGTGTAGAAGCGTCGACTTGATAGACATCGTGATACAAATTTGGATCGAGTTGTTTCTGATAAGTGCTGTGGATCCCCACAATATCTTTTGAGTGAAAAGTGTCTGTCTTGTTCTGCTGATCTGGGATTTAACATCCTCATCCTTGAATCTTTCTATTTGATTTGTGCGAAATTCCCATTCTGATAAACAGAAAATCAAAATAGTCATCCTGCCAATTTGTAATCGACCTATCCAACCTTCAATATGTATATATACATATATATACTCACCTCACCTTTTTGTGCATAACATAGTGCCGTATTCCAGAGAAGCCATATGCTTTGAATTTCAAGAGTCACTCATCACTTTCTTCAACTGATTGAGTTTCATTTTCCTCAGGATTTCGTCGAAGAAATCTGTTGTCAAACACTCGGACCTATTCGAGCGTTGTTATGTCAAGAACAAAAAACAACCCTAATTTCACGTTTATTATGTTTCACTCACTTTCAGTTTTTGCAGTTGTATAACTTAATTTGAATTTTATGCAGTTATATACATACATTTTGTAGGATGAGATGAATTTCCTGAATATGCATTATATCCAGTGCATAACAGCATCCTCGTTTCGAATATTGCTGTTGTTGCTTTAATTACTATTCATATTTCACTGTGAGTTGAATGAATAAGGAATGCTCCAGTCGACTGTCACTTTCTCTATACGGGTCAGAAACATGCACTGTGCATCACAGAAAGCATATCCAACGAGCCACTGCAGACTGTTAAAAACAGCTGCCTTCGCTGTCACCATATAGAATACGAAATGGTGACAAAGAGTTAGCAACGAGAAATTATGGCGACAAACTAACCAAGAACCAGTCTTTCAATATATACTGTGGAGGATATGGAGATGGATGGGGTACATATTGAGACGATCGTTGAATGACATCGCTCTCAATGCAATCTATAGCTGTACTGGAAAGTGAGTGGGAAGCGATGAGGTGGCGATGAATGCTATGGTGATATTGGTGAGATTGTTTTAGGAGTAGGAGATTGGTGAAAATAGGAAATAATGGACAGAAGAATGGAGAGCGAAGTGGAGATGTGTTGTTGGAGCCATATATTTCCGAGTCAGTAAAACTAGTATTCTTTAATACTTGGTTTCTTCATTCGATTATGCCAGTGGGTTGACTGATGTAATCACGCATTTTTTGAATTTGATCGCAATCTAACATTGTACATTTCCTAATGACCACAGATAAAAACCAGAAGGCGAGTATCATTCTTCAGATAGACCGAGACTACGTTTCATAATTAGGTGGAGATGGTTGTTTCACTAGTAAAGCCTCGATGAAGAGAAGGAAGTGTACAAGTAACTGCTGCGAAAATTGCGCAGTTTCAGTAAATGCATAGTGTGGAATACAGCGGCCATCACTTCTCTTCTCTTCACTGATATTACTATTATTCCTCAATTCACTAGTCTCATTATACACATATTCAATCATACAAGACATGATTTCAAAATCATGCATCCAGTAATTGTCAAGCAGGCTGCTTATTGATGACGGGAAGTGCCACCAGTATGAACGACTTTCACTGACTGACATTTCCTATGCAGAACGGGAGAAATCACCTTTGAATCATTAATTTATCAACTAGAATTCTCATTGTGATACATGGATTACATACTGTTTGTTGACCATGACGTATGAGGATGAGGCGAAGTGCATGTTGACATTCGAGTACAAGCAAAAACGGGAATCAGATTGAAAGCGAATCGAAATTTGCTAAGGTGGGAGAGGGTTAAATTCCAAAAAGTAATCTAGGTAGGTAGAGAGAGGTTGATTACTGATTCCTTGTTCATCGAGTCTACACCCAACACATGAAATAGGCAGTGATTCATCACTCTTACCCGAAATATAGAAATATTACTACCAATCAAATAAAGTGAAAAAGAATTGAACTATATGAATGAATTAAGGAAGTCGTGTGATTACCTTGATATGAATATGAGCAATAAATTGTGCTCGAAACCTCATCAGTACACATTACTGTATAAAATTGTGAGACTTTATCAAAATAAATTTTACCCATAATCGAATAACAACCTACCAAAGTGCATACATTTTATTCCTATATAAAATCCAGGAAGATGAACACTATACCGTATCCTTTCTAACTCAGTTCTCGTAATGATGTTTACAAAACAGTAAACACGATTTCTGAAGAAAAGCATGAGGAATCCAACTGAACAGCAAACAAGCGAAATTGCCATGTCAATGACCGCACTCATGCATGAAGCGATAACACAGAACTGAAGAATATTTTTACTATAAATATAATAATGAAGTTTACTGGATTCAAATTATACAAATGTTAGAAACAAGCATCCCACATCACACCAGCATGCTCTTCCCGGCGTGTGGGATCTTCATCAGTGGTCAGAATCTTCCTTCGCTCTGTTGACAGTACCACCACTGTTTTGTTCTTCGAAGTATTGGTTGCTTCATGTCGCAAACAATCACTCTAATACTACTTGATTCGTTTACAGGTTAAAAAGAATAGAAACGACTTCGTAAGTTCTTACAATAACTTTGCAAGATGATTCACACAAATCGACAACTAAGAAACCAACCAAAAATCAGATGAACTGGAACCCACTGAATTACTTGACACAATATATGTACAATCAATATATCAAATGTTGTGCATTCTGCCTTGACGAGCTACCCTTGAAGAACTGTAGGACTTATAACAGTACGCCTACATTCATTCTCAGGTTGACTATCCAAGTGGAAACAGCTCCGTTCACAAAAAAATTAACCAACGCATAGGTGAGAAGTGATACCGAATAAATAAATACTACATGGTAATATGTACAGTGCGACATACCATCCACGATGCCTGCGCTTCAATGCACTACACTCGAAGAATTTTACGACTCAAACAAGCATGCCTAAAAGCATTCCCACGTTGGATTTTGCATTTTTAATCGCATTGTGGAAAAGCCTGTAAAAAGGTGATATAGAGGGAGACAGTTAAATAAGATGTATGTGCTTCTACTGAGCAGTCGATATATTCACGTTCACAAGAGACTCTGGTAATTCTCAGTGAATGTGGATGATTTACTCAAGATCGGCGAATAGAAATGGAGTAACCAGGATCAAATATATTTATCCAACATTTCATGAACAATTGATTGACTCATCAGGAAACTATTGCCTAAAACAAAGAATCATCAGACTTATCAGAATTCAATGAAAGTCAGTTTTACGGAGTATTTTGGGTAATATCGCTGAAAACCAGTGAACAGGAATGTTCAGGTTGAGGTGGCCTGCTCACGCGACAGGAGTCGATGAACGTGATGGTTTCGTTTCTCACACCCACACTGAGTAGTATGTGTTTCAATGTAATGCATGCTAACAACGCACTCATTCATTGAAATACTGAAACCGCCTGTGGGATTTTAATTTCTTCCTGCAATAGTTCATCACACAGTCAGAGTTTCTGAATACCACAAAATTTCATATCAGTCTCCAATACGCCCTCATAACCTCAATGACAATGTACGCACGCTGCGAGCAAATGGTTCAGGAAAGTAAACATTCTGTCGTATCCTTCCTAACTCAGTTCTCGTACTGATGTTTACCAAACAGCAAACACGACTTCTGATGAAAAGCATGAGGAATCCAACTGAACAGCAAACTCGCGAAATCGCCATGTAAAAAAAAAACAAATGATCGCACACAAACGTGAAGCGATAACAGAGAACTAAAGAAAGTTTTTGTCATAAATATAATTAAAGAGTTTTCGGATTCAAATTATACAAATGTCAGAAACTGGGAGGAAGAGGGGAAAATAAAAGCTTGAATTTCCGAGTTGGATTTGGAAATACCAATTTCATTCCAGGCGTGCACCGTTGAATCATGCTCCTGTAGTATTCACTAAGACATTTGGAATGAAACGTGCGAATTGAGAGGGCAGTACATCCGTACACTTCTTATATCCAGGATGGCAGTAATGATGTACACAACATTCTCTTTCGGCTGTGCAATCTTCTCCCTTGTTCTTACATTTGAAACAGGTGCCTGATCCCAGTGGTTTCCACGAACACACCAGGGGAGAGCAACATGGGTAGTCTCTCGAACACGTCTCATTGACATTTCGACAAATTGAAGATTGACTGTCAGCTGAAATGGAGAGAAATGTATGTATGTATATTTCGAAGCATGAATGGATGCATAGTTCAATGAATGAGTGCATGACTGCATGTCGATGAGAATCTGTCGATATGAGTAAACGTGTAAGTGTGTGTGTGAATCTGCGTCTGTAATGACTATAGAAATGCGATCGTTGATGACCTGATGCGGATAGTGATTGTGCTTGTGATGCTGATAGTCATGTGGGCGTTGAGAATTCACCATGGCTGCTGTGGAAGCCGATAATGTTGGTGGAGCATTAAAGGTGACGGTGATGAGTATGATTGTGTAGATGATGATGGATATGACAATTTCGTTGATGATATTTTGGTGATTATGCAAATGGATGTATTGAGATTCGAATGAGATGATGTATGATTGACTCACGGATCAACTCACTGATTGACTCACCCGTCGTCATGCACAATGCAAATATTACAGCAAGGAGAATTTCAAGAACACAGTGCATCATCTCGTCTGTCTGCCTGTTGATGGTTTCAATGTGATTCGATTAAGATCTGTTAGGAGTAGGTGCTTATATATAGCCGGAGTGGATGATGTAAATGGAGAAGATCACGAGTGATGCGTTGGTCACTTCATCTACGTGATTCAACATGCTTTGCGTGGGTTGAGTGAATTTGTGCATCACGGATTAACGAGTTGGATGTTTCGTGCAATACGATCGAAGATTTGAACGACCTAATCATTTGAGACGAAACCACTTTCTCGAGCACACATCAAATTATTATTCTTACTCACTGTCACATGTCTTGCAGTCAGATGACACATACATACACCATAATTTTGATGTAAAAAATTGAGAGGGATCGAGATGTGTGGTGAGAGATGCAGTTGGATCAATGAGACTTTCTTCGTACGATCGTATATATATGCGATACGTATGACTCATCGGTAATGTTGAAGAGAGATAAATACTAAAGAAATATAAAGGAAATCAGTGAGTACCCTGTGTAATCACCATGACATGATTATGAGCAATCGATTGAGCTTGAATCGCCATCACTGCATAATAATGTAGAACACTGTGAGCCATCACCAAATGGAAATTACCCATATAGCCTTTCCCTTTTACCATGTTCTGCGATGTTGACACGTGAAGATACTCAGTCATACGTACTCTCAAAGGTTAAGCAGTAACTCAATCTGCCTAAACTCTAGATATTACATAATCCTCCAAGTGTCCTGGGCACCTGTGTCCAACGTTCTGATAACAGTAAGCAAATAATGAACTATGCTTTACTCTAACAATCAATCACATATCATTGTTAACCACCTATATATTGTCCAGAGTTTTTCTTAAATGTTAACTGTTCGACATTAACGGAGAACACACTTGGCTTGACAACATCGCACTTATTCAAATATTCCGAAAGTGGGACGAAGAACGTGGATGAAGAAGCGAACATGACATGCCTGTTGTGTGGTCAATGCGTGTAGGCGGAGAAAGTATGTGTGACAAGGTATGTGATGACGAGGACTGTTGCGTTGACAGCTAATTATGTCAAGAGATGAATTAATGTCTCTCTGAGTGAAATTATTTGTAACGAATGACCGACTATTTTGCGAGTGTTTACCCTGATCTCAATTCGAATCACACTCTTTGGCTTCGATGGGATTGGGAAATCACGCTTGTTGAAGTGTAAGTGAACATATATTAGCGGACGTTTCTCTGGTCAAATTTCACTAAATTACCTGAGTTAAATGTATTTACAACAAAATGATGCGGTATTCATTCACTACTGGTTGACGTCTCGATCAGAACATACTTCCGAATATCATGTCGGTGGACAACTTTGATTATGATGTCAGAATGTTAACTCTTGCAAATGGTGAGTCAAGATTGTCTGGTTGAAATTATTTGAGTACATCACATGTACACAGGTGTACTCTGAAATTGAATCATGTTACGATATCTGTTTCGTTGTGATCTAGGTTGGTGGTAATACCAGGTTATCAGTAAACGTCCTCGTCCTTCTGTCATTTCCAGTTCTCTATGTCGATTTGTGATAGTCTACCAGGGGAGGATATTCCCTCAGATGCACATGCCTCGTGAATTGCGAAGCTATACAACTTCATACAGAATTTCCCCATTCACAAATGTCAAGCTGCAAATATCGGTGCAGTATAACATGCATTCATTACGTTTCGTCACTTCCCTTGACCTATACACAACCCTGGACGATTCAATGAAACGACTCACATTGTTATTTTATTATACTGTGATTCATCAGCACGAAGTAGTCCTCTTACTTCACTGGGATCCCTTTCCGAGACGACGCCCTTTGTATTCATGAAGGGACAGAATATTATGAATTATGCATTATTCACAGAATTAATTCTACTTCGATGGGAATCGTCATCAGAATACTCTTGATAAATATTCATAAGCTTAACTTATTCACATATGCACACATGGACAATTTTTTATTGACCTTGTTAGAAATAATGAGATGGATATTCAAGAACACTCAGATATTGAAGTCAACATAAATGTATTCCAAGTTATTGAATAAATCTCATGTGGACACCATTCGTTCATTGATGGCCTGAAAATTATCCGATGAAAGAATTGAATGTCAAATATCACAGATGAGCTCCGAATATTGGGCATGCAGTAGATTGAATTCATTCAATTGGGTGAGAAATGCAAACTTCCAACAGTTCTTATCTTTCCCTCTGCAATCGGTTTTTTCTCCGAATCAGTGAATCTAGACACTTCATCTGACTCAGTGACACTTCGAACACAAATGCCTAGTGTTAGATGACAGAATGCTGAATGAGGCTTGCAGTACAATGAATCCTACGGTACATCCACTTCGAGAGTATATGGCACAGAAACAGTTCACTGTTTCCCGTGGTAGTAGGTACTTTACGGTTGATATCTACTGGAGTGATGACTGTCGCTTCACTCCTACATATCACAAGTCTTTTTAATGGGCAGACGTCAGATTTTCCGATCAGCATACTTAAATCAACATTACCCTCGTGACGATTATCTATCACACGTGATTGTTGATCATCATGAATTCTTGACAATAATGTGGTGTGGAACTATTGAGGATATGTTTGGGTGTTGTGTATTTCACTAAATTCGCTCACTGAAAGCTGCAACTGAGATGGATGAAATGCAGCTTTGCCTCCTGCTGTTGCGTCGCCACGTAAGTGATTATGTTGGTGTAGTAGTATTCCGATCGATTGAGGGGGATGTCTATCGAGGATGGTAGACTGGTCAGTGAGAGTGGGAGATAGGGGATATTCTTTTTTAGGCTACAATATATACATAAATGAGTATATGTATATTAGTTAATGACGTTTCGAGCAACGTATGTTGTATATGTGCCATATCACTGGGCAAATTTCCTATCTAAATAAGAATGTGATTTCTTGTGAATAGTGAGTCGAACATGTCTAATATAGACTTCAGCAATAAATATTACGTGTGTACATTATCAAAAAGATAATTCATGTACAATTGACGATTTCCCCATTGACCAGGTTCATCATCATCAGTATTTTAGTGAAATTCGACAAGCTTATTTGGTAATCTTCAATGCTGCATATCAATTTACATGTAGCTACCAATGCAGCATATAAGCCATGTTTAAATAAACACGAGCATTGCACGTTTGTTTATTGGAACTGGTAGCCGTTGGCGGTCAACTCAAAGGCGCGAGTGGTTCAATCGTTCACAATTTGGAAGAAGACGGAAGAATACAAATAAAATACATTTTATTATTATTATTATTATTATTATATTATTGACACCTTGAAAGCAGACAGAAAAGAAAGTAATGATGAGTTGTCTGCTGTTTTTATTGATGTGTTTGATGCTCGGCAGGATAAGATTGATGCTCATGCTTCGCCGTCTAGGGATGGTAGAGAGCTCAAGTTGCAGAGTTTGGCATAGGTTAATGGTGTATAGAAATACCCTAGTTTCTCTTAATTGTGTGGATCAATTGAATTCAAGTTCTGTGCTCGAGACTATTGCTAGGAGATTACCGGTTTGCTTACAAAGAAAGTTCATGAAGGTCAGTTCCCGTCTTGAGGAGGATGGTTTGTAGCACGGGTTTGATGATATAGTGAGACTGGTAAAAGACAGCGTGAATCAAGCGACGAGCAATTCCGCCAGCATTTTGCATCAAAGAGTAGAACCTAAGAAATCAGTGAATATAAAAAGTCATTCGTATTGAAGTCACAAGGCACGTCGAGATAGGACGAGTGTATCATTTGACATAACACGCACGAACTGAGTGATTGTAATCATTTGATTGCAATGTCTACTGTTAAAGGTTGAAAATGGCAAAGCAGAAGCGGTCGTGTTTAGCTGAATAAAGATGAGATGCACAAAGTTGAACTGAAGATCGAAGGAGGTAGCGGTTCAACAGATCTGCACCCACTCTTCAGGGTAGCAAACGAACCGGCGAATTCGGTTAATCATAACAGTACCCGTAGACCTCATGACAGCCTACGAGTTTATTAAAGGGAATAACCAGTTCAAGTGACAGGACTGAAATCTTCGTTGGATACTTATGCACTGTTAGATAACGGATCAGACGTCACATTGTTGCATGCTCAGCTAGTCGATCAATTAGGTATGAAGAATGTTAAAGAACCCTCATCAATGAATACCTTCAATTCATCGGACAAATTATTTTGCTAAAGAGTCTTCTTTTGGTTAGACTCCATGGTTATGGGGGCATCCATTAGGTTGCCAACTGTGTATATTGCATCCAGCCTGAATCTTGGTGAAGCCGAAGTCCCCAATGGTGAAGTACTTCTTAGTAAACGACATCTATCCAGATTAGTGTTCCCTGTTTTGCAAGACAACAAAGTGAAATTACTTATTGGATGCAAATTCAGTGTGTGTGAGTGTATGTGTTCTGATTGCGAAGAATGTGAAAGTGAGTGAGAATAATAATTTCATGTGTGCTTGAGTGGGTGGCTTTTTCCTAAACGATTAGTTCAATTATATATTCGAACATATTGCACGAAACATTCAACTCGTTAATCCGTGATTCTCAAATTCACTCAATCCACGCAAAGCATGTTGAATCACGTAGATGACCTGACTAACGCGTCACTCGTGATTTTCTCCATTTTCATCATCTTCTCCGTCTCTATATAAGCACCTACTCCTAACATACCTAAATCAATCCACATCGAAACCGTCAACAGGCAGACAGACGAGATGATGCACTGTGTTCCTGAAATTCTCCTTGCTGTAATGTTGGCATTGTGCATGATGACGGGTGAGTCAATCAGTGAGTTGGTCCGTGAGTCAATCATACATCATCTCATTCAAATCCCAATACATCCATTTGCATAATCACCAAAAAACCATCAACGGAATCGTCATATCCATCATCATCTACACCGTCATCCTCATCACCGTCACCTTTAATACTCCACCAACATTATTGGCTTCCACAGCATCCATGGTGAATTCTCAACGCCCACATGACTATCAGTATCACAAGCACAGTCAGCATCTGCATCAGATCATCAACGATCGCATTTCTGTAGTCAATACAGGCGCAGATTCACACACACACACACACTTACACGTTAACTCATATCGACAGATTCTCATCGACATGCAGTCATGCACTCATTCATTGAACTATGCATCCATTCATGCTTCGAAATATACATACATACATTTCTTTTCATTTCAGCTGACAGTCAATCTTCAATTTGTCAAAATGTGAATGAGACGTGTTCGAGAGACTACCCATGTTGCTCTCCCCTGGTGTGTTCGTGGAAACCACTGGGAACAGGCACCTGTTTCAAATGTAAGAACAAGGGAGAAGATTGCACAGCCGAAAGAGAATGTTGTGTACATCATTACTGCCATCCTGGATATAAGAAGTGTACGGATGTACTGCCCTCTGTAATCGCTCGTTCCATTCCAAATGTCTTAGTGAATACTACAGGAGCATGATTCAACGGTGCACGCCTGGAATGAAATTGGTATTTCCAAATCCAACTCGGAAATTCAAGCTTTTATTTTCCCCTCTTCCTCCCAGTCTCTGGCATTTGTATAATTTGAATCCGAAAACTCTTTAATTATATTTGTGACAAAAATTTTCTTCATTTCTCTGTTGTCGTGATTACTATTTTTAATAGTACTATTTGTATTTCGCAATGACCGAATTACAGGAACTCAACCAAAACACAGAGAGGGATGAATTCAGGAATTTGTATTTGGCGGAATTATATTTCAAATCAAAATTATAAATATATTAACAAAAAACAATAAGTATTTAAACAATACAAAGATTGAACTTGTCAATCACCACATCCACCACATTTCGAATGTCTCGGTTTGCTTGAAAGTCTCTGGGATCTTCTAACTGATTCTGTGATATTATTTTCATCAATATCATCTGGACTTATTTCTGAATTATCTACAATATCAGGATTAGTAGCGGAATCATTAAAATTATAATCGGAACGACCTACTTCGTTTATTCTCACTTGATCCAGGTGTCTGTTATGAATTGAATGATCTTCCATGTCTAATATTTCCACCATTCGATTTCCCATTTTTTGTAGTATGATTCCAACAGAAGGTCAATAGTCATTCCCTCTGTAATAATGTGCATCAGAAGTCGTAGACATTAGGTGCTTTCTGAGAATTCGAGATTTTAACAGTTTAGCAGAACTTTCATGGGTACTTGTATGCTCCGCATTGCGATATTGAAGTAGGGAGTTATCTACGCATCTCTCTAGCTCATCAAAATTCTTAGGACTCATTGATGCTATGACACTCTTTAATGTTCGTACAAACTTTTCTGCCAACCCGTTAGACTGAGGATGACGTGGTGCTGTGTACAGATGACGACAACCTATATTTTTAAGCCAATCATTGAAATTCTTCTCAGTGAAATGAGTACCATTATCAGTAACTAAGATATCTGGAATTTCTTCTCGACTGAAAATCTTCCCCAAAGCTCTGTGAGTAAATTTTGCGTTAAGACTATCTGTAATTATGACTTCTGGAGGTCTAGAATAAGAATCCACAATAATTAAGGCACAGTATGAATTTAAGAATGGACCACAGTAATCTGCATGAATACGCTTCCAAAACTCACAAGACTCAGGTCATGTTTTCCACGATGACTTCTCATAGGACATTTTATTCAAACAATTGGAACAGCTCTTTGGTCATTTGCTAATGTCAGCATCATTTTCCGGCCACCAGCACGTTAGGTGTGCTAATGATTTCTTCTTATCAGCTCCCAGATGAGCAGAATGAAGATCGTCCGAAATCGCAGATCTTAATGTCGGAGGAATAATAATTCTGTCATTCAGACATAGAAATCCTTCAGAATGGACTGAAATCTCATCGCTTCGCTTATATAACTCCGAAAATCTTCGCTTACACTGAATATTCCAACCTCTTTTTGTTGCATTTATAATGCACCCGTAATATTTCCGAGTATCGTTTATAAGTCTATCCACAGGTAACGGCTGGACTAACAAACAATCAGTGTCATTAGCAGAACTTTCAAATAATGAATAACGAGATAAAAAGTCTTCATGAGGTATATCCTTAGCCGATCTGTGTTCAATAGTGTAATCATATGCACTTAGTTCTAAACTCCATCTTTGAACCATAGCAGCAGATGATCTATTCAAAGATTTTTCTGGGTTGTAAATGAATTTCAAAGCCTGATGATCAGTAATTATGTGAAACTTAGTACCAAAGAGATACTTGTGCAAGCGTCTTATTGCCCATACAACTGCTAGAGCCTCTTTCTGGGTTTGTGAGTACCCTTGTTCACTCTTACTTAGACGTCTTGAAATACAAATAACAGGTTGTCCATTTTGCTCAAGTACTGCAGCTATACCCGTAGGAGAAGCATCTGTAGTGAGAACGGACTTATCTTTCAATGAAAAAGGTCTTAAGAAAGCTTGTTTATTAAGAAACTCCAAAGTTTTTCGCAAGATATCTTCATGTTGTTGTTCCCACTTAAATTGTTTACTGGAGACAATATTAAAAAGTGGAGATAACAGCTGAGTGAAATTGGGAATGAATCTGGAGTAAAATTGAAGAGTGCTAATCCATGATCTCAACGACGTCATATTATCAGGTGACGGTGCTTGAATTAGAGGTGCCAAACGACTAGCATCAGGTCTGAAACCCTCAGAGTCTACTGTGTATCCCAAGCATGATATAGACGACAAAGTAAAATGACATTTAGACGGACTAACAAGAACATTTTTCACACAGAAACGCCTGAACAGTTTTAAAAGACGTTCATTATGCAATTCGATGTTCGGACCATGAACTATAATGTCGTCTTGGTAAGACTCAACACCGTCTAATCCATCTATCATCTGATTTATTTCTTTTTGAAATATTGCAGGAGAAACCTTTAAACCAAAAGGCAAGAACTTATACTTGAACAATCCAAATTGAGTATTAATGGTTGTTATTGCACTAGAAGCTTCGTCAAGAGAAATTTGCAAATAAGCATCTTTGAGATCTATTTTGGAAAAGTATTTTGAGCCATGTAGCTTGTAGAGAATATCTTCGCTTTCTAGCGTAGTGCAACTTTGCTGTAGAAGACGACTATTGAGTGTAAGACGATAGTCACCATAAATTCTCGGTGTTTTTCCATCAGCCTTTAGTGGTGTGACAATGGGAGTAGCCCAATTCGAAGATTCAACTGGCATAAGTATGCCCTGCTCAGCCAACTTGTCCAACTCTTTCTTAACTAAATCTCGCAAACCATATGGAATTAACTGGCACTTTAGGAAGATAGGATCACCCTCTATTTCAAGATGGATGGGCTGAATCTTCATGCCACCTACACTCTTTGAACATTGCAGAGCTAATTCTCTGAACAAATGTTCATCAAACAACTCAGTGCAAAGTGAGATTTCAACATTTAACAGTCTAAGGGCTTTCAATCCCAATAAAGATGGACCATATTCACTAACAAGAAAGGAGATATTCACAAAATTACCACTGTCTGACTTCAAACAAATGTTAGTTGCACCAATAAGAGGTAGTTTATGACCAGTTTTGCCTGTAATTGAAATAGTAGTAGGGTCTACCTGAGCATGCTTACAAAGCGATAGTAAATCTTTCTTAGAAATTATAGATTCAGTACTCCCAGTATCAATTATAAAACAGTGAGACTTGCCTGAACTTGTAGTGAAGTTTCTCACTAGATGAGATTGAGTATTGTGAAAAGTTGAAAGAGACATTGACTTCATTTTATCAGACAGTTTGGGAGAATCATGAGTAGCGTAAGTATTTGAACTTCTGCAAACAGACTTGATGTGCCCAATTTTACCACATTTATGGCACTTAGCACTCCGAAAACGACAAGTGTTTCGTAGATGAAGCTTTCCACATGAAAAACACGGTTTGATGTTCTTGTTTCTGTCTGCATTCTATTACATGTGGACGGCAGTTTGGATTTCTTTCTATGAACACTTTTATTATCAACTTTGGACAGCATGACATCAGACTCTGACGTAGTGGCAGCTGGGTAGTCACTGTTGACATCTTCATACGTAATACATAAATCCTTGGCAGTTTGAAAGGTGCAGGAAGGTATCTGAACCAACTCTTTCTCTAACTTAGGAATATTGATTCCAGCAATTAGACGATCACGTAGTTGAGTATGGAGCTGATCTCCAAAGTTGCATTTTGAAGCTTGTGTCTGAAGTTGAAGAATAAAGTCTGTAATCTTCTGGTTGGGAGCACGAACAAGTTTGTTGAACTGAGCCCTCTCTCGTGTTTCGAAAGTTGTTATGGGGAAGTGATTTGTTAAAAGTTCACGGAGTTTATCATAAGACAGAGAAATTGGTTTATCTAATAATGACAGAGTTTTCAGTAGGCTGTACGCATCTAGCCCAATAGCAGTAATAAAATGAGCTGGAATTTTGTCATCGCGAACATTCTTCGACATGCACCATGCTTCGAAACATTCAAGATAATCGGAGATTTCCCGCGATGAACCATTTATAGGAAACTTTGCAAGATTATTTAATTCCATTGCGACGCCAAAATGTGATTATTATTTGTGATAGTAGTATTTGTATTTCGCAATGACCAAATTACAGGAACTCAACCAAAACACAGAGAGGGATGAATCTAGGAATTTGTATTTGGCGGAATTATATTTCAAATCAAAATAATAAATATATTAACAAACAACACTAAGTATTTAAACAATACAAAGATAGAAATGGTCAATCACCACACTCTATCTCTATTCGCCGATCTTTAGCAAATCATCCACATTCACTGAGAACATCCAGAGTCTCTTGTGATTATGAAAATATCGACTGCTCAATAGAAACACAGTTATCTCATTTAACTGTCTCTCTCTATATCACCTTTTTCACGCTTTTCCACAATGCGATTGAAAATGCAAAATCCAACGTGGGAATGATTTTCGGCAAGCTGGTGTGAGTCCAAAAATTCTTCGAGTGTATTGCATCGAACCGGAGGCATCTTGGATGGTATGTCGCACTGTACGTATTTCCATGTAATACTTATTTATTCGGTATCACCGTTCACCTATCACTTTCTTAAATTTATTTGTGTACGGACCTGTTTCCACTTGGATAGTCAACCTGAGAATGAATGTAGGCGTACTGTTATAAGTCCTACAGTTCTTCAAGGGTAGCTCGTCAAAGCAGAACGCACAACATTTAATGTATTGAATGTACATCTATTGTGTCAAGTAATTCAGTGGGTTCCAGTTCATCTGATTGTTGGTTGATTTCATGGTTGTCGATTTGTGTGAATCATCTTGTAATGTTATTGTCGGTATTTCTGAAGTCGCTTCTAGTCTTCTAAACATGTGAACGAATCGAGTAGCGTTAGAGTGATTGTTTGCAACACGAAGCACACAAAACTTCGAAGACCAAATCACTAGTGGTACTGTCGACATAGCGAACGAAGGTTCTGGTCACTGATGAAGATCCCACACGCCGGGAAGGGCATGCTGGTGTGACGTGGAATGGTTGCTGTGTGTGTCGCTTTTCCATATTAGGCTAGTCCCTGTTTGCCTATGTCCCAACGTTGGCAGTTCATGTCAAATTCATCGGAGCGATGGAAATAAATGGTAGACCCATTTTTGCCCGGGAGTATAAATGAACGCGAAGATTGAATGTTTGTTTATTGAAGCTGGTATCCACTGGCAGGCAACTCGAAGGCGAGAATGGTTCAATCGTTTGCAATTTGGAAGAATACGAAAGAATACGAATATAATTACATTATATTTATCGTCGACATTTGTGTTTAGAACTTCTACTTATCTGGAATTTAATTGCTAACCAATACAACTTTCTTAAAGTACTGGTGTTTTGGAGTTAAAGTCGAGAAAGTCATAGTAATTATCGATTCTTAGCGTCTTCGCAAATAATAGGAACTCAGAATTAAGTTCGTTGACATTTTCTGATAATTTTTGCGCAAAACATGTTCACATCTCATATAAGGAAAGAAATACACCTTTCTAAAAAACTTTGCATCTATTATTTGGGTAGCAGAAACATTGATGCAGAATAACATGCACTGGAAGCATTTTGTCACCTCAACCTGAAACATTTAATAAAATATGCGATAATATAGATGCAGCATATTCTGAACCCTCAGCGAGTATCAGACCTGCAATGTGACTTAGAAAATTACTTTCCGAAACAAAGTTCATGATCGTTAAGTAGTGAGTAGGTGTTGTGAAACAATGCTCATGAGACATATGAGCATTCAGTCCTTTTCATTCTTTGAGCTCACGTCATTTCCGTCAATATCACTCGAGTCATGCTACTGAATCAGTTCACTCAAGCCAATACGAACAATCAATTTTGTCATTTTATTGACAAACAATACTCATCTTATTTCTCATCATATTGTATTTGCTTATTGACAACTCTTATATTGTTTCCGAACGGACTCAATCTCCCATAAGCTTGTCGAATTTCGTTAAAATACTGATGAACTTGGTTAATGCGGAAATTGTCAAGTTTACATGAATTATTTTTTCATCTATGTAGATCTATGTAGAATTTTTATTTATTGATAGTGTACTAACTGGATGCATTACTGTAGTAAAAATTTGAAAATTCTATTCTGTATCAAAATTAATGTTTTGGAGGAAAGCAAATTATTATTAATATTAAAAATAAACTAGTATCATTGCGAAGTAATCCCGGTTTAGGAGAACGGTGCACAGAGCCGAGACCCATGATCAGAGGTTGGAGACAAGCTAAGCATCTGAAGCATATGTTTTGGAAGAGATGGCTAAAAGAGTAAATACCAACACTGCAGTCAAGGCATAAACGGGGTAAGTCATGTCGAAACTTGCAAGTTGGTGATGTAGTCTTAGTTGCGGATTAGACTTCTACAGGTAAATGGCCTCTAGGAGTAATAGAAAGAGTAATATGCAGTAATGATGAGTTTGGTGAGGACAGTGGAATTGAGAATTTGGCACGCTGACGCGACATATTGGAAGATTATGCTTGCTTGAAGTGTTATATGATAGATTAGAAGTCACGTGTGTGGACGTAAAACATAACTAATCCTTACAAACCAAACTATAGAAAATTATTCTGATGCTCGCTAGTGACTTGCTACAGGTTGGAGCTTCCTGTAGTTCTAGTGAGAAGTCGTGACCAGTGAGGTCCAGTTAGAAGTTGGGGTCGCGCTAAAACTCACGAGTTGGTAGAAGTTAGAATTCATGGCTATTGAATCGGGTCCCAGTGGCTGAATGGTATACGAACTTGCCTTGTAAACGGAAGGTCCTGGGTTCGAATCCCAGTGGGTGCGTTCTGCCGATGATTCCCAAACTAGGATGAAACAGCAGCTGTCCAGTACTCCCTGGTTTTCAATGGTTCTCTAACTGATATCAGTCCGTGATCAACTCGTAAAACATGAACATATGTATAAAGCTGCACACCATCTACGATGGGTACGCTTCGATGCATTACCCTTGAAGAATTGTAGGACTTACAGCAGTATGCCTACAATCCTTCTCAGGTTGACTCCTTAAGTAGGAAAATCGTCGGATCGTCCAATCTCTGATCTATCATATAACACTTCAAGCAAGCATAATCTTCCAATATGTCGCGTCAGCGTGCCGAATTCTCAATTCCACTGTCCTCACCAAACTCATCATTACTGCATATTACTCTTTCTATTACTCCTAGAGGCCATTTACCTGTAGAAGTCTAATCCGCAACTAAGACTACATCACCAACTTGCAAGTTTCGACATGACTTACCCCGTTTATGCCTTGACTGCAGTGTTGGTATTTACTCTTTTAGCCATCTCTTCCAAAACATATGCTTCAGATGCTTAGCTTGTCTCCAACCTCTGATCATGGGTCTCGGCTCTGTGCACCGTTCTCCTAAACCGGGATTACTTCGCAATGATACTAGTTTATTTTTAATATTAATAATAATTTGCTTTCCTCCAAAACATTAATTTTGATACAGAATAGAATTTTCAAATTTTTACTACAGTAATGCATCCAGTTAGTACACTATCAATAAATAAAAATTCTACATAGATCTACATAGATGAAAAAATAATTCATGTAAACTTGACAATTTCCGCATTAACCAAGTTCATCAGTATTTTAACGAAATTCGACAAGCTTATTTGGTCATCTTCAATGCCGCATATCAATTTACATGTAGCTACCAATGCAGCATATTAGTCATGTTTAAATGAACACGAGCATTGCACGTTTATTCATTGGAACTGGTAACCGATGGCGGGCAACTCAAAGGCGCGAGTGGTTCAATCGTTCACAATTTGGAAGAAGACGAAAGAATACAAATAAAATACATTGTTTATTATTATTATATTATTGACACCTTGGAAGCAGACAGTGAAGTAAGTAATGATGAGTTGTCTGCTGTTTTTATTGGTGTGTTTGATGCTCGGCATGATAAGATTGATGCTCATGCTTCGCCGTCTAGGGATGGTAGAGAGCTCAAGTTGCAGAGTTTGGCATAGTTCAATGGTGTATAGAAATACCCTAGTTTCTCTTAATTGTGTGGATGAATTGAATTCAAGTTCTGTGCTCAAGGCTATTGCTAGGAGATTACCGGTTCGTTTACAAAGAAAGTTAGTGAAGGTCAGTTCTCGTCCTGAGGAGGATGGTTTGTAGCACGGGTTTGATGATATAGTGGGACTGGTAAAAGACAGCGTCAATAAAGCGACGAGCAATTCCGCCAGCATTTTGCATCAAAGAGTAGAACATAAGAAATCAGTGAATAGGAGTCATTTGTATTGAGGGCACAAGGCACGTCGAGAAAGGACGAGTGTATCATTTGCCATAACACGCACGAATTGAGTGACTGTAATCATTTGATTGCAATGTCTACTGTTAAAGGTTGAAAATGGCAAAGCAGAAGCGGTCGTGTTTAGCTGCTTAAAGGTGAGATGCAGAAAGTTGAACTGAAGGTCGAAGGTGGTAGCGGTTCAACAGATCTGCATCCACTCTTAAGGATGACTGTTTACTTGTTTGGTGCTACATCACCTTGGTTTTAAGCTTACTTTGCTCTACGTAAAGCAGTGTCCATGTTAAGTCACCCTGAATTACTGGATGTCGTTGACCGTTGTTTCTATGTAGACGACTGCTTAGCATCCTTTGACGATACTGTGTCTACGATCAGCTTCGCAGAGACCCTTAGCAATGTTCTAGTCAAGACTGGGTATCGTTTGACAAAGTGGGTCCCAAATAGCTTGGAAGTCTTGAAGCATTCAAGTCCAGAGTATAGAGCACCCGCGGTGAGAGATCTGTCCGTTGATATTCTACCTATAGAACGCACTTCAGGTTTGCAATGGGATATCAACTCGGATACCCTTTAGTTTCAGCGTGGGAAACATTGATAAGCCGGTCATCGGGAGAGGTATATTATCCGTATTGCCCTCGGTTTTTGATCTACTTGGTCTAGTAGCACCTTATTTGCTTCCTGCAAGAAAACTATTTCAGGAGACATGTAAACGGGAGTTACAGTGAGGTGATCCATTGAGTGAATGAATTGCTGAAAATTGGAGAAGTATGTCACCAATCTGGGATCATTAAGACAGTATCCCGTTGCACGTACTCTGAGGCTTTCAGGTGATTACAAGATTATTGACTTTCACGTGTCTTCTGATGCCTCCGAAGTTGGTAACGCAGCTGCCGTGTACGTGAGAACTGCGTCCGTGGCACAGTGGTTAGGACTCTCGCCGACCATGCACATGGTCCGGGGTTCGATCCACTGCCAACGCACACCCGATATCTATGGTCGGCCTGCATAAGTTTGGCTACCGATATCTATGCTGAAACATCCATACTTGCACTGTAAATACTGTGTGGCATCAAGCTGTAATAAAAAATAAATAAAAAAAATAATAAAGATGTTCACCTTGTGATAGAGAAGTCCAGAGTTGAACCCATACAGGTTATCTGACTGCCGAGGTTGGAGCTAACGGCAGCTTTGTTAGCAGTGAAAACTGTTTACGATAATGAGTACGGGATTGAACAGTCCCACCTATTAAGTGACATTTTGGACAGACTCCATGATGGTCATATATTACTTTCGCAACTATTCAGCTAGATATGCTAGTTTTGTGGTTAATCAAGTCTTTCGAATTCGTAAAGCTACGAGTGTCGATCAGTGGAGGTATGTGCTATCTGAAGATAATCCAGCCGATATAGCACCAAGAGATCCTGCTGATATAAATGTAATTTAAAAAAGTGATGGAATAGTCCTGAGTTCTTGAGACTTGCAGACCACAGAGTAACACCACAAGGCGTATATCATTCTTCAGATCGACCACGACTACGGCTCATGATGTACTGGAGATGGTTGTTTCACTTGTAATGCCTCGACGACGAGAAAGTAGTGTACAAGTAACTGCTGCGAGAATTATGCAGTTTCCATATATGTATTGTGTAAAATGCAGCGGCTATTATTATTCTCATCACTGACATTACTAGTAAAGCTCAATTCACTAGTCTCACTACACACATATTCAGTCATACAAGAGGTGATTTCAAAATCATGCATCCAGTAATTGCCATTCAGGCTTCTCATTGATGACGGTAAGTGTCACCAGTAGGAACGATGTTCACTGGCTGACATTCCACATGCAGAAGGAGAGAATTCACTACACCCTCAGAATAAAGCAGATTGAAAGTCATCCTCAGTACCGAAATATCGGTATACATATAAGAAAATCCTACTTATGATACGACAAGTGCGCTCAACACTAAGTATATCTGTTTCTTGCAAAAATGTATGCGACATTTCATTCTAAAAAGCACTGCGTCGATTCCCAGATTCAGTACGTATGAGTGTATGTGATCTGATTGCACAGCATGTGACTGTGAGTAAGAATAATAATTTGATGTGTGCTCGAGTGGGTGGTTTTGTCTCAAAGGATTAGTTCGTTTAATTCTTCGATCCTATCGCACGAAACATCCAACTCGTTAATCCGTGATTCACAAATTCACTCAACCCACGCAAAGCATGTTGAATCACGTAGATGACCTGACTAACGCGTCACTCGTGATTTTCTCCATTTTCATCATCTTCTCCAGCTATATATAAGCACCTACTCCTAACAGATCTTAATCAAATCACATCGACACCACCAACAGGCAGACAAACGTGATGATGCACTGTGTTCCTGAAATTCTCCTTGCTGTAATGTTGGCATTGTGCATGATGACGGGTGAGTCAATCAGTGAGTTGGTCCGTGAGTCAATCATACATCATCTCATTCAAATCCCAATACATCCATTTGCATAATCACCAAAAAACCATCAACGGAATCGTCATATCCATCATCATCTACACCGTCATCCTCATCACCGTCACCTTTAATACTCCACCAACATTATTGGCTTCCACAGCATCCATGGTGAATTCTCAACGCCCACATGACTATCAGTATCACAAGCACAGTCAGCATCTGCATCAGATCATCAACGATCGCATTTCTGTAGTCAATACAGGCGCAGATTCACACACACACACTTACACGTTAACTCATATCGACAGATTCTCATCGACATGCAGTCATGCACTCATTCATTGAACTATGCATCCATTCATGCTTCGAAATATACATACATACATTTCTTTTCATTTCAGCTGACAGTCAATCTTCAATTTGTCAAAATGTGAATGAGACGTGTTCGAGAGACTACCCATGTTGCTCTCCCCTGGTGTGTTCGTGGAAACCACTGGGAACAGGCACCTGTTTCAAATGTAAGAACAAGGGAGAAGATTGCACAGCCGAAAGAGAATGTTGTGTACATCATTACTGCCATCCTGGATATAAGAAGTGTACGGATGTACTGCCCTCTGTAATCGCTCGTTCCATTCCAAATGTCTTAGTGAATACTACAGGAGCATGATTCAACGGTGCACGCCTGAAATGAAATTGGTATTTCCAAATCCAACTCGGAAATTCAAGCTTTTATTTTCCCCTCTTCCTCCCAGTTTCTGACATTTGTATAATTTGAAGCCGATTAACTCTTTTATTATATTTGTGATAAAAATAATCTACAGTTCTCTGTTATCGCTTCACGTATGTGTGCGATCATTGGTTTGTTTGACATGGTGATTTCGCGTGTTTGCTGTTCAGTTGGATTCCTCATACTTTTCATCAGAAATCGTGTTTGCTGTTTGGTAAACATCAGTACGAGAACTGCGTTAGGAAGGATACGACAGAATGTTTACTTTCCTGCATCCGTCTCGCAGCGTGCGTACAATGTCATTGAGGTGAAGAATGCGTATTGGAGACTGATGGAAATTCTGTGGTATTCAGAAACTCAGACTGTGAGATCAACTGTTGCATGGCGAAATTATAATTCCACATGCGGTTTTAGTATTTCAGTGAATGAGTGCATTGTTAGCATGCATTGCATTGAAAAGTGTACTACTCAGTGTAGGTGTCAGAAACGAAACCATTACGTTCATCGACTCCGATCGCGTGAACAGGCCACATCATCCTGAACGCTCTTGTTCACTGGTTTTCAGCGATATTACCCAAAATACTCCGTAAAACTGACTTTCATTGAATTCTGATAAGTCTGATGATTCTTTGTTTTTGGAAATAGGTTTCTGATGAGTTAACCAATTGTTCATGAAATCTTGGAATAATATTTGATCCTGGTTACTCCATCTCTATTTGCCGATCTTGAGTAACTCATTCACATTCACTGCGAATATCCAGAGTCTCTTTTGAACGTGAACATATCGACTGCTCAATAGAAACACATTTATCTCGTTTAACTGTCTCTCTCTATATCACTTTTTCTCACGCTTTGCCACGATGGGAGTGAAAATGCAAAATCCAACCTGAGAATGTTTTTAGGCGTGCTTGTGTGAGTCCTATAATTTTTCGAGTGTAGTGCATCGAAGCGCAGGCATCTTGGATGGTATGTCGCACTGTACATATTACCATGTAGTATTTATTTATTCGGTATCACTTCTCACCTATGCGTTGGTTAATTTTTTTGTGAACGGAGCTGTTTCCACTTGGATAGTCAACCTGAGAATGAATGTAGGCGTACTGTTATAAGTCCTACAGTTCTTCAAGGGTAGCTCGTCAAGGCAGAATGCACAACATTTGATATATTGATTGTACATATATTGTGTCAAGTAATTCAGTGGGTTCCAGTTCATCTAATTGTTTGTTGATTTCATAGTTGTCGATTTGTGTGAATCATCTTGCAGTGATGTTGTCAGTACTTCTGAAGTCGTTTCTAGTCTTCTAAACATGTGAACGAATCGAGTAGTGTTAGAGTAATTGTTCGCGATTGTGCCAGAATGACATGAAGAAACCAACACTCTGAAGAACAAAACAGTGGTGGTACTGTCAACAGAGTGAAGGAAGGTTCCGATCACTGATGAAGATCCCACACACCGAGAAGAGCATACTGGTGTGAGGTGGAATGCTTGTTGTGTGTGTCGCTTTTCCATATTAGGCTAGTCCCTGTTTGCCTATGTCCCAACGTTGGCAGTTCATGTCAAATTCATCGGAGCGATGGAAATAAATGGTAGACCCATTTTTGCCCGGGAGTATAAATGAACGCGAAGATTGAATGTTTGTTTATTGAAGCTGGTATCCACTGGCAGGCAACTCGAAGGCGAGAATGGTTCAATCGTTTGCAATTTGGAAGAATACGAAAGAATACGAATATAATTACATTATATTTATCGTCGACATTTGTGTTTAGAACTTCTACTTATCTGGAATTTAATTGCTAAGCAATACAACTTTCTTAAAGTACTGGTGTTTTGGAGTTAAAGTCGAGAAAGTCATAGTAATTATCGATTCTTAGCGTCTTCGCAAATAATAGGAACTCAGAATTAAGTTCGTTGACATTTTCTGATAATTTTTGCGCAAAACATGTTCACATCTCATATAAGGAAAGAAATACACCTTTCTAAAAAACTTTGCATCTATTATTTGGGTAGCAGAAACATTGATGCAGAATAACATGCACTGGAAGCATTTTGTCACCTCAACCTGAAACATTTAATAAAATATGCGATAATATAGATGCAGCATATTCTGAACCCTCAGCGAGTATGAGACCTGCAATGTGACTTAGAAAATTACTTTCCGAAACAAAGTTCATGATCGTTAAGTAGTGAGTAGGTGTTGTGACACAATGCTCATGAGACAAATGGGCGTGCAGTCCTTTTCATTCTTTGAGCTCACGTCATTTCCGTCAATATCACTCGAGTCATGCTACTGAATCAGTTCACTCAAGCCAATACGAACAATCAATTTTGTCATTTTATTGACAAACAATACTCATCTTATTTCTCATCATATTGTATTTGCTTATTGACAACTCTTATATTGTTTCCGAACGGACTCAATCTCCCATAAGCTTGTCGAATTTCGTTAAAATACTGATGAACTTGGTTAATGCGGAAATTGTCAAGTTTACATGAATTATTTTTTCATCTATGTAGATCTATGTAGAATTTTTATTTATTGATAGTGTACTAACTGGATGCATTACTGTAGTAAAAATTTGAAAATTCTATTCTGTATCAAAATTAATGTTTTGGAGGAAAGCAAATTATTATTAATATTAAAAATAAACTAGTATCATTGCGAAGTAATCCCGGTTTAGGAGAACGGTGCACAGAGCCGAGACCCATGATCAGAGGTTGGAGACAAGCTAAGCATCTGAAGCATATGTTTTGGAAGAGATGGCTAAAAGAGTAAATACCAACACTGCAGTCAAGGCATAAACGGGGTAAGTCATGTCGAAACTTGCAAGTTGGTGATGTAGTCTTAGTTGCGGATTAGACTTCTACAGGTAAATGGCCTCTAGGAGTAATAGAAAGAGTAATATGCAGTAATGATGAGTTTGGTGAGGACAGTGGAATTGAGAATTTGGCACGCTGACGCGACATATTGGAAGATTATGCTTGCTTGAAGTGTTATATGATAGATTAGAAGTCACGTGTGTGGACGTAAAACATAACTAATCCTTACAAACCAAACTATAGAAAATTATTCTGATGCTCGCTAGTGACTTGCTACAGGTTGGAGCTTCCTGTAGTTCTAGTGAGAAGTCGTGACCAGTGAGGTCCAGTTAGAAGTTGGGGTCGCGCTAAAACTCACGAATTGGTAGAAGTTAGAATTCATGAGCCATTGAATCGGGTCCCAGTGGCTGAATGGTATACGAGCTTGCCTTGTAACCGGAAGGTCCTGGGTTCGAATCCCAGTGGGTGCGTTCTGCCGATGATTCCCAAACTAGGATGAAACAGCAGCTGTCCAGTACTCCCTGGTTTTCAATGGTTCTCTAACTGATATCAGTCCGTGATCAACTCGTAAAACATGAACATATGTATAAAGCTGCACACCATCTACGATGGGTACGCTTCGATGCATTACCCTTGAAGAATTGTAGGACTTACAGCAGTATGCCTACAATCCTTCTCAGGTTGACTCCTTAAGTAGGAAAATCGTCGGATCGTCCAATCTCTGATCTATCATATAACACTTCAAGCAAGCATAATCTTCCAATATGTCGCGTCAGCGTGCCGAATTCTCAATTCCACTGTCCTCACCAAACTCATCATTACTGCATATTACTCTTTCTATTACTCCTAGAGGCCATTTACCTGTAGAAGTCTAATCCGCAACTAAGACTACATCACCAACTTGCAAGTTTCGACATGACTTACCCCGTTTATGCCTTGACTGCAGTGTTGGTATTTACTCTTTTAGCCATCTCTTCCAAAACATATGCTTCAGATGCTTAGCTTGTCTCCAACCTCTGATCATGGGTCTCGGCTCTGTGCACCGTTCTCCTAAACCGGGATTACTTCGCAATGATACTAGTTTATTTTTAATATTAATAATAATTTGCTTTCCTCCAAAACATTAATTTTGATACAGAATAGAATTTTCAAATTTTTACTACAGTAATGCATCCAGTTAGTACACTATCAATAAATAAAAATTCTACATAGATCTACATAGATGAAAAAATAATTCATGTAAACTTGACAATTTCCGCATTAACCAAGTTCATCAGTATTTTAACGAAATTCGACAAGCTTATTTGGTCATCTTCAATGCCGCATATCAATTTACATGTAGCTACCAATGCAGCATATTAGTCATGTTTAAATGAACACGAGCATTGCACGTTTATTCATTGGAACTGGTAAACGATGGCGGGCAACTCATAGGCGCGAGTGGTTCAATCGTTCACGATTTGGAAGAAGACGATAGAATACAAATAAAATACATTGTATTATTATTATATTATTGACACCTTGGAAGCAGACAGTGAAGTAAGTAATGATGAGTTGTCTGCTGTTTTTATTGGTGTGTTTGATGCTCGGCAGGATAAGATTGATGCTCACGCTTCGCCGTCTGGGGATGGTAGAGAGCTCAAGTTGCAGAGTTTGGCATAGTTCAATGGTGTATAGAAATACCCTAGTTTCTCTTAATTGTGTGGATGAATTGAATTCAAGTTCTGTGCTCAAGGCTATTGCTAGGAGATTACCGGTTCGTTTACAAAGAAAGTTAGTGAAGGTCAGTTCTCGTCCTGAGGAGGATGGTTTGTAGCACGGGTTTGATGATATAGTGGGACTGGTAAAAGACAGCGTCAATAAAGCGACGAGCAATTCCGCCAGCATTTTGCATCAAAGAGTAGAACATAAGAAATCAGTGAATAGGAGTCATTTGTATTGAGGGCACAAGGCACGTCGAGAAAGGACGAGTGTATCATTTGCCATAACACGCACGAATTGAGTGACTGTAATCATTTGATTGCAATGTCTACTGTTAAAGGTTGAAAATGGCAAAGCAGAAGCGGTCGTGTTTAGCTGCTTAAAGGTGAGATGCAGAAAGTTGAACTGAAGGTCGAAGGTGGTAGCGGTTCAACAGATCTGCATCCACTCTTAAGGATGACTGTTTACTTGTTTGGTGCTAAATCACCTTGGTTTTCAGCTTACTTTGCTCTACGTAAAGCAGTGTCCATGTTAAGTCACCCTGAATTACTGGATGTCGTTGACCGTTGTTTCTATGTAGACGACTGCTTAGCATCCTTTGACGATACTGTGTCTACGATCAGCTTCGCAGAGACCCTTAGCAATGTTCTAGTCAAGACTGGGTATCGTTTGACAAAGTGGGTCCCAAATAGCTTGGAAGTCTTGAAGCATTCAAGTCCAGAGTATAGAGCACCCGCGGTGAGAGATCTGTCCGTTGATATTCTACCTATAGAACGCACTTCAGGTTTGCAATGGGATATCAACTCGGATACCCTTTAGTTTCAGCGTGGGAAACATTGATAAGCCGGTCATCGGGAGAGGTATATTATCCGTATTGCCCTCGGTTTTTGATCTACTTGGTCTAGTAGCACCTTATTTGCTTCCTGCAAGAAAACTATTTCAGGAGACATGTAAACGGGAGTTACAGTGAGGTGATCCATTGAGTGAATGAATTGCTGAAAATTGGAGAAGTATGTCACCAATCTGGGATCATTAAGACAGTATCCCGTTGCACGTACTCTGAGGCTTTCAGGTGATTACAAGATTATTGACTTTCACGTGTCTTCTGATGCCTCCGAAGTTGGTAACGCAGCTGCCGTGTACGTGAGAACTGCGTCCGTGGCACAGTGGTTAGGACTCTCGCCGACCATGCACATGGTCCGGGGTTCGATCCACTGCCAACGCACACCCGATATCTATGGTCGGCCTGCATAAGTTTGGCTACCGATATCTATGCTGAAACATCCATACTTGCACTGTAAATACTGTGTGGCATCAAGCTGTAATAAAAAATAAATAAAAAAAATAATAAAGATGTTCACCTTGTGATAGAGAAGTCCAGAGTTGAACCCATACAGGTTATCTGACTGCCGAGGTTGGAGCTAACGGCAGCTTTGTTAGCAGTGAAAACTGTTTACGATAATGAGTACGGGATTGAACAGTCCCACCTATTAAGTGACATTTTGGACAGACTCCATGATGGTCATATATTACTTTCGCAACTATTCAGCTAGATATGCTAGTTTTGTGGTTAATCAAGTCTTTCGAATTCGTAAAGCTACGAGTGTCGATCAGTGGAGGTATGTGCTATCTGAAGATAATCCAGCCGATATAGCACCAAGAGATCCTGCTGATATAAATGTAATTTAAAAAAGTGATGGAATAGTCCTGAGTTCTTGAGACTTGCAGACCACAGAGTAACACCACAAGGCGTATATCATTCTTCAGATCGACCACGACTACGGCTCATGATGTACTGGAGATGGTTGTTTCACTTGTAATGCCTCGACGACGAGAAAGTAGTGTACAAGTAACTGCTGCGAGAATTATGCAGTTTCCATATATGTATTGTGTAAAATGCAGCGGCTATTATTATTCTCATCACTGACATTACTAGTAAAGCTCAATTCACTAGTCTCACTACACACATATTCAGTCATACAAGAGGTGATTTCAAAATCATGCATCCAGTAATTGCCATTCAGGCTTCTCATTGATGACGGTAAGTGCCACCAGTAGGAACGATGTTCACTGGCTGACATTCCACATGCAGAAGGAGAGAATTCACTACACCCTCAGAATAAAGCAGATTGAAAGTCATCCTCAGTACCGAAATATCGGTATACATATAAGAAAATCCTACTTATGATACGACAAGTGCGCTCAACACTAAGTATATCTGTTTCTTGCAAAAATGTATGCGACATTTCATTCTAAAAAGCACTGCGTCGATTCCCAGATTCAGTACGTATGAGTGTATGTGATCTGATTGCACAGCATGTGACTGTGAGTAAGAATAATAATTTGATGTGTGCTCGAGTGGGTGGTTTTGTCTCAAAGGATTAGTTCGTTTAATTCTTCGATCCTATCGCACGAAACATCCAACTCGTTAATCCGTGATTCACAAATTCACTCAACCCACGCAAAGCATGTTGAATCACGTAGATGACCTGACTAACGCGTCACTCGTGATTTTCTCCATTTTCATCATCTTCTCCAGCTATATATAAGCACCTACTCCTAACAGATCTTAATCAAATCACATCGACACCACCAACAGGCAGACAAACGTGATGATGCACTGTGTTCCTGAAATTCTCCTTGCTGTAATGTTGGCATTGTGCATGATGACGGGTAAGTCAATCAGTGAGTTGGTCCGTGAGTCAATCATACATCATCTCATTCAAATCCCAATACATCCATTTGCATAATCACCAAAATACCATCAACGGAATCGTCATATCCATCATCATCTACACCGTCATCCTCATCACCGTCACCTTTAATACTCCACCAACATTATTGGCTTCCACAGCATCCATGGTGAATTCTCAACGCCCACATGACTATCAGTATCACAAGCACAGTCAGCATCTGCATCAGATCATCAACGATCGCATTTCTGTAGTCAATACAGGCGCAGATTCACACACACACACACTTACACGTTAACTCATATCGACAGATTCTCATCGACATGCAGTCATGCACTCATTCATTGAACTATGCATCCATTCATGCTTCGAAATATACATACATACATTTCTTTTCATTTCAGCTGACAGTCAATCTTCAATTTGTCAAAATGTGAATGAGACTTGTTCGAGAGACTACCCATGTTGCTCTCCCCTGGTGTGTTCGTGGAAACCACTGGGAACAGGCACCTGTTTCAAATGTAAGAACAAGGGAGAAGATTGCACAGCCGAAAGAGAATGTTGTGTACATCATTACTGCCATCCTGGATATAAGAAGTGTACGGATGTACTGCCCTCTGTAATCGCTCGTTCCATTCCAAATGTCTTAGTGAATACTACAGGAGCATGATTCAACGGTGCACGCCTGAAATGAAATTGGTATTTCCAAATCCAACTCGGAAATTCAAGCTTTTATTTTCCCCTCTTCCTCCCAGTTTCTGACATTTGTATAATTTGAAGCCGATTAACTCTTTTATTATATTTGTGATAAAAATAATCTACAGTTCTCTGTTATCGCTTCACGTATGTGTGCGATCATTGGTTTGTTTGACATGGTGATTTCGCGTGTTTGCTGTTCAGTTGGATTCCTCATACTTTTCATCAGAAATCGTGTTTGCTGTTTGGTAAACATCAGTACGAGAACTGCGTTAGGAAGGATACGACAGAATGTTTACTTTCCTGCATCCGTCTCGCAGCGTGCGTACAATGTCATTGAGGTGAAGAATGCGTATTGGAGACTGATGGAAATTCTGTGGTATTCAGAAACTCAGACTGTGAGATCAACTGTTGCATGGCGAAATTATAATTCCACATGCGGTTTTAGTATTTCAATGAATGAGTGCATTGTTAGCATGCATTGCATTGAAAAGTGTACTACTCAGTGTAGGTGTCAGAAACGAAACCATTACGTTCATCGACTCCGATCGCGTGAACAGGCCACATCATCCTGAACGCTCTTGTTCACTGGTTTTCAGCGATATTACCCAAAATACTCCGTAAAACTGACTTTCATTGAATTCTGATAAGTCTGATGATTCTTTGTTTTTGGAAATAGGTTTCTGATGAGTTAACCAATTGTTCATGAAATCTTGGAATAATATTTGATCCTGGTTACTCCATCTCTATTTGCCGATCTTGAGTAACTCATTCACATTCACTGCGAATATCCAGAGTCTCTTTTGAACGTGAACATATCGACTGCTCAATAGAAACACATTTATCTCGTTTAACTGTCTCTCTCTATATCACCTTTTCTCACGCTTTGCCACGATGGGAGTGAAAATGCAAAATCCAACCTGAGAATGTTTTTAGGCGTGCTTGTGTGAGTCCTATAATTTTTCGAGTGTAGTGCATCGAAGCGCAGGCATCTTGGATGGTATGTCGCACTGTACATATTACCATGTAGTATTTATTTATTCGGTATCACTTCTCACCTATGCGTTGGTTAATTTTTTTGTGAACGGAGCTGTTTCCACTTGGATAGTCAACCTGAGAATGAATGTAGGCGTACTGTTATAAGTCCTACAGTTCTTCAAGGGTAGCTCGTCAAGGCAGAATGCACAACATTTGATATATTGATTGTACATATATTGTGTCAAGTAATTCAGTGGGTTCCAGTTCATCTAATTGTTTGTTGATTTCATAGTTGTCGATTTGTGTGAATCATCTTGCAGTGATGTTGTCAGTACTTCTGAAGTCGTTTCTAGTCTTCTAAACATGTGAACGAATCGAGTAGTGTTAGAGTAATTGTTCGCGATTGTGCCAGAATGACATGAAGAAACCAACACTCTGAAGAACAAAACAGTGGTGGTACTGTCAACAGAGTGAAGGAAGGTTCCGATCACTGATGAAGATCCCACACACCGAGAAGAGCATACTGGTGTGAGGTGGAATGCTTGTTGTGTGTGTCGCTTTTCCATATTAGGCTAGTCCCTGTTTGCCTATGTCCCAACGTTGGCAGTTCATGTCAAATTCATCGGAGCGATGGAAATAAATGGTAGACCCATTTTTGCCCGGGAGTATAAATGAACGCGAAGATTGAATGTTTGTTTATTGAAGCTGGTATCCACTGGCAGGCAACTCGAAGGCGAGAATGGTTCAATCGTTTGCAATTTGGAAGAATACGAAAGAATACGAATATAATTACATTATATTTATCGTCGACATTTGTGTTTAGAACTTCTACTTATCTGGAATTTAATTGCTAAGCAATACAACTTTCTTAAAGTACTGGTGTTTTGGAGTTAAAGTCGAGAAAGTCATAGTAATTATCGGTTCGTAGCGTCTTCGCAAATAATAGGAACTCAGAATTAAGTTCCTTGACATCATGTGATAAACGTTTCACAACACATGTTCACATCTCATATAAGGAAATAAATACACCTTTCTAAACAACTTTCAATCTATTAGTTGGATAGCAGAAACATTGATGCAGAATAACATGCACTCGAAGCATTTTGTCGCCTCACCTCAGCTAGATACAACATGAAACATTTAATAAATATGCGATATTGTAGTTGCAGCATATTCTGAACCCTCAGCGAGTATGAGACCTACAATGTGACTGATAAAATTCCTTTTCGAAACAAAAGTTCATTTCCGTGAAGAAGTGAGTAGGTGTTGTGACACAATGCTCATGAGACAAATGGGCGTGCAGTCCTTTTCATTCTTTGAGCTTACGTCATTTCCGTCAATATTACTCGAGTCATGCTACTGAATCAGTTCACTCAAGCGAATACAAACAACCAATTTTGCCATTTTATTGACTAACAATACTCATATTTGTTTATTGACGACACTAATATTGTTTCCGAACGGACTCTATCTCCCATAGTGATTTGAAATCCCGCTTCAGTATCGAACATTGCATATTAGCCACAAATGTTATGCAAATAGCATCCTACCAATTATAATGTCCCACATTGTCCTTCAAGTGCTCAGCCTCTCCACAAAGCAATAGGTGCACTCACCAGTGTCCTATTTGTTTGAAAAGTCAAGTATAAATATGAGTGAATTTTATTTAGCAGCTTGATGCCACACCGTATTTTCAGTACAAGTATGACATTTTCAGCATGGATATCGGTAGCCCAAATTTTGCAGGCAGACCATAGATATTGGGTGTGCGTCGGCAGGGGATCGAACCCCGGACCATGTGCATGGTCGGCGAGAGTCCTAACCACTGTGTCACCGACGCAGGGATTACAAATAAACTTTCTTATTACACCTGAGAAATGGGAAGAATTATTGCTACAATTTACAATTATTTTCACTCCAAGTTCTATATGGAGCTTTGAAACATGAAAATTGATACAGAGTTCATTCAAATCAACAGTGATCTCATCACCGTCGCTTTTATTTTGTTTCATATCACAATGAATATGCTGAAAAATACTATGCTGTTGTTTAGTCATACAAATTATCATTTTTTGCATCTATATGGTCAAATCGTGATGACAGTGTTCATGAAATTTCGTTCATTCTAGCTTGCAGGACTATTCACCGCCAGAACAATCAGTGTCACTGAAATCACCTAACCCTAATGAAATTCAAAAAATTATCATGATACTACATTCTTTCAATTATCAATGACAGGAATTTGTACTTCTGAGGAGGATTTGAAATCCTGCCTGGCTTAACAGCCGGGAAATATTCCAGGTGGCTTCAAACCTGAGTAAAGATGGAGAGGCGTTGGTGATGCTAGTGCCATTGTATTTTATAAATAACAATTAAACCGCATTCATAATGGAAACTATAAATATCTTATTCGGCCTCAGCCTTGGCGGCTTGTTCAAATTTTCGGGCCTTCTATTATTATATCTTCATATTGTATCGTATCTATCGTTTACTTTCATTTATTATTCACCTAAATGTGAATTCTAACAGGATCATTTACTCTTGTAACTTCATTAGCCATTTACGACCCAATGACTTTCAGACTCCCAAGAAACAAGGAGGAAGCATCGTAGTGGTTGGCTGAGAGCTCTTAGACGTACATCAATACACCTAACTACCGTCCCTGTCATAATGAAAACTAACTGCCGCTCTCTGCCTAACAAGATAGTGTACCTATAATCTTTGATGTCCACTGACACTTATCATAATACTGCCATAATCACATTACATGAAACGTGGTTACATGAACTGTATGATGACAACCTCATCTTACTAAAGGACTTCATCCTATTTAGACAAGACCAACAGTGTTGTAATAAGAAAAATGCGGGCAGTGCTGCAACTTTTATTCACTTCAAATGGTCTATTTCAAATAATGTTTGTTTCTCATTCTCAAATGACTTCATAGACTGTATTACGGTCAAATGTCGTCCCAAATATCTCCCTAAATATAAACATATCTTTGTTACAAACATAAACATTTCTCTCAGTTGCTCACTGTCTGATCTTCCAAATTTTGCGGACGAATTCACCATGTTAGCCGCTGCCAACTTCAACAACTCTCTATATGTAATTACTGGTGATTTTAACTCCTCAGATGGCTCCTTCCTTGAATCCCTTGGTCATACAGACATAGTCATATTTACTACTTGACTTGACAAAACACTCGATTTAGTTTTTACAAATGACGAAGGAGTATATGAAACACGTAAATGTGCACCGATCCTTAACTCTGATCACTGTAATGTTCGTGTTTTACCAAAAATATACAGCAAATCACATATTAAAGTCTTCTAACACTTGTCTATGAAAGCACAACAAAGATGTTACTCATCTGACAACTTACTCAATCTGAGGTGCATGTTAAAAGGTACTAACTGGGATTTATTCCATGAAAGTACATTAGATGACACAATTGCCAATATAACGGATTATCCTAAGTTCTGCCTTGATATATGCTGTCGCGAACAAACACTATTCAAACGCCTTGACCGCTTTTCATCTCCTTATCTCAAACAACTTCACAGGCAAAAAGAAACATTAAATGAATTCAAAGATAAGTAAGGACTCGAAAAGATTAATGCTCAAATCAAATCTGAAATCAAAATCTTAATGCACTTTTACCTTGCAAATCTCATATCACCATGTGGAAACTTTTAAATGAAATTTCTGGTAACAGTAAGCAATGTAATGCTTACCGCTCTTATGATGTTGACGCTCTTAATCAGTCTTTTATACGCTGTCCTTCTACTTTAACTACTTCTAATGTTACCTATCATGTAGCTGATACCTTTCTTGACTTTAATGCTCTCGATGTTCTAAAATGTCTAAAAGCGCTCAAGCCCTCACGTAGCCTTGGCCCTGATGGTATACCTGCCTATGTTCTAAAACAATGTGCAGATGCTTTATTTTCTCCCCTTACTAACATCCTAAATGCTTCTTTCTCCAAAAACGTCGTACCTGTTGCATGGAAAGACATTAAAATAGTCCCTGTACCTAAACCTGAAAATAGCGGGAACGTAAAGTTCAGACCTGTTGCCATCAATTCCTCGTTTCTAAAGCTTATGGAAAAACTAGTACTTCTTAAACTTGAATCCTCCTTTAAAAGCTTTGAAGACCCCAAAAAATTTGCCTATAGACAGGGTAGGAGCACTTTAGACGCTGCAGCCATCTTATACAACAGTATCGTCTCACCACTAAATAAAGCTGCCAAATATGTCCGCTGCACGTTTCTCGACTTCACTTCTGCTTTCGACTCTGTACCTAGATGTCTCTTGCTAAATAAGCTCTCTATGACAAAAGCTGAGTCCTGGGTCACTAACTGGCTACATTCCTACTTCTCTAACAGAAAGCAGTACACCGTATAAAAAGGTAAATCATCCTCTGCTGTACTCACTGAAGCCGGTGTCCCCCAAGGTGCTGTACTCTCCCAACTTCTCTTTTCTTTCTTTCTACATGACTTACCACCTTTAAATGACATTAATTTTGTCAAATGTGCTGACGATCTGTCTGTATCTTTGCCTGTCAAATGTCAAAGCGACTGCTCTAAACTTAATGGCTTTCTGTCAGAAATCAGCCAATGGTCCAAGGAAAATGGTCTTACCCTAAACCCCTCTAAATGCCAAACAGTCAAATTTACCTTAAGGCATAAATCCGACTTAAACAAACAAGGCACTGAAATAGAAACCAAGTCGGGAATTAAATACCTAGGTGTCATTCTATCTGTTGATCTTTCCTGGTCGTCCCATATCTTGGAGATTTCTAAGAAAATATCCTGTCTTACCTCCTACATCAAGAAGTTAAAACATTCTGGAATAACCCAACCCTTACTCCTACAATTCGTTAACTCTCGCATTCTGCCTATTATTCTCTATTGTTCCCCCGGGCTACTGAAGAAAGACTATGACATATTACGCAGGATGTTGAAGGTTGTCAGCAGGGTAAGCAACGTGCCACTTAACCAGCTTGTTAATATTCTAGTTGACAGGTACATGGACTCATGTGAAAAATCGGCCAAATCCATTTTATCTAATTCACAGCACCCTCTTCACTCGCAACTCTCCCGTTGCATCTCATCCGGCAAAACCAGAAGCCTACATAGAAAACTATATGCTCGCACCAACAAGTACAAAACCTCAACCATACCCTACTTAGCTCGTGTTCTGTGCAACAAAGAAAGCATTAGGCGTGATACCTATTACTTATTAAATAGCCAGTAGAACAACTGGACCTCGTCTTTCCAACTCATATCATTTATAGGTACAACATTTTCTTTCTTTCTTTTCCTACTCTCACTCTCTTTTTTTTCGTTTTGTGCTGCTTTGTTTCTTTCTCTCAATTACGCCATTAAATATGATAGCACATACTTTTCTAACACCTTCAAACACTGTTCAGCTTTATCTTTGCTACCGACATGCCAATGTGTAGTTGTAATAATGAACTGAGATTTCCTTTATCTACGTAGAATTCTACTTCTTGATAATGTACTAAATGAATGCAATACTGTAGTAAATATGCTGATAATTCCATTCTGTATCACAAGTATTGTTTGGGAATAAAGTAAATTATTACTATTATTATTCTTTGAATTTTCATTGCGAACGTGTTGACTATGTGATTCGAGTTGTAGAAAGTCTTCAGGAAGCTAGTCAGTCAGCAGATGTGTCTTGTTTCGATGGTAAAATCCTAAGGATGGAGACGCGAAACGCTCGTACAATGTGTGAAACTTGGAAGGCTATCTATGTAGCAGCAACGAAAAGAGGACACATCCAAGGAGTACAGGTAGTGGTTGCATGCCTTCAAAACATTTAACTGGGGAATCAGTAATATTCCTTCTGCTGCATAAGCCTTATCATATCGAGAGGAGATAAATGAAATCTGTGTTCAAAACGGCTCTATTCAGCCTGTTCAACCACCATGTTGTTGGTACAATCTGTTATTGTTTCTGCTTTTTCTTTGTCTTAATAAGTACTATCATTATTGTTTCCTTTAGTTCCTAATGGAACATAGAGCCTCAGCCACATGTCTCTGTTGCGTTGGGTTCTCAGTCAACGTTTTCTTCATCTGTGTCCACGTCTGCCCAAATGCTTTCATCTCCTCTTCACATGACCTCCTCCAAGTCACCTTCGCAATGAAGACCAATTCGCCGCTTCTCGTTTGGGTTCCACTTGAGCTGTGGCCTGTCTAATGATGTCAGTCACATGATGGTTTCCTCAGAGTGTGGCCAATGAACCTCCATTTCTTCCTGCATATTTGTTGAACGACCGGTTCCTGCTGCTTTGGTTCACACCAAGAGATCCCTGTTGCTCATCTTTTCTGGCTGGCCATCTGATGTAGAGCAGTATTCAGCGAAGGCAGCTGTTGATGACGTTCTGCATTTGGCTTGAAATGTTCTTCATGACTCGCCAAGTCTCTGATCTATAAAGTAGAACTGACTGACTTCCCATTGGAGTTGAAAATTCGGATCTTATTTTTCATGCCGAGCGCTGTTGCCCTCCACACAGACTTGAGAGAAATGAAAGCTTGTCTTGCTTTCTTGATCCCTGCTTCGATATCTCCTTCAGTTCCGCCTGTAGTTGTGACAGTGCTGCCCACGTAGGTTGGTGGGTAAAGGAGGTTGTTCCTTTCGGATTTCTCCCATTTATGCTGATTGTTGTCTGTTGCTGTTGCTGTTGGTCAGGAATCTTCATCGCCTCTGTTTTCTCTATCTTCACCTGTTTTTGTCATATCTTTCATGCTTTTTCCACCCTCAACTTATTGCTCTTAGCTTGCATATCCTCCTTTTTGCGTTAAATCAGACATATATCATCGGCGAAGTTCAGATCCTACAAGTGTCTGTTTTATGCCTGTTTCCTCAGTGTCTGCTCTCTGTCGCACTATACAGTATAGTGCAATCTAACTGTCGTCTTTACTTCGAAGGATTATATCAGTTTCCCGTTGTGAATTTCTTGCCATGCAGCATTATCGTACACCTGCTGGATGAGATGGATGATTGTTGACGGCAACCCCGTAGTAGCGAAGTAGTTGCAGCTGACCTCTCAATCGACACTGTCTGCTGAAGGCCTTTCAAAGTCCATGAAGTTGAGGTAGAGTGATGACTGCTTTTCGAAACTCTGTTCAAAGGTGATCCGCATTGTTGCAATTGGATCGATGCCTGACTTGCTCTTTATGAATCCAGCCTGTTCTAATCGAGGTTTTTTCATGATGCAGCTTAGTATTTTGCAGGAGCATAATGCAGCACCACTTGTTGCATTTACTATAGTCCCTTTTTTTAGGCAGTACGAATAAGTAGCCATTTTCCCAATCTCTGGTCAAATTTTACTAAATTACCTGAGTTAATTTTATTTGCAACAAAGTGATTCAGTAGATTCAGTAGAATTAATTCTATGCATACTCCGCTTACACAATATTCTCTCACGTCATGATCTAAAAGGGCTTTGTTTCGAATATGCATCTCAGTCCCATCGTTGGATTCATTCGCGTTGATTATTCAGCGATAAAACAATAACACTGTCGGTTGTTTCATTGAATCGTTCAAAGTTGTGCATAGGTGAAGGGAATTGACAAAATGCAATGTGATCTGATCAAGACGTTATCCAGTCGTGGATGAATACTGAATCACTTTGTTGCAAATAAAATTAACTCAGGTAATTTAGTGAAATTTGACCAGAGAATCTTCCGCTAATATATGTTCACTCACACTTCAACAAGAGTGATTTCCCAATTACACAGGAGCCAAGCAGTGATTCGAATGCAATCAGGTGAAACATTCGCAAACTGGTCAGAGATTTGTCACAAATAATTTCGCTCAAAGAGACGTTATTTCATCTCGAGACATAGGTAGCTGTCAACACAACAGTCCTCGTCATCACATACCTTGTCACACACACACATACTCTGTCCGCCTGCGCGCATTGACCACACAACTGGCAGGACACGTCCGCTTCTTCATCCACGTTCTTCGTCACGCTCACAACACACAACCTCAGATGAAGTGGAAGAAAGCGTGAAGTGTGAATGATTGAAATATTTGAATAAGTGCACTGTCGGATTAATGTAGTCAAGCCAAGTGTTGTCTCCACTCGAATCGAAGAGACAACACCATACATCACATTACAGAAAGACTCTGGACAATACATATGCGGTTAGCAATGATATGTGACTGAATGTTAAAGATAAGAATAGTTCATTATTTGGTTACTGTTATCAGAACGATGAATACAAGTGTAGGAATATTTCGCTAGACAGATCCCTAGAACATTTGGACGGTTATGTAATATGACCAGTTTAGGCAGACTGAGTTTCTGCATAAACGCAGTGTGCCTACTTATTTATGGCGTTTGAAGCTCAATCAATTGCTCATAATCATGTCATGGTGATTACACAGGCTACTCCCTGACTTTCTTTATATATCTCCATTATTTCTCTCACATCACTCGACTTCAATCGTAGTAATAATTCGCAGATCTCCAACATCACCGATGAATCATTCGTATCGCATATGTTCGATTGTACGTAGAAAGTTTCAGTGATCCAACTCCATCTCTCACACCACATCCCACTTGCTCCCTATTTCTCACACCAACATTAAGGATTGTAAATCCGTCACACACCACGATTTGATTGTTTGGTAATGCATGCAGGATAATTGATCAGTTCCTTCTGAAATTACTCATTCACAAGTTTCGCCACTTTCTCAACTTCTCACATATGTTCTGAATACCACTGATTCACTAGTCCCGCCTATCAGACTGAAATCACAGGAATTTCAACGCACTCCACAAAGCATATTACTTCGTCGAGTTGAGACCGTGGGTCATCCTATATACCTAAATACCTGCTTGTATATAGGGAATCCTACATATGACATAACAAGTGCTCTCAACGATACGTATATCTGTGTCTTGCACAAATGTGTGCGACATTTCATTCGAAATCACTGCGTCGATTCCCAAATTCAGAGTGTGTTCTGATTGCAAAGCATGTGACAGTGAGTGAAAATTATAAAAATTTGATGCGTGCTCGAGTGGGTGGTTTTCTCTTAAAAGATTAATTCGTCTAAAGCTTTGATCATATTGCACGAAACATCCAACTCACAAATCTGTGATTAAAAAATTCACTCAACCCACGCAAAGCATGTTGAATCACGTAGATGACCTGACTAACGCATCACTCGTGATTTTCTTCATTTTCATCATCTTCTCCAGCTAAATATAAGCATCTCCTCCTAACATTTCTTAATAAAATCACATCGAAATTACCAACAGGCAGACAGACGAGATGTTGCACTCTGTTCTCCTTGCTGTATTGTTTGCACTGTGCATGATGACGGGTAAGTCAATCAGTGAGTTGGTCCGTGAGTCAATCATACATCATCTCATTCGAATCCCAATACATCCATTTGCATAATCACCAAAATACCATCAACGAAATTGTCATATCCATCATCATCTACACCATCATCCTCATCACCGTCACCTTTAATACTCGACCAACATTATTGGCTTCCACAGCAGCCATGGTGAATTCTCAACAATCAGATAACTATCAGCATCACAAGCTCAATCAGTATCTGCATCAGATCATCAACGATCGCCTTTCTGTAGTCATTACAGACGCAGACCCACACACACACAAACACACATTCTCTCATATCGACAGATTCTCACCAACATGCAGTCATGGACTCATTCATCCATCCATCCATACATGCATACATATATGCATACATACAGCCATCTCGTGAATGATGCTCATTGTCTTCATACCGTTTCACTTTCACTTCCACTTCATTTCAGCTGACAGTCAACCGTCAGTTTGTCGGAATCTGAATCAGACTTGTGAGAGAGACTACCCATGTTGCTCTCCTCTGGTGTGTTCGTGGAAACCATTGGGAACAGGCACCTGTTTCAAATGTATGAACAAGGGAGGAGATTGCAGAGGCGACAACGATTGTTGTCGTTATTATTACTGCCATCCTGGATATAAGAAGTGTACGGATCAACCGGTCAATCGAATTGTACCTTTCACTCCAAATATCTTAGTGAATACTACGGGAGTAGGATTCGACGGTGCACGCCCCAACGGGTCAGAAAGAGTGTAATCTCTCATTGACCTGCTGAAACGAAATTCATATTTCAAACTCAGCCTCAGACATTTTAGCTTGTAGTACTCAACAGTTTCTAACATTTGTATCATTTGAATCCAATAAACTCTTTCATTATATTGTAGACCAACATTTTCTTCAGTTCTCTGTTGTCGCTTCACTTATGTGTGTGATCATAGGTTTGTTTGACATGGTGATTTCACGTGTTTGCTGTTCAGTTGGATTCCTCATGCTTTTCATCAGAAATCGTGTTTGCTGTTTGGTAAACATTAGTACGAGAAGTGAGTTGGAAAGGATACGATGGGGTGTATATCTCCTTGGATTGTATCGTACTGCAGCATTCGTTTCGAGGCGTGCGTACATTGTCATTGAGGTGAAGAAGGCGTGTTGGAGACTGATGAAATTCCTGTGGTATTCAGAAACTCTGACTGTGAGATCAAGTGTTGCATGCCTAAATTATGATCCCACAAGCGGCTTCAGTATTTCAGCGAATATGTGCATTGTTAGCAGGCATTACATTGAAACACGTTCTGTTCCGTAGAAGAGGCAGAAAGAAAACCCCCCACATTCATCGATTTCCATCACTGGAGTATTTTAAAGTAGCCAGAATGTTCCCATTCATTGGTTCTCGGTGATATTCTCCGAAATACTTCAGAAAAACTGACTGTCATTGAATTCTGATAAGTGTGATGATTCTTTGATATTCGCAATCGTTTCCTGATGGGTGAATTCTTTATTCATGAAATGTTTGATGTATATGTGGTCCTGGTTACTCCATCTTTATTCGCCGATCTTGACTAAGTAATCCACATTCATTTAGAATTACCATAGTCTCTTGTGAACGTGAACATATTGTCTGCTCAATAGAAACACATATGTCACATTCAACTGTCTTCCTCCACATCACCTTTCTCACTTTATTCCCCTGTGCGAGAGAAAATGCAAATAGCAAATACCCTTAGACCACCAAAATCACCATCTCTTCTATATGTGTAAAACTTGGGCACTGTGGTAGTAAGTAAATATCTAATAAACAACCTAATGTGGAATCACCATCTCTTCACTCATGATATTTTTTATGGCTTAATCTAACTGGTAGGCTTGTCAGTTCAATCATGATAAAAGCATGAATTGTATAGTAAATCTTGATAGAGTTTCGATAAAGTGTTTTTTATTTTTGTGTCATATTTGGAAGTAGAAATGAGACAAACGTGATAGAAATATGTATATTTAGCGTCTGACACAGAAGACATTCGAAGAGATATCATATGGAAGCCGAATGAAACAGAATGAGCACTGAATTTGCTCGAATTCCTTGAAAGTGATCATATACCGAACATTGAAGTTCTTCCCAGTGAAATGGGTACCATTATCAGTAACTAAGACATCTGGAATTTCTTCTCGACTAAAAATCTTCCTCAAAGCTCTGTGAGTAAATTTTGCGTTAGGACTATCTGTAATTATGACTTCTGGAGGTCCAGAATAAGAATCCACAATAATTAAGGCATAGTATGAATTTAAGAATGGACCACAGCAGTCTGCATGAATACGCTTCCAAAACTCACAAGACTCAGGCCATGGTTTCCACGATGACTTCTCATAGGACATTTTGTGCAAACAATTGGAACAGCTCTTTGACCTTTTGCTAATGTCAGCATCATTTTCCGGCCACCAGCACGTTAGGTGTGCTAATGATTTCTTCTTATCAGCTCCCAGATGAGCAGAATGAAGATCATCCGAAATCGCAGGTCCTAATGTCGGAGGAATAACAATTCTATCATTCAGACACAGAAATCCATCAGGATGGACTGAAATCTCATCTCTTTGCTTATAAAAGTACGGAAATCTTCGCTTACACTGAATATTCCAACCTCTTTTTAATGCAATTGTAATGCACCCGTAATATTTCCGAGTATCGTTGATAAGTCGAACTCTATCCACTGGTAACGGCTGGACTAACAAACGATCAGTGTCATTAGCAGAACTTTCAAATAATGAATAACGAGATAAAAAGTCTGCATGACGTATATCCTCAGCCAATCTGTGTTCAATAGTGTTCAATCATATGCACTTAGTTCTAAATTCTATCTTTTAACCATAGGAGCAGATGATCTATTCAGAGATTTTTCTGGATTGTAAATGAATTTCAAAGCGCTTAATTAAATTAGGAGAGGTCTTTTACACTATGTTCTACCAATTTACCATGTAGAGGAATTAGTAGTTCGGACAAGATTTTCGGAACTTACTAGCTTGCTAGATTTCTAGGCGTCCCCGAGGACGGAAAAGGAGGGAGACTTGGACATATGGCTAGTGATCCTACCCCATAAAATCAATCAAAGTGCTACGGAAGCTTCAGTGCACAAGGGGAACTTTAGGAATATAGAAACCAAACATATTTTCCCCTGGATTCATGGAGACGAAATGACGCCAGCTGATGTTAACTATCAAGAAGCCATCCAAGCAGCCGATTTGTTTTCTTTCGACGAAGGAAGAAGTCAGGATGGAGACGTGGAATGTTAGTATACTGTGCGAAGCTGGAAAGGCTGCTCAGGTAACAAGGAAATGACAAGATGTTTACGATGAGTAATGAGAATCTTTAGAAGCATGTGGAGTGTATGTGTGCTAGCGAAATCAGCAACTGTAGAGTCAGTAATATTCTTCCGGAACTCTAAGTCTCAGCAAAGCGCAAGGAGATACACGAAATCTATATTCACAAAGGATTTATCCAACTACTTCGACTACCATGGCCTAAGTACTATTTCTTCCGACTTCTTCTTTTTCTCTGTGAGTATTTGTTTAATAAGCTCGATGCAGTCCGTTTCATGTTTCCCAAACTCACTTTCAATCTCTTCTACTCCTGTCGCTTATCAACTATTTCCAAACGATTATTTATCACTCGAATAATTGCCTGTCCACTATCCTGATTACGTGGGACTATACTTAGTGTTTCAAACACAATTATTACTCATGCACTTTGATTTGACTTGATTTTACCTACTTGTGGGGTACATAACAATATGATTGTACACTTTTTTGTTAGATGTTGAAATCAGAGACATTGTACATGACTTTCGTCTAAAACGATTCATGTTGAAATGTAGATAACTTCCCAGTACAATCTAAAATACAGTGTACTGTTGGTCGCTTCGTCTTCTCACTGGTCTGCACTGTCCACTTGCTTCAATCATAACCGTGTTGTATACTTTGGATTTTTGTAGGAACCTCTTATCCTCATCTGAAGACAATTCTACAACCGGTACACAGCTTCTATCAGTAGACACGACTCCAGCAGTGAACCATTCTATGGATTATATTAATAATTTGTAGCCGTGGACTTTAAGTATATAACCAAGTAACCGTTTAATTAATATAACTCATTACTGTATTTTTGCATAATATACTGTTACACTATCATTTCATTAACTTGGATTTTTATTCGTATACTTGATATGTTATTCAGCTAGCTAGACAGTCCCCTACATACTGACAATAAGCATTCACCACTGTTATCAATCTACATTCCACGAATACATGCACCGTACCACTCACTGTACAGCATTGAAGTGAACTTACGAAGAGAGAGAGAGACATCTTTGTTCTTCATGATGTCTTCCTAATCACAATGCAGCAATTCACCAGTCCGGTTCTGACAATGACAAATGCTAACAATGATGACCAGTCAACATTAAAATGTCGATAAGAGGAGATAGATAATCAACCATGAAATCTCCTGAGAAAGTCGAACTGTAGAGATATTTATTAATCTCAAACAAGTGGTATACATACTGCATAATTTTGCAATATTAGTGAGTAATTAAGAGACAACTGAGTGTCAACATTGATTAAATGATAAGCAGTTAGAGATGAACAGTTACTCAAAATTATAGAATAATTAGGCGTATGATGAATTTTAATATATTTTAATTGTGATTGTGATGGATGCTCACGGGATTGGTAAATCTTGAAATTCCTGTAACGATGGCAATTTTAAGGGAATCGGTGTGACCAATCTCTCCTCATCATATAGGCTTGACTTCTTCAGGTGAATTTCGGTGTCTTCAGTTGTATGTAGAAAACGAACTCCTACTTTTTGTGTGTCCGTCTTAATCTTATCTGGCGAATTCATTCACTGAGCTGTACAATCGCATTTATATACAATTTTGTTTGTGTGTGTGTACATTAGATTTATAAAGTTTAGATAATTACGTAGTAAAAGTATTGTTTGGCTTGGAAAAAAACGTTAATTAGGTAGAAAATAAAATTAGGTATTTTCTATAGTTTGGTTTGTAAGGATTATTTATGTTTTACGAGTTGATCACGGACTGATATCAGTTAGAGAACCATTGAAAACCAGAGAGTACTGGACAGCTGCTGTTTCATCCTAGTTTGGGAATCATCGGCAGTACGCACCCACTGGGATTCGAACCCAGGACCTTCCGGTTACTGATATCAGTCCGTGATCAACTCGTAAAACATAACTAATCCTTACAAACCAAACTATAGAAAATTATTCTGATGCTCGCTAGTGACTTGCTACAGGTTGGAGCTTCCTGGAGTTCTAGTGAGAAGTCGTGACCAGTGAGGTCCAATTAGAAGTCACTTGTGTGGATGGATTTCCCACCAACGACAATAGTTGGGGTCGCGCTAAAAATCACGAAGTGGTAGAAGTTAGAATTCATGAGCCATTGAATCGGGTCCCGGTGGCTGAATGGTATACGAGCTCGCCTTGTAACCGGGAGGTCCCGGGTTCGAGTCCCAGTGGGTGCGTACTGCCGATGATTCCCAAACTAGGATGAAACAGCAGCTGTCCAGTACTCCCTGGTTTTCAATGGTTCTCTAACTGATATCAGTCCGTGATCAACTCGTAAAATTAAGTTAATCGGATGGCGTAATATGGTTGACTATTACGTCATCCAATTAACTTTATTTTCAACTGTATTATTCTCTGCCCCTATCCTTATTTAATTTTAACCACCACTCATTAACACTGTTGCCAACCTGACCTACTCTAAATTCTACTCAATTGTGTGTTACGTCATCCGATTAACTTACCTAATTTTATTTTCTATCTAGTTAACGTTTGTTTCCAAGCCAAATAATACTTTTATTACGTAATTATCTAAACTTTATAAATCTAATGTACACACACACAAACAAAATTGTATATAAATGCGACTGTACAGCTCAGTGGATGAATTCGCCGAAAAGAGTGTCTTCGCTGAACACCTTCTTTTCTTTTGTATGACTGAATGGAGATTTTCAAGTTACTTAATCTTATCTTTCCGCTTACAATATTTGTATAGCATATCTTTATATTCTAATTTCAGATTTTCATGTATAGAAACTGTTTATTGTATATAACATTATACAGTAAAGGAGGCATATACTCTCAAACCGACCTTACAAATACTTTCCTCGTTGGCTTTAAACTCCATTTAAAATACCAGCAATCCAAGCTTAGATAGTCAAACTCCACCATCTCCTTTAAATCAGTAGCACAGGACGCATATCAGACAAGTTTAATAAGTCTGCATCAAGCGCTCTACAGCAGATTGGAAGCAACTATCCTCGTTTCACACTCCTCTACAGAGACGAATATTCTCACAGATGATGCCTACACAAACCAGATAACAAAACTGCAATCAACTTATTCATACCAGTCTGTCTAAAACAGATAGGGCTTTCACACCATCATAAATTAGAAGACTAAGAGATTTGAGAATAGACCACCAAACAGTCCAAACCCTAGATACAATCACTCAAACCAGTTTAGCTTGCTTGATAGGTGGGCAACCTTCACCTAGTTTTACATGCATTCCTTCCAATATGATGACCCATACTGACATCGCCAACTTCGCTGTATCGACATTACCATATTTTATTCAGGTTCACAATACCACTACCAAGATACAACAACTACTTACCCCTCTCAGCTGCTTTCTAACTCCAGAATAGACGGGCTAGCTGACACAGCAATGCCTAATTACTCCCTGATGGTCCCTTTTCATTACACAGATACTCCAATTCAGGAACAACAAACCTTTGCTTCCTTTTTCTTCAAACGGTCAATCTTCTTTACGCTCCAATTCTTACGTAAATATTACTGACCCCCCTTACCTGGAGCTTCTATAGACACAGACACCATATTATAGCCTTAGAACAACATGAATGCATCTCATATCGTCATCGGTTGCTACAAGAAGTGACACAACTATCTCCACATAACTCAGCCAGCTAATCTTAGTATAGTTCTTATCAATACTAGGCCCATTGTAAACAAGGTCCTTCAGATTTACAGTTAAACTTCGTATCAGTGATCAAGGGTTTCAACATGGATGTTTGTTTATATACATACTTGCGAATTCCGGAGAAGTAATTTGGTTTCTTTTTGCGCTTACATCCAGAAAGCAACGCTTCTACACTTCGTCTCACTTTTTCTTTTTCAGATTACAGAATATCTTTGCAAGTTCGAATTTGAGAGAAAATTACCTACGAACATATATTGACATTTCATTATAACGTATACCAATTGATTATTTCTTTATGTTATGAGTGAGCAGTGAAACGTTTTTCAGGTTGTGGCGAAATTGTTTACTGTCAGGGAGGAAATCAGTACTAAGTGGAGTACCTCAATGAACTGTACTTGGCCCCCTACTATTCCTATTATACGTAAATGAAGTGCCGGAAATTCCTACCTCATCTGCCTTATTATTTGCGGACGATATTAAGATATGGAAAACTGTAAATAGTAACGATGGTAGGTTGGTACTACAAAACGATTTGAAGAAATCAGCTGAATAGGCTGGAAATTAATTCCAAGAAAAGCGCGGTAATGCACCTAGGTCAGAAGTCTTATACGTCGTACTCCCTGGGGGAGACAGAACAGCTAGATGTTAGGGGACAAAAGGACTTAGGATTTACTGTAAGCCATGACTTCAAAACAACCGCTAATTGTAATCGAGCCACAGGTAAGGCTTTCCGAATGCTGTGGGCACTTCGAAAGGCTTTTAAACCACTAGATGAGAGTTTGTTTGAAGTACTCTATGCAACATATGTCGGACCTCATCTAGAATACTGCATACAAGCGGAGAGTGCATGCTCCAAAAAAGAGGCACATATCCTGAAAACAGTACAGAGGGTAGGAACCAAAATAGTTAGTAGTATCTCACACCTTCTCTATGCACCCTACCTCTTCAACTAACAACTAAACACACACCTAAAAATTCCCTGGTTCACTATTAATATAGGGACTATAGAAATGCCGACTGGGAATTCCTATCAACGCCCTTGAGAAGCTCTGACTGGGATGAATACTTTACCAATGATAACTTAGAAGTAACACTTGATACCTTCTACAAGACGGTCAGTTCGGTAAGAGATACAATCGCACCGCTAAAATCAGCCCTAAAGACACCAACTATATTCATAGACCGTAAAACGCGATTAAAACTAAGGAAATCGTAAAGAAAATTTTATTTATATGAAGAATTTAGTGCATTACACCAGATACATGAAACATTTAAAAATCTTGAGGAGAGACATAAAATGAAGGCAGTACTCGAGGAAAATAAAGCCCTAGGGGGCACCTCTAAAACACAGGAACTCTGCAAGATCTTGCAAAAACGACTAAAAATGGGTAAAGACAATAATGTTGGCCACTTGGAGCATGAAGGTATAATTTATGATGATCCTCAGATTATTTGTGAACTCCTTAACCAGTGGTTCTCCAATAACATCAAAGCGCTTCCGTCCCCAATCCTCGACTTAACCTGCAAAAATAACTACAATTTAGGTGAAATCAGCTTTAATATGCAAAAAATAGCATCAGCGGTAAGGATATTAAAAGGTAACAGTAGCTTTGGGATAGATGATATACCATCTGTCATATACAAAAACAGTGGCACGGATATGATAGTACTATTACTTGGAATATTCACCCTCTCACTAGTGACTGGGACCTACCCTGAAATTTGGAAAAACATCTATATATTACCTTAGCATAAAGGAGGGGCCAAAACTAGTGCCTGTAATTATAGGCCTATCAATATAACACCTGTCATATCACGGATCATGGAGAAATTAATCAAAGACCAAATGTCAGACTACTTTCTAAAACATAAACTCATCAACCAGTCACAACACGGATTCCTTAAGAAAAGATCTTGCGTCACTTGCCATATAGACTTTTTCAACGAAGTCACCTATAGAAGAGATAGGCGAGAACTAGTAATTATCCTCTATTTCGATATAAGAAAAGCCTTCGACAGAGTCCCACATAGTCTGTTAGTCAGCAGGCTATGCTCACTAGGGATACGCAATCCCCTCCACAACTGGATAAAATCATTTCTCAGTGACAGAAATCAGACAACAAAAATTGGCTCGATGACCTCCAGGCCTAGGCCAATTAGCAGTGGTGTCATCCAGAGGAGTGTTTTGGGCTCCCTTCTTTTCATTATAAACATAAACATTATATGTGAATGCTTTAGTATAGGCAAACCGATGCTGTACGCAGATGACTTAAAGGTGACATATACCTGCAGAAATACAGACATCGGTACAATTATGAACTCCATACATGGAGAATTAATAAAAATGCATATATGGTGTGACACCTGGAGACTTGAGTTTAATGTCGAAAAGTGTGGCTGGCTCTGCATAGGCTGTCCCAACCTAGAACTCGACCTAGCAATTCAGGGCCACAAAATCCCCAGATTCAAATCTGTACCAGACCTAGGACTGAAATATTCACATAATCTACCATTTTCTGAGCATATCTCGAAACAAGTATCGAAATCACGCAGGCTTATTGGTTTCCTACTCAGGAACTTCTACAGAAGTGAATCCAGAATACTAATGTACAAAGTTTGTGTGCGCCCACTCCTAGACTATTGTTCATTCATATTTAGTAGTATACGCATAGAAGGCAAACTAAAAGTAGAAGGACTACAGAGGTACTTCATGCTAAAAGTACTCGGAACCGAAAACGGCACAAAATACTCTACCAGATGTAAAATTCTAGGACTAGAAACATTATGGTTAAGACGACTGCGACTAAATCTGGTACTCTTCTACAAGCTTCTTAACCACATAGTGTATACCCCTACTAATTGTACTCCGTTCTCAGAAGACACTGGATATAACCTCAAACACACTAAAGGTACGGTGGCTATAGAACAATGTAAAACAGCCACCAGGCAAAAGTTGTTCATGATTAGGTATCCCCAAATATGGAACAAACTACCTGAGGAAATGCGACTAGCAAGCTCACTGGTGTCCTTTGAAAAGGCACTTAATGACACACTAAGTGAGTTTGCAAGTGATATCAGTGCTAATTCTCATGTAAGAGCTTCAGGAATTATAGGCCCATTTAATGTATGAACTTAGAGACTACACCTATTGTTTCTTTTGCCTTAATCAATAATTTTAGACAAAAAAAGCAGCAGTCATGAAAATAACACCCATACAAATAAGAGTCAATCGAATTATGTCTACCTGATGCAAGCGTGAACCATAACTAACATACGAATGAAATATGAGAAAACAAGGTCGAGACTTACCACAACATCACATGGAAGGATATGAGTTACTTGGACATCATTTATAATCCACCAAATGGTCTCCTTTCCAAAAAGAATGCGGTGATATTATGTCCACAGTGGTGAGGAAATACGTAAATCCACAGCTCCCGTTGTATACACTCAGTGGAGGTAGCAGCCAACAAAGTAATGCATTTAAAGCATATGCATACTTTTTATTATCACGACGACACCGCGGAATATGTCAAAATCGCAGAGTAATCAAACCCAACACGCGAAGTAATTAACTAAATCCGAAAGGCAAACAAGTAGTAGTTCATATTTGAATATTCATCCATATGACGATCATAATGTCAAATCCAAGGGCCAATAAACCTGGATATCTATGAAATTAACGAAAATATGCTGACAGCTGCATTTCAGATCCCACTGACTCATTCGATGGTAAAATTCTGCTCCTGAATGCCTCTTTCGATATTTTTGTATGGATTGGTTCTCAGTCATTCTAGTTCCAGACCGAAAAGAATCAAAAATTCACTGGTTGCTGAATTATTAATACTTCTCTGGATGTTTAACTGGATACTAACTGCTGTGGTGAGTCTCTTGCAGATTATATTGCTTAAAAATTTTTTACGGTAAACTAACTAACGTTTTATAAGCCACTTTCATACTTTTGTGAGTAGCCCACCATATCGACCGAATGTAACGCAACACTCAGTTGTTACGCTTATTTTCAACAAATTCAAACAATAATGGTGCCTAGGATTATGCCATATAAACTGTTTTAACTTATGCAGAGTGTACTTACGGTCAATATTCCATTATCTTCCCTTGTATATATATCTTGCGTTAGTGAAAAATTTTAAACATATCTACTCCATGTGTGCATTATTATCACATTGATGATGCCTGTCAGCTGGAGTCCCTCATGTGCATAAAGTGAGAATATATTATTATAAGACGCATTTTATTGTTTTATGAGAGAATTGACTTCAAGCTTTATTTATTTTGCCAATTATCTGTAATCCATCCAACGCATACTTGGGTTTTTTTCGTTAATGCGAAGTCGATATCTCTATATTTCTTTATATGTTCCATTGAATCACTAGTTATCTGATTTTTCCCAAAAACTGAAGATAAAATGACAGCAACCATGTTATTTAACCGTAAATCATGTAATTTAAATATGTAACTTAAATAATACTTATCCATGCCTATACAACTTGTGTGTCCTACATTTGTAGGAATAAATATGTACCTTATTATATTATCATTACTAGCTATGCTTACTAATAGTATGTGTAATTTATCGAATTGATGGTGCCTGTAAAATGGCGTCCCCCATGTACAAAAATGAGAATATATTATTATTACTGCAAGCTACCCCTCCGACTAACAACTAAATACACACCTAAAAATTCCCCGGTGCACTATCAATATAGGGACTATAAGAATGCCGATTGGGAATTCCTATCAGATCTGTTGAGAAGTTCTGACTGGGAAGAATACTTCATCAACAATAACTTAGAAGTATCGCTTGATATTTTCTACAAAACAATTGGCTCAGCAAGAGACACAATCGCGCCCCTAAAATCTGCTCTAAAGACACCAACTCCATTTATAGACCGCAAAACGCGACTAAAACTAAAGAAATTGAAAAGGAAATACCATATATTTAAGGAATTTAATGCGTTAAACCAAATACATGAAACTCTTAAACTGCTTGAAGATAAACACTAAATGATGTCACAACTTGAAGAAAATATAGCGCTTGTGGGTAACTCCAAAAGTCAGGAACTTTGTAGGATATTGCAGAAACGTCTAAAAAGCAGTAAAGACAATACTGTAAGCAGCTTGGAACATAAGGTTATAATATACAATGATCCCCAGGTTATAAGTGAACATATGCGCAGGCGCATGGCATTAGTTTGCTGCTACAGAAAGACAACTAACTGTGTTGATCAGAAAAAAAGCATTGATGTTATTAGACTTTTGGTTTTGTTCTACATGTGACATGAACTTTGATTTTTGGGTTCAACTTTCTCTTCAGAAGCTTTTCTTATTATTACCCTACATTTTTATTTATTATCTCCTCTAGTTCCCAGAGGAAAATTGGGCTCCAGCCGCATATCTTCATTGCGCCCGGTTATCCACCAACGTTTTCACCTAGCTTCACGTCTGCTCAAATGCTTTCATAAGAAAGAAGAATCTGAAGTAAATAAATTAAATTCTGAACCCAGAGCACGAAAGCTTTTCGATATGATAAAGGCACAAGCACCTCTGAGCCCTCTTTCTAAGAGGAAGTCAAATATGACAGACCAAGCTTCCAGAGGTAGGCCTGATTGGTCTCAAGAGAAGGCCAATTACATCCAACTACTACTTCTATACAAAGAACACAGAGAGGTAAATAGTATTAATCTGCTCATCCACTACGCAAACCCGTTGTTACGCAGCCCCCCTTGAATGTCCTGTAAGCTGAAAGTTATATAAAATCCCCCAAACATCGTCTACAGTCAACCAAATAAGCCCACAGAACCCTATCATAAGTTTAATGGATTTAGTGGGGAGCATATGGCGATGTCTGCACAAAATTTACCATGGTCTCATGAATACCATCAGGACTTCGTCCCTATTCTGGCAACAAATTGTTGAACACTCATATTGATAATACTTTTCACAACAACAGTGCCCCTACCAGCCGCTTTGGGCAGGATTTTTACCAGCTTTAGTTAACAGAAACACCTGTTACCATACATATAGCACGGATCAATTCCTTGCTGGCATAGAGAACAGTCTACAGCTAGGACAAGGCATATTTTCTGGAAGATAGCTGACACAGTGTTGGGATCAAACGCAGGCACGAATATCTCTAAAATACTAATATCTGATTATCATACATGTGTCTCTCACTGCATACTCTGTCCAGACGACAGATGACCCCTGACTATCACATCACAAACCTGCCTAAAATCTTCCTATGATCCGAAGATAACGGTTATCGAGTCTAAACATGTATAGTGAAGATACTGACGGAATATTCTGTCAAGATGTTGCCTGTTCACTGAAACCACGTTTATCTGTTATTCTCGTAAGAGTACCAGATCAGTTCTAAACAAACACTTAACACCGAGTACATTAGCTTCTACACACAGTCCGTCATTGGTTATGATCACCGAAGGGTGGTGAACAAACGAAATCCCTGATGACAGCCTAGAAATTGATAACTACAACCTTTTTCGAGGGGACAGAAAGACAGGCCATGCGGGTGGAACACTAATTTACTGTGAACAATCCATGTGTGCAGCTGTGCTCCATAAGCCAATTCTGTCAAAACTCAATGACTCGATCTGCGTCGAAATAAACGCTGTCGGAAGTGAACCTATACTTCTCGGTTGTGTGTACCGACCCCCTGCATCCAGCAGGGAGTATAATAATATGCTCAGCAACATTTTTAATTTTATACCCAATCTTTCCTTCATTTATAAATTATTGGCGGTGGTTTCAATATACCAGAAGTTTCACTGCCTTCACTCCGAGGACCCCAAAAGTTTGATAATCTTCTGAATTCCATCGCCACAGGAGGGTGGACGCAACAGATTGATTCACCCACAAGATCCACAAATATCCTAGACCTTTTTCACGAACAACATAACACCATCTACAATGCAAATGGAACATGAATTTCCAGTTAGAAACCATAAAATAGTAGTGTGTTCTCTCAACATCTTTCGTGAAACAATACGCGGAGATGAAGCTTGCCAGATACCTACATGATTATACACACATGCTGACTGAGACTTGTATCAGAATCTAATTAGATGCTCTAATTGGTACTCGTACTTTTCGAACGAGTGATTAGAAGCAGTTCTTAAAAACATTTATCAAAATATTAACTCACTTTATGATGTCGTTGCACCTGAGAAGATTCTTAGCATCAAATTCCCATAAAGCACTCAATAAAATACTACAGATATCACGACTTATCATCATTGATTGCTATTACGTCCCTCCTAGCTAGAATTCAGGAGTTGAAAAATAAAAGCCTCAGAAACAAAGAAATGTGGGCCATTCAGCCACCTCATGACCCAAGGGAAATAGCCAAACTTTTAGAAAGTACGCTAACAGACTACAAAACAGCCCATCCAGAAATAATATACTTACATGAATTTTCCGCGTGAAACAGACGAATGTCTAAGTGACATACTTTTCAACGCACAAGAGATCGATAAAGCTGTCGCAAATCTTAAGCTCAATAACACTATTAGTCCAGATGCTATGTCTTCCATTTGTGTTGTAAAACGATGATAATGACATTAATTTACTCCTGATCAAGTTATACTCAATTTCACTAAGCGATGGGACAAACCCTACCTGCTGGAAGAAGTCTTTTATTTTACCCACCCGTAAATACGGGCAATAGCTGATATCAACAACTACCGCTCCATCGACATCATGTCTGTAGTTTCACGTATAATGAAAAAGATAGTAAAGACTCAAACCTTTCAGCACTTTCTCTCAAATGACCTACTATGCACATCCCAATACGGTTTCTTAAGGTCGTGCATTACTTGCCACTCAGATTATTTTGACTGCATTATACAATGCACACAGCTGCTTTTCCAGCTTTTAACATCTTGGTTACCTTCAGGACTTCTGTTCTCGTCGGAGGGTTGATGTCCACTGATAGTTCTGTTTCCACAGTTGGTGTTACTGGCTGCTTTGTAGGTGGCGGTGTATTTAGAAGTCTTTTGAAGTGTTCAGCACAGTGTTTCCCTTGCTCTGCCTCTTTGGTGATTGGCTTTTCATTGTCACCCTTTGCCGGCTTAATTTGCGTTGATCTCCTCCCAATAGGAACCTAGTTGTTTGGTAGTTTGTTGCGAGGTCTCTTTTGCCTGCAGCTTGTTTTGCTTCACTTGCCAGGGCTTCATAATATTTTCTTTTGTCTTTATATTAGTTTCTTCATTAGATGTATCACACAGTGAAACAGTAAATAACACTGTTTCACTATGTGATACATCTAATGAACAATCTAATGCGGAATTACTCACTGCCACAGTGCCCAAGTTTTACACATGTGTTCATAATTCTTTTGTTTTCCCTGGTACTTTTCTTTACTCTATTGTTCAGTGCATTGTAGCTTGCATTTAACTCCTGTTTCACCATCCTCCTCTCTTCTTTAAGTCTCCAAGCGTCTGCAGTGAGCCGCTGTTCGTCCTGTTTCTTTCTTCTGCCTAGAACTTCCATGCAGGTTGGACTTCACATCGCTTATAGTCTGTTCCAGTGTTTCTCAACGCTGGTCTCTTCGTCAGTGTTGATTTGTGTCCGCCTCCTTCCTTATGTTTTTAATGAAGATGTCCTTTGTGGACCGATTCTTCAGTTTCTAAGTACTGAACTTGGCCTGTGGTCTATCTGCATCTCCTGTTTCTTTGAAAGTATTTAATTTGATTTGGAGTGTTCCTTGTACGAGATAGTGGTCTGAGCCAACGTCTGCTCCTCTTCTGCTTACTTGTCTGTCCAGTAAGCTGCGTCTCCACTTCCTTGAACACCATTGAGATGGGGTAAATTTGTGTTTTGGTTGGTCCGTCTGGTGACACCCATGTAGCCTGTCATCAATCACTATTTCATTGAAGGTGCAGAAGTCGGCGAAGAGTTCCACATTTTCATTCATTTCTCTGAGAGCCCCTGTACTCAAAATGAGTTCTCTTTCTGTGTTATCTAGTCCCAGTTTGGTGTTCATGTCTCTTATTAGTATTTTAATGTAACCGACTGGAGTATTGTCTGCTGTTGCCTGTAGTTGTCTGTAAAACTCTTCTTTCTTTTCGAGGTTTGCATTGTTTGTGGGTATATAGCATCGTATAATTGTCACTTTTCTTCCTGTTGAGTTGAATCTGTAATGTAAATCCCGGGATGATAACAAAAAGTGAAGCATTTCGCCAGGGCTTTGCACAAAAAAGGTGGGAGGGTGGTGATTGCTAGTCAGCGGATATGATGGTGGGGACATATGAGAACCACCCTTATCTGTGGGACAGCACTCTATTGCTAAGGCTCCTGAGTTCGAGTGGCTTCTGCAAAATAAGAGAATAAATAAAATTAAAAAAACAGAAGCTGAAAATTTGCCTAAAGCTGAAGTTTAAATAGCAAACTCCCCGAATGCAAGTACATGGTATGAGTTCCCTACTTCAGAAGGACACCTAAATGTATACTTCAGAAAAACAGTAGTTATTGTTAAGCCCTCGCTTTTCTTCTACATAGTTCACGCAATTTGACTTTTGTGTTTAACTCCTATTCAACCTATCTAAGTAGGTAAAATTATCACCTTTTTTCACTTAAACTTTTTTTCCTTTCGCAAGGAAGACTAGAATTCCGTCACTAAAACCTCAGGGGGAAATAGTATTTTTTAATGAAAAAACAATAAAAAATTGATGAACCCCATGTTTGTTATATATATTTTGAATTATTAACACCTATTATATACTTCTGCACCTCTCTGGCGGTTTTCTTGTGTCTTCTTCTCTTTTCAAAGGTACTGCCTTAAACGAAAGCACCGAAACAGTGCCGCTATCCTCAACTAATTCGGAATATCGCTAGCCCACCTGGTGAATAACGGAACCACCTCTATCATGGAATCTCCTGACAAGTTCAAAGTTGGTCTCATATACAACTGGGAATGTCACAATTATGGTGTACTTACCGGTGAATTTGAAGTTTTATGGACTTTCAAACACTCCATGAATCATTTACTTACAATTACTGTTCATTCTGCATCTCTTATATTTCACGTCAGCACCTGTACAAAAATGCTACTTACCGTCCACAATTAACGTAATCGCTTATAATTCCCGCGTGAAATTGGCATACCGTACTTTTTTCAATTACAGTATAGATTTGATGCTATATCTCATGAATAATTCAGTTGAAAGCAGATCTCGAAAATTACCTACTGCCTTATTTGTACATTTCTTTTTAAATATTTCTCTCAAATTTACCAGTATTCAATCTGTTTCTAGATTAACAAATCATATATATTCTATAAGTTCTAATTAGTGTACATATATTCATGCCTGTAAAAATGGCTGGTTTCTGTTCCAGAAATAAAAATTTATTATTATCATGAAATTGCTCTCAGTTGTATCAGAGCCTTCCTCACTATTGTTGACATCACGATAGTCACGCCGTTGGTGTGCTAAGGGTTGTATTCTGATTGGTAGGAGTAGATCACAAACTTCTCGGTTGAAAACTTAGTGAGTTCACTCCCATTCCATCTGCTTTCATATGTTTCCAGTACTTCAATACTATATCTCTTCATCTCATTCTCAATCTGGGCAGCTTTGCCCGTCCCATACATATTGCGGACGTTCCATGTCCGCAAAGAGACTCATCGTACTGAAGTTTCTGTGGCAGTTTTCTTTACAGGGTAAGGTTGCTAGCCACACGCCCGAGAAGGGCGTTGTTACGTAGAGATGTAAGTTACACAGGAGAGATTCGTAGTCTTCATCCCTTAAGAATCAGGAAAATAAGATGTAAAGCAATCGAAACAACAAAAGTCACAACAGGAAAAGCAGCGACAGCAACAACAAAAGCCGTAGCAAAAACATCTCTGTTAGACACAATTACGAGGAATAACACGGAAACCAGGGACTCACTGACTCAGGTCGACTTGGCCATGTAAATCCAGTAACATACAATTACAGATATTAACCAGTGTTTAAGAGTCGCAAAATGGGCACCAGATACTTATAGGTAGTAACAGTCAACAAGACAATGTCCTCAGACTGAGTGTTCAAAAGTAAACGAATAACAGTAAATTCTACAACTTCCTGGCCAGAAACACCCTATATGAGTGGGGAGAATAATTCCTCCCTACTACTGTACACTTAAACTAACAGTTGGCGAGAAATACTATAACACCCCATAGCCACAACTTCTCAGTAATGGAAAAGTGGGGCTGAACCCTACGTTTATCGTCTACTGTTTGTTTTAAACCATTAACACATGTTAGCCACTTTTGCACTTCTGTTGAGGTTTTGTTTTCCCTTCTCTTTGCAAATACACTGCTTTGGAGCGTGGTATTGACATGGCGCTGCCATTTTCTACGTTAGTATTAATTGAAAAGACTGCTGAAATAACTAGGACCCATATCTGGCAGGTATTCAGAATATTGTCAGCACATTTAATGAATATCGGGACAACCTCCATCCTGGTGTCTGTTGGTCATTTCCAAGCTGGACACATGAGACTTGTAACAACGAAATAATGCTGCCTTTTCCGGTAACTGTAGAATTTTGTGAATTTTCGAACACTAAATAACTGATAAAGTGATAATTACTGTGAATCCCGCATCCTATTTATCTTACTGTAGCATCTGTGTATCAAAGTACTACTTGCCTTCTGATAATGCAACCCCTTGCAATTCCCGTGTGCAGTTGACATCCAATAATTTCACTTAGTGTTAAAAACTTGAATTAGGCCAATGGCTTATAAATAATTCGGTTGAAAACAAAGTTCACAAGCTACTCGTCCAGTTATTTGTACTTTTTTCGACATTTCTGCCATTTAAACCAGTGTTCAATCTAAAACTGCCTTTGTCGAATATGATCATGCCTGTAAACACCGCATGTTAACCGTGGAAATACTTAATTTATATGCGTGAACTATTATTATTGGCACCAGTTATCACGAGTGATGCAACATGGTGGGATTAGTTCCAACTGCGTTGCTAGTAGCCGCGAAGCACGTAAACTAGTCATTTTCTCTACTCCGATTATCAAGGCCATCTAACTTGTTATCTCACGGTATTCTCTTTGTGAAGCATTGCTCCTGTGGAATTCTTGACCCATTAGTTAACTGGTTAAAGTCATTTCTAAGCAACAGGGTACAAATAACTCAAGTGGAATCTATGTCGTCTCACCGTAGGCAGAATAAAAGTGGAGTTCTACACGGTAAAAAATTGGGATCACTTGTACTTACAGCTCACACTAACAGGATTTGTAATCGCTCCACCTCAGGTAAACCACTGCCACATTTAGACAACCTCAAAGTTGTCTACCCCTGCTACAGTCATGAGTTAAAGGATATGATGGGTGAAATACGTCTTAATAATAATAAATATTTTCATATAAAAATAAACTTACATGAAAATGCACGCCATTTTACAGGCACGATCAAGTATGATATAATGTCAAATAGTAGATTGTCTACAAGTTAATAATTTTTTAACAGCTAAATATTTGATATTTTTATAAATACACTCATTGTCTGACCCAGGCCGTTTTCAACCCATGTTTGTAGGCATACAATAACCAATCAATACTGAGGTAAGTAGCGGTACGTCCAACGTTTGCGTTACATTTTTGCGTGATTCGTTACATAAAATTTATCTTGTTGTAATCCTTGCACAAGTCCTCTACTACTTCCATACCTATAACTATTAACTCTCATATCAAATAGTTATGGTTAACCAAAGTAAAAAGCAGCGAACTCAATCCCCTTTAAAACTGATGACTAATTTTAAGTCGTTGATTGCTACATCAAGCAACATACTTCCTACAAATGGTTATAGTGAGCCACAAAACTCACTTGTATGTCGTAAGCGTCGAGCTGAAACTGAGGATAAAACTATACTGACAGCTAGTATTAGCACTACTCCCAAAAATTCAGCACCCTCTGCTCATACAGAAACCCTCCCTACACCTTATGTGCTTATCGAAAAGCTCCAGCCTTCAAGCTCTGTTTCAGTACTATCTTCAGAAATAGAACTTCTAAAGTTGTCTATAGGAGAACTTAAGGCCGAGTTAAGGGACTTAAAAAACAATAAGTCAGTAGATCCTGGAATTTCCGATACCAATACCAAAATCTCCAATTTATCAGGTCAGATCAGTGATATCAGACTGCAGGTCTGTGAACTGACACCTTTAACTATTCTCATGAAAACTGTAGACCTTAACAAACTTGACAGTGAATCGGTATCTAAGGTGGATAACCTAATTAACTTTGTTACTACAGAAGTAACAAAACGACTAGATGCTAAATTAAATGCTATTGTCTACAACGTTCCGGATAATGAGGCACTAAAAAAGGTACAGCGCATCCTACTTAGTGAGGCGAAAATGCCCAACTCCAAGACTAAGTGCTACAGGCTGAAGAAGAGTCAACATGACAAGTGTTGTCCTATTCGTTTTCAGTTCGAAACACCGGCTGAGGCCAGAAAATTTACCCACTCCCAACACACCCTATCGCAAGCCAGAAATTACAAACTAATAAAGGTTGCGGTGGACAAGACCGTCATAGAAAGGCGCGTATATAATTATCACACTGAGTCTAATTCTGGAATAAACAATAGGACATTGCAAGCAGCAATTATACCCAACCCTTTGAGAGACACCGTAGAATCCACCGCACCACCCCTCTCTAACCACACAGAATTATCTTCTCAGAGAGCGACACCAACCGAAAGGCCGCTAAGTTGTAATCAAATAGCCAATAAAACTATACCACCTACCACCGTAGATTTAGACATGTCACTAAATAATCCAAGAAAAGAAGTCAAAATCCCCCGAAAGTTGACCCTTTCCTCTCCTAGCCATAAGTCCATTGGTAAAAAAGAGAAGAATATGACCCCAAATCATGCCAACAACAACAATGGCAGTATAATTAAGCCCACATTCCCCACGGTCAATAGTATTGGCACCCACAACGTGCGAAATAGCACCATGGCCCACACTGATAACCAACGCCAAAACAATGCCACCCTCAAGAGCACAAGTGACAATAGTCAGAACTCGACCACCAACAACTCAGGGCACTCACAGTATGGCACGCTAATAAATTTTGATCGGATATACGGTACAAGTCTGCTGGGAACTAACCCACAAAGCAGTACATTCGAAACCCTTACAAGGACACCACTAGTACCTAACAATAGGTGGAATAATAGACCATGGTCTTCACAAGGTCCCAATCATTTTTTATCCCCTGCGTCCCTGTCAGCGTTGAAAAAACAGCTGGTAGGGATGCTAACACTCCTAAACCGCTAGTGCTGGCTCCCCCTTTGCATGAATGTAGGAACAGTCTAGTTCGCCTGCATCCACTAAGCACACTTGGTACATGCACAAGTTTAGGTCAAATAAAGATCCCTACCCCCGTTTCTAGCTTAACTAAAAATAAAAATGCCTTAGCCTATAGCACATCCAGTACTCCAACGCTCAATTCTTCACCGAAAACAGCACACACCAACTCGATAGACATAGTTGAACATGATGCTGAAACTCCTCTTAACATAGGGTCGTCATGTCAAACAGTACTACTGGGTGCTGAACCACATTCGGGGCTGATTAACGAACTTAAGTACTTCAAATGCTATTTCAAATCTCATCTTTACCTAATCCTCATAAATGCTAGATCCGTTCTAAATAAACTACCGATGCTCAGAGCACTCACAGTAATATACAAACCCCCTATAATTGTCATCACTGAATCCTGGTGTAACTCGAACATACTGGATGAAGAGATAAGCTTAGATAACTATACACACTTTCGGTGTGACAGGGAAGGTGGTAAGGGAGGGGATTGTCTCATGTACTTTCTGAATACACTTACTGTATCACAGCTAGAAAGTAGTACACTTAATATGCCTGAGACTTTATGGGTTAACTTACACTTAAATAACGCAATAGTATTAATTGGATGCACCTATAGAGCACCTGGCACCTTTAGTAATTACGAGACCCAACTTATTAATACTCTAGAACAATTATCCACCCTCCACTACGATCATAAGATCCTATGTGGAGGCTTTAACTTACCAGAAATCAACTGGGAAATACCCACAGGTCCAACTAAACTTGATAGGTTCTTAGGCACACTGGATATACTTGGCTGGAAGCAGACTGTCACAACCCCTACAAGAGGTAATAACGTACTAGACTTAATCTTCTGCCACAATATAAGTCCCCTTTCTACCCTAGTAGGTTCTGAGTTTTCAGGGAGTGACCACAAAACAGTGCTGTGTGCACTGCCACTTCCGTCAAGTAGCAATGCAACCCATACCCCTACTTCACAACAAATAACTTACAGGAACTACAGTAAGGCAGACTGGACTCTAGTAAAGTCAATGCTAAGATCCTCAGAATGGAGTGAGTACTTCTATACTGATAGCCTCTCGAAAGCTCTAGACATCTTTTACTATAACTCCAACACATGCTTAGATGCTGTCATCCCATTTCAAACACTAAAGCTTTCCCCACATAGAAAGACATTCATAAAGCCAAAGGATCGTAGGAAACTGAAAAGACTGTCAACAAGTTACTTCAGGCGACACGACTTTAGTACACTAGGGTCAATACTTAGTACTCTTAGCTCCATCTCGCAAGCTCATAACTTGCGTATGAGAAATGAAGAATGCACGGCACTAGCCAGCACCACCAGAGTAGGTGCTCTCACAGAAATCCTAAAGAAACGAATGAATCGCCAAAGCCATAAAATTTCTCTCCTTATAAACAAGGGCAAACTATACAGCAAACATGCAGACATGTGTGAACTGTTTAATGAGACGTTTGCAGCTAACTACCTTAAGCCTACAAGTCCACTTCTCGGTTTACAATCTAAAATAGAACTCCCTTCATCTTCAACGCTGAAACAAATCACTACAGTTCATTTCACTTACTCTAATATTAACCAAGCCGTTAATACTCTTAAAAGCTCTAGTAGTGCCGGTTTTGACGGTATACCATCGTATCTTTATAAACACGGTGGTTCTGACATTTCCGTTTTATTACTTAAGATTTTTACAATGTCCCTAGAAAGCCAAACCTATCCAGATAAATGGAAAACGACATTTATAGTACCTAAACACAAATCCGGATCAAAAACTGAAGTCAACAACTATAGACCAATCAATATTACACCCATAGTATCTAGAATCATTGAACGAATAGTTAAAGATGATATCCTCAAACACATGCTCAGCTGCAATATTCTAAGTCCAAACCAACATGGATTCCTAAAATCCAGATCATGCATGACATGTCACCTTGACTTCTTTAACTATATAACTAGCAGCCGAGACAAACAACAACTAGTACTAGTCATCTACTTCGACATATCCAAAGCCTTTGACCGCGTTGACCACTTGCTTTCTATAAATAAGCTGAACTCTTTAGGAATAAGTAACCCATTATTAGGATGGATTGAATCATTCCTTAACAATAGGTCCCAAGTAGTTAGACTGAGTTCTGTAAACTCTAAACCTAGTCCAGTCACTTCTGGAGTAGTTCAAGGTAGCGTCTTAGGCCCCCTCCTATTCACTCTATATGTCAACGACATATGCAGCTGTTTCTCACTTGGCAAACCATTTATCTTCGCAGATGATCTTAAAGTAGCTTACACATTCCACTGTGATGACTTAGGATACTTTCAGAAAGCTGTTCAGGAAGAACTAGATCGAGTAACTGCATGGTCCTCCACATGGAACCTAAAATTCAACCTTAAAAATGTGGTTGGATCTGTTTCGGTGCACCCTCAATAAACATTAAACTGGTACTTGAATCTCTTGACTTGCCTAAACTCCAAAGTGTTGTTGACCTAGGACTCAGGTACTCTAGTGACTTGACATTTTCTGAGCAAGTGGCGACACAGACGCGTAAATCGAGGATGCTCCTAGGATGCATACTCAGGAATTTCCACAACTACGAGGCGAAGCTATTATTATATAAAACTTGTGTCAGACCACTACTTGAATATTGTCCATTTATTCTCAGCAGCACTCGCGTAAGTGACAAACTTAAAATAGAAAGTGTCCAACGATACTTCACGTCTAAACTACTAGGATTTGACTGCGAAAAGGACTACACATCAAGGTGTATAACTCTAGGTATCGACCCACTCTGGATGAGACGACTGAGCATTAACCTAACATTCTTCTTTAAAGTCTTGCATAAAATATCATTCTCAGACAGCAAGGAGATACAGTTCTCACCGGAAAGCTCTTACAACCTTCGTAACCAAACGTGCGCAGTATCTAGGAAAAACTGTAAAACAGCACTCCGTGCAAACTTCTTCATAGTCATGTACTCTAAGATCTGGAACAGTTTACCCCTAGAAAAAAGGACCTGTCACTCTATTATAACCTTCAAACGCTTGCTATATAAACTGCTTCATCCCAATGACTATGCCAATCACACCGCACCACTTATTTCCAAAACGCATGAGCTATTAGAACACTATAACGCCTAGACTCATTGCTAAATATTACGACACTAAATTAACTCTAAGACTTCGCAAAATTACATGAAAAACAACTAGATTATGGGTAGTGTTTACTATACAATGATATACATTTATATATACATAAAATATTAATGTTTTCTTCATTTTTACATACTTTATCTCCCTGCTGAGCCTGCACTTCTATGTATCTCCTGGTCGAGGTCGAACAACCCAACATCTAAACTGAAATGACCATTTATGTAAATTCAAACTCAAATTCCATGAACGATCCGATGCAATCACTTGAAAACGCTGGCTAACATTCTGTACAAAGAGTATTCTTGATCTGAAATAAAGAAGCAACTGGTTTTCAAACAGTTATCAATGTATTACTCAACTTACATGTACAGTCTGCCATGCTGACGCAAATGGCGCAAATGGATAGTTCTAGAATTGACCTCATTTGATGCAGTAAAACAATCTAACATTACCTTATCTAATTTTCGTATCAAAGATCAAATTTCTTTCCTATTATAAAACTACGATAAGACTGCTGACAAAAATGGAATAAATACATTATTGAATCAAAATAATACATCAATAAACTTTATCTCACGGATGCTGTTCACAACAAAGTCTTATAGGAGAATTGACTTCAAGCTTTATTTTTCCCAGATATTTGTATCACATTCATCTGAAGTCTGGGTTTTTTGTTAATGCGAAGACAATATTTCTATATCTCTTTATGTGTTACACAGACAGACTATTTTGCAGACTGTTCTGACTGACTCTAATGTTAGATTGAACAAACAAACTGTAATTTATATAATAACTTATCCATGCCTGTACAATTGGTATGTTCCTGCATAAACAGGAATAAATATATATTATTATTATTAAGTACAACGTTTACGAGGGATAGTAAGCTGTTTTAGAAAAGTAAAGGTGCTAAGGTGAATCATTAAAGTGCAATGTATCATTAATAGATGCATTCACAAAGGATATACAATGGGAGACTATAATCCCTAGGCTGACAAAGTTCATTTGCAATGTATAATGCTACATATATAGGTCTTACTATCATGATGTCCACTTTTGGTTTTAATACAATTATCCACAAGCCGGTTGTTTTTATTACATACCTTTTTGTGTCTTCGGTGCTCAACCGTACCCTATAGAGAATAGAAATAGAATAAGTGGAATCAAATTCATAAAGAGCTATAAAATATCAGGTTTAATGGAATATAATGAGCAAGTGAAGACGCTATTAGAAAATGAATGAGATGAGACATTGTTAAGTGATATTTGAAGATCCGACAAAGGAAAGCAAGTTAATTTATAAGATGCCCCATGAATCTGTGCAGAGCCCACGTGGTCGCATCTCAACAATAGGCTGAACGAAACATATATGTTTAAAGGCAGAAGCATGATCTGTCTAGGCGATCATTATTATCTTTTTCAAGGTAGAGATTCAAGCCCTCATAAAGATCTCGGGCCGTCAAATTGCATATTGCTGTTCCTGCAGAATGGGGCGATTCACCTTAGTGACCACCACCATATCTACTGACCAGCCTGCGCCACCCTTTCTCCTTTTATGATGTTAGGTTCTGATTGTTATGGCTACAGCAAATATATTGCTGGTTCCAGACACGTTCGTACCTCACATTCCATTTGCCTAGCTTTCTTAGTGAGTGCTTCCAATAGATCTCCACATACAGATTTATGAACATATTAAATATGTGTGCATGCGTCCTAATGAACAGATTAGTTTATAAGATGGTAAACCCTTAAAGAGTAAAAAGAGTAGGCTTTGTGAATAGTGGAGCAAGATTCAGCAGAACACTATAGTTAGAGTTCAATGTAGGTAGAATGAACTGAAGGCAAGGTCGTTTGGCAGGACATATTGTACTAAATTATCATGACAGTCTCTTATGTAGTAAGCATTTGACATTGCAGAGTAACCTGTCTACCTATATTATAAAAAGTTATTAACACAGAACCAACAGAATTTTAACATTTGGTTAACAATACTGCAGTGTGTGTATACTGAAGAAGCGTAGTTAGTCTTACAGGGAGCCGTAAAGTAAATCAAACTATATATGGTAAGAGTGTGATCAATATTGTAATTCGTATTATCAAAGAATACATTAAGCTCAATAACTGAGTGTTTTAAGGGAAACAAGCGTGGTAAAGCAAGAGAACATTTGCTGCATAAATATTTTAATCATTTTAAGTATTGTAATGACAATCAAATTTAAAGAATTGATTAAGCATAATTACTAAGTATCATTATATTAGTATTGAGACTAGTGTGCTTTCCGTAGTTAAATATTGAAATGTCATTGTTTCACCACTCTACCAGCGGTTGTGGTCTTTTAGACGGGCTAGGGTGGACATGTTAATATGTTTTTCTAGGCAACTTTTGAAGCTGTCAGGGTTTTCAAAGGATCTAATCTCAGAGGGTAGCTGGTTCCAAAGTTTGCAATATTTAATGGTGAAAAAGTTAGCTATAGTGGTGGGAAGGTAGTCATGGTTGAGTAGACCATACGATTTAAGATTAGCCGACGTTATGGATGAGTTACTGTTACAGTGCTTTCTTATAACTTTGAATAAGAGAAATAAGTTGCACTTCACTCTCTTTAACCATAAGTGTTCTAAGTCCAGTCGAATACACCTACCAAGGTATTCTATTTGCTGGTAATAGCCTAATATGCCATTCGTCAGGAATCTTTGGACACTTTCAACTTTTTTTCTATCTGGTGATTTAAAGCTACTGTATAAGTGGGCACAGTATTCAAGTTTGGGGCGAATACATATATTATATATAGCCAATCTGGCTTCTGGAGTGTAAAAGTTGCGTAGCACAAAGCCGGTTAGACGTTTACAATCAGATACCACCTTATTTGCATGTTCAGTAAAGGTAAAATCTGAGTATGCTACACCGAGATCTGTGACTGTGTTCGTGTTTGAGACAAGGTCACCGTACATGTATAGACACATGTTAGGTTTCCAACGTCCGAAGTATGTTATCCCAGACTTAGCTGGATTCAACGTTAACTGCCACTTATCACTCCAGTTACATAGACTATTTAGGTCTTGTTGGATTTTACTAGCAATATCCATATCATTATAGTCGAAATCATACACAACTTTGAGGTCATCTGCAAAGAGGTGCGGCTTGCCATATTTGATCACAGAGAGAGCATGGTGTGCTGAATATTGTCTGAAGTTAAAGATTAGCAAGTGCGGCTGGATTTGCATCGGCAACATTAATCTTGACCGTACTCTTGAAGTAAATGGGCAAAAACTATCCAAGCTCAACTCAGTCGTAGACCTCAGTATCAGATACTCTAGTAATTTTTTGCGCTCGATGAGCAAAGTGACACTAGACGTGAATAACGGAGGCCCCCTATTAAGAATGTACACGGGTAGTATTATTTATTATTTATCGTTCCCTTGGGTTCCTAGTGGAACATAGGGCTTCAACTGCACGTCTCCACTTGCTTCTGTCTTCTGCTGTTCTTTTCACTTGCGTCCATGTTATTCCATACTGTTTCATCTCCTCCTCACACGATCTCCTCCATGTCACCCTTGGACGTCCCACTCGCCGCTCCCCTTTCGGGTTCCACTCGAGGGCCTGACGCGCGATGTCACTCAACGGCCTCCTCAGCGAGTGTCCAATCCATCTCCACTTCCTCCTGCATATTTGTTGGGCGATTGGTTCCTGTTTCGTTTGTTCCCATAGCTTCTTGTTTGTGATTCTTTCCGGCCATCTAATCTTCAGTATGGAGCGAAGACAGTTGTTGATAAAGGTCTGCAACCTGTTGAAAATATTCTTTGTGACCCGCCAATTTTCTAATCCGTAGAGCAAAATTGACTTTACATTTGTATTGAAAATCCGAATTTTGTTGTTGATGCTGAGTGACGAAGATTTCCAGATTGGTTTCAGGTTGATGAATGTGTTTCTCGCCTTCCCGATTCTCAACTTGACATCCTCGTCCGTTCCTCCTGTGGTTGAGACAATGCTCCCTAGATAAGTGAAAGAAGTAACCTCTTTCAAATCCCTCCCGTTGATGGTGATTGGCACTGGATGTTGCTGCTGTTGTTGGTTGGTTATTTTCATGACCTCCGTCTTGTCTATGTTCACCTGCAGTCCTGTCTTTGCTGCTTCTTCGACCAGTTTGTCGGTTTTTGCTTGTAAGTCTTCGATTTTGTGTGACATCAAACATAAATCATCCGCAAAATCCAGGTCTTCTAGGTTCTTCACGTCGGTCCAGGATATCTCTGTCTTCTCGTTTCCCACTGTCTGACGCGTAATCCAGTCCACCACAATTAAGAATATCATTGGTGATAATAAGCACCCTTGTCTGACTCCTGTGTTTACTTTAAACGCCTCGCTGAGTTTTCCGTTGTGGATCACTTGACATGTGCCGTTGTCGTACAGCTGTTGAATAAGGTTGATGAATATTTGAGGTACGCCGTAGTACTCGAGTAGTTTCCAAATTACTTCACGGTCAACGCTGTCGAAGGCCTTCTCAAAGTCTATGAAGTTGAGGTAGAGATTTGATTGCCATTCCATGCTTTGTTCGATGATAATGCGTAGAATTGCAATTTGGTCAGAACATGATTTGCCTTTCCTAAATCCAGCTTGTTCTGGTCGGAGTTCTGTATCCACTGCGTCCTTGATTCTCCCCAGGATGATGCGACTCAGGATTTTATTTGGCGTCGACAGGAGCATGATTCCTCGCCAGTTCTTGCAGAGTCCCAGGTCGCCCTTCTTTGGTAGTTTCACCAGGTAACCTTTTCTCCAGTCAGTAGGCACCTTTCCCTCTTTCCAGATCTTTTGCAATAATGGAGTCAGCATATCTGCTGTCGTTTCTGGGTCCGCTTTCAGTGCTTCCGGGGGTATTCCATCTGGTCCAGCTGCTTTCCCAGCTTTCAGAAGCTTGATTGCATTCATGACTTCAGTTTTCGTTGGAGGATTGGTGTCAACTTGCAGTTGTGTACGTGCTGTTGTTGGTATTACTGGACGGGTTGTAGGTGGTGGTCGATTCAAGAGTCCTTTGAAGTGGTCCGCCCATTGTTTAATCTGTCTTTCTTCCTTGGTAATTGGGTTCCCTTGGCTGTCTTTTATAGGTTTCACTTGTGTTGATCTCTTCCCGGATAGAGACTTGGTTATCTGATATAGTGTCCTCAGGTCCCTTTTACCTGCTGCCTTCTCAGCTTCAGTAGCCAGGTTGTCGTAGAATTGTCTTTTGTCCTTCCTGGCACTCTTCTTCACTTCTTTGTCCAGTGCTGTGTAAGTTGAGTTCAGCGTCTCTTTCTCTTGTCCATCTTTGCATTGAATCATTTTTTCTTTCACCTTTCTCCTCTCCTCTATTAGTTTCCAAGTGTCTGTTGAGAGCCATTCCTTGTCTTGTTTCTTCTTTCTTCCTAAAACCATTGAACACGTTTCGTTGAAAATTACCTTCAGAGAGTTCCAATGGTCTTCCACGGATGATTCCTCAGTGGTGCCACGTAGTGTTTCCTGCTTTGCTCTGACAGTTGCAGTGAAAATGTCCTGTGTGATTGTGTCCTTCAGTTTGTGAGTGTTGAACTTGCATTGTGGCCTATCCCCAGGTATCCTCGAGGCTTTCAGCTTCACCTTGAAAGTCCCTTGTACTAGATAGTGGTCTGAACCCACATCTGCTCCTCTCCTCGATCGTGTGTCCAGTAGGCTCCGTCTCCACTTCCTTGAGATTGAAATGAAGTCTATCTGGTTTTTGGTGTGTCCATCTGGTGAAATCCATGTTGCCTTGTGTATATCCCTGTGTTTGAACACACTGCCACCAATCATCAAATCATTGAAGGCGCAGAAGTCTGAGAAGAGTTCGCCATTCTCGTTCATTTCACCGAGGGCCTCACGACCCATGGTGAGTTCTCTTCCTTTGTTGTCTCCTCCCAGTTTCGCATTCATGTCGCCCATCAGGATTTTGATATCGCTCTTTGGGACGTTGTCCATTACTGTTTGTAGTTGACTGTAGAAATCCTCCTTCTTCTCATGTTCTGAGGCGTTTGTAGGCGCGTAGCACTGAATGATTGTAACCTTTCTTCCTTTTGAGTTGAACCTGGCTGTCATAATCCTGGAGGAGATTGGTTCCCACTGCATGAGAGCTTTAGCCGCTGTTGGTGACATCATGATAGCTACTCCCTCGGTGTGCTCGTGATTGTCCTCTGGGTGACCGGAGTAGATTATTGTCTCTCCAGTTGATAGTTGGCTCCTTCCACATCCGTTCCATGTGCTCTCGCAGATTCCCAACACTTCTATTTTATATCTCCTCATTTCTGCGGCTACCTGAGCAGCCTTCCCAGCTTCGTACATTGTACGAACATTCCACGTCCCCATCCTTATTTTCGCTTTCATCGAAAGAAGGCACATCGGCTGACTGGCTTCCCGAAGGCTTTCACCAGCCTGCGTCATTTCACTTCCCCGATTCCAGCGAAAAATAAGGCCACTATTTGTAATTTTAGAATTTTGAATATATTTGTGCGTTGAAGTTTTAGTAGCACTTTGGTTAAGTTTTGGGGGTGGAGTTGCTAGCACCACGCCCCAACCCTCCCTCTTTATCCGGGCTTGGGACCGGCTAGAATACTAGTGACCTAGTAATCTAGGCGAGGTTACACGGGTAGTAATATGTGATAAATGTAAATATAAAATCTGAAAAGCTATGCAAGAAAGATTCACTTATTTTGGAAATGCCAGTCTGAAGAATTTTTCACTTTGCTACGGTAATGGTACAGATGGACTGATATAAAACAGACGAGAGATTTTACCAAACTGACCGTCACAGTAGCGAATTTAACCGCTAGCTTCTAATGGCCACTTGAGTACATGGAACGTGTGTTGCTAAGGAAACGTTTATTATTTGGACAGGTAGATGTGCAGGCTGCCAAAATGAATACTGGTTAGGGACATTAGGATAGTTTCTTTTGAAACCTTCAGAAGACATGCATCAGAAATACTGTCGTAGATTTCGGAGCAAACTAGACGCCGGGTGTTTATTTTTCAGCGGGCGTAATACTACAGCTTGTCCGTGCACGAACATGTTCTGTCCTGTATAAATTCTTCTTTCTTATTTGGACAAATTTCCAATGAAAGTTTTCTGATCAAGCAACCAACGTGGAGTGTTGCTTTCATGTAGTAATATCATATTTGGTACCACTTTATTTTCATGTGGATTAAACAACTTTATCATTCATCTTTAACTGCCTAATTTATTATTCATCTGAATTTACACCTCCATTAACCTCCAGAGATTTTGTTTAACAAGCAAATTTCTTCGGTTTTGACTCCGGATAACTGAGGAATTGAAGGTTTAAAATGTGACTAACTGATACATGTACTGAAAGATGCCATTTCACAGATTGTTCTGTACTTTTCAATGTATTTAATCCTGATCTGAATACTCTCTGCTTTGCCATTACTTTTAGTTCTTAGAGTTCTCATCACTACTGGTTCAGCGGACCATAACACAAATATTTCCGGAGACTTTTCAAATTCCTAACAGCCTGTTCTTCATTAGCTCAAAATTTGGCATCCAAGAGGAAACCAATAGATTCCATACCTGCTTCTACGTCAGAGTAGTTCCTGTCAGAAGTATTGATGTGTATTATGTCGACGTTCACTTGTAAACTTTCTCAGTTTATCTATATTATCCAATTGCGAACTGGATGATCAAAATTCTGTGCGATTTTGGTTATTCAGTATATCCTAAACATTTTCAGTTTAAGTTCAGTCCAGATGAATTTCAGCAGGTTACCAAGTGCATAGATAGTATTCTGAGTTCTTGAGGGTTTTATTCTGGTAGCAGAAGTAATTCCTCATGGTATTACTGACAGTTTATGAACTCGTGAATTAACAGAGTCAATCGACAGGAAGCCTTGCCTCCAACCATTTAATACCAGCAATTCACAGTGCACTGTGATGGCGAGCCACCTACTATGGTGGCCACATTGCAAACTTAACTGGCATAATTCAGTTTGAACCAAAGGTAGGACTGAACATATTACACTAGTTACTGACTAGTGTCTAATCAAAAATATCTGAAACCTGTGCTTGGTTGAAATTAGATGTAACTACTCCAGATAAATGATTCATTTTATTGCTTGAGCCACTACGCCTGAATCAGTTTAACCAGCGAAAGTGTGTTTCTGAATACTAGTGAAATGTGCATGATAAAATTCGGAGCTGTGTAGGCTTGAACATGGACTGAAGAAGCAGCATTACCGTCCTGGACTAACTAACATTCAAAGTAACGGGGAAGTAATGTTAAAACAAGTGTTGTCTAAGACATGTATGCATGACAAGCAGTCGTAATCTACTGGTAAACTTAATAATGGATATTATCGAGGAAAAATACTACCTAGCCTACATGTGGTGCACGTGAGCCACCTTGAATAGGACATATGTTAGATTTGACTCAGTTTGTCTCTTCATTTTGTGTGCGGCTCCTAGTTGATGTGGTGACCCTTTCCTCTGTTTCGTTTTCTCGACGAGCCAGTTCTGTCTGCTGGAATGACCGAAAATGCTGAGATTAGTTTCAGTTGTTAGGAATAGATTTAAATGATCAGAGAAACCCAGCACTAAATGAAGGAGTTTTTGCAGCCTACAAAATGCCATCATCATCTGCGTTCCCCATCCTCACCTTATGGTAACAACAGGGATGTTTATAGGAAGAACTGTCACTCTTCTTTCGCTGACGACACCAAAAGACTAACTGGTGGAAGGATAAAATCTATTCATGGTAGCAACACAGTCTTAACACACTGCATAATACAAACAACATATAATTAATCCCAGCACCAATACTTTTGGAGTCAACCGAAGCTACGAGTTAATTGGCGGGACGAACTACGCAGAAGTTTAACGAAACCCAGGAACCTTTACCTCACAATCAAGAAGCGAGCACAAGAAAATCAAATTGTTCCACACTAACTCGTAAAACGATATTGGAAATTAGATATATGAATACAACACACAAATACATTTTGTAGGGTCAGAATTATTTGACCCTCCTGAGTTGCAGTTAAACAATCCCCTTACAAAAAATCAGATTACTGAGTCAATGAAGCAAATAGATTAAAGTAAATAATGTGTTTAGGAAGCCCTATTGAAACATTCAGGTAATATGGTTAAAAACATCTGCTTTGTGAGATAATAAAGAATGTTTCGTTATCTCAATGTTTAGTCTGAATCTTAGTAACTTTTTCAAAAAGACTCATAATTATTTATGAAAGAAATTTTGATTTATGGCATTATGTAAAGTGACATTTGCCATTGAATCTATACAGGGAGTTTGTTTGTTCTAGTGAAATTTAAAGAATGAACTTGAGCATCTTGATTTCACATTTATGAATTAGTAATGTTTGCCCGAGTGTTAACAATCTTTTTTCTTCTAAATATTTTTTGCAAAGCTGTTATTTCCATTGACAGTTATGAAGCTTATTTCCTACCAGATTCACTTTTCATTCAGCAATCAGAATCAGACACAGTGAAGATAGGCTTGAAGTAAGCAAAATACAACTTTTGTTATACGCCTACTGGTTTCACGCATTAATATTCTTGAGTTGAAATATATTTGCACTTTGCATGCATTCGAGTTTCATACTTTTTCCATCAGAATTATTGTGGTTTTATTCATTCATTGTATTCATTTTTCTGACAGTCAATCAGTGCCAAACGATGTGACGCTTAAGCTAAGCTACTGGGAAAGAAATGGTGATGTGGTTTCACCAGAAAAGCTGAATGGCTCAGCCATTCTTCCTATACCTGATTTTGTTATAAAGAAAAATCAAGATGGTCCTACTCCTGTCACAATAACTGGTAACTTACCCGGTCATATATATCTGAGAATAAATTCATCTGGAAGTATTAATATTGTAAAGTAAGTATAACTTTATTTCTATCTAAACTTATTTATTGCACATGTGCCACTCAATATAGCGAATTCGGGATGCTTAATGTCCTCCGCTTTCAACAGTGCGTTATGCTTAGGGTATGATTACAGTTATTTACATATATAAACGGTATGTAGTTGACATACAGTCATTACCACATCATCAGACAGAATTTAGCCTAATAATGTGTTATAATGAGTGGTGAAGATGCACACCAAAATTGTTGGGGTACAAATAAGGTTGATCAAAAGCGTAAACATAAAAATAGTTGAATAAGTCATTCAAAGTGGTTAAATCACTTAAATAATAAGAATGATGTAAAACTGTTCTCAACTCATAATATCTTATTTTAGCTCATGATATAATGTACAACTTGTTTAGGCAGTACCCAATTTAAATTTTTGAAGTTATTTTGGTTTCATCCTCATTCCTCAGACTGACAGCATAAAGTGATTATTGCTTAAGGTGACATCAAGAATACAGCAACACGCTGACTACTGAGGTGAACATTTCGTGTTCAGTTTTCAACAAATAAGTAGATGGCTGGAGTGAATTCGTGTTTCTTCTGAAGTACTATCACACCAGTAGTTAGAATACCTATGATAAGGACCAATCTGTGACTGATCCTTTACTATAATGATGCTCAGAAGGTTCACTCTGTCACATTTAATCTATTTGCAGAAAAGCAATAGATGTGTCGTCTAATTTTTGCATAATTAAGTCATCCAAGAAAATTATAACATAAAAAGAGAACAAGAATTACAACAACCTCATATATTTCTTTGTCGCCTATCTCGAGTTTGAAGTGAAGCTAGCATGTAAACACTTAGAAAGTCAGGTGCAAGATATTAAGGAAGGGAAAAAATTAGGTTGATTAAGATGTAAAGCTTCATCACTGTAACGAAACAAAATCCGTCCAAGTACCAACTGACAAATCACTTTAAATCTCTGTCTTATCTGCAGCAGTGTTAGGCCAAACATACTCACACAAGCAGTTCATGATACAAGAGCATTATGTTTTGATTAACATGGCTGATTTCATAGTTTCCAGTTGCAGCCTAAATCAAAAATGCATAAGTTGGCTACGGATTGTGGAAATTTTCTATTGAGGAGTAATCGCACCGACATAAACGCATATTTCATACAATTTTGAAAGCAGTATTTATTCTTTCATCAGTTTAATTGAAGATACTTAGCAAAGGTTGATGTGGCTATCTGTATTCTTATGAATTATCTCTTAGTGATGTACACCTTGTGACGGCTTAGTGAAGTGTGACAACCTGAATTCAGCGGGTAAGATGTTGAGTTCTATTTCGAAATGTGTAATTTCCTAACTTAACGTAAATAATTATTGCTTAGTGTAAGGTGAGCTGCCACTAAAGTTTCCTCAGCTCATGAATAAAGAATTAGATAATGCTTAAAAGCAACTTAATTAAGCGGTAGGATAACATTTAGATTTGCATACTTTATGTAATATAGCAGTATGTGTTTGATTATTACAAACCTAGGTTGAAACGTTCCACCTTCATCTTTTCTTCCTTTTTAGCGCAAAATCTGCAATATGTCGAGTGACTGTTGTGCGTTTACGGTGGTTAAACATATTACAAATTGTAATTGGCTGGCTTTATTTTGCTGCTTGGACTGTTTCATTCTATCCTCAGTTATATATGAATTGGAGAAGGAAAAGGTAGGGTGGTTTTGACTTCTATTCTCTTGAAATTTATTATGCATTTTTTTAAAAGAGTTATTGCACTGGAGGTTTATTTATCAAATCTGGTTGTCACAGTTTCCTTCCAAAGGTCCTAATACGCAACCGCCTGTGCGTGTTGTTAGTCATTCAACACAAAAAATAAACATACTTATAGTAGAGTTTATGAATATTTCAATAGTGTAAAACTATAAACGAACATATAATGATTTTGTTGACTTTGTTTGAATGTTGAAGCTTTGATACAGCCTAGCTATTACTCGGAAAGCTGCATACACTTCCATGTTTGCCTAAGATATGTCTGTTCGGTTACAGGATTTCATCATGAACTGATATCGGTTAGAGAACCACTGGAAAACCTGCCAGGGAGTACTGGACAGCTGTTTCGTCCTAGTTTGAGACTCTCTATAAGTGCTCACCCACCTGAATTCAAACCCAGGACCTTCTGGTTACAAGATGATCTCGTAGGCCATTAAGCCACTGGGACTTGATCCAATAGCCATCCCATGAATTCTAACTCCTGCCAATTCACGACATAGCGCGACCTCTGGCTAATGTCTTCGGCGAGTATTTGTCCTCACACCCGACCTGCTGCACTCTACTGGCCACGACTTGTCATTAAAACCGAAGTAACTACTTACCTGAATAGGGCAAGTCGCCAGTGAGCATCTCATTGATATTCAAGTGTTGGTTTGTAGGGATTTGATTGATTGGTTACAGGATTTCATCATGAGCTGACATGAGCTGTCCAACACTCTCAGGTTTTCCAATGGTTCTCTAACCGATGTCAGCTCATGGTGAAATCCTGTAACCAATCAATCAAATCCTTACAAACCGACACTTGAATATTTCTGTTTGTATGCATTTTACGACTTTTTACTAGGATTTCCAAAACTTTGTTTCTCTATTATTTCTCAATGTATGTAACAAGCCTCTAAACTATGTAGAGTCAAATAAAAAATAGATTGAAACAATTCCATTTGCTATCTCTCTAGAAACCTTGTTGAGGTATTCAGGACGCTAAGAGCCAATGGTTTGAGAGTGTTAGTGATATGGCTCACAGTCACACTCATTGGAATCCAATTTTTGTGATCCTTCTTGTCCATTAAGTCCTCATTTCTTTCGACATGGTTATTGTTTCTACCGTACATTTTTACCTACTACAGTTGTTTTAAATTTTTTGTTCTTCACCTTCGTGTATGTGTGTGTTGACTTAAACTGCTGAAATTCAGTGCATAGTTCTACTATCTTAAAACACAGTCAGTCATTTGGTTAGTCATACACATCTCTCGACAGTTTTAATTCCACAACATTTGATGTCATGACTCTGTGGGGAGTGGATCTGTATCCGCTGGATGCGGAAAGGCGAAAAGGCATAAAATAACAATTCTAAACTAAAACTGTTCCAAAAAGCATTTTTATCTCAAGTTAAGGAATTATCATTTCTTAAACCTTAAAAATAACAAATCAAAAATCACCGTAAAATTATTTTTTATCAGACAAAATTTATTATCCTTATCTTATATGTATTGACGAACAATTTTCTCAGAAGGATTTTCGTGATCCTTTCATTCTTTCGGCTCTATTTCGTCACAGTGGAAATAAAATGTTTCTTTTAGTCGTCGTAAGTAGTTGCATGTGAACTGTTATCAGTTAATGAACTTGTTGGTGCTAATTGCTTATACATGTGTTTACTACTCAGTTTATTTTATGTTGTCTATTTCATTGTTTATTTATTTTTCTAGTGTGGTTGGATTTAATTTTGATTTTGCCATATTGAATGTTATTGGATTCCTCTACTACAGCGTCTATAATATTGGATTGTTTTGGATTCCATTAATACAGGTAGGTCATAAAGTTATAACATTGAACTGGTCGGAATTTGTGAGCACGTAATTCATGCCTAACGAAATATATCCGCATGTGTTATGTCTAAAATTGTGAAGGGAATCTATATTGCTACAACTTACAAGACTGTGGCGCCTAGTTTTAAAGTCAAATACAAATTTTTATAAATGTTAGGATGTTGAAGTTCTTTCTGTTGTTTGAAAGACTTAAAAACAGATAAATTGATAGATGGACTGTTACATAATTTGTCATCTTACCTTCTGCATCAAGAAGTTAAGACATTCTGGTATTACCCAACCCTTACTCCTACAATCCGTTAGCTCTCGCATTCTGCCTATTATTCTCTATTGTTCACCCTTAGTTTTTCCTGGGCTACTGAAGAAAGACTATAACATATTACGCAGGATATTAAAGGTTGTCAGTAGGGTAAGCAACGTGCCACTTAACCAGCTTGTTAATATTCTGGTTGACAGGCACATGGACCCATGTGGAAAATGGGCTAAATCCATTTTATCTAACTCACATCACCCTCTTCACCCACAACTCTCCCCTTGCATCTCACCAAACAAAACCAGAAGCCTGTATAGAAAACTATATGCCCGCACCAGCAAGTACAAAAACTCAACCATACCCTACTTAGCTCATGTTCTGTGCAACAAAGAAAGTATTAGGCGTGATACCTATTACTTATTAAATAGCCAGTAAAACAACTGGACCTCGTCTTTCCAACTCATATCATTTACAGGTACAACAATTTCTTTCTTTCTTTTCCTTTTCTCTCTCTCTTTTTTCCGTAATGTGATGCTTTGTTTCTTTCTTCCGCTTACGCCAGTAAATATGACACCACCTACTTTTCTAACACCTTCAAACACTGTTCAACTTTGGCTTTGCTATCGACATGCCAATATGTTGTTGTCATAATGAACTGGGATTTCTTTAATGTATGTAGAATTCCATTTATTGATAATGAACTAACTGGATGCAATACTGTAGTAAAAATGCTGAGAATTCCATTCTGTATCACAAGTACTGTTTTGGAATAAAGCAAATTATTATTATTATTACTATCTAGTTGATAATTTGCATTGTATTAATATTTCTGCGGTTACTCATATATGATGCTTCGTTATACCACTGGGCATTTATTAATGGTTGGTCCTTTTATTATGTTACACAGATTCGTGAACCCAGATATCTCTGCCATTCAGAACTCAGTTAAATATAGACACTTTCTAGTTAAGGTCTGTTTGAAACTAATACTGAGTTATTATTATGTAGTTATAGGAGAGATTTATGGCCTAGATGCATAATTTTTTTAATGTATTTTCGTCCAATCAGCTTAGTGGTTAAATTGCCAAGCTTCAATTATCTCTATAGATAACGCAATCAGCCAATACTTCATTCTAAATTTGCCATTATTTAAGAACAAAAAGTTCAGAGAAGAGTCTCTTTTCGGCTAATTCATCCGTATTTGTATATATAATTATTTTATGTGTGTGTATGTTTACATTGGAATTATCAAACAAAAATAAAAAATAGTCAAACTGTAATTAGGCTGGCTGATGATTAGTAAACATTGATAAGGGTCGCGTAATATGAATGACACCCAGAAAAATAGGATGGTAATGAAACAGCATGGAGACATGTGTCTAAAATAAATTATGTATTGGGTGAAAAGAATAAGTAATGAGTTGGTTAAGAAGAAGATGTTACTGAGTTGTCATACAAAAATTCAAAAAAAAACATTACTAACAAAGGTGTAGAATTTTGAATTATACCCAAGGTAGAAGGAGAGAGTGTGGAGAAGTTTCTTCGGTGTGCATAAATCAGGTTTTTTTTTATCCAGATCGCTAAGGCCTCCTCGGCAAAGCAAAGTATACGGAAGCTTACCGTTTTGAACGGGATGAATGAATTCTCCTTGCAAATTGAGTGACCAATGTTGAATATATTTTCAATAATAGCAGTCCTTATTGATCCACTGTTACCTTTTCGTAGCCAAGCGGGAGAGTGTTCTTTGACTCTCTTAGATATAATATGCATTCAACGACCTATATATCTCGCTCCAAGTGAGTAAGTAAATTGGTAGATACACATAGATGTGGTTGAATATATAATAGTTTATCTTTGGAGTTGTTGAAGATTAATAAGAGGCTTGAGAATATCAATCGTAATGTAGCAGAGAATGTGTTTTTCAGGGCGTTAGATATTCTTCTCTCTAAGATGTCAGCCAGAAGCTCACCTTTGAAAGCCACATTCATGTATAGCGTCTTCTTCGGCACACAGATTGGTTGTTTTTTGTTGATTTTCAGCTTTATATGTTAATCTAGAATGCGTGATGGATAGCCATTCTCATGTAGTGTATTCCTGAAAAGAGTGATCTCCTCTTCTACTGATTCGGGGCTGCATATTCTACAGATTTCAGTCGCGAAAGATATTATCAGGTCCCACTAGAGATTGATGGGTACCCAACTGTAAACTGTTGTCAACTGGCCATTTCACGTAGGCTTCCAATATATTGGTGGTGACTAACAGTGAAATTCGGGGTGTACATTCAGGACTAGTCAGCTGGTTGTACCTGCATTCCTGTTGGTGGATGATTCCACGGAAACTCAAACCTTGCATCCACTGTTTCAGATGCTGAAGTATTGCCCACTAGGCCAAAATGGCCACGATGACCATCTCTTGTGCAATGAGTATCCGTTATTACTTGTTTCTGGGGTAATTCTTATTTTCTGATGACTGATTATGTCGTACTCGACAACATGTTGAACACTTTTTGCTGATATTAATAGGAGCAAATATTACTTCACAAGGTTGAAGATTGGTTCTTACGATTTCAGTTTCTTCCCAGTTTTGGTTTCTATACACGTAGTAGAAACCTGTAGATATCCAGGACAACTTTTGATCCTTCTTACTGTGCATATTTTTAACTGATTCTACAAATGGTATGTTAACTATCCACTTTTCCTTCCATTCTGATATGTTGGATTTTGTATCTGTCAATTTGTGCCATACTCTGACGGGAGAAGGGGAAAGACCTTATCTTCAACGAGCGCGCCATTTGCACAGATCTTCCATGTTGCACTAATTCCGGCCCTCATAATGTGTTTCTTTGTGTTCCTTTCAAGTTTCCCGTGCATCTACGCAACGCTTTATCATTTGCTTCCTTTGACATCAAATCTATCTCTCTGCTATTTGATGCTTTTATGCAGATGAACATCTATTTATGTATATACTACTGATACAGTTTATCAGTAGCACATGCCACAATAGTATTTGGTACGTGTTCACTAGGTAAGTAGTTCAGCGGTAGAATACTCACCAACCAGTTACATGGTTGAGGTTCGATTATCCGTCGACTCACTTCTAAATCCTGTCTAGTTTACTAGCTGGTGGGGCTAGCAACCTTGCTCTGTAAAAATGAATAACATCGCTAAAGAAACTTGCAGCTTTAAAGCTTGAAGTCTTGTGTTCCACACGAAGCACAAAGGAATGGAAAAAACACACACAACTGTATTACGTCCATATTAGGTATGTAGTAAAATAAGTTATACTCCTAGAAACTACATCCATTCCTGTGATAAACGAGGTAGAGTAACTTGAACCATAAGGAGTTTTTCTTATAATCAAGATCACTGAATTGTTTTTGATGTAATTGCGTACCCTGAGATGGTCAGTATAGTCACGAAGCTTTCAATGTCTTCATAAACACAACGTAATCGTTTACTTCAATGTGAGGTGAACGATATAGCTGTCTCATATTTGTGTGGTAATTTGTATTCATATAGATCATTTCAGTGACCTAGTGTTTGACCCCTTTACCTTGTGATTTATTCTTTGCTCTTTGGTAAATTGAATCTACGTCAACATGTCTGTTGAGTAAGTATGAGGCTTTTAAGAATTCTCTGGCATTTTTGGTAATTATTACTGGCTAACAATTTCCCATTTTCCCAGTCAATTTGGTGTGCATACTCGTCTAAATGTACTGGTGTGTAGGAATGCTTGTCATGTCTTTTTTGAGGGATAATTTATATTTCTGGTGTTGAAGACGTAGGAGACTTCTATTTTAAAAGGTATAAGGCTTTTGAAGATGTTGTCGAGATAGGCAATGAATGTCTCGCAAGCAGAGCACCAGATGGAAAAAATTTCCATCTGAACTATATTGAGTTATACTTATAACATTATCTAGAAGACAGTACTGCCTCCCTTACACCATAAATCTAATCAGCAAACGGACACATTGCTCAGTGTTTTAAACATGCACTAAATTCTATGAGCATTAATGCACCACCACAATCAACAACAACCACTCCCTAGAGGCGAAACGACACAACATAGCTGGCTAGCTAGTTGTTCAGGAGAAACACTTTACAACTATTATGTGACTGTTCATCACCAGTATAACACCTCTCTCATTTTTTATATTCCTTTACTTTCCCAGTGGAACATGGAGCTTCAAGCTAGAGTCTTGAAGTTTCGGTAGCAGTGATGTTTACTTTTACGGGATGGGGTTGCTAGTCTTATGCCCAACCTCCCCTCTTTCCAGTCTTACTACTGACTTAGAGAGGTAAAGGAGTGCGTATGTGGCCGGGAATCCAGCCCCGGACCACATGAGGCGTGGTCAGTGAGCATTCTACCGTTGTGCCATCGACGCACAAGACTTAACGTAAGTGACTTACATCGTAATGACAACTCCCTTAAGTCTAAACACTATCTAAACCATCTTTCGAGTATGGTGGGACGTGTTCGAACATTTATTTTCAATAAGTGTTCCTCATTGTGTCATGGTGATGTGTAGAACCGATCATCCCACCAAGGAATTGGCTTCTCGTATGCATGCATGCATACATACATACATAAAAGTCTATGCACTGACATTTTTGAAGCTCTTACCAATAGATCTGCCGACCAGCTAGTGAATAATAATGTGGCTTGGAGAAAAGTACCCAACTCCAACAATTACACATCTGTTTGATTATAAGTTGTAATCTACAGCATCCTCTCTTATACGTATATTAACTCAAGTGCGAAAGAGTAACTGCTATGTTAGCCTCTGAAGAGGATATACTAAGTAGCAGTAGAAATACTGAAATAAAAAACACCACGTATCAGTCGTGAGCCTGAAAAGCACAGTAGTAATATCTAAGTCTTCAGTACTAGGTGTCATTAGTTTGAACCTTCAGAGGGACATCATTCCCATCGAGGTTTCAGATATGCTTTGATGATGAGTGCGCGCAGATTCACGAGACGTAGGCTCATGAAGGTTCTAATATTGATCGCCTGTAACTATCTAACCCCAAAGCCATATGCCCCAATAGAATAAAAATAAAAATAAGAAGTGATTGAAAGGCAGATTACTTTAGTTAATCAATTGATTTCTGTCACCAAGTGATTGTAGAAATATGGACTGATTTCACCTTAATCACTTGACTATGTGAAATAAATAAAAAATCCCTCAGTATTTTAATCGATAAAACTTCTGTTTTAACTTAATTATCCTGAGGCAACCTGTCACCTTTTGATTAGTCAACAACTTTAACTATTCATCAGATGAATTTTCTGGTCCTAACTGGACTGAGTTGAACTGAAAAATTTCACCTGGGACTTTGCACAAAACTGCTGCAATTTAAGTTAGGACACTCACACATACTTTGTGAAAGAACACACACACACATAAAGGTAGGGAAAACAAAGTGTTGCAAGAAAACTATGACAGATGGAAGAAATAAGAATTGCATTCACTGTGGAACAAGTTTAATGGAGCTAGGAGACCAAATGAAATGCGTGCATCTGCGCCTTTGAGAATGATCCTGAGCTATGCCAGGGACAGTCTTGAGCTATTGGTTTTAATCGTCTTGAGAAATCCAGCCAGACAACCGGTTAAAGTTGGAGGATTTCATCGTGAACTGACATCGGTTAGAGAACCACTGGAAAACCTGACAGGGAGTACTCGACAGCTGTTTCGTCTGCCTAGTTTGGGACTCTTCAGCAGAAAGCAACCACGGTCAGAGTTCAAACTCAAAACCTTCTAGTCACAAGGCGAGCTCGTAGACCATTAAGCCGCTGGGATCCGATCCAATGGCCTGTGAATTCTAACTTCAAGCCTCGGTGGGTGCGTACTGATGAAGAGTCGCAAAACTAGGACGAAACAGCTGTCTAGTACTCCCTGGAAGGTTTTCTAATTGTTCTATAACTGATGTTAGCTCATTATGAAATCCTCCAGTCAATGAAACAATAATCCCTACAAAACCAATAATTAACGGTTGGAGACTTCATAGATTGATGTCATGTTCTAATTCTTTTTCAAACTAATTATATGTCAGCTGACATTGCTCAGTGCGGAGAGCTAGGACCTGTCATGCGTAGCACGTGTCCTGGATGTCTTAATCGACGCAGCTTCATAACCTCGTTGTTTGACTTTCCTTCCTCGCCTAACAATCTACACCTGTCTCGACATTAATGACCACAGTCAGTGACAGTTAGCGCCTTCATAACTTCCGACTTCAAGGACCTTATCTAACAGCCGTAAAGATGGATCTACATTCAGGTTTTTTATCTGTTGACTAAAAGTAGGGCTGTAAAGTCATTGATAGTGGACTTTAATTTCAATCAGTTCTGTCGAAAGGCCAAAAGTTGAGTAAAAATGTCACTTGAAGAGCGACTGGACTAAAACACTTTACACAGTATTCAAAATGAATGAGGTTAACACTGTGGTAGTATGTGATTCCACATTACTGGACAAATCACACACATACACATGGTGAAAAATGATTATTTACTGGATGGCATTTCAAACACAACTTATTGTTTATGATCAAAACATATCTGTAACTGCAAAACTCCCGTAAAGAACGATAAATTACTGGACAATAGTACATCTTGCAAATGAATAAGCAGATAAAATACCTGTTTAAAGGATGATGCGACCTGAATGTTGAAATGTTCAGATCAATTTGTTATCATCCTTTCTACTGTACTGTTGGAAAGTGCAAAGTATATAAACTGTCGTTTTGCTTTCACTTTATACTGAAGAATGGTGTAATAATCGAGATTTTTAACTCAGGGAATACTTTTCGGTGTGATGATATTATCTAAAAGGGTTATTTTAATGGCTAAGCTGTCATTGTCCTCCTAGACAGCCTCTTCAATGCTTACTTCATCATGAAGATAATAATCTAACTATCCATTGTGATTGGCATGAATGTGACTGAAATTCTTCGCATTTATATAAGAATTTATATCGGTATTGATGGTTTTATTGACGCGGTATTTGACCCCACTGCCATGTGATTTATTCTATATTGCTTGACAAGTCTGATTTATTATAATAAAAGTTTTTTGTATTTCTTAATGAATGAAAAACAAAACGATATTGTTGCTTTTACTGAAGTTTCGCTATTCAATGCTGCTGCTAATAGCTTTATCAAAGTAGGATTATTAAACCAGAATTTACAAAATCTCAGCTTATATATAACAACTTAATCATCGTTCCTCAACATGGGGTCATTTTTGTGTTGTCAAATTGGCCAATTGGTAAAGATAACAAAACCAGGTGTAGATTGTAGGATTTGATAAGTGTATAAAATTATCAAAGCAGCGTGTGTTTACATAATGGAATTGCTTATCACATTCGCGTTGATTTTGTCATTTCATGGGCGAGGGGAGATGAAATTCCGTTTTAGTCCACCATTTCTATTAAGTCGATTTGGATTCCGTTTGATTCCTCAAAATTTTTTCTGGATTATTTCAATATTGTCTGTGGTCGAACAGATGCTCTACGGTGTTCATTTCTTCTGATTTCGATTTCTCGAGATGTTTGTCCGATGTATATCGTATCACATTCCAAGCATTTTATTTTATAGACACAATTAGATAGAGAATCTTTAGGGATTTGGTCTTTTAAATAGACAAGGTTGTTTGGTAGTGTGTATCTGATATTTTGAAGAAAAACTCCGTCAAGCTGACTGAGTATTCTTCTGATATCGTCTGACGTCTCTGCTCTATATAGAATGACAACTGTTGAGGTCCATGTTTTCGGAATACGTTTCAGACCACACTTAATGTAAGTGTTGATTTTATTGATGAAATTCCTTGGGAAGTTGTTGTGCTTGAGAGTTTCAGTAATGTTTGATATTTCTTCTTCGTTTTCTTTCTCATCCATTATCAGAGAGTGTGCTCGTCTAAGAAGACTTGAAACAACTGATACCTTTGCGCTGATTGGGTGTGATGATCAAAAGTCTAAATATTTGTTGGAGTGGTTTTTCTTCCTGAATATTGATATACTAAAATGTCCATTTTCTCTCCTCTTAACTAGGCAGTCTAGAAATGGTAGTTCATCGACGCCTGATTCTGCTTCTGAAGTAAACTCGATTCTGGCAGATAGACTTTTAGTATAATGAATATCATATACCCAATGCCAGAATTTTTCCAAACTGTTAAAGGTGGACTTGGTTTAGACATATATAAGTCTGATTTATGTTAACATGTCCACTAAGTGACAACTGATGCCAGTATCAGACTTTTAGGAATTTTCTGGCATTTGTAGCCTTTCTCCTAATCAATATTTTCAAGTTTTCCTTGTCAAATTTCTGTCCGTAATTGTCTGTATGTATTGATATGAAAACATACATGTCATATTTCTTGACGGCAAATTCAAATCCTTAGATTTTTACAGTCAATGGAGACGTCCACTTTAACGAGTATAGTGTGGATCTGAGTTTTTCGCCGTTGCTTCCTTTTGTCTGAATAGTATTGAATGAAGTTATTGTGCTGGCTTATATTCAATATTTATTTTGTATGTTTTCAGTATAATAATACTTATTTGAGAAAATCTCTTTTTCACGGTAGGATGAGTTTTTCTATTGATTTCTTGAAATGGTTTATGAGCATAGACAAGTTTTATTACATTTCAGATGAAACGTTGGAGGTTGATTTTATCAGGAGCATCGAGTAGCCACTCCAACCTACTTTGGGAGACTCCAACATTGTGAACCCACGACTTCGCCCACAACATTCATTTTATGAGGCTAGTCTGTGTAGTGTACGGTGACTGAGTTATAAAACAATGACCCGTTGAACTCTAAATTCCTTCAATTCACTATGTAGTGCCGTCTTTCTCTGGTGAAAACGTTGACTGCTTACCTTCTTGAACTGACAGAAGTCAGAATTCATATGCGATCTTGGATTTTGACGTAGCAGTTGGATGCCTAACGGCGTCGCCTTGTAGGTTTATTCCGTGATAGAATCGTCGGCACACAATACCAATGAGTTTTAAACTAAGTCGAAAGAGTTATTTAATGGTCCTAGGTTTCCAGTGGTATTCTAAGTTTTATCAATTAGTGACAAAATCTACTTCTTGTTAAAGTCTTATTTTTATCAATATCCAGTTGAAAATGCACTTACTCATTCGACATTTCAAAACATAAAATTCAATAGTACATAATTCACTAAATTTGATTGTGAACTTTTATCATGCGAAGTGAATATCACATGTTGGCATAAGTGCATAATAATACATTATCTAAAAACTTTAATGCGACTTTCTACAAGGCGAATATTATGCTTGTGCCTTTTCAGACTGCTTTATAAGATATTGCCTTCATCGACATGATTTTTCCTCACTGATTGGGTTCCTACCGAAAACTTAGATTCCCAATAAATTATTTTAAAGACTGTTGCTAAGTAAATGCATTTCAGGCTAGATTGCGACTTGATTTCAGTCAGATAAACAATGAAGGTCAGATGAGTATCAGACTAATGCTTCGTACTACTTCGGGACTCTTCAACAGTACACAGCAATAATCCCATCAAAGATCACTCCTGTATGAGGCGGTTGACTATTCAGCCTCTGAAATGGAATCTGCTGATCCATGAGCTCTGACTTCTGTCGACTCATGAAGTGAAAATATACCATTAAAATTATTCCCTTGGATTCCGAGTAGAACATACGGCTTCAGAAAAACATCTACATTTTGTCCCGTCTTCGGCAATCTTCTTCAGCTGGCCCATAATTATCGGTAGGCTGCTATCTCACCCTCACATGGATCTCCTCTATACCACCTTGCTCTCACCCTAGTCCAACTTATCGTCTCACATTTGGGTTCCACTGGATGGCCTGGAGCACAATATCACCCAACGGTCTCGCCAGTGTGTGTTCTGTCCATCTCCTCTTCCTTCGGAATATTTGTTGAGCAGTTTGTTCTTCATTGATTCATTCACAGAGTTTGTTGTTGCTAATTCCCTTTGGCTAGCCATCTGATCCTCAGTATAGAGACAGCGAAGGCTACTGTTGATGAAGTTCTGATGTTTATTGAGAATGATTTCAGGGACTCATTTAATTTCTGACCCATACGGAAGAAGTAATGTGACATTAGTGCTGAGAATTTTGTTCTTTGTACTAAGTTCAGCAGATTTCCTGATCGATTTCGTAGTGATGAAGGTCTGCTTTGCTATTCCGGTCCTAGTTCTCACATGCACATTTGCGATGTTTGCAGTTGAAACGATGCTGCCTAGATAAGGGAATGAGGAGGCCTCTTTTAGATTTCCCCCTTCGATAGTGATTGATGCTTGTTGTTATTGGCCAATTACCTTTATCAATTCCATTTTCTCCATCTTAACTTGAAGTACTATTTTTGCTGCCTGCTTCTTCTGCCAATTTGTTGGTTTTAGTCTGTAAATGTTCCAGTTTTTGTGGAACTAGACATAAATTATCCACGAAGTCCAGACCTATTAAAGTCTTCTTAACGGTCCAGCATATTTCTGTCTTCTCGCTCTCCACACACGATGTTCCGCACAAGCCAGCCCACTATAATTAGTAATATCATTGGTGATGATAGGCAGCCTCGTCAAACTCCTGTCTTCATTTCAAAGGCTCCGCTAAGTTATCCTTTGGGGATCACCCGACATGTGGCACTGTCCTATAACTGTTGAATGAGGTTGATAAAGATTTGCAGCACTCCACAGTGTGTGAAGTAGTTATCTGGTCAACGTAAAGTAGTATATATATACTATAATGGTTCAGTGGTTCTCTAACTGAAATCAGCTCGTAGTCTAACTTGATCCCAATCAGATCATTATAAACATATCAAATGTTTGTTACCTTCCCCTGTTTGTTAGAAATCATGTCTACAAAGCCAAATATGATGTTAAACTTGATAAATATATGCACGAAATAGTTTAGTTATCATTCATATTATTCATGTACCCCGAAAGGCAAAATAAATATATATCAGTTTCAGGTTAATGTTCAAAGTTTGAGTGATTTGTACTACAATAAAAATTCTTTAAATAATACAAATGAGAATTTATACATATATATATATCATTTTAATATGACCACCAGACATTAGTTTAAAGCATTTTAATCTCTTGCTTATGAAAAAAGAAATCAAAAATCACATACAGAATAATATTTTCAAGAATTTGGAATATTAATGGTAGGATTAACTGTCATTGGAATGTGCTCAAAACATGAATCATCCCTTTTGTGTATAGAATCAAATATATATAAGGGTAGTTTTTTGTAGTCAAGCCATTTATCATAATCTTGTAAGTTCAAACATTTTTTATGCGATTAAAAATGACAACATTTAGTAATAATACTAATTACTGATTTGTAACCAGCCACACAGTTCATCCGTTAGTGTTTTTATAAGAGGTCTGTTGTGTGGCTGAAAAACTCTGTGATAAGCTCTATGACTGCACAGCACCAAGTGGCATGGGTTCGAGTTCTCGAAAAAATAACATCATATCTTTCGAGGTTAAGGATATACCCTGGTGATGAGTGTCAGCTAGCTACGAAACCTACTCACCTGGTTTGACGATCTCATTGCAAATCTGACTGATACAGTTCAGTCATTACTAACACTAAAGTATCGACTAATGACACTAGTTGCTTTCTAGTGACCAAGGTGGTTAATAATTTTGTGTATGCAATGGCATCTTTTGTGTGTACTCATGTCACAAAAGTAACAAGACATATAGTGCTAGTAGAATGAAATGAACAGTTGAGTACCGATAAATCGCAAGTGGAGCCAGATAATATCTCTCTGAGGCTAGGTTGCGGAGAATCTGTAGCCCTGATTCAGTACATGAAGTGATCACTCTTCCGAGAAAGAGATTACACGAAGATGTCTACTCCCAAGAACAACAAAGAACACCCTAGCTCTGTGACGGAGATTAGATGCTATACATGAATGTGGCATTTAACGGGGACCTTCTGATCGACACTCTAAAGAAGTGACTATCAATCCTTCTGAAGAGACATTCTTTGCTGTGATATTAAGATTGGTATTCTCCTACCACCCAACATTCTTCTGGGACTCTTAAGAAAAACTATCTCATCTAACCACTTCCATATGCATTTAACGATTCACCCGTTACCATGGAGCGAGGTATATGGCTCTCTTGGCGATTATTTTATCCAAAAATTCAAGAAGCACTACCACGCTTACCTATAGAAATGTCACAGTGGGTCAATAAAGAGTGCTGAAGTTGGATTTATATTCAACACGGACCACTCAACATGTGAGGAAATCTCATTCAAAGTTATATACAAAGTCGAAAGAAGCCCAGCGAAAGTGGTGTGCCTCCGTATACTTTGCATTGCCGAGGAGGCTTTACCGATTTGGATGGAAAAATCTGATTTATGCACACAGAAGAGACATCTCCATCCTCTCCTCTCCTCTCCCAGCTTGGGTATAATTCTAAGCTCAGTACTTTGTCTATTTTCGTATGAAATGTTTTTGACATTATTTAAACCAACCTTTTGTTCACTCTCTCTCTTCATCTACTGCATAATTTACTTCGATAACTGTCTCCATGCTTTTTCACAAGAGCATCCAACTGAAGGTTTTTCACAATACACAACCTTAGTTTAAACGTAATAAACCTTACCTCTCCCTGATTACAGTTTTGATTAATCATCACTGTTTTGAGAATTGTTGGCAACGTAAGCAATAGCATAAATTAATCTTTATTCTTTTTCAACAAACCTAATACCTATATATATATATATATATATATAAAGAAATAATTGTATATAATAGCAATTATACGAGTTAAGTGAATGAATTCTCCGAAAAGAGACTCTCCACTGAGCTGTTTGCTTTTATTTTGATGTCTGAATGGACATTTTTCGTGAATGTAGTAATACTAATAACCTGCTCTACTCCAAGACAAACAATACTTATATAATACAGCATGGAATTCTCAGCATTTGTCACAATATTGCATGTAATTTACTTCAAAGATAAATACAGTTGACCAAAGGAATTTGTTCAAATTTACAGTAGGAAGCGAGTCAACAATGTGCAAAGTACAAAATACGAATAATTACTCTAGTAATAATAACAATAATAACAGTGGGTTTGTTTTAAACAGTATTGTCGATACAGTATGGAAATTTTTAGCATGTTATAGATTATTCAATCTATTGTTCTCTTGATATTACATGGTGAAGGGTGAAACAAAATAAATAACAGCAATAACCTTAAATGATGTTCACACTTATGAGAAAATTAAAAAAAATAAAAACAGTGAGAGGATCATAAATAGAAGAATAATAATAAGAATAAAGCTTGATGGAATAATGATGGAGAAAAATGTTTATTTATTAGTAGAAAGAAGGTTAGTTAGTTAGTTAGTGAGTTAGTTAGTTAGTTGGTGAGTTAGTTAGTGAGTGAGTGAGTTAGTTAGTTAGTTGGTTAGTTAGTTCATCCCTGACACTATTTTCATCACATAAAATACGTGCAAAATATGGGATCGTGGAATTTTTACACCTAAACTTACGTGCATGAAATCTCTTGAAATGACTTCTCGTTTTACCTCAGGCGACACAAGATGAAAACTGCGGTATACGTATAAAACTTGGGCACTGTGGTAGCATATAACTCCATTATGGATTAGATTTTATTTTGATAAATCACACAGTGTGGTACAGTAATATTTACTGATGACATTTAGAGCACAAATTACTGCCCAAACTGCAGGTAGAGTGGATGCTCACAGTCTGACAAAACTCCTTTAGTAAATTTTCTTGCATGAAATAAGGTGTTTATCAATGATGATTTCAACGATATGACCTAGTGGGATACCTATCGCACTACTGACCAACAGCTTTCAAAGTTCTGTGAAGTATGACAGGAAAGAATGAGGGCGAACAGTAAAGAAGAATAGGTGAAATGCAAGAGTTGAAATACTGTAAGAGGAGAGGTTGAGCTATGCCTGAATGCCTTAACCTCTTAATGTAAAAAGTTAGACGGAATATTTTTTAGAAATCGTTAAGAAATGGGAAGACCAGGATAGATCAGAAGGAAGAATAAGTGCAAGTTATTTAACGTTGGACTTGATTTCGATATCACTATTATCAATTTTATAATGGTCATGGGAATTAACAGTTTCATTTCATTTAACTGAAGTTAACAGTCTGACATTTAGAAGGATTTAGTTTGAGACCATTTGCTGACTCCTGATAGAAACCTGGTCATCTTAGTACAGTCCAAGTGCAAGTTGATAGGCAATGAAACAGTTAGATCGTCTGCATACTTAAAAAATTTCATTTCATATAGTAGTTCTTGCCATAATTCCTTTTGATTAAAACGAAGTTGAGCAACTGAAGTTCCCCAGTGGTTCAGTAGCAGAAGGTTCTCCAAGTACGCATATGGTTCGGAAATCGACCCCCAACCAACACACTTCTAAACCTCGCTAAGCCAGTGGTAGAGTCAGTGAAGTGGGAAGGTTGGAAGCCAGACTAGCGACCCCACCCCGTAGAAATGAAAGCACCGCTATCGAAACCTCAAAGCTCTAGCTTGGAGCCCTACGTTCTTTGCGGAATGTAGAGGAATAAAATAACAATGATAATATATTATATATATACATTATGTACATAATACCAGATATATATATTTATAGTACAAGTATGATTCTATGGATAATCTTTTCCTTCTGTTTTTATTCCATTTTTCTAAATATAGGAACAATATTTAAGCAGAAATCCTTTGGGTACAATACCAGTACTGACAAACGATGTGGTATTTGCATTTCACGCCTTCATTATATCCTCATTAACAGCATTTCAAATCTTAATTTATGATGTAAGTAGAAAAGGATATTTTTTGAAAATTCATATTTTTGTATAAAAATTGAATGTTAATTAGTAATATCTTGATATTATTATTGTTTGCTTGAAGTTTGATTACGGTTTGATACCAGTCAGAGAATCAATGAAGGCCAATAGAGAGTACTGGAAAGCTATTTCGTCCTGGTATGGTACTCATCGGGAGCATTTACTCACTGGGTTTCAAACCCAGGACCTACCGCTTAATAGGCAAGCTCGTAGACCATTCAGCTACTGGAACCCGACGAAATGATCTGTATTTGAATTGTAACTCCTGTCACTTAATGATTTTAGCCCAAATGGCACCAGCCAATGTCAACGGAGGGTATTTGTCTTCACTCCATACTGGATGAATCCCACTAGTCACGACATCTCACTAAAATCCCAGGCAACTTTATCCTGCAGGCAGTAACCAGTGGGCATCAGATTAATTTTCAGGAGGATGAAACAACTGTCCAGTACTTGTTTTCAATGGTTCTCTAACTGATATCAATCCATATTCAAGTAAAATGACTACAAACAAATTCTCGGATTTTAATGTTGTTTATGTCTTATGTTCTGAATGTGATGATGGGCTCAGAGGCACATATGAATCCTATTTGGCTCTCTGTTATCACATTCAACTGGCTCTACTACTGCTCACAAGCTTCCACTTCGTCTTCACATCATATTCTTCATGTAACCATTAGATACCCGACCAGCCCAGAGCTCCGGAGCAGTCCATCTCCATTTCCTTTCTGATACAGTTCTTAACTGTTCATCCTCTCTGGCTGGCCATCTAATCTTGGCTATCCAGTGAAGGCAGATGTTGGGAATGTTAACTTCACACCAGAATTAATAATTTTGATCTGGTCTCTTGTACTAAATGTTAAGAACCTCCAGAATGATTTTAAGGGACTGAAAGCCTGTCTAACTTTCCCTACTCCATCTTAGCTTGCTGTGATACTGTCATCCTGGTCCCCTGTGGCTGAAAGAGTACTGCTCAAATGTTTGTTGTTGTTTCTCGGAAATCTTCATCTCCTTTGCCTTCCCTAACTCTTCTACCAGCCTGTTGATTTTCGCTTTTAAATCTGCGAATTTGTGAGACATATGACATAAATTGCCAGTGAAATCCAGATTATCAAGGATTTTTTCCCCATTCAAAGTCTCCTTATCCACGGTCCGTTGTTTGATTCAGTTCAACCACAATGGCGAATACCATCGGTGATGGTAGGTAGTCCTGATTTACTCCATTATTTACGTCAAGGGTTTCACTTAACTTTCCTTTGTGAATTATTACCTGGCATGTGGCATCATCACCACATAGCTGTTTATAGTGGTTTCTGTTACCATATTCCACAGTGTTGAATCAATAATAAAAGCTTTATTCTGAAATAGTACTTTTATTACAAATATGAAATTTCTTAGCGTGAATACAAAAAACTTCGTCTAATTTTCTCACAATATAATTCAGCGGTAATAATTCAACAGAGGGCTCACACTAATAAGTGAGAATAAATTGTTAGATAAGAAAATGAATATAAAATTAAAATTTAGATGAAATTATTAACAAAATGAAAGAAAGAATAAAGAGGGTTGTTTACGGTTAGTCTTTTCGCGATGATTTGTTAGTCTCCTACTGCTTGACACTTCCTTTATCATACAAAATGTGTGTGTGCCAAATTGGGTATTGTAGAGTTTTCAAACTTAGTTGTTTGTGTATATAGTCTTCTATAGTTGCTTCCAGTTCTACTCAATGAGATGTAGCAAGAAAAGAGTTGTATGTGTGTGGAGAGGATGCTCAGAGTCTGACAGGATAATATTTGCTAATTTCTTGCAGATATCCAAGTGTCTATCTACAATAGTATTAACGAGTTGGTTTAGTAACATTCTAATCGCCCTACTGACAGCTTTTAGTGCTCAACGCAGTATAACTAGATCTTTCTTAAGTAGCTCAGGAAAGATTTAGGGGGAACAGAAAAGATGTATAGACAGAATACAAGAATTAACAAACTGTAACAGCAGAGACTGAATGATACCAGATTGTCTTAATTTTCCTACACACAGAACGTCAAGTTAAATATTTTTTTAGAAACTAACATGGTGTGGGGGGGGGGAGGAAAGGTAATCTGAAGAAGTACACAGTCCAAGGCATTTAACACTAGCTTTGGTTTCAACTTCAGGACCATTTATGATAATAGAGTCATACGAAGGAACCAGTTCATTTAAGTCGCACTTACATCTCAAAGTGAAATTAACCACCTGACATTTGGAGGGATTTAGCTTGACACCATTTGACAAGGACCACTGAATTATTTCTGACAAAAAGTTATTCACTTTGGAACAATCATTTTCGAAATCACTTCACGGTGAACGCTGTCGAAGGCCTTGACGAAGTCGCTAAAAGTGAGATAGAGAATTTTCTCCCAGCCTCCGCTCTGTTCATCGGTGATGTGAAACGTAGCACTTCGGTCAGCGCATGGTTCTATTTTAATGAATGAAGCTTATCGTGTGAGAAGTTTTCCATCCAAGATACTTTTAGTCCTTCCAGATGAATATCGAATATAGTAACATTTTATATAGAAAATGAAACTGAGAAGATCTGAAATAGAATAAGTATTCCTCCAACTCATAAATACTCACTCTTTTAAGCCTTACTTAACTAAAAATTATTAGTTTCTGTCAGTTTATGAGCCTCTTAAAGGGACAAATAATTCTCTGATAACGACATCGGTTGAAGAAGAAATAATTCATTTGCCTCATGAATAACAATAATATATCCTTATAAATATAGGTGCTGGGTTCGAGTCTCATGAGCACATGCAACTGATAAGTCTTGTTTACTCCAGCCAAAATGCTCAATACTCAGGACTGGATGGCAGGTAGGGAAGGATATGAAACAAAGGACTCTAGCAATAAAACGTCAAAGAATGCATCGCTCATCAGAATATGCGGAAAAAAGTAGGCGGTTTTATATATAGAAAGAGATACTGAGGAGATCGTGTGAGGAGTAGGTGAAGATTTATGGGTAATTGTGAAGTCAGCTAAAAATAACTGCACAGAACAGGGTAAAATGAAGTGTACTGTTGATTACTCACGATATATCACATTGTCACCCACCCTAATAAAATGCATTCCAATTCTGCTTAGTTTAAAGCAGCATCGATGGCTGCATTTTATCCTTTTCAGTCCATCCGAACTTGAATATTCACTTCTTCTAGCTTCAGTTGGTTATTACTTCTACTTTAATCGCCTCAGAATGAATTATACCAATGGCTAATATGTTGCGGCGGTGGCACAGCGGTAGAATGCTCGACAACCACGCCTCATGCGGCCCAAGGTTTGATTTCCGGCCATAAACGCACTCCTTTACCTCTCTAAACTAGTAATATGATTGGTGAAGAGGGAAGGTTGGGCATGAGGCCACTGCTACCGAAACTTCAAGCCTCTAGCTTGAAGCACTATGGGAACCTAAGGGAATAAAAGAAACTGTCTAATGTTGTGTTTAACTCTTAACTCATCGAAGGAAGTAGACACATGTAGCTGATAAGATTCAGTCGTAATCTTACTCTTCATTACTAGTTGTTTAGCTAAAATTAAACGAATACATATATATACTACTGATTGATGAGTAGTGAGAGATGTATCGAAGTGATGCAAATACCAGATGGCTGTTTCTGTAATTTGCGGTCGCGTTCATCAACAGTGTACCCGATCTGACTCAACCCAAAAACAGCAGAGTCATTTCCAGCCCCTCATCGATTTCTCTCTAGTCACATATAAGCGAACTGATAACACTGGCAATAAATGAAATTGGCAATTTTGTGCAAATCGTGAATTTGATTTTTATAAAATTACACAACACATGACACCTTTTTCTATCTATCTATCTATATATATATATATATACATATATATATATATATAAGTTACAAATTCCTAAGCAAATTTATCACCCTTCATCTTCTTAAATGAACCGATATTTCACGGGGTGATTTCTGAAAAACTCACCAGCGCGTATAGGAGCGCTGTCGGGCACACGCACACACGCACTCTCACACACACTCACAAACGCATACAACAAGCGTTGTCAATAATTTATTATTAGCACTAGTTATTTTCAATTTATATCAGTGTAACTTTGGTTTTTTTATTTACTTCTTGTTATTACTAATCAAGGTTCAATAATGACTTTATATATATGTATATTTTTAATCTTTATTTGAAAAGACAGAGAGGGCAAAACGAAATGGTGATACATAACTGAAAAAATATCTTAGAGCATGCATGTTTGACTTTGGTTTTAAGCAAACATTCAAGCTACTAATCGTACTAGATGGTGTCACTTCAAAAAAACATTGTTATATTTGTGAAACTAGATGAAATCAGAGGTCCACCCTTCTGTAGAGATGTGTATGTGAGAGAGAGAAGTTAGAGTTAAATTCTAACCTCAGCCTATTGACTATCGTATGAGTAGTATTTTGAAACTAAAAGTGATGACGATAAGTGGATTGTGGTCAAATGAAATTAACTTAGCTGGAATATTTATAAGTATTATTCCTTTGGGTTCCAAGTGGAATATACGGCTTCAGCAGTCCCGTCTTCGGCAGTCCTCTTCAGCTGACCCACGATTACCAATAGACTATTATCTCCCCCTCACATGATCTCCTCCATGCCACCCTGCTCTGACCCTAGGCCAAATCATCGTCTCATATTTGGCTTCCATTCGACGGCCGGGAACGTGGTGTCAATCAACGGTCTCCTCAGTGTGTGTCCAATCCATGTCTAACTCCTTCAGAATATTTGTTGAGCAGTTTGTTTCTCATTGATTCATTCTCAGTGTTTCTTGTTGCTGATTGTTTTTGGCCGGCCATCTGATCCTCAGTATAGAGCCAGAGAAGGCAGCTGTTGATGAAGTTCTGATGTCTGTTGAAAATGCTTTTAGTAACGCACCACCAAGTTTGTAACGCATACAGAAGAAGTGACATAACATTGCTTCTGAAAATGAGAATTTTGTTCTTTATACTAAGTTCAGCAGATTTCCAAATTGATTTCAGAGTGATGAAGGTATACCTTGCTATTCCGATCCTAGTTTCGCCATCGGCATCTGCGATGTCTGCAGTTGAAATGATTCTGCCTAGATAAATGAATGAGGAGGCCTCTTTCAGATTTCACCTGTTGATAGTGATTGGCTCTTGTTGTCGTTAGTTGGTTATTGCTCTCATCGCTGTCTTCCCAATGTAATAAATATATGTGTATAGACACACCAATTAGGCGTTTGAAAGTAACATGGAGGGGATTGTGTGTTAAGGATAACGTTTATGGGCAGTTATGATGCCAGCTAGAAAAGATAATAGAAAGAAAACACAGTGAAATGATGACATCCTGCTGAAGCTTTATGTCTCTTCTTCGGAACCCAAGGGAATAATAATAAATGCGAGCACCACGTCATTAGATTAAATCTGAGGTTGAAAATCGTGGTTTTTATGTTTTTAAAATCTTAGCTTTAATATATATCAAAATTTATATCAAAATTATTTAGTACTCAAATAAATTAGGCTGACTGCAGCTTACTGCTCATCTTGTTCTCCAGTCTTTCTGCTAAAAGCCGTTGGGTCTTCTGAAATGCCTAATGATGAAAAGGTCAGTATCCACAGTACTCAGACACAAAGAAACAGTATCAGAATTATCAACAGAGGTATTAAGTCAGTACTCCTATATGTAGTTCTGAGACTTGAAGTAAGCATCACTATAAGCACTTGTGTTTCTCAAAGAACACAATCAAATCAGAAAATTATATATATATATGCTGAAGAAAAATTCAGACAACACCAACTAATTGAGAGGTTGTCAACTGGAACTCAAAATGGAAGCGAAAAGTTTGACATCCCGATGTGAAATAAAGAGAAACATGTTAAGAGGAAATTAACGCCAGTGGACAGTTGTTTAGCCAAGTCATATTGATAGAAGTAGACTGAGTAGAATGAAGGTGGGCAACTGAAGTCAAGCGTTAGCATTATATCGAGGTGTGTCGGTGGCGCAGAGGTAGAATGCTCACCAAACACGCCTCATGTGGTCGGGGGTTCGATACCCGGCCGACGCCGCACTCATTTATCTCGCTAAGCCAGTAATAAGACTGGTAAATAGGGAATGTTGGGCATGAGAGGCTAGCGAACACAGCTCGTAAAACGTAGCATCAGTGCTGCCAAGACTTCAAGCCTCTAGCTTGAAGCCCTGTGTTCCACTGGGAACGTAATGGAATAAAACAAACTACATGGAGACATCTCATATATTAGAACAAGACATATAAGCGAACAATATTGTCTTCAATTAGATCTTCTTCAGGCTTTACTCTAATTTACATAGATTTATACATAACAATTTTAAACAATGACGGTGATTTTGCGGATCAAATAATAATAATGTGGTAAATGTTTTGAACGTAGTTAATAACGATGATTATAATGATAATAAAATATTGATAATAAGGTTTATGCAGGTGGCGATAAGAATAGGAAAGGTAGTAATATGTGTATACGTAGACAATTCAATAAATAAATTAGGTCAAATCTTAAAAGTTACTTAATACTAAAGGTGAAGTGGACAGATAATCAGAATTTAAATAAATATCATAAAAGTACGAAGGAGGTGGAAAATAAGAAAGGGTGGGAGGGTTCTGATTAAAATTCACCTAGGCAAGCAAGGGAGAGACAAAGGTAGAACAAACTTCTTTTGTATGCAAAGACTAGGATTGTTCTCTCGAATTCCCATGGCTTCGGCTATGTGTAAAAGACGTGTTCTGATTCCGTTCGAAAGGCTCGTTGGAATGCGATAGATAACTTTGAAGGCACTATTTTTGTCCACTTGGTGACCACTATCAATCAAATGAGCCAAAACAGAATTTCTTATAGATTTTATTTGATCTTTTCCGAACCATGAAGGAAGATGCTCATTAATGCGTTTCTTAAGCTGTCTAGTTGTTCGCCCTATATTGCTATCTCCATAGGAGCAACTAAATTTGTAAATACACATAGAAGTGGCACAGCTAGGCAGCTTGTCTTTCGCTTGAGCAATCATAATTGGTAGGGTGGAAAATGACAAACAAAGGGTGGCGGCGATATAATTCCGTTTTATTGCTCTCGATAATCTCAGATTTAAGACTTCACTAGCCATGTCCCCATCTAATTTCAATTTCATGAACAGTTGTTTCACGAAATCCTTGACTGTTGATCTAAGTCACCTAGGATAAGCGATGTTTTTGTCCCGCCTGAAAATCAGTAGCTGCAGAATCTTAGCTATATGCCGCCAAATGTTGTGTTTACACGTATTCAATCTCTAATAAATTTCTCTAGTACTTTTATAAAAAAACATTTTTGCTAATTACCAACGGCTTAGTTTTTACCTCACGTGTATATTTCTATACTTTGATGTTTGTTTATTTTTGGGTTCTTCTCTTTATGATGTGATGTACTTCTATGCAGAGTACTTTCTTTTGTTCTCACCAAAAAGGAGAGCATCGACTGCTCCGTTTTACGCACGTTTTTGAGTCTTCTAATAAACATGAATTCAGTGATTTATTTTTTTTACTAGAGCAGAAACACAGAACAAGATGCCAGGAAGTATTATAAGAAAAAAAACACAACATTTCTAGTCAGCTGGTCCACCTATTAATATTTCACGTTATGACATTCTCTGTCGCTGTACGTCATTAAACAGAATAAAGGCTGTGTTTATCAATTATAGCCGGATTAAAACATGCAAGAGATTAGAAAACTGTCATATTGACAATAACTAAGAATGATTAGAGCTTATTTAACTTAACTTTAAACGATAGAAGTTCTTACTACGTGTTTGTGCTTTAAACGATGTATCAGTAATTCGCATAATTATATTGTTATTGTTACATACTGGTTCTTTGGGTTCTGAGTGGAATATAAGGCTTCATCAGTACATGAAGTCAGTGAAGGCAGCTGCTAATAAAAGTTTGAAGCCTGTTCGATTTGGTTCTGCTGATACGTTAACATCTGTATACCATTCAGGAGAACTGGATTGATAATAATGTTTAAAATATTAATCTTGTTCACTACGCTGAGAGCACTGGATTTCCAAACTGGTTGCAGATTAATGAAGGTTTGTCCTACCCTTCAGATTCCGACTACGACATCCTGATCCGTTTTCTAACTACCTGTAGTTGAAGTATAATACTGCCTAGATAAGTGAAAGAACTGCCCTCTTCCAAATTTCTCCCACTGACCGATAGGTCTTCGAACTGATATGTCAATGGACACAAATCATCCACGAAGTCTAAATATTCCACAGTCTCCTTATAGGTCCAACTTTTTCCGACTTTTCTCCGTCAACAGTCTGCAGCAACCAGGAATAATAATAATTAATGATAGTTGGCAGCCTTATCCTTCATATAGGAATAATTTATTGATTTAGAATGACAACTGGAATGAGTGAAATAATACCGGGGACAGTTCAAAGTGAGGATAGTTATAGTAACAAGTGACTTAATGAAGGAAGAGTATATAAATTGAGTAAACAAAACGAGAATATAGGTAGAGCTAAAATATGATCAGGGATTACTGCTCAATAACCTGAAGGACAAGATCCAGCTGTTCACCGACTCTATACGCTTTTATCAATTCACCTGCTTGTGTGGAGCAAGGTATATCGGTCGTTCGACTCGTGTTTTGTCCAAGACAATGCAAGAACACTATTCTGAACGGTTACAAAGAGGTGGAAGCAGAGCAATGAGGAGTGCAATCATTCGAAATCTGGTCGATAATGATCACCCTACTTCTATAGCCTCCACCTTTAAAGTCCTCTCTCCACAAGGCGAAAAGTACTTTGCCCAAATCACTACGTATCCAACTCATCTGTAATACTGAAGCTTTGGCTGTATACATAAAAAGTTCATTTAACCCCGTCAACTTTCATGGTCTTAATCCTTCCTCAATGTCAAAGTATGATAATCCCTAATCATATTTTAGCTCTACCCATTTTTCGTTTGTTTATTCAACTCGTAATCTCTTCCTTTATTACGAATAATTTGCCCTCAAACCTCGCTAATAATATTACTACCACTCTTGCACTGACAACTAGTCACTATAATCAGTGCACAGTGATATTAACAATAACAATATAAACACAGAAGTACAAATCGATAAAAAGTTCTTCTTTTTCTTATATCTTTGCTTTTCTTTCTTTTTCCTCTTGTATTCCTTTTTTAGCGTGGTGACCAGCGTGTCTCTAAATTGTGCATAGGGTTAATAATTCTGATCGCAATATATACAATCATTGTGTGTATAATAGGTGGTGCAAATGTTGTACAATGGTTGGATACCTTCTATCTATTATCTCATGTGAAACTAGTCATCTCAATTGTGAAATATACACCTCAGGTAAGATATGAGAGTAAATCTGTTTTGTTTTATTTATTTATTTTTTCTTTGCTTGATTTCCAGTTTTTCTACATTTTACTCCTTTCCACTTTTTAAGTCGTTGTTTTGGTGACTTTCACTGTGAATAACACAATTAGATCGTGTCAATGAAAAGAGAAGAGTTTCGGAATGGCTGTTTCATCCCACCTAGCTTTGAGTTTTTCATCAGTGCACGAGCTCGTGAATTCATAGAAGAAAGAGCCCTTAGATCACTGAATTATGACTCAGTAGCTAAATAGTCTAATGTACCGTTGGCTAGTTACCTTAAGCTCCTTAGTGTATGGTCTGTTGTGAGATTTGTAGAGCGCGTTCACAGCTGATCAATAGCAAACCAGAGTGAAAATACTGCTGTCCAATTCTACATTGAGGTGTCTAATTCTTTCTTTTACTTGATACTTGATTTACTTTACATGGACTTGTTTTGGAGAGGGAATGGATAACATATTTTTGGCAGTTACTTTTGTAGAGAAGCAGGAGTAAAATGCTTGGCAGTCTGTCTGTTGTACTTATTTTCTAGTATCACTTTGTTATTGTTCCACTTTTTTATGTTATTTTATGAAATATAGTTACTAGAACTGGTGCACTTCTATGCATCGTAGTTCCTCCTCGACTTACGAAATAATAGAAAACGCTTAGCGAAGGAATATGAAACTACATTAGTATTTCAGTCTGCGTTCTCTTAGTGCGAAAGCCAGATACAGGATTATTCTTATTCGTTCGGCCTCCGAATGGAACCGAGCGCTTCAAATTCACACATTCATTTCATTGTGTTCTCTGCCCTCAACATAATTACTCTTTGAGCTTTCATTTCTTCCTGGTCACACGGTATCTTTCATGTCATCGTCGAACCCACACCCATCCGGTCATTCCCTATTCGGGAGGCTCGCCTAGTGCCTGATGTTACTCAGCCGTTGCCTTAGAGTATGCATGTCCAATTGATTTATATTTCCTTCGGGATAATTGCTCGGTAATGTGTTGTTTATTGGTTCATTGCTTGCTTGAGTTCCTCGCGGCTAATTCTTTTTGGCCATTCCATATTCATTGGTAAGCCAGAGGAGGCGGCTTTCAATGAGAGTCTGCAGTGACTTGTCAGAAGTGATTTTGTATTGACGCAATAAATCTCCGAGATAAGACTAGATGATAGGTTATGTTTTTACATTGGACTGTCAGTGTGTTTCATGTCTGTGAAAATAAATACTTCCAGAAATAGCTTACCTTCTGATGACTTTGCGAGTCCCTAACAATTAGGAGGAGTGAAAAATCACGAATCTTTTTCTCAAATCTGTCACAGTGAAAAAGTGAAGACTGTGCAATTCAACAAGTGTTCTTCTAAGTCATTGGAGGTAATATAAACAAAATACTCCTTCTCTTGATACGCACACTTATGCTTTTATCCAGCGAGTGATAGCAGGCCAGAAAAAATGCTCTCAAGCATAAAGTACAATCAATTTGTCTGCTGGAAAGAATTATTTCTCTTGAGCCACCAGATATATAGACACTATAATTCGTGCAATCAGCCGAAGTTTGGTGCCAGTAATACATGCGTTTTTATTACTTATATTTCCAGATGTCAGGCTTTCATCTGCTGGTACGCACACAGCAAAGTTGTCTTTCGAATGATATAATTTTTTGTTTAGCATGTCACACTATCTTAGAGAAAAGAACTTTACTATTTCAGTCTAATATCAAACCAATAGAAATGATAGTCAAAATTTAACATGTGGTCATAAAGCTCCCATAAACGACCTCGTGTGGTCAGGTGTGGTGGATGGACTTCGATCCTCTTCTCGAAATGCACTCAAGTGACTAGTCGTTCATAGCCTTCACAGGACACTGGTGTTCCTCACAAAAGCGAATGGGCGAATACAAGCGCCTGACGTTTACAACTGGATGGGTGACATATAGGTCTACCTAAAGGAGCTAAAAAAACTAAGGTGTACATGGGTCTCAGAATCCGAATGGGTCGAATGGTGTATTAACCTGTTTAGACACCGGTAACCGTGGGAACCAACTGTTCCTGATGCTGTTCCACTGTTTTTGGATCAGGCTTCAAGTAAAAGGTTTGAAGGAGGGGGGAGATTAGCCCCTTGAAACAACCGCATGCTTCGGTGTAGGTGCCCTGAGAGTATTCAAGCTCTGCCACAAACTGTCAGATTTTATATAGCTCATCTTTTTGTGCCAGTAATATTCCAAGTTTGTTTCAACTTGATATATAGTGTGATCGTATTATCTAGGCTACACTGGTGACCTTCTGTTAAATAGCGTAGGTAAGCGAAAATCTGTTGGATTATCCTATTTCGATGCAGTTCCAGCATGTACTGGTCAGTTTCTAGCATATGATAAGACCAAAAACGGGACATAACACACCATGTCCAAGTATGACACGACTGCGTGAAATTCCAATTGAAGGTAAACAATTGTCTGTTAGAAATGATGGAGAGGACTTCTAGTTCAAATCTTGAAATAATTTCATCAGAATTATGAGAATATCTGCGGTATTTAGACCAAAAAGCGGGAATTGTGTAACATTCTATGTGGTTATAAGCTTAAAGGCGACTTTTTCATTTCATTAGTTACATAGAAATGTAATATGCGGACAGTGGATTTGATTTTTTCAAATGTTATTAACACAAAAATTCATTGAACGAATTACAATCCGCAATAAAATTCTAGCCTTAGTGAGTCATCAAAGGTAAAAATTAGTATATATGCATATTTACCGTTTAGCTTATAAGATAGTCTAAGATGCCTTGTTTCCTAAACAGTGTCCAACAATCTACTTTATGGATTCCAGACTATCGCTAATTCAAAATTTGCAATATTTTATATCTTCACGTCCTAGTGACCCAAATCTATGCCTATATATCTCTTACTGTGCAGATCTTAGTCAGCAGAGAGCGAACAATGTCATTTGCTCATTTCTTTTTATTAGTACAGAAGAAAATCTATCAGTCAAGTTTACATTGTCGTCACCAAGTTAGATAACTTGCAGTACTGGTCAGCAAAGCGCGTGCAAATCTTCCCAATGGAACTCACGCTCACTGCATCTACTTCGCCTAGTACTAGAGTCAGAGATATTAAAACAGGAATATGCTCATTTAGCTTTACAAATAACTAGGATCTAGACACGTGATCTTCGTTAATCCTTTGTGATAGTTCAACGGCAACTTTCACAGTTCTACAGGAAGTCAATCGAGAGACTGAATCACTCTAACTGTAGCATTGAGTATTGTGTATTCGAGTCTCATAGTTGATATCAGTTCCTTTGAGGTTACAGACACACCTTATCGATGAGTGTCAGCAATCAAGACGCCTAATTTATACATAAAATATTTTACCTATCACCTTCAACCACTTAATATTAAATTCGGAGTTTGTGATTTTTCATAGATATTGTCACGATTCTCCATCCATCAAGAAATGCACAAGCAACAAGTAGTGTCAGTATGGATTTTCTTAAGCACCAGCATCAGTTAGAGATTATTAGAAACCTTCAGGAATCACTGGACAACTGTCATTTTTCTAGTTTGGCACTCTTCAATATTGTGAACTTATGATCTAACCAGGGAACGAATCTGCTATCTTCAGGTTACGACGACAAGTTCGTTGAGCATTTAGCCACTCGAGTGGGACTTCAGTGGCCGGTGAAATCTGACCTCTGTCAACTTGTAAAGTAGCATTTTGCGCCAACCAGTTTCACGAGTTGCCGAGTGTCAGCGCAGGTGGTTAAATGGGTAACGATCTTGATCTTGTGCCTTGAAGGTCCCAGATTCGATTCAGAGTAGGTTTGTGAGTGTAAAGTGTTGCAGGGTTTCGAACTAAGACAAAACAGATGTCCAGTGCTCCATGAAGGTGTTGAACGCCGTCTAACTAATGTTGGTTCATCAGAAGATCGACAGTGAAATTATTTCCGAATTCTCATAAAAAAGCCTATAATCTTTATTGTCTGAAATCTATATGTCACCCACTTTTACGCATCATTTAAAAGAAATAATTCTGTGATTTAATGCACTTTAAGATGGTTGTATTTATTATTATGGAATGAATAATGACGTTTACTAGATTATAATTGTTTATCTTTATCTTCTTATGTATGATCAAAGAAATCTACCCCCAGTGGATTTCTATTCGCCTATAACTTAAAGTTCTTATCATCATAATTAGAAATTATCTGGAAATTATGTTAAAGATTCCAGGTTTATTCATCTCAACAAAAAAAAATCACTAATTTTACGCATGACAAGATTGTCGAGTATTTAAGCGGTCATGTGAATTCGTTGTCTTTAGCTCTGTTCTGTTCTATAAGTAGTTACAACATACAGAGACTTTTCATTTGTATTGATTAACTAACTTACACAATATCAGAATATAATTAACTGACTGACTACTGGATCATATGATCATACAATCGCCAGTGTATAATTTCATACAGGTTGCATGGATGATGTTGATGATGGTGATTGGACATACGATAGTGTTACTTAGATATAGTTAAAACTTTTGTCATTGGCAAGTGTTACATTCGGTGAATAATTATGCAAATGATATATATGAGTGTTACTCGAATGAATGTCTGTATTTGATTACACTATGTACTAATGAATAGGCCATGGTGTAGCGGAGAAGTTTTATTTCACTAGTACTAATAGTAGTATAGAAGCAGGACACAGTTGTATAATATTGGCAGAATTATTTATTGCCAAATTTATATATAAATATGCATCACAAGGATCTTTTATTTCTCCTTTTTGTCATCTAATCTATTCCTTCACTATTCAGTATTCTAGCGGAAGACACCGAAAACGCCGCTCAATATACTACTGACGAAATCAGTGTGAGTAGCACTAACCTCAGTAACAATAGTAGTCGAGACAGATTCGATTCTTAGGCTTTTTCTATTCAGCGTTAAGTACACCTCTTAGCATGGAAATCACTACAGACTGTTGCAGTAGATCTCCGTAAACCAACATTTGACAACTAATCTAGTGTTTACTAGTGACCCAGTACAAGTTGAAGTGACCTGGAAAGTCATGACCAATAGGGGCTGACATCTTGAGTGTTACTGTCTGGCAGTCGCGGTTTATTGGAAATTTGCAGAAGTTTGAATTGGATTCCCTCCCACTGGCTGAATGGCCAGTGACCTCGTCGTGTAGCATTGATATAAGAATAAAACTTGTGCACCGTGGTAGAGTATAATAGGAATGACTTATCAGTCATACCAGAAATATCGAAAATACTACTACCAATCAAGTCAAGCGATGGAAAATAATGGAGTAATGTAAACGAAGTTAGAAAGTTGTGTGATTACCTTGAAATAATTACGAGCAGCAATAAATTGTGCTCAAAACGTGGTCGCATCAGTAAATATTACTGTATAACACACTGTGAGAATTTACCAAAATAAATTTTACCCATAATGGAACCTCGTCAGTTAACCTTACGATCCTGGGTTAGATCCTTGGCGATGTCATGGTTGCATACTGATGAAGGGGGTCAAACAAAAACGAAACAGCTACCCAATACTTCCTGGTTTTCTATGGTTCTACAACTGAAGTCACTTCATGATTAGTTGGGAAACCGATGAAATCCCTGCAAACCAAAACATGAAGACTTTTAGTAAGGTAAAACATAGTTTCTAGCTTTAAATTGTTGTCTTCTGAAGCCACAAACCAACTGCTCTTAATAAGTATATGCAGTTTCTCATATTTATTCCCCTTAATGAATTTGAACAAAGCAACAACTACAGTTTCAGCAGAATAAAATGTTCCCATATTTTATTTCGTCGCCTTCTCTTCAGCTGCTTACAGGGCAAAAACATTATTAAATGTATCTACAAAAACAATTTAACATACTTGCACAGAGTTCATTTTAAACAGAAATCAATCGATCAATATACACATACACTAATAATATATATATGTAATATGGAACACAATTCCGAGCAATAATAATCATACAAAATGAAAACTTTTCAGTATCTCGCATTAGGATGAAAAATATTCAGTTACCAGGTCAAAGAAAGACTGATAACTGCTCCTTTCTGAACGCACAAATCAGGTTATAGGCGCTTGATGGAAAAGGCTTCAGCAAACTTAAGGAGCATTGAGCTCCTTTGCTTATTGATAATTTTGAACGACTTTTCGACATCTACCTCATGACCGGTGTCAAGAAGATGCCTGGCGATGGCGCTGCTTAAAGCATTTGTTCTCTTTAGACGTAAGCTTTTTGGTACATGTTCAGAAAATCGTAGATATGCTCTTCTTTCTGTTCTTCCAATGTAACTGCTCCCGCAGATACATGTAAATTTGTATATACAGTTGGACTTAACATGAGAAGGATATCTATCGATTTTTGATTGCACCAGAGAGCAAGTTGTATGATTATTATTGCTCGGAATTGTGTTCAATATTGCATATATATATATATATGTATATATTATTAGTGTATGTGTATATTGATCGATTGATTTCTGTTTAAAATGAACTCTGTGCAAGTATGTTAAATTTTTTTTGTAGATACATTTAATAATGTTTTTGCCCTGTAAGCAGCTGAAGAGAAGGCGACGAAATCAAATATGTTACCATTTTATTCTTCTAAAACTGTAGTTGTTGCTTTGTTCATATGCAGTTTCGTTAGGAGTGAAATTATCATTAACTATGAGAATGATGTAATGATGGCAGACGGGATTTCATGTTTCTGGGTATACATGTCTTCTATTTCTATTCTTATATCTATATACCACTCACCTATAATGATCAATATGTAGGCATGATCTTTTAGTCACGGAGTACACCTACTTGTTCAATAAGTCACTAAGTATTAGGCAGCTGTTCATCTTTTTAGCTGTTGTGTTTCACGCAATGGGAATCGCGTTCTTCACAGTTTCTGCTGAAATGAGTCAAATAGAATTAAGTTTTTGGGATTACCTAGCGAATCGACGTCAGGTGAAGAACTATTCAGGACCAAGGAGATATGAACGACATTTTAGTTCTAGCTTGGACCCTCTTCATCAGTACACACACATGCAACTTACAAGTTAAGAGGAGATAAACCTGTGCTATCAACTGACAGAGATTAGAGTTCATGGACCATTGGTTTCCAGAACAGTAACTGAGTGGTGAACACACTCACTTCATGCTCTTGGGGAGGAAGCAACTGTTCCTAACTAATGTATGTTTCCGACAAAATCCATTTTGAACCTTATAAGATAGTTATCATTATTATTGATGCAGTCAGCAAGAGTGAAAGCTATTTTAAAATGTGAGGGCTTAAGTATATTCAGTTATGTTCTCAACAGAACTGAATCCTTCTAGGCCCACCTTAAAACTCAAACTCTAAAATATCCATATTTGTTATAACACCAGACCACAATGAAATTTGATAAAAGACTTGTTTATTTGTCAGAATGTATAAACCAATACAATCAAATTTAAAAAGCGTACACATTCTGAGGCTTTTCGTTTTCGTCCAGTGCCTTGTACATTATTCCACAATGATCTCCATTTCTTCTCTTCGCAAGTTAATCCATCACTCCACTTTTAAAGCTGCCTGCAGAAGACATCACAAATATAGTATTTATAATTACGTATTTGAGTCCCGAGTAGAGCAGAGTGCTTCAATAACAAATCTTCCCTTAACCATGTTCTCTGAAATCCTCCCTATTTGGCTGCACATTTACCCCTAAGCTTTCAATTCCTCCCCACACAATCTCTTCCAGGTTGAACTCGAACCTACTCGGACCACCTGGTTGTTTCTCATATGAGTTGCATATGAGCTCCTGGCGACTGTGTACAATCCATCTCCATTTTTTTCGGCACATACTTTGAGCAATAGATTCTTGGTTGGCTTCTTACTAGAGCTTTTTGTCGACAATTCTTTCTGTCCATCTGGTCTTCACTGTCGATCTAGCGAAAAAAGCTGTTAGTGAAAGTCTGCAGCTTGTTGGCAGCGCCTTCCTTTTTTTCTTCTAAGGCAATCAGTCTCTGAACTGTACTGAAGCACTGACTTGGCTGACATTAGTTTTACAGTTTATTTCCAGACTGATTTCAGAATAATGAAGATCTGTATTGATCTTTCAATCCTGTCTGCCAGTACCATCCTCAGTCGTAGTTGAAACGATGCTACTTAGATAAGTGAAAGAAATAACTTCCTTTTTAATTTCATCTGTTGATGTCACCAGTATGCGTAGCAAACACCGCATTACTATCATAAACTTCACTATTATCTTGCTCTTCTATTGACTTTCTATTGTCTTCTGTCATCTTGTTAATTATAAAAAACTGAAGCGATGCCCTGTGTGCTTGTTGACAATAATCGATATCAATCTGTTTATCTGAGAGTTTGAAAAAATACTGTCAATTAAACAAGACGTCGGAGTATACTGATAAATTTTATATGTCGTAAATATAACGCTGATAGTAACGATCAACACACTGCTCATAATAATGATAATAATATTGTCTGTGGTGATAATAAATAGTACAATTAATTGATGTATGTGGGAGTAATAATTAAGACAATTCAATAATGTAAGCATTTAGTTAATTAAATTAACCAATTTCAGCTCATGATGAAATCCTGTAACCAATCAATCAAATCCCTACAAACCAATACTTGAATATCAATGAGATGCTCACTGGCGACTGGCCCTATTCAGGTAGGTAGTTACCTGGGGTTCCAGTGGGAAATCGTGACCAGTAGGGTGCAGCCGGTTGGGTGTGAGGACAAATACTCGCCAAAAGACATTGGCTAGCGGTTGCGCTATATCGTGAATTGGCAGAAGTTAGAATTCATGGGCCAGTGGATTGACAGATCTCAGTGGCTAAGTGGTCTACTAGCCAGCTCTCCTTGTAACCAGAAGATCCTGGATTTGAAACCCGATGGATGCGTACTGTGAAGAGTCCCGAACTAGGACGAAACAGCTCTCCAGTTCTCCCAGGTTTTCCAATTGTTCTCTAACCAACGTCAGCTCATGATGAGATCCTGTAACTAATTAAATTATACCAAAACGTTATGTAATTAAAAGGTATGTAATAGTTAAGACGAATGAAGTCGATAAGCACAGTTTAAATAAATGTAAGTATAAGTATGAAGACAGTGAAAAAAGTTCCAATTATTTTTTTATTTATTTCATTAATTAACTAACCCTAAGGAAGAATGTTTGCATATGTTTGATGTACTATTGATCTGCATCAATAGCTAGTTTAAGAATAAGGTGTGAATTAGTTTCGGAGTGTTGCATCCATTCTATCGCATTGGATGCTGATAAGATTCCATTATAGAACACAAAAAGTAGGTCTGACATTTGTCATTTTGATGATATTAGATGGTTGGAGGCAATCGGCCACAGGAATCCCTACTTTGCCTAGGTTTCGTGCTGGTTGGCACTCGCTAGTCAGCAAGGCGCATCTGCAACCTTGAAGAACCTCATGTCCCTCCTGAGATTTCAACTCGCGTCACCCAGTGAATACTGCAGTTAGAGACGGTAACACTGAGCTATTCAGGCTCGCGACTGACCTCCTGTAAGACTGTATTGGATATTTTTGATTGGACACTTGTCTGTAACTAGTGTAATATGTCTTGTCCTATCTCTTTGGTGCAAACTCAATTGCTAACGAGTGCCAACTTGCACGAGACCTAGGTCCAGGACTTCCTCTGGCCAATCGCCTCCAAACATCTTATATCATCAAATCAATGTGCACCATCGTGGCGAACCACCTAGTGGCATGGTGGCCACATTGACAAGGTGACTGATAGAATTCAGTCTGCAGTAAAGAAAGGACTAGACTAGATACATCACACAAGTTACTAGTGTTCAATCAAAGCATTTATCAATTTGTGTTATCTTTGGTGTAGAGACGATGACCTATTACGGATCAAAAAATATGGGTACTGCAGAGCAGTTCATTCCATCCTTTTTTATAGTCCTCTGATATAGTCATCGAAAATAGATGACCTAAAGTGGCTAGCTGGCTTTAATCGTAGATGTTTTTATTCTTTCCCTTGTGTTAAGTCGTATTATATCGTGAGTAATAATGAGGTTGCGCGTAAAGTGTTAGGCATGAAGGGAGCTGCAGTTGATGAGCTTGTGAAACTACATCGATTGAGATAGCTAGAACACCTGTTACACATGACCATTCGTCGCTCTCCTCGAAAAGCAATGTCAGCTGACAAAGTGGTCATACTGAAGGGTGGTATCAATCCATAAAGACTTTGGCTGTTAGCTTATAGCACGCAGTTAGGTACAGACTAATTGGCTGGAGCCGTAGAAAAGTTAAGAATCAGTGGTTGGAGACTGACTCAAAATCGTTCTTAGTGAAGTGAATGCATTCACTCTTTTCGATCTTCTAGTTCCTCTGAATCTCCATTATTCTCCATGAAGTTATTCTATCTCCAGTACATCCGTATTCATGATACCTTCTATTTCGTATAACTCTGACTGGCTGAAAGACAAGTTCAAATTTCAATGAAAAATTTAAATTAAATACCAAAAACAACTGTGAATATCCTCATTGATAGTGTCTTTTGCTGATTGGTATCAGTCAAATCAGGAACAATTGGGCCCAAAATGCATTTCGCTCGACTTATTTCATGCCATGAAGTGAGGTGATCTACGATACATCTACTAAGCGACAGGACAATAGGATAATTCAGAATGTTATTTGGCTGACCACATCTAGCTAGATGAACATACATGTAATGGTAGAAGACAATAGACTTGGTAAAGAAATGTTTACTATGGAACTTTTCTGTCCTTTGTATTGTGTTCCTTTGTCTTCATTTTCACGTCTCTCATGTTTTACCGCAACGCTGAATCACTTCATCTCTCTTTGGCGTCAAATCGATCTCCTTGCTATTTGATATTTTTATGCCAATATACGTTCCATTTATATACTACTGATAAATCTCACCAGTATCACACGCCACATTGCATACCTACAGAGTAATCGTTTCGCCGTCTAGGACTCAACCCCAGTATTTATCATTTCAAGCGCCCAGATCACCGGCATATGGAGGACATCGATCGTGGAAACAGTGTGCAACGTAATTTGTTGAGGTCTATTTAGCATTTGCTATTGATCGATTTATAGGTCGGATGAACGACAGCTTTATCTAATAACAATACATAGCAACTGAAATCATTATTCAATCAATTCCATCGATTAGTTTAAAAAGAGAAGTAACGAATATAATTGCAGGATAATAGGAGCTCATTTTATTTTGTATAGTCTTTTCAACTGTTTAATAACCTAAGCATTATCAGAATATAAGCAACAAAATTGTTTGTTTGTGCATAAATTTTCTCGTAATTGCGTTGAGTTATCTGGGAAAGGTATAATAAACAGCATCATTTCAAAAATGATGTCAGTAAACAAATTATTCAGTTTTAAAAGCTTGACTACTTGCTATTTAGAGTATTTTTAGACAAGAGAGTGAGGCGGCCTTGTTGTTTAGCAATCAGGACTGACTAGAGGCGAAAAACAAAATTGGACAATTGGGTGAATTTGAATATAATATATAATATAGCCTTGATAATGTTGGGTTACCTAGCCAGTTATGTACTCTGACGGTGTTCTTTCTCATAGCTTTTCGTTGTGAGATCTGTCAGGGAGGGGAGTTGGATATTAAGTGACCTAATGGCTGTGTGCAAAGGTATGTACCCTGGTTCGCCTTGATTATATCCACTCTCACCCTCTTGAACCTTTCATCATGTGTATACGTGCGTCATATCGTTCGATGTTATAATCCATCTCTAGTCAATCCTTCTTTCGGAGTAAAATTTGGATGGACTATGCTGTGTCAATCTATTGTTTAATTATACTACAGCTAGTTGGCCTTTTAAACCTGAATAATGCGTCTACTTACGTCACACTTATACTTTCTGGACTTCAGCCGATGAGAGAAAAATATGTTCAAGTCTTCTATAACTTATGTTTTGACACTGTTTAGGATGCAGGCAGTTGACAAGAATCCTAGGAATAAAACTAGTTCATATAATCCTTCAAATGGGTTCATTAACTCTTTATAGCGGAAATATTCATTTAGACATCTATAAAACACGAAATAATTGAGGAAAGAATATTCTTTTTGATAATTTCTTCCTCTTCCGGCTCTACAATTATATATATATGTTTATATACACAGAATATTCTAGAATAGTTGTCAATTCAATATTAGTGTTTTTTAAATAATATCGATTTGTCGTGTAAGATCACCGGAATTACAGTTCATTAAAGATGATCAAATTATAATAATAACAAAGATATAATAGCAAATAGAATATCAACTAAAATTAGGAAAATTCCACAAAAATTCAGGATCATTCAAACCTAGATGGCCAAGGTAAGGATAATGTTTGAACAAGCTACTTTTGGACGCATAAATTAGGCTTCTTAGTGTAGATCCCAACAGCCTCAGCAATATTTAGTAGTTGAACTCTTACGGCGAAGTTAAGATTTGCTTGGATGTGGTAAATGACTTTGAAAGCTGTCTCGATGACATCAATCTTGTGTTCTGTATCCACAAGATGTGATAGAATAGCTTTCCAAATAGATTTTGTTTTTCTTTTACTTAACTACTTTTCAGGGTGATTTTCGGAAATCCGACGAGAAACACGCCTGATTGTACGGCCTATGCAGCTAACTGGTTCCACAGGAGCAGTTAAATTGATGGACACACATGGAAAAGGTGAAATTAGGCAGTTTATCTCTTACTCCCGAACACAAACGAGGAGTGGTTTTGAAGACACAGAGTAATTCAGCAGCACGGAATGCTCATTTTACCGCATTTCTAGGGCGCTGTGTTAGTATCTTGATGACGTTAGCCCCGAGGAACTGCATTTGTAGGAATCAGTTCATTTTAGGAAATGTTGACACCTTGGACTGCTTTAATTTTAGATTCATATTCTTATCAATAAACTTTTCTGGATAGCCGTTTTCACTCAGCAACCATTTAATATTATTAAGTTCCTCATCAAGACATTCATCCGAGCAGATTGCTCTTGCTCTGTGAACCAAGCACTTTATCAGATTGCGTTTGTTCAAACTGGAATATTTAATTCACATATATTTATGTATATATCACAATTCAGAAATTATTTATCTATCGCTTATGTCGCTGCTTATTATCAAAAACTCAGTAAACGTACGATCACGCCAGTAGAAAAGAACTTTGATCAACTTATTACATACACTTAAACTTTGATTCTGTAGATTTCGGCTTATTAGTAGAGCTGCTCTTCTAACATAATAAACTGAAATGTAATTAAGTGGAAAGAAAATAACTTACTCTATAAGTTGCACATTATTGCTGAATAGATTAAGTAATATATAAGTACTGAAAGGCTGTTGATTTCATCGTGAATTGACCTAGAAATAGACACATTCAGAGTAAACTTTTTGAAGAGTCATCAGATATGGAGAAGTATTATAAATCAGGTAGGATTAGGTAGCTGTTTTAGATTAGTAATTTTTATTTTATTGTTCGCTTTAGTTCCTAGAGGAAAATAGCGCTTCAGCCGCATGACTCCATTGAGTTTGGTTCTCTGTCAACGTTTTCCCCTGGCTCCACGTCTGTCCACATGCTTTCATCTCGTCTTCGCATCACCTCTTTCATGTCATTTCCGCACTGACGACCAACTGACTCACCGCTTCCCATTCGGATTCCACTGGAGTGATGACCTGGCGTCTTATGGATGTCACTTGATGATGGTTTGTTTTGTAAGAGTATGGTCAATCCATTTCCATTTCTTCCTGCACATTTGTTGCACAATCGGTTTCTGATAGGTTGGTTCGCTCCCTGTTACTGATCTTTTCAGGCCCCCATCTTGAGTATCGACCGAAGACAGCTGGTGATGAAGGTCTGTAGTTTGTTCAAAGTGCCCCTCGTGACGCGCTAGCCAAGTCTCTGATCCGTATGGTAAGCAGCGGTTACTTCACATTGGATTTGAGAATTCGAATCTTATTTTCCATGCTGATTGCTGTTGACCTCCACACAGACTTGAGAGTAATGAAAGCTTGCCTTACTTTCCCAATCCTTGCTTTGATATCCCCAGCAGTTCCGTCCGCCTGTAGTTGAAACTATGCTTCCAAGGTAGGTAGGTAGGTAGTTAGGTAAAGGAGTTTGCTTCTTTTAGATTCCTCCTATTTATGCTGACTGTTTCCTGTTGTTGTTGTTGCTGTTGTTGTCGACCAGGATTCTTCATCACCTATTTTTTCTCTGTGTTCACCTAAAGTCATATCTTTGATAAGGAATAGGGCATTTAAATGATGTATATCTACGACTAGACCAGGGATACAACCCATAAACTTTTTGGTCATATGAAGGGCATTTTCTCTATTCAGTTACTGGGTTAATCAGAATCCAAAAGATAAACTCTCCTATCATTTTATGATACAGTTGTACTGCTATCTTGTGTCATTAATGAGTATGTGTCATCGACTGAAATTTGGTGTAGCAAAATGCTGCCAACTTCTTTTAAAGACTCTAACAAATTCATCTTGAAGTAAGATTCCAATGAGTAGTAGATTGGTATTTAGAAGTTGGTTTTGTCAGAATTTAGTCGATCGCAAATTATGTCAGTCAAAGAATCATCGAAGTCACTTCCCAAATTATTCACCGTAAATCAAACTCCTAAACAGCTTTTTATTAGGTCAAGAGACTGACTTATAGTTTAGGAACAAGGCTGAGTATTGTTAAATGATCGGAAGCAGTCGAAAGGGAGCCTGACACGTAGGTTCTGTGCCTAATGGTAGCTGTCAAAAAGGTGTATATTTGAAATACAAGACATCAGGTGCTATTGATGCCTATGACTGATCTTCTGTACGACTATAATGGATGCCATAATCAAATCCTGGGAAGTAGTTAGTGCCATATGTCTAGTTCTTGCTATTAGTAGTCACTTGATTCTGTCAGTCAAGATAAGTGATATATAAAAATGTACGTGTTAATTTGCACATATGATAATCTAAAACCGATGTATGAGGTCACACTTTGTAGTAAACAAGATTTTCTTAAATCATGTGACAGTGTAGCCTTTTTATCTGGTTTTATATTTTAAATAATAAACACCAACTGAAAAGTAGAATTGCTGTGAATATTCCATGAGACATGTTAGGAATCAATCAGTAGGATGCCGCAGGTCGGGTATGACAAAAAATTCTCGTCGAAGACACTGGCTAGCGGTCGCGCTATGTCGTGAATTGGCAGAAGTTGGAGTTCATGGGTTGGCCATTGTATCAGGCCCTAGTGGCTTAATGGTATACGAACTAGCTGGCCTTGTAATCCAAAGGGCCTGTGTTTCAACCTCGGTGGACGCGTAATGTGAAGAGTCATAAACTAGGATGAAAAATCTGTCCAGTACTCCAAGCTGGTTTTCCAGTGATTCTCTAACTGATGTCAGCTCGTGATGAAATGCTGTAACCAATCAATCAAATCTCTACAAACCAATACCTGAAAATCAGTAGTTTGTTTTAGCCGATGATATTTACCAGGAAACATTCTAAACTGAGATTCTATCATTCATGCAGGGACAGTGAAAATCAAACTCGACTGAATACTAGCATCGATTGTCGACTAAATCAAAATTTCGCCTCATCACACTATTTAAATTCTAATTAGTATCATTTATATGTTTGCTTTAAGTCCTTCCTGCCTCCCTTGTCATCCTCTTCTTCCGAGCTGTTGATCTTGACTTGTAGATCTTCGAGGTTTTTATGACATTACACATTAATCGTCCATGAAATCCAGATGTTCCAGTATCTTTCCATAGGACCAAACTACGCACATAGTCTTTCTTCCTAATGTCTGTTACGTAATCAAATCCACCACAATCAGAAATATCAAAGTTGGTGGCAGTAACAGCCTTGTCTTATTCCTGACTTCACTTCAGAAGCTTCGTTGAGCTTCCTGTTGTGAATCACTTCACGGGAGTTAATGAAGTTGAGGTAGACTGGTTGACTTCTATTCTATGCTCTATAAGAGTGATGAAGTGTTCGCCTCATAACCTGAAAGTCTAGAGTTCAGTCCTCAGGAAGAAGTCACTGATAGATATACTTCTGAAGTGATCTCACCTAGGACAAAACAACTATCCAGTTATTGTGCGCTTTCGATCATCCTCTAATTTATGTCAGTTCGTGATAGAATTTAAGTTGGAAGCGGTCAAAATGTTCAAAAATCAAAACTTTAACAATATCTTTTCATTATTTCTATCACTTTAAAAGTTTATAACACGGCCACACCATTGAATAACACTCGTTTTTAGTTATCTACTTGAATTTCTTTGATAACTATTTATTAGTATTTGTCTGGTGTTGTGCTATAGAAGATGACATTTTGATACAGTATGCTTCAAATGCCATAAAGATAACCAAAATGTCAAAGTGTACATAAATAAGCTGCAACTTTCATTTGATGACGTAATGGCAAGTAAAAGTCAGTCAGACGTAAGCGAACTGAACGAATTTGAAAGACAAATAGGCAATTCACTGGATGCACATGTAATTCAAATTCACTATTAGCTATGATGGAGAAGATTTGTACCTCAGGTACATGATTTTGATGTAGCTGCGTTCTCTGAACTAGCTGGATGGTTTATTTGCAAAGCTTTCATTGCCCTACTGAGCAACATCTCCCTCAACTCAACTCTGTGTCAACCAAAACACTCAACAACCAAAGAAGATGAAACCAACATCATCTACAAAACAAATTGTAATGATTGCGAAAAACACTAAATTGGCCAGAGGGGATGTCCTCTTCGTCTTAAATAACCATGAACAAAAACTAGCCATCAAAAGACATGACATCCACTCCCTCTTATCACTACATACAGACTACCACGGACATCAATTCGACTAGGAGAACGTTCAAATATTAGACAGAGGAAACATCAAGAATGTTAGAGAATTTTTCGAAACTTCGTATTTCAATGAATCGTCAATTAATAGACTCATCGAAATAGACAAAATTTACCAATCGATAAGAGTGAAATCTGATACACAAAAGTCCCAACTTCAGGTCAAGGAAACAATCAGCACTAATACTAATACAAGTAGCCTAGAGGGTGTGAAAACACGCAATAACAACCAATCATTTCTAAAGTCACCCACCAGGAAAGACAACTTATAAACTCGTGGATAAATATAAGAGCTCACTTCAAATTGAAGTATGAGCTGAAAATGTTGCCTATTAGGGTGACGAAAGCTTCTCAAATCAACCATCCAGCTCAGAGAACACAATTACATCAGAATTCCCCTCTGTTTACCTCTCGACATATATTTCTCTATACTGGATTGTTATGCATTGTATCCAACTGCTTGTAATTCCGTTATCGATATCTAGACTCCCTTTTATTCAGTGTCATTTCAATGAGAGATGCAGTATGAAGTTCTGAATTTCTGCAGAGCCAAATCACTTTTTTTTATTATTGTTTCATTTTTATTCATTTCACCAGATTACATTTTATTAACGTAACTGGTGATAATTCAAGGTGAAGTGTAAATATGAGTTGCAGTTGGAATCCAGAAAACTGCAACTGACCTTCTGTAGGACAGTACTGAATATTTTCAATTGGACACTAATCAGTAACTAGTGTGATGTGTCTAGTCCCTTCTTTGGTGCAGACTGAATTGCTGAAGAGTACCAGATAGCACGAAACCTAGGTCCACGTCTTTGTGCCGATTGCCTTCAACCATCTAATATCATCAAATCAATGTGCACCATCGTGGCGAACCACCTAGTGGCATGGTGGCCACACTGCAAACCTGACTGACTGATAGAATTCAGTCTGCTGTAAACAACGGAATGGACTAGACACATCACACTAGTTACTCACTAGTATGCAATCAAAGATTCCATAAAGCCTAGAGTATTGACAGAAGGCATTTTCGATGGTTTACAAAAAAGTAAGATAAGGAATACGAACATAATCTCTCACAAATAATGAGCAAGAGTATCCATTTATCCGCAGTCCCTTCCAGTCCCTAGTCATACATTTTATGTAATTAAATAAAACGGTTACTGAACAAAGAATATTCTCTTCGATTATTTCATTATCAGGTTCTACAGTTATATATACACATAATAGTGAATGAATTAGTGTTATTAACAACATTAACGTTGTTTATATAACATCGAATCAATAATAATGATAATATCAATAGATTACAGTTCGATAGCATCAACATAACAATACACTGAATGTCAGACAGGCAAATTAGGAAAGATAATAATACAAATTCATGAATTTATAGTCTCCATTCAAGACTAGGGCAGTAGTAATAGTGGCTGGACTTGATATAAGTATAAAACTTGGGCACTGTGGTAGAGTATAACTCCATAATGGATAAGATTTTATTTTGATAAATCACATAGTGTTGTACAGTTATATTAACTGATGACGTTTCGAGCACAAACTATTGCTTCATAATCATGATCATAATCATGAGTGTTTTAATGAGTAAATATCAGATTTATAAAACAAAAATATTTTCGTTGATATTCACTAGATTATAGGATTTCTTCATAAGCTGACATCGGTTAGAGAACCACTAGAAAACCAGCTGGGAGTACTGTACCGCTGTTTCGTCCTAATTTTGGACTCTTCAAATCCCTAGAAGCCAATGCTGGAAAATTCACTAGATTATTTGACTATTTTATCTATCATAATAAAATGAAAAACTCAGTGATAACACTAACAAATTTCTTTGATTAAAACTCCTTCGGGTTCTGAAAGGAATGTAGACCTTCAACAGCCCGTCTCCATCGCATCCTTCCCCTGTGGACCTCTTCAGCAGGTTGCACGATTGCCCATAACTTCTGTTTCCTCCTGATACAACGTCGTCCACGTCACCCTTGAACGCACACTGAACTCGTTGTTTCCCAGAAGGATTCCACCACTAAGGGGCCTGTGGCGTGATGTTGCTCAGCATTCTCCTCAGCGTATGAACAATCCATCTCTGATTATTTTCTCTATATTTTTAGGCAATACATTCTTGGTTGGTTTGTTGTCTGATGGACTTCCTTTTTTCTAAACCTTTCCAGCCATCAGGCCATTAGTAATTATCGATTAGTTCTGTAAAAATATTATTATACAGAGTAAAAAATCAATAATAATCTAGAAAGTGTAATTTGAGGAAATATTATTCAATCTGAAGTACACTTCAATACTTTGCAGTGTTTCTACTTCATTTTATCTGAAGGATTTTATTCATCGCAGTAGGTTGAACACAATCTGAAAGTGAGCATGAATACAGAATATGATCCAAATAAGTATTTGGGTATGTCACACAAACTCGAAGACTTGCAAGAGAAAACCAACAAACTGGCTGAAGAGGTAGCGAAAACAGGACTGCAGGTGAACACAGAGAAGACAGAGGTGATGAAAATAAACAACCAACGAACAGCAACAACAACAACAGCAACCAGCACCAATCACCATCAACGGGAGAGATATAACAGAGGTTGCCTCCTTCACTTATCCGACCGGGAAGCATCGTCTCAACTACAGGCAGAATGGATAAAGATGTCAAAGTCAGAATCAGAAAGGCAAGAGACGCCTTCATCAACCTGAAACCTGTTTGGAAATCTTCCGCACTCAGCATAAGGAACAAGATTAGCATTTTCAACACCAAACTTGCACTGCGTGTGACGAAAAGAATTCCCATAGCCTATTGCAGATTTCCATCAACAACCGCCTTCACTCCATACTGAAGATCAAATGGCTAGCCATGAAGAATGGGCAACAAGAAACTATAGGAACAGACCAACAATAAGAGCCGGCTGCTCAACAAATATATAGGAGAAAGTGGAGATGGATCGGGCATACACTGAGTAGGCCACCTAATGACATCACACGCCGGGTCCTCAAGTGGAATCCAAATAGAAAGCGACGAGTGGGTCGTCCTAGGGTGATATGGAGGAGATGGTGTGAGGAAGAGATCAGAGAAATTGGTCAATCGTGGACCCAGCCGAAGGAGACGGCAGAAAACAGAACAAATTGGAGATGTGTTATTGAAGCCCTATTTTCCACTCAGAACGCAAGCGAATAATAATAATAGGTATTTGGATGGTTGTAACAAATATAAAATACAGTAAATATGATGTATTAAATTTAATAAAGGAATGATATCAGTTAGAGAATCACCTGAAACCAAGGAGTGCTGGACAGCTGTTCTGTAGCTATCCGAGATTCCTCGGCATTACTCACCCATGGTGCCAACGATTATGGAACCCAAGGACATCCAGGTTCGCTTGTATGGAAAAGAAAAATAGGTAGTCTAGTTTTATGGTTCACCCACTTGCGTCGTATAATGTAATTTTGTATGCCATTTTCAAATTCATAAAAATCCATGAATTTTGTTTTCCTTTGCTCTCCGAGTGGAACATTGGGCTTCGAGACTGACGTTAGAAGTTTCACTAGCTGTAGTGTTTCTTTTTACACGTTGGAGCTGTTAACTTCTCGCCCATGCTTTCTTCTATACTGGACTCGCTTCCGGCTAAGCGTCAACCGGGAATCGAACCCAGATTATGCGCATGGTTGGCGAGCATTTTACCACTGAAGTACCAACGTGGGAATCCTTTAATTAATCTATATGTTACTACTGCCTTGATATAATTTAACTCATTCTTCTTGTCATTATTTCATTATGTTTAGGCGTATATGAATTTCCGTCGAAAAAGTACAGTTGGATGGAGTATAGCCAATATTATGTTGGATTTCAGTGGTGGAATTCTGAGCATTGCTCAAATGATTATTATTGCATACAATAACAGTAAGTTATACACTTTTATGTATTTGTTTTTAAATCCGCTGCATGTAATTTGAAATAGGAACCTTTGTAAGTTACAAAATGGACATAGGGATCAAGCGATATCATTTGCTAAATGAATTTTACAGCTCCTGTATCTGAATAGGATTAGTGCTGCTTCAACAATTATCTTATGTTTCCCAGTTTGAGACTATTCGGCATCAAAAACACCCATTACCCAACAAGTGATTGAACTCATGACCTCTGGGTTACGAGATAAACCACCTCACCCTCCAGTCACTGGGATGGAATCCGATTGGGCAAGAATTGTAACTTTTGCCAACTCACGATATATATATATATAGCGCTTCCGCTATTGACGAGTATGTGTCTTCATAATCAATTAGGTGGACTACAATTCGTTGCGGCTTCTCACTAGACTTCCGGAAAAGCCATTCTACAGTCAGTTATCAATAGGCATCAGATTGTTTTTAAGATGCTGGTACAATTCATTTCTGTGATATGTTTCCTCCTAAGTGCAGAAAGGATTGATTGGCTGTGATCTGCGTTTAACGTATTTCAAAAAATGATGTCTGTACATAAATCATTCTAAATGGACGTGTTTTGTGGAGTCGTTTCTCGTTACACAGCTCTTAAGTTCTACCTTAGATAAAAAAATTTATGAGCACATGTCTATTTTCCTAATCAAACTAAAGTGAAGGATTTCTGCAGGGTATGACCGCATATTATCGTGAATCTAGCTGTTTCCAATGAATATATCACATAATAGATCAACATTTAGGATAAAAAGACGGTAGAAGGGTTGGGTGTTTTGAGTGAACAGCAGAAAACGTGTGTAAAAAGAAATTGTCGTGAGAGAAAGCCCTCTCTCTTTCTCTCGATAGTTGGTTTCAATATACCGCTGGAGTTAATATCTCATCATAAACAGTATGCCTTAGAAATTAAACTCCTATTTCAAGCGGTGTTACTTTCATAAAGTTTGGCATTCTAGTTTGTCAATGCGAGTGTTGGAAATCACCGCTGAATTCTGCTTCACTCATCATAAGAAACACGATTCAGGTTCCCAAATTTAATGCCAAGTCAGTATTTTTAAAGGATTGGTGTACCTGTTATGAAAAGCATTTCAAAACTCCTACCGAAGACTTTCGTTAACATCTGTATTCTCTGGCTCGAGACCGAAAATCAGACGGTTAATCAGTAAAGGTAAGCAGAAGGAATTCTAGCAAAGAGTCCACCAAGAAGCCATTGCGTAACAAGTATGCAGAATGAAGTAGGGATGGATTAAATATATGCTGAGGTGAAAGTTGAATGACATCGCATATCAGACTGACGAGTGGAATCCACATGAGAAATAACTGGTCAGGCTTGTGTTCAGAAGTGATATGGAGGCGAACATGTGTGGAGAGGAATCGGAAGCTTATCACCATTTGTAGAACCGTACAAAAAGACTTAAAAAGACTGATGAAATGCAGATGTGATAATAGTAGACGTGAAGCTTACGTTCATATCAGTGTTAAGCCATTTGCTGCTAGATAGCTGAAGGCGACCGTTGGGAGGCCTCGGATCCACATCAGCAAGGTGAGCTTGCCATTTTAATGGAACTCATATCCTTTCTCATAGAATTCAGTTACTCCCTAGTGTCCAATCAAAGTATCCGTTACACTCTTACAAGATGCCAATCGTAAGCCGGATTAGCTTAGTACTGAAGTCTCTGACTGCAGTACTGGTTGACCTGGTTTGAAATATCAGAAGTACCATGACCTCAGACTGAAGAGACATGTCTTATTGACGAGTGTCGACAGGCACAAAACCTACCTCCAAAGCGTCCTGATGATTGCTTCTAACCGTCATCTCTAAGGCGAGCCACCTAACACGGTGATCGCATTGGAAACCTGATTGAGGAAATTCACTCTGTAACAAACAATATTGAAACTCCGTGACTTTGTGATCACATACTAGAAAAGACTAGATGTATCAAATTATGGATGAAAATCGCAACCTAACATTGTTTAACTTCTCACTGACAAATTTGTACAAGCTTATATTGTTATTTCTGTTTTTTTGTTTCTCCTTCCCCTCCCTCCCCCCGCTCAACTCTATATTACTGCATGCAGATGATATCAGTAGTATAACTGGCTCACCGATAAAACTTGGCCTAGGCATATTGTCAATTGCATTCGATATATTATTCATGGTACAACATTGGTGCTTATATCGTCATCCACCAAATCAAGATTTCGATGTGATAACTGTTGAAGAAGAAAAATCTGACATAGAAGATCCGCCGAATAAGGAAAAACCAACCCCCTGATTACTGTTTTTTTCTCTGTGAATGTAAATAATACATTCTATCAAACAACAGAAAAAAAGAAGAGGAAGAAGAAGTAGTGTCACTCACTACTTCGATTCTTTCATTGCTGCTGTCATTTTCGTGTTCCTACATCTTTATTTTTGATACATATATATATATTATACATATCCTATGGTAATCATTTTTGATATACGAATCTCTCTCTGTCTCTCTGAGTTTCACTAACTGTCTTTCTCTATCCATGGCTCTTCCCTTTATTCTGTTCGCCTCACTTCTTACACTGCTTCCCTATCCATCCTTCTAGTTACAATCACAAGTATTATGATTAAAATTTACGTCTCTATCTCTCTCTCTCTTGAGAAAGAGAGGGAAAGAATAAATACTCTCAAAGCAATTCTTATTTCATCTGAATATACATGCATAAAATCGAAATGAACTGTTCATTTTCTTTTTTTTCTCCTTCATGATAGAAATTGTATCTGTTTCAGTGAGCAGTGTTCATCATCATTTATCTGCATGTGATAGATGTAATTTTGTTCGATCAAAAATTTTGTTTATTGAGAGTGCTTTTAAGAGGTTTGTTATAATCACTGATTGAGAAGAAAATTATGCTCAAATATCATGTTTTTAAAAAATTTACATTATATGGTGTTTGTGTGTAGGGAATTTTGTTTGATTGGTTGGAGGATTTCATGATGAGCTGACATCAGTTAGAGAACCATTAGAAAACACGGGAGTACTGTACAACTAGCTGTTTCGACCTGTTTTGGAACTCCTCAGTGGTGTGTACCCACCATCAAGTTTAGAACCTAAGTTCTTCTGATTACAAGGCGAGCTAGCTCGTAGACCATTAAGCCACTGGGATCCAATCCACTGGCAAGCCAGCCCATGAATTCTAACTTCTGCCAATTCTTGACATGCCATGACTACATCTTCGATGAGTAACTGTTGTCAACTTCACTCTGCTGCAATCTGCTGGTCACGGCTTCCCCTGTAGAACCTCAGATAACTGCCTGAACACTATGCGTAAATGGGTACATAGTGTTGACTATGGTGGAAAAGCGATGTGCAAGATATTAAAGACAACGTGTCTTTCCCCCCTATGATAATAATAATTTGCTTTATTCTAAAACAGTACTTGTGATACAGAATGGAATTCTCAGCATTTTTACTACAGTATTGCATCCAGTTAGTACATTAGCAATAAATAGAATTCTACATAGATTGAGGAAACCACAGTTCATTATTACAACAATACATTGGCATGTCAGTAGCAAAGGTAAAGCTGAAATAGTGTTTGAAGGTGTTAGAAAAGTGGGAGCTGTCTTATTAACTGGCGTAAGCGAGAGAAAGAGACAAAACAGCACATAACGGAAAAAGAAGAGACAGAGAGAGAGAAAAGGAAAAGAAAGAAAAAAATGTTGTACCTATTGATGATGTGGATTGGAAAGACGAGATCCGGTTGTACTACTGACTATTTAATGAATTATAGGTGTCACGCTTAATGCTTTCTTTATCACACAGAACACGAGCTAAGTAGGGTATGGCTGAGTTATTGTACTTGCTGGTGCGAGCATATAGTTTTCTATATTGGTTTCTGGTTTTACCTGATGAGATGCAAGGGGAGAGTTGTGAGTGAAGAGGGTGGTGTGAGTTAGATAAAATGGATTTGGCCCATTTTTCACATGAGTCCATGTGCCTGTCAACTAGAATATTAACAAGCTGGTTAAGTGGCACGTTGCTTACTCTGCTGACAACCTTTTACATCCTGCGTAATATGCTATAGTCTTTCTTCAGTAGCCCGGGAAAAACTAAGGGGGAACAATAGAGAATAAAAGGCAGGATGCGAGAATTAACAAATTGTAGGAGTAAGGGTTGGGTTTTACCAGAATGTTTTAACTTCTTAATGTAGAAGGTAAGACGGAATATTTTCTTAGAAATTGCTAAGATATGAGACGACCAGGAGAGATCAGCAGATAGAATGACACCTAGGTATTTAGTTTCCGATTTAGTTTCTATTTCAGTGCCGTCTATGTTGCATACCTCGTAAGAGCCAAACAGTTTGTTTAGGTCGGATTTATGCCTAAAGGTGAAATTGACCGTTTGGCATTTGGAGGGGTTTAGGGTAAGACCACTTTCCTTGGACCACTGACTGATTTCTGACAGAAAGCCATTAAGTTTAGAGCAGTCGCTTTGACATTTGATAGGCAAAGATACAGACAGATCGTCAGCGTATTTGACAAAATTAATGTCATTTGAAGATGGTAAGTCATGTAGAAAGAAAGAAAAGAGAAGTAGGGAGAGTACAGCGCCTTGGGGGACTCCGGCTTCAGTGATTACGGCAGAGGATGATTTACCTTTGTATACGGTGTACTGCATTCTGTTAAAGAAGTAGGAATGCAACCAGTTAGTGACCCAGGACTCAGTTTTTGTCAAAGAGAGCTTATTTAGCAGGAGACATCTAGGAACAGAGTCGAAAGCAGAAGTGAAATCAAGAAACGTGAAGCAAACGTATTTAGCGCCTTTATCTAGTGATGAGACGATGTTGTTGTGTAAGACAGCTGCAGCGTCTAATGTACTCCTACCCTGTCTATAGGCAAATTGTTTGGGGTCTACGAAGTTTTTAAGGGAGGGTTCAAGTTTAAGAAGTATAAGTTTTTCCATAAGCTTTAGAAATAGGGAAGTGATGGCAATGGGTTTGAACTTTATGTTCTTGCCGTTTCCAGGTTTGGGGAGAGGGACAATTTTGATGTCTTTCCCTGCATCAGGTACGATATTTTTGGAGAAAGAGACATTTAGGATGTTGGTTAGTGGAGAACACAACACATCTGCACATTGTTTTAGAACATAGGCAGGTATACCATCAGGACCAAGGCTACGTGAGGGCTTGAGCGTTTTAAGACATTTTAGAACATCGAGAGTAATAAAGTCATGAAAGTTTTCAGCTACATGATAGGTAACATTAGAAGTAGTTAAAGTAGAAGGACAGCGTATAAAAGACTGATTAAGAGCATTAACATCATAAGAGGGAAAAGCATTGCAACGCTTACTATTGCCAGTAATTTCATTAAAAAGTTTCCACATGCTGATTGGAGATTTACGTGATAAAAGTGTATCATTATGGATAGCATTAAAATTTTTGATTTCAGATTTGATCTGAGCATTAATCTTTTTGAGTCCTAACTTGTCTTTGGATTTGTATAAAGTTTCTTTTTTCCTGCGAAGTTGTTTGAGATAAGGAGATGAGAAGCGGTCGAGGCGTTTGAATAGAGTTTGTTTGGGACAGCATATATCAAGGCAAAACTTAAGATAATCCGTTATATTGACAATTGTGTCATCTAATGAACTTTCATGGAATAAATCCCAGTTAGTATTTTGTAACATGCATCTTAGATTGAGTAAGTTTTCTGATGAGTAGCATCTTTGTTGTGCTTTCATAGACAGATGCGAGAAGACTTTGATATGTGTTTTGCTGTAAATGTTTGGTAGAACACGAACAATAGAGTGATCAGAGTTGAGGATCGGTGCACGTTTACGTGCTTCATAGATTCCTTCGTCATTTGTAAAAACTAAATCAAGTGTTTTGTCTAGTCGAGTGGGAAATTTGACAATGTTAGAGTGACCAAGTGCTTCAAGGAAGGAGCAATCTGACGAGTTGAAGTCCCCAGTAATAACAGATAGAGAGTTATCGAAGTTGGCAGCAGCAAACATGGTGAATTCATCGGCAAAATTTGAAAGATTAGATAGTGAGCAACTTGGAGAAATGTACATGTTTGTGATAAATATGTGTTTATATTTGGGGAGATGTTTGGGACGACATCTGATGGTGATGCAGTCTACAAAGTCATTTGAGAATGAGAAGCAAACATTATTTGAAATAGACCATTTGGAGTTAATAAAAGTTGCAACACCGCTCCCATTTTTCTTATTACAACACTGTCGGTCTTGTCTAAATAGGATGAAGTCCTCTAGTGAGATGAGGTTGTCATCACACAGTTCATGTAACCATGTTTCTTGTAATGTGATTATCGCAGTATTGTGATAAGTGTCAGTGGACATCAAGGATTGTAGGTACATTATTTTGTTAGGCAGAGAGCGGCAGTTGGTGTTCATTATGACAGGGACCGTGGTTAAGTGTATTGGTGTACGTTTAAGAGCTTTTTGCCAGCCACTACGATGCTTCCTCCTTGATTTCTTGGGAACATGAAAGTCATTGGGTCGTAAATGAATGATAAAGTTGCGAGAGTAAATAATCCTTTTGGAATTCATATTTGGGTGATGAGTAAATGGAGTAAATGGTAGGTTGGATGCAATATGTAGATTTTATGATAGCAGGCCCAAAAATTCAGACAGGCCGCCAATGTAATACTAACATCCGGGCCGTAATATAATTAAACTACTAAAGATTTGGAATGAACGAAATTTAACAATTTTTTCAACTTAGAACTTCATAAAGTACACAGGTGGGTTGATGGAAAAGGAAGTAAACAAAAAGCCTGATAAACACATATGTGCAAGAGAGGATTATAAGGATTCAACGGAAATTGCATAGAACTGGTATAAGTAGTTATGTACTACTCACATTAACCAGTAGTGCTTGCTACCCAGTGACGTTGAATTTGTCCTAACACCGGACAGCCATTCCAATCGTCTGAGGCTAGGTTCATCAGTTATGTACCAGATTTGACTCATCTCAAAGGGTTGAATCATTTCGAACCATCCGATTTCTGGCTAGTTACCTGGCTGTAGTGCTAATGCCACAAATCTAATTTGCAGTCTTCCAATTTACGAGATCAGCAGTACGCTCAAGAAGCTAACCAGAAATAAGAGTACTTTGAAATGATTCCGCTCTTTGGGTTGAGTCATTCAGTGCACCGCTGATTTGACTCGCACCAAAAGACCGAAATAGCTGCCACCACGGACATCAATTTGACTAGGACAACGTTCAAACATTAGACAGGGGAAACACCAAGAATTCCAGAGAACTTCTAGAAGCCTGGTATTCCAGTAAATCGATTACTAACAAACACATTTATGTAGATAAAGTTCACCGATTGATTAGAGTGAATTCTCATGCACAAAAGGTCAAAATTTAGGTCAGGGAAACAATCAGTAACAATACAAGTAGCCTAGAGGGTGAGACAACACACATAAACAATCAGTCATGTTCAAGGCCACGAAGAGATATGAATCATCAACTCATGGAGAAAACTAAGAGCTCACTTTATTAAATTGAAGTATGCGCAGAAGAGGTTACCTAGTAGGACAATGAAAGCTTTGCAAATAAACCATCCAATACAGAGAACACAACTACAACAAAATCATCGACCTGAGCTACATATCTTCTCCATCATATACACATGTATTTTGGGATACGAATTTAAACCCAGCAACAAATATCAATAAGCCAGAATTCAATGAATTGATAAAATCTCCGTGGAACTCCTCACCTGACTATTCTGCATGTGGGGATATATATATATATATGTACGACTAGGAAGGCATTGGGAGATATATGGCTATAAATGATAGGTGAGAAAGTTTTGCAATTCAGGCTCAGATAGATAAGGTAAAATGGAGGTGAGAGATTGGCAGTTGGAATTATAATGGATGACCAATCAGTTACATTACTAAAATAAACAATTAGCAGGGAGAGAGAGAATTTGAAACTGTCAGAAATCGCAAACGGAGTCATAATAATAATAATAATGAAACGAGTTAAGATAACGGTACTGACAGGAAACAGTTTTAAATCCTTCAAGAATAATAAAAAGAGATGGAATGAGATATTATCATTAATAATGGTTAGTAAATAGAATATATTGCTATGGCAGATGCAGAGTGAGCACCACATCCATCTTCACACAGAGAATGGGTCTAGAAACTCTAACTGCCCAAGCTTCCGTAAATGAAATCATCTTTCTGTTCGACTGTCTGTTGACGACAGTATACAACTTGACAGCGCCAGTATCATGTCCGTAGTCTATAAGATGTTTTATTATTGAAATTTCTGTTACTATGACTTCAGCTTTTTTCAGCGACTTAGTCAAATGCTCCATCATGTGAGAAGACAATCGGCTTTCTATACTGATTATGTATTTGCTTTCACAAACACATTCAAAATGATATACCTGATTGAAAGTGTCGATAAATAGCTACCGATCTTTCCCAGATTATTGAAGCACTCGCTTGATGATAGAAAGAAACGTAGACTTTGAGATATAATAAGTTTATCTAATAGCTTTATGAAGTTTTAACTTAACTGTTTCTTGCACGTCAACTCATTTAAATAGCAAAAGGATATATACATCTTTCTGTGAAGCAGTTTAAAAATTTTTTAAACAGGGGCTCATTTCTTTAGAGTATTTATTGATCAAGCTCTCGGAATATCCATTCTTGGATAATTTATCCTTCACAGTCTTTAAGTCATATTCGATTGAACTGTCAGCACAGACCTTATGTACTCCATTAAACAATGCTCTTGGTAGGTTTTTTCAGTACTGGCTGCGAACGAAGCTTTTTCCGTCAACTTGACAGAATAGTCGGTTAACTAGTTTGAATTGGATATTTTTAGCACGCAAAAATAACAATTTTCTAGGTTCTGTCGTTGGGATACGTATGTCATTAGCTTCTCTACATAGAAAATCAATGATAGCGATGACTGGAATATTTGTGAACAGGGAAACTAAATTGGAGGTGACAAGAGATGTTTGCCAGTTACGTGAAGATCATCAACCTCCTTGACGAACTGAAAATAGTGTCTGCTTACTGGGAAAGAAGCTGACAAGTTTCACTGATATGACCTTTAAGTTCACGAATACATCACACTAAGGAGTCAATTCAACGCGAAATCGTCCTTCAATGGGTAATCTGTCTGTTTACTCCCATCACCACCTTCACTATTTTCAAGTTTTTATTTCATTCTGAGATTCTCGTGGACTACCACTACTACTTCAACTGGGGAGAAATTAAAGTAGTTAGGAATTAATGGCATGGTTCCTCCTGAAATTCAGGATCTAATAGATTGCGTGAAGAAGAAGAACCAGTTTATAAACACAGTAAGGAATGCAGTTCTGTCAGGAAAGTGTTTTTTATTCATTAGTTTTACGAGACACCTAAGGTTGCAGCTAGTTATACCCTTTATCAGTTTAAACATTGTTCTGTGATTCAGCATGATGACAAAGGGACACAGTTTGTATTTTCCAACTCAACCGTATATCAACTAACAGCTCTCGACCAGTACTGTGAGACTCTTGAACGTAAAATGGATATTCTAATCAGAATGCACAGAGAGTTACCTAACCTATGAAGTTAAAACACGCTCATTCTAAGTCAATATTTCTAGAGTCATGCCCCCAGAATTGTAGATTTCCGATAATATTAATCTGTTAGAAACTAAAGTAAAATTAAGCAGGCGAGTCTTCTTGACACAATATAAGTGACAGAATTGAACAGAATTGAAATGAAATCGAGAGAGTGATAAAAAGGCAAGTTAAGATCAGTTTCAAAAGGAGTGGAATTATAAAAGTGGTGATATGGATGAGCGAAAGGCAAAAATTAAGGATTAAGAAAGATAAGGCGCATTTCAGGTTTACTGACTGAACAAATTTCTTCTGTATGCACAGTTCAGCATCTGTCACATACATAGATTACTATCGCTTCTGAGGTTCAAAGTAGTTTGATTCGCGCCCCTTTGTCGAGATCTTTACCTACTATATAGATGATTCTGAAGTTTTTATACTACTAAGCTTGATGTCTAGATTCAATCAGGTGTTTCAGGATAGAGCTGCGGGAAAACTTGTTTGGGTAAATGCTCGACGATACGCTTGGATAGTGAACCCTAAGTACAGCTAATGTACTTAGGTTCACAGCAGCAGATTGTTTGATATGTAGACAGTTATGAAACCAACAGTGGTACCTTATCCTTCACATTCATATAAATCACTGGTTTTGTTGAAAAAAGGACGAAGTGAAGTTCATCTGTGAAGAAGACTTTCTTCAAGGAACTCGTAGTTTCTGATGATATAAGATGGTTGGAGTCGATCGGCAACAGGAAGCCCCACCTGACCTAGATTTTGTGCAAATTGGCACTCTTCAGCAAGGCTTATCTGCAGCATTGAAGGAACTGATACAACTCAGTTTGTAACAAAGTGAGGACTAGATACATCATACTAGTTACTGACTAGTGTCCAGTCAAAGTACACTTAGTTTTAATTTAGTAATTTTGTTAATACCAAGGATTTATTCGTAACAGAAAAAGCCTTTTTGTCACGAAATTGTATAAAGTTTAACTTTTGAAGAAATCACCTTTATTTAAATAAAATTAAAAAATGAATTACGGATTATAAAATAAGCCTTTTTGTATAATACTCATGTGATTGACCGACCTAAAAAAAGGTAGAATGTTGAACTAAAGTGTATCAGTTCAAGTTATCACATATATGTGAATATGGAAAATGTGAATACTTATGTAACTTTGACACTGTAATATGTGAAGTATTTATACAAATATGCAGCTAGCAAACTACGAATTTCTGTTTTCTGCTTTGAAGCTTCTACAGCGAGTCTGTTGATTCCCCGAGTTAGGCACTCCTGAGCTTAGGACTGCCAAGTACGCTAGGCGAGATTGACAGAAAAGTTTAGCAGCAAAGAACTCTAAGAATGAACTAACCAAACCTAGAAACATATTGGTCGACAACTACGCTCAAGAAGATGGAGATAGATCTGGCACAAGAGGGGCCAGGTCCTTCATTGGAGCCTGAGTGTGAAAAGACGATTAAGGTGTGGATCAAACAGTGACATAGAGGAGATCGTGTAAGGTGCAGAGGAGAGCTTATAGGCAATCATGGAGCCAGTTATAGAGGAATGCAGACAGCAGGTCAAAATGCAGATGCGCTATTGAAGCGGTATTCTCCACTGAGAATCTAAGGGAATAATTATAAAATCTAAGTATCTTAGGTATCTTTAAGCACAAAGTGAACTTTCATGCGTTACTTATGATGAAAAGTTCGAAATTTGAGCTTTGAAGAACTCAACATCCATATATAAATACTCTAAAATTAGTTCATAAGGACCTTAGATAGGAGACGAAGATTTATTTTTCAGAATAGGTCCACAAATATGCATTAGATCAGAGAAGGACTTATAGGGATTTTAGATGCAGTGAATTTCATTTAACAGATATAAGAGACCATATGAGTTTGGAATCGAGCACATTCTCACTGTGGGTAACATTCGACGTCGGTTTTCGTCCATAGGATCTGAGCAGCATTTAATGATAATCATCGAAAATACCCATTGAGTCATCAAGAAAATGAAAGACAATTCAGCGAAGAAAAGTTTCCTTATCGACAAAGTCGTCTTCAGAGGCTGTACAGTTAGTTACTAGCTCATTTCTCGAGCCTCTGATGAACTCAAGTCACACAGCTCCATCTGAGTAGTCTTTCATAATTATCCACAAGGTGAGGCCAAATGGTGCAAAGAGCGTCAGATTTTAGCATTTGTGCATGGTGGAGGCGTTGGGAGTTTTTCAATATAACCTTGAACTGTGCATAGATAAGAAGTTTGTCCAGTCTCTTATCCTACTATGGTCTTAACCTCTTCACTAGTCGTTCCCTATAGAAAAATTTTTATTTTGTAATTTTACTTTTAACTTGCTTTTACGTTATTAATTTATTCACTATTGTCATTCTCTTATGTTCGTTTTGTACGTTTTCTCACTGTCTTAACACTTGTTAATTTTACACTCAACTGCCTTGCTTTTCACTCAATAAAAATTTTAACCTTATCAAATTTCTAAACATTTCTTCCTTTGTGCCGTTGAGTACTTCGTAATTTACAACTCTTATTTCTTTTATAATGAAGGTTTTTGTATTTCCCAATGAATGAAAAACAAAACGATATTGCTTTTACTGACGTTTCGCTATTTAATGCTAATAGCGTTATCAAAGTATTACTAAACCGGAATTTACAAAATCTCAGCATATATATAACAAAGAGTTAAGAGGTGAGAAAATAGACAAGTTAGGCCAAGTTAAAGGGACATATTGAAAGTTAAAATACCAATGAAGATCACTAAAGCAAATGACAAAGATAATAGTACGTCTGTTATGATATAAAATAAAGTTTACTAACTTGATCATCGTTCGTCTGTCTGCGGGCATTTTTCGTTGTCGAGTTGGTCAACTGGTAAAGATAACAAAATCAAGTGTGGATTGTTGGATTTGATCGGTGTGTAAAATTATAAAATTAGTATATGTTTACATAGTGAACTTGCATATCACATTCGTGTTGATTTTGTCACTTCATGGTAGAGGGGAGGGAGGTGTTGTAACCGAGTCAGATTCTGTTTTAGTCCATCATTCTTATTCCGACAATTTGGATGCCACTTGATATGAAGTGCTTCTGATATTAGACGTTCTTTGTGATTTCTGAAGATTTTCTGGATTATTTCAATACTGTCAAAATCAATTTTGTGACCTGATTCTATAGCATGTGGACCTATGGCTGATGATTTTTCAAGTTTCTCTAGTTCAACCGGATTTCTCGGCGGTCGAAGAGATGCTCTATGGTGTTCATTTCTTCTGATTTTGATTTCTCGAGAAGTTTGTCTGATGTATATCGCATCACATTCCAAGCATTTTATCTTATAGACACAATTAGATAGCGAATCTTTAGGGATTTGGTCTTTTATATGGAAGAGGTTGCTTTGAAGTGTGTCTGATGTTTTGAAGAAAACTCTAATATCGAGCTGATTGAGTACTCTTCTGATATCGTCTGACGTCTCTACTCTATATGGAATGACGACTGTTGATGTTCATGTTTTCGGAATGCGTTTTCGGCCATACTTAATGTTATATATATGCTGAGATTTTGTAAATTCCGGTTTAATAATACTTTGGTAAAGCTATTAGCATTAAATAGCGAAACGTCATTAAAAACAGCCATATCGTTTTGTTTTTCATTCATTCATTGGAAAATACAAAAACCTTTATTATAATGAATATCATATACCCAATGCCCAAATTTTTTCAAACTGTTAAAAGTGAACTTGGTTTGGACATATATAACTTATTTCTTTTATTTCCAAAGCCACTTCCGAGTAATTATATCAATTATGTCTCTCCCCTATTATTCAGTAATAGACCACTATACATTTTTTGTAAGTATAAATATGACTGTACAGCCTGTGAAGATGATTTCGTCGATTAAGAAGGTTTTCTTCGCTGAATTGTCTTTTACTTAGTGATAACGTTACAAGGACTTCATGATCTAGGGGATAATACATTGACGTTTGAAGCTATTCATCTAGATTTCCAGCCACAGTGGGAAAACTAGCATCACTCACTGCGAATGTGAGTCACCAAGAGGACGATATGTGAATCCTGAATTCGTCTCTGTTCTCTCTGGTTGAAGCTATTCGAAATGGAAATTTTGCTTGTTCGCTTTTTTAGCGAGTGATGTATTTATGCGTAGGCGTTAGTAGTAGTTTATAACAGAAATTGATTAGCATTGAAATGAGTCTTGACTGTAGGTCACGTGCTATTTATGCAAGTTATATTCCTTCTTATTTTTAACAAGTGCATGGCGTTAATTTTTTTCGTAATCGTCTTTTGCAAAATAAATTAGTGACTGACTAACGGAATTATGTTAGGCCATGCACGTTTACATGAGTGTGTATGACTTCCAGTTATGTCTTGATACGGTTCATTCTGTGGGCGTATAACTAACATGTTCATCACCAATGCGACTAGGCGTGATGATCGAACTTCAACATAAATGGTACACAAATAAGTACTTTCGAAAACACCAACCAGGCAGGCCTCGTTGGCTTGTTGGAGAACAAATACTGCTGACCACTGACTTCTTAAGTTGGTCTTAACATCCAGAGTGGGAGGGTAGATTACGGTTTAGAGGCTCAGTGTTTATCTGGTGAAGACGAATTTCACGAACACCTGTACCTGAGTGTTTTCCTAAAGCTACTAGTGTCTGGTAGTCATCCTAGGTGGCCAGCTGATTAATTCGTGCCTTTTCACCTGTAGATTTGTGAGCGCTCCGCTTTATTTGCTCAATTGCGGAACACCGACAGACGACGACTTTCATCTGCGCATATCGTCTTACGAAATTTGTACCGTTTGTCAAGCCCGAAACTAGCAGTCAGTATTTTCATACCTTGATGATATGTTTTGTTCCAGCTACTCTTAAATCTATCCCAACAGAGTAATACTCCAGTTAGCTTAGTCACCAAGAAAGGGGACGATTCATTATGCGTTGCATGTGTACTGGTCACACCAATCGTTGAACGTTCACAACTTCATTGATTGGCTTCTGGTAACATTACAATACTCTATATTCAGTTTTGACAGTAGTCAGTTTTCTGTTACACCTAATACGAGTAATTGGACAGCGGTATTCATGGTTGGAAGCTTGTCATCTTTTCACATTGACCATGCCTGACAGAACCCTTGAAGTAGGATAATTGGAATTCATGTGGAGTACACTTGGCGAAGGACCATTTAGTTCAATGGACCATGTTGAGGAGTTTTTAAGCGGCAACAATTTTTATGATTGAAAGTCAAACTTTAGAAATTCATGTCCTTAATTGACGAAGTTTTGGTCACAGTTTTTCATAATATGTTGACATCAGTGAGGGAACCACTGGAAGACCTGCTGGGAGTACTGGACAGCTGTTTCGCCCTTGTTTTGGACTCTTCTTCAGTACGCACTCAGGGTAGGGGTTCGAACCCAGGACCTTCTAGTTAAAAGGCTAGCAAGGTCGTTGACCATTAGGCCACTGGCACCGAATCCAATGGCCTGTGAATTCTAACTTCTGCGAATTCACGACATAGCGCGACCGCTAGCCAATGTCTTTGGTGAGTATTTGTCCTCACACCCCACCTGCTGCACCCTACTGGCCACGACGTCCCACTAGAACCCAGGTAACTACCTACCTGAAAAGAGCCAGTCGCCAGTGAGCGTCTCATCGATATTGTCCATTGTAACTGCAAATTTGTTAACTCGTTTTACACGTAAGACGAATATGGAATATATTTCGATGGAGAAAGACCAGATTTGCAGTATAAAATGATACCATTATTCTATTTCACAGCGTCTCATCAGCTGCACATCACCATCTGAAATTACTATGGTTATAAATAACAACATTTCACACTTCAATGATTGAAAGGTAATAAAAAAATATTACAAGATAATCGCATCCAGAATATAAGTACTACAATTTTTAGTTTGAGTCACAATCAATTTATATGCTATCAAACTACGAAAAAAGAGTGGGGAGGGTTAGAGAAGACAAAAAATAGAAAACTCTAGTAGACAGTGTTAGCTTGTGTGTTGAAGTAGCAACTCAAGAATGTTGCAGCTAATTAGTGTTTATTACTAATCAGTGTAATGGAAGTAATAGGGTTACCAAGGCAGTGTGCATAAGTTTGATCTGAAATGTTTGATTGCAATAACTTCAGCAAATCGTAGAACATTCGATGTCTTTTTGTGTTTAATATTTTGAAGTATTTGGAAATCTCGACAAAATGACTCGTATCCACAGGGTGGGTGTCTGGTAATTGCACTTTGTAAATATCTCCTTACTTTTAAGTATACGTTTCTTGCGATATGCTCTGAAAACCGGATAGAAGTTCTTCTTCCTGTCCATTCAATGTGCTTGCTGCCCCAGGTGCACGTAAATTTATAAATTCAGTTGGAAATGACATCAGCATGGAACTTATCCAGTTTCGTTTGTATTATAGAGCATGTAGTGCTGTATAGTGTCACGAGCTTGGCTGCAGGGAAGCATCACTTTAATGCTCCTTTCGTCCTCTTGTCAATCTTTTGTGATACTCCTTCAACTCAGTGCATTGTTTCCTAAATTATAAGTCACTCAACATCTTACGCAACGCTCGTCTTTATGACGGAACTGCTTTACCATTGTATGCATACATTTATTTTGCTTAAACTTGAACTGCCTCTGTAAAAACTATAAAAGCTTGGTTTTTCTGACCACTTTTCACTAATTGTGGAACCTTCTGTCAACTGATATCGTGTAAACATTTGCAAGAATGTTGGAGCTTTTCTGTACATAAACCTCACAATTTGACCATTGCTCCGAAAATTCACCATTAAAATCCAGTTCAATGAAGACAGGCTTTCGTTTCAACTGTGATTTGTTTGATATTTCAGCCTTCACATCTTCCATGTGTGTGAATGAATCTTCGAGGAGAACAAGTGTTCTTCAACACCTTTGCGAGAACCGTAAATTCTTCTACTAATTTTTCTGCACAGCATATTCTCCTCGCTCTATTGCGTACATGTTAATATTCTTCATTCAGATTGATTTTTTTCAATTCATGATACAGGAGTATTTTAAACTACAAAATCGCATCATTCTTGTGACCAGGCTATTGCGTTAACGGTACACAGTAAGTTCTTTACGGTCGGCGTTTAGCTGTCTGAATCACGCGTTATTGTTGTGTGAATATTTCACTAACACTGAACACATCTTTTGATGTTACCTTGTCATGTTTTTAAATAACATTTACTCACGTTTGAGTAACTCAGTCAACCCTGAAATCATTTCTTCTATACATGGTATGTCAGCTTCTTTTTTAACTAAGAACTCGTGATCTTCACTAATTATATACTATTAATTTTCTATAAGAACTATTTTAAAATCATGCATTATTTGTCTCTAGGTGTTTTAGACTTTTTTAAAGCTGATGGTCTTTTCTTCTTTTCTTTGCATTACCTGCATGTGAAGTGGAACATGAGGTTCCGAGCTGTGAAGCTTCTCAGTAGCAATGATGTAGTTTTTCTACAAGAAGGGATCACTAGCCAAACTGTCAACCTTTCCTCTTTCGAGAGATGAATATCGGCTGGTGAAATAGGCGAGATTTCGGATCGCGTCAGTCGGAAATCAAAGCCACAGCTCCAGTGTGGTTTGTAGCAATTCTACGAATGAATAGCTGGCGTTCACACTGATAATGTAGTGATGAGAAAGATCACCTTGAAGTCGTTATTGTGTATAATCCTAAAGTATTGAAACAAGTTGGTGAAGTCAGTAAATGTTGTTGTGGTGAGAGCTGTCTGATAGCCGAAATTGGTAGACAGCAATTGAAGTCTATGTTCAAGTTCCCAATATTGATCGTGAGAAAAATAGGGACAAAGACTGATTCAAGAACCAAACACAGCAGACTTTGCATAGGCCGATACAGTTAGCATATAGATGATGATCTGACATACAAGAAATAGCCACAAAGAGATGAAAGATTAACTTTCAGTGAGAAACAACCAATGAGAAGACGGTGTTCTTCTGCTAACAATAATCTATAATAATGAATATGAAAATCTATAAATGTGTGTTGATTACCTTAATAAACGATCTGTTGCCTGGCCCTTGTCTTCTGTTGTTACAATGTCAACAAAGAACTCACATTCCTTTCAAATGGTGGGCTGACTGTTCCGCTGATGACTTTATTCCTGGAATATGTTGAACAGACATCCATCACTTAGATAACCTCGTTCTGACTAAGTAGTAAGCATTACCGGTTGATGAGAATGCTATCCAACTACTCAAATCAAACTGACAGTAGTATATAATTTGACGCATTTGAAGCTGGCTTTGTTGATTGTCATTTACAGTACTGAATAGATCACAAATTTTGTTCTGTATACATCCGGTTTCAATAAAGGAAACTGCGGTGTTTTTTATCTTTCACTGTGTAATTGGCATAATTTCGAATTTCATAGAAAACGTGAAATCAGGAGGAAAATGCGTTGCTTTGTCAGTCTAAAGGAATTGTACATACACTCACTCTATTCCACCCGTAAATATATGAGAAGTAACAATTATGGAACACTTATGGTCATTTAAATCAGGGAGTACTAACAGCTGTTTGGTCGTGCTTCAAGACTCATCAACAATATGGATTTGAATCCATGATCTTCCGTTCGCAAGGCAAACTCGGAGAGCATTCAGCCACTGGGACCTGATTCAGTGGCTCACAAATTACTAACTCCACCACTATGTGGTTTTAGCACGACTACTGAGCATTGTCATCAACGAGTCCTCACATCAAACTTGGTGAAGTCTTTTTAGAATCATAGATAATTAATGTTGAGGAATGCAAAACGAGGACGAAACAGGTGACCAGTTCTATCTAATTTTCCATGGTGCCCTAATTCATATTCGTTCTTGATCAAACTTTAAAGGCATGAAATCCTAGAAAATAAAACTTGAAGATTACTTGAGAGAATTCAGATCAATTTTTGTTAAGCATCCGCATCATTTCCAGTCGATGGTCACCTCTTCAATATCCAAATTCAGTCAACTACAGTGCAAAGTTTGTAACGAACAAAGCTGAGTCTCTTTGCTCTGAACACAGCCAACCGATCTTTGCCTCTGGATATATAGTTGAACGAAACTTCCCTGAGAGACTCATGATCGCGAAACTTTTCAAAGACGGCGAAAAGACGATTAATGAGTCGATAAATCTACGTGGTTTCCAACAGTGCCGTGAGGCAGCTTCTTAGTCAAGGTAATTACCTATATAGAAAACAAGAACTCACAGTCAAGTATAATATTCACATCGTGGCGGGAACGAAAAATATTCAACGTCGAAATCACTTTAATTCACTCAAACAAAACCAAACATTATCAATGTATCGAACAATCACAAAAGCAACCACTGAAATTATAGGTCAAACAGGTACAAAGACAAATAACAAGGATTAAGTCAGCACATCATATACAAACGTCAGGACAGTGATATGTGATGTAGGAGAAAACATCCAAATCACTATCAATAGTGTAATTGGATCGTTCAGAATTATTCCATCACACAGTTATCAGTTGATGACATATTCACAGTAGAACATGTGATGCGGCGACATTTACTTTCAAATATAATAAAATAGATTGTAAGACGGTGAAATATTTATAGCGCACAATTTTAGCTACTGAAACTATATTTATCGAAATAAGTAAAATCGGAGAACAGGTCAACTAATTAAGATATTAAATGCTGCTATTGAGGAGGCTTGTAATGCTTATTAGTTAAAGCGATAAAATGTCTTATGATGCTTCCATAACAATGAAACACTTGTTCTAATCGGATTAATCTATCTACAGTAATGCAATCATATGATTACACTGTCTTTAATATAGACGTCATTTTGTTAGTATATTTTTAACTGGATTCATTCATCTCATTGTTAAGAGAAGAAATTGTGCAGCAAATCATCCTTCAAGTAGAGTGAGTTATTATATATATATATATATTATATGTAGTACTGTCAGTTTGATTTGAGTAGTTGGATAGCATTGTTATCAACGGGTAGTGCTTGCTAGACAGTCAGAACGAAGTTATCTGTTCAACATATTCCAGGAAAGAAGTCATCGGTGGCACAGTCAGCCCTCAATATGAACGGAACGTGAGTTCTGTGTTGACACTGTAACAACAGAAGACAAGGGCCAGGCAACAGATCGTTTATTAAGGTAATCAACACATATTTATAGATTGTCATGTTCATTATTAGAGATTATTGTTAGCAGAGAAACACCGTTTTCTCATTGGTTGTTTCTCACTGAAAGTTAATCTTTCATCTCTTTGTGGCTGTTTCTTCAATGTCAGATCATCACCTGTATGCTAACTGTATCTGCCTATGCAAAGTCTGCTGTGTTTGGTTCTTGAATCAGTCTTTGTTCTTATTTTTCTCACGACCAATATTGGGGACGTAAACATAGACGTGAATTGCTGTCTACCAATTTCGGCTATCAGACAGCTCTCACCACAACAACATTTACTGACTTCACCAACTTGTTTCAATTATTCAGGATTATACACAATAACGCTTTCAAGTTGATCTTTCTCATCACTACATTATCAGTGTGAACGCCAGCTATTCAGTGGTAGAATTGCTACAAACCACACTGGAGCTGTGGCTTTGATTTCCGACTGACGCGATCCGAAATCTCGCCTATTTCACCAGCCGATATTCATCTCTCGAAAGAGGAAAGGTTGACAGTTTGGCTAGTGATCCCTTCTGTGTAGAAAATCACTGCTACTGAGAAGTTTCACAGCTCAGAACCTCATGTTCCACTTCACATGCAGGTAATGCAAAGAAAAGAAGAAAAGACCATCAGTTTTAAGAAAGTCTAAAACACCTAGAGACAAATAATGCATGATTTTAAAATAGTTCTTATAGAAAATTAATAGTATATAATTAGTGAAGATCACGAGTTCTTAGTTAAAAAAGAAGCTGACATACCATGTATAGAAGAAATGATTTCAGGGTTGACTGAGTTACTCAAACGTGAGTAAATGTTATTTAAAGAAAACCTAAAAGGGTAACATCAAAAGATGTGTTCAGTGTTAGTGAAATAATTACACAAAAATTATGCGTGATTGAGACAGCTAAACGCCGACCGTAAAGAACTTACTGTGTACCGTTAACGCCATAGCCTGCTCACGAGAATGATGCGATTTTGTAGTTTAAAATACTCCTGTATAATGAATTGAAATAATCAATCTGAATGGAGAATATTAGCATGTAGAGAATAGAGCGAGGAGAATATGCTGTGCAGAGAAATTAGAGGAGGAATTTTTGGTTCTCACAAAGGTGTTGAAGAACAACGGTTATCAAAGGAATCACAGTTGAAACGGAACCCTGTCCTGATTCAACTAGATTTTAAGGGTGAAACATTTGAGCTATAGTCAATGTAATACTGAGTACGTCACTTTTCATAGCTTATCCTGAAGTCGAGTTGGTTCATTTTTTCAAACAACATGGTCTTTGAAGAAGTGAAAAGTCGACAGATACCCTTCTCATATTAACCCAAACTGTATGAACCAATTTACGTGTATCTGTGGGTGCAGTTACACTAGGAGAACAGAAGAAAGGGCACAGGTACTTTCGACTTTCTGAACATGAGCGGAAAAGCCTACGTATTAAGGGAACAAACGCTTACGAGTTCAATTTACGGCTGAGGCACTCCTAAATCTCACCTGATTAACAACATATAATCTACTCGAAAATTTCAGAAGATAGAGCATTGAGCTAGCAATTTATTCCCTTAAAATAAACCCCCATTTTTGCTGAAACTCCAAAGGCTGAAGGTACAAACCCTGTAGCACTCGGCAAAGTGATGAAGAAGAAAGTTCATTAAAACTCATGCTGATTAGTACACCTATCGATGCTGCTATTCAGTATAAGAAACGTAGCTGATCCTATATAGACTGTAAGAATGACAAATGTTCCAGAATTATATGAGCCCATATTATATTATTTCAAGGATTCATCTCAACTGGATACAACAACCTGAACAATACAGAATGTGCAAATTAGATAAAAGATATGGAAATACTATTTCAGAGATGACAAGGAGTAATCAGTAGGAACTAAAAGTAACATAAGTCCAGAAAAATGTAAGTTGTAGTATAATTAAGATTTCCTATAGTTGATCAAATGGCCGGAGAGGATCAGCAACAAAGATCTCTGGGAGCGAACCAACCAGGAACCGATCGTGAAACAAATAGGCAGGAAGAAATGGAGATGGATTGGACACACTCTGAGGAAACCAGCAAGTGACATCACTAGACAAGCCCTCGAGTGGAACCCGAAAGGGAAGCGACGAGTTGGGCGTCCAAGGGTGACCTGGAGGAGATCATGTGAAGAGGAATTGAAAGCGTGTGGGCAGACTTGGAGCCAGGTGAAAAATCTAGCAGAGAACCGAACGCAATGGAGACGCATGGCTGAAGCCCTATGTTCCTCTAGGAATTAAAGGAAATAATAATAATAATAGTTGATTTGTAAGGATTAATTTTGTTTCTTACGAGATGATCACGGATTGATATCAGTTAGAAAATCATTGAAAACCAGAAAGAACTGCACAGCTGTTTCATTCAGCTAGTTTGAGAGTCATCGGAAGTACACACCCAGTGGGGTTCGAATACAGGACGGTTACAGGGCAAGATGGCTCATATACCATTCAGCCACTGGGACTCGATTCGACGGCTTGCCTTGTGAGCGGATGGTCCTGAGTTCTAACCTCACCGTGATGGGTGTTTACTGCCGATGATTCTCAAACTAGTTGTATGAAACAGCTGGCTGTCAGGTACTCCCTGGTTTCCAATGGTTCTCTAACTGATATCAATCCATGATCAACTCGTAAAAAGAATAATTAAGAGTTAAAAGGATTGCCTATTTATGCGATAACTATATAAATATACTTAAAAACAAACAGAGAGAGTTCGGAAACAGTTCTGAGTGGAAACAAAGTTCAATCTAGAAAGATTAGAAAAATATAACGAGTTACATGGCTAATCCATTATGTACCATGAGTGATTATTGTATTCCTAATTTCAAGAATCAATCATTGAATACATATACATTTTTTGTTCTGAGATGGACGGTATAATAAAATATTATTTCGAGGAGTTAATCAGCTCAGGTAATTCAGAATAGAGAACATCTTAAATCATGTTTGACCTAAATATTTTCATTGTGTTATAATTTATTTGTCGTGCACACTCAAGAGAATACGTCTAGTTAGGTGTACTGAGTGTGAAAATAGTGAATACCTGTTTTTTCTCATACAAATGTATAGGTTAACGTGTGTTTATTTTGTAGTGAAATGTAATCAAAGAAGACTACCGTTACTGATCGATGGCAGAGTTTACATTTCTCACAGTCGTCAAATTGCAACCTTTCTTGAGAGAATTTGATCAGTAACAACAGTTAGTGCTGTATACATGAAGTTGCTTCCTCCACAATGAACAATCAGTGTGTCCGTTTAAGTTTTACAGAAAGTTGATCGTGGAAGTGGGTTCGAATCCCTGCAGGATGTTGTATCTATTTGCTTGTAGTTTCAGATACGCCTTGCTGAATAGTGATATGAAGCACGAGACGTCGGTCACTATGGGCTTCTTGTCGACAGCCTACAACTCTTTAATATCAAATATGAAATTCGAATTTACACCTGAAATATAACGTTATTGAACTAAAAATGAGAACAAGTAGAGAACCAGCTAGACTACTACTACAGGACTGCCTGTATAATATATCTCATTATACAGGCAGTCCTGTAGTATATATATGTATGCATATGGATAGCTAAGGATTACAGTGATCGCTATTATTATTCTTTTGGTTTCTTGGTGGAAGATAGAGCATCAGCAGCATATAGCCATTTTGTCCTCTTCTCTTCACTCCTCCTTAGCTGGCCTAACAACCACCCATAAGCTCTCATCTCCTACTCAATAGAACTGACCCATAATACCTTCGGATGCTCAACTCGTCCTTACCCATTCGGGTTCCACTCAACCGATGGTCTGGCTCACGGTATCACTCAGTGGTCTTCTCACAGTCTGTCCGACCCATCTGAGGCATTAGGTTAATGATTGGTTCGTTCACAGAGTATCTTGTTGCTTATTCTTTCTGGTTGGTCATCTGATCTTCAGTATGCAGCTGCTGAAGACTGCTGTTGATAAAGGTCTGAAGCAGGCTGTTGGAAATGCTTTTCGTTAGTTTCAGTATATGCTGTGCTGCTGGAGGACGTCATTCTTGTTACCCAATTTTCTAACTCTGTTTAGTTCTCATGCATGAGAAAGATTACAAGCTTCAGAAAATCCACGTAGTTATCAAATGTTTGGAGACAGTCAGTCACAGTAAGTCCTACCTCACCTCGGTTTCGTGCTAGTTGGCAGTCACCTGTCAGTCAGCAAGGCGTGTCACCCATTGAGTGCTGCAGTTAGTCAGAGACGTATTCACTGAGCTATTCAGGATCACGATTGACGTCATGTAGGACTGTACGAAATAATTTTGATTGTATACAGTTAGTAACTAGTTACAAATACAAATACTGAAGAAATGAAGATGAAGAAACTCCTAAAAGTGTGGCTGTAGAGTCAATTTTCATTTAATTAACATGCTCAATGAGGTCAGATTTATTGAGTGATAGAGAACAAATCATATGGACAGAAGTTCAGTTATTATATCAGCGAAAATGATTTATACCGGTACAAATAAGTGTGAAGAAAAGACCGATTCTTGGGTCAACTAATAATAATTGTGATCTTCAGAAAGGGGGAGTATAGCGATCATGAAGAATTCAAAACGTTGAGTCCATTTTGAAGTTATCACTGAAATCGCAATTCAAACTGACAATAAAAGCTTCACAATTAAGCTATTCAACTCAGAGAATGTTGAAAGTCAAAAGCTGACTGAATTTTCAGGCATAATAAGTAAGAAACATAAAATGTGCCTTATAGTGCTGCGTCACTAGTAAACGAATGGAAGCGACAGAGAATGGATACCAGTCACCTGAATGGTTATCCACAGAATCTCACTGACCGATACCAGTCGGTTTATTCACAAATCGTGAAGAAAGGTTATTACTTTGTCAGTTTGTCTTATAGTCCCAAACCATTCCATGGGAATATCAGCATATAGGTTCATCGTAGTTCGATATTAGTTTCTGAGCATCGATGTTGATTAAGTCTTCTGACTAAGCTTAAGGCATATGGTCTGGCGTCTGTGACATCTGGTATTCTATTGTGTGGTATTCAGCTGTTTCGATGAAATCGCTAGTCATCTAAGATGTCTCATCTCGGCATAAGGCATCAATCCTGAAATATTTATGTTTCGTATTTCAGACTATCTCATTTGACTTACTGACCATTTTCTAGTCTATACGAACTGCGATCAAGGTGTGATCGAATAGTTGCACAAAAATTTGACACTGAGTGAAAAGCAGACATACTTAAAAATTACATTTGCTTAAAACTTAGTGAAACTGGTATAATTAATTCGAGTATTTCATTCAGACCAGTTTGTCGAAGGAAATGTTCCAATTTTTTGTAACCATTTTGCCGAGATTTATGTCAGTATTTAATATTAATGTTTCCTAGTATGCCTCAAACAGGCTGGCAAGATAGTACATGCTTACTATAGAATCAATGCATTATCAGGATCTACCGAAATCTTAGATAAAACATGTTCAATAACTTTAAAAGTACTCTGTAATACAGACACCCTGGTATCTTCAATTACACTTCAGTTTGCGTTTATTGTCTGATTTCTAAACGAAAATTGAATAAATTTCAAAAAGACACTATAACTCAGGTTTATTATTAACGGTTAAACAAAACTGAAATTCGCTCAATCAAATAGAATTTTAGAATAATTATAAACCAGAAACATTTCCAATTTAAGTTTTGCATAAAAGGCCAAATAGTAACAATCATGGCAAATGTAATGTATCCTTCATCTCACTGAGATAATCTGTGCAGAGTTACTCAGATAAATGGTAATAAAGGACATCGGCTATCATTTTCAATTTCATTTATCATTTCAGAGTGTTGTTCAATACTGGGCTGAAATTGGTTAGAGAAGGGACATGCGTTCCTTCAAGGTTGCAGATACGCCTTGCTGACTGACTGATGAGTGCCAGTTAGCAAGAAACCTAGGTGAGTTAGGGCTTCCTGTGGCCAATCACCTTTAACCATCTAATAACAACATTCCTGAGTGTATCGTGATGGCGGACCGACTAGAATGGTGGCCACAATGCAAACTTTAGTGAAAGAATTCAGTCTGTAGTAAACAAAGGACTAGAAACATGAGGCTCGTTAGTGTCTAATCAAAAGTATCTAATACAGGGTTACAGGAGGTCAATCTCGAATTCAAATATCTCAGCGGTAACTTCTCTGACTGACTGCAGCACTCATTGAGTGACACGGTTTCGTATCTCGGAATGGGGACATGAGTTCCTTCAAGGTAGTTGTAGATACGCCTTACTGACTGGTGGGTACCAAATAGTACGAAACTCCTGTGGCCAATCACCTAATGACAACAATCCTCGTTAGATAAGCTCTGAAAAGTTGGGAGTACTGGATAGTTGTATCGATCTCATTTCAGAATCTTTAAGGATATACACCCAGGGATTGTATCCTGGACCTTCCGATTACGCGCGCGTCTGTTGACTAATAGTGTATGGATTCTGAAATTCACCGATTTGCGATATGCGGCTCTGCAGCTGCCAACTTCCTGCCTTCGTAGCCTGAAGCTTTTGAAACTTATCCGTGGTGAGCGAAGTCACGGATGCATATTGCCAGATAGTTCAAAAATAGGATGCAACAACTGTCAAGTACTCCGCGGTTTCTAGTGGCTCGCCACATGAATTCCAGTCGTAATCTAGTACATAATCAATAAATTTTCGTAGATCAGAATTTTGAAATTTCAGAGTTCAATTTATAACTACTGAAAAGGGATCTTTGAATGAAAAGATAAAGAAATTATTTCTTCTAAACTCTTTCCAAACTTGCCATCAAGCAAAGAATTTGACGATTCAAAAAGCTTGGAATTCATTTCAAACGAATGCCGTGTCTACAAAATCGCTTCAAGAAAAAAACGCGTAGTTTAATTTCACTTTCATGTAATAAAATTATATAACAATAGCACATCCGACAGATTTTTGTGTTCTTTTAAATGGGCTACTTTAATTAATTCTCAGTAGCATATGCTGTCGGAGATAAAATTGAATGTTATTGATAACAGACTTTACATTTTTCAGGGTGAAAAATGATGGCACTATAAGCTGAAGAGAATGTGTAGGCTACTAAATAATTTCAACTTTAAAAGTTTGATCCTCGAGTGTTGGTTTCTGATGAGATTTGATTGCTTTCAGCTCTGATGATGAATTGACTTCGTTAGAGAACTGTCAAGTTAACTGTTGAATCAATTAAATACCTGCAATCTAACGAGTGAAAATTAATCTGATTCAAGCTAGCGACTGGGTAAAAGATAAAGTTACTTGTTGAGAATTTTTGTTGAGAATTCGCGGTCAGCGGGCTCCATCACTTCGGCCATATGAACCTATGCACACCAACGACAGTGGCTGCAGCTCAGGCTTTATTTTAAATTGGCAGAAGTTCGAATTGGTAGGACATTTCATTCGTCCCGGTAATTGAATGGTTATTGAGCTCACCTCGTAACGTGAAGCTCCAAGGTTCGGTCTTGGGTGTGGTCGTGGGTGGTCAGAACTGAACAGTCCACAACAGGGACGAAACAACTTTCCAGTGCTTCCCGGTTTTCATAAGTTCTGTAACTGAAATAAGTTCATCGTCAAGATGAGTGGCGAAGTTTATAGTTTGTTTTCCATCAATGAGATCATTTGTCTACTCTGTGATGTATAGCTTAAAAGTTATGACAATATTTGCGTTATGTCAGTAATGGTGTAGTAAAACTATTGACAATCTGTGTGTTCTATAGAAACTATGATAATCGATAACTTCTGACCCACAAATGCTTCTGTATCGGTAAGAGCTATTCCTCCTCATCATATAAAAGCGGATTATCTACAAATGTGAAACTAACAAGTGTTTATTCCTTTTCTGTTTGTCATTTGTTATTCTTCTTTTTGTACTCTACTTTATACTACTTGCCATTGATAAGCAGTATGAAATTTGTTACGTCTAAGCCGTGTTTTTGATTGCGATTGAAGGTCAACACACTTTATGTTCTAATACTCTATTTGATGTATAGTAATTATTTTCTTATGGTTAAACACTATCTGCTGTATATGTTTTACTTTTATACCCTTCACTTTTGAATACTTTTTATTCGTATCCTTTTTTCTGGGTCTCGCATTAGCGTGACGTTTGAAGTTACATGTTGATTGCCTTTGTCACAGCTTTGTTGTGTTTGTTATTGACGCATATTGACTATGCTTTTGATAGAATTCAACACAGACACCTCACGGTTTGAGGTTCGTATATTATATTTCATTATTTCATCAACAGCCACCTTCGACGGCTCCATTCTGTAGATCAAATGGCTAGAAATAATAGGTAACAAGAAATTGAGGCAACAAATAAACCAAGAGCAAATCGCTCAATAAATATGCAGGCGTAAATGGAGATGGATTAGGTAAACATTGAGGAGGCCACCGAATGACAGCGCGCAATCCATCGCTCGACCGGAATCCAAATGTGAAGCGACGGGTGAGTCGTCTGTGCGAGGGTGACATGGAGGATATCGTTTATCGATGAGTGATTATGGGCAATCGTGTATCCAGTTGAAGAGTGCAGAAAAAAATTGAACAAAGTTGTGATGTGTTCTTAGAGTCCTATGTTTCACTCGGAACCCACGGGAGCGATAATAATGATAGTACCGCACTCTTGGCAAGTTCTGTGTTTGCGGATTTTGTGAGTCACTCAATCTGCAGTCTGAATAACTGTTTGGATTATCGTTTCGGATTCCTTAGAATAAATTCACTACAATCTGGCTTCATATAGCTGAGCTTCGAGGTTGTTCAGTCACACTGCTGTAATATACATCATTCTGGTCTAATTCTCTCGAAGACTACTTTTAATTGCATGGGCCTGTTTAAACTGGTTTTAGCAGCCTCTAAACAACATGAAGTTTGAATTTAATCAGTAGAAAATTACTGATTTTGATACTTACTGCCTAAGAAGGAAATAAGTAAGTTAGCCAATGTCAGTCTTCGTGTGATAACACTTGCTAAGATTTCAAAAATAACAGTAACTTTATATGTAGTTATTATTCAAACTAAATAGCATTTAACAATGTTACTAAGTTATGGTAAAAAAGATAGGAAAACAAGCTGGTTATTTAATGAATAATTGGAATCTGTATAAACATAATATGATAGACAGTTCGACAGGAGAGGAGTGAAAAAAATGAGGTAAATGAAAGTAAAAGTACTAAGTAAACAAACGAATATGTAAATTTGAAGGCTATTTAACTGTTCGAACAAGATTCAGGTGTTCATCACAACAATGAAGTGATTCAGTTCCTCTATAGGGGTCAGAAACTTGGCAAACGCTTCATGAAAGGCATCTCCAACGAGTTGCAGTCTTTTATCAATCAGCTGCCTTCGTATATCGAATGTCAAATGGCTAGCCAGAAAGAATTAATAATAAGAAACCATGGTAACGAAGCGACCAAGAACCTCTAGCTTAACAGATATGTCGGAGAAAATGCAAACGGATCGGGCACACGCTGAGGAAACCATCGAATGAAATGACACACGAGGCCGTCGCTAGAGTGGAACCTGAACGGGAAACGACGAAGGGGTCGTTTGTAGGTTGAAATGGAAGAGATTGTGTGAGGAGGAGATTACACACAAGCGTGGGACCTACTACAGAGTACAGCAGAAAATGGAACAAAAAGAGACGTGTTTTTGGAGCCCTATGTTCCACTCGGAACCTAAGTCCAATGACTGAAAACGAAGATTAGGTAAACACATTGATGGAGCGAAACAAGACGCAAAAGCAAACCTTGTTATATGCGTACTGTCAAACTCATCATGCAATAAAATTCACTATGGAAGTAAGGAATGAAATTGGGCAACTGCCTATGTTAGACTGCAAACTACAATGAACAACAGACGGCAGCATTAAAACGACGCAATTTAGGGAAACTACACATTCTGCAAGATTCCTTGATCATCAATAAGCCCATCCACTCACGGTAAAACAAGGATCACTACAAGGTCTTGCAGACAGAATACGTAGAATTATAGCAACTAACACCAGCTGACCAGCGAAAAGAAATAGACGTCGTATTCAAAATGCTACTCGACGACAACAACCCAAAATAATTTATCAACGATAATGTAAAAAAGAGAAAAAAGGGGTCAAATCAGAGAATGACAAGAAGGAGGATGGCAAAGTGAAGATCAGAATAACATAGGAAAATGGTACATCGGACGCGATCCGAAGAAACCTTAAACATATTGGGATTCGCACAACGTTTAAACAAACGAATCAAATAAGAAGTAAAATAAATCATGAGCTGACACTGATTAGAGAACCACTGGAAAACCTGGGAGTACTGGACAGCTCTTTCGTCCTCGTTTGGGACTCTTCATCAGTATGCACCCACCGGGATTCGAACCCATGACATTCTGGTTACAAGGCGAGCTCCCTATAAACCAAAACTTGAATATCGATGAGATGGTCACTAGCGACTTGCCGTATTCAGGTAGGTAGTTACCTGGGGTTCTAGTGAGAAGTCGTGACCAGCAGGATGCAGCAGGTCGGGTGTGAGGACAAATACTCACCAAAGACATTTGCAAGTGATGGCGCTATGTTGTGAATTGGCAGAAATTAGAATTCATGGGCCACTAGATCGGGTCCCAGTGGGTTAAGGGTCTACGAGCTAGTCTTGTAACCAGGAGGTCATGGGTTCAAACCCCTGCGGGTTCCTACTGAAGCAGAGTCCCAAACTAGGAAGAAACAGCTGTTCAGTACTTCCAGCTGGTTTCCCAGTGGTTCTCGAATCAATATCAGCTCATGATAAAACCCTGTAACCAATCAAATGTCTACAAACCAACACATGAATATAAAAATAAATCAATTAAAGCATCCAATAAAAATGATGGATAAAAGCATTAGTGCCATTTACAAAGAGATATCTTATGCCTAGTATCCGACTAAATATATGGGTCAAACGTCCAGATCACTCAAAATAAGAGTGAATGTACATAAACGCCTAATTAAAGGTTATCTCACAGGAACACAAACCTATCACAATTTAGAAAAAAAACTCATCTAAAGCCACACATGCATGGGACAAAAACCATAATATATATTGGAACAATGTTTGTATTCTGAACAAATGGAAAGAGAGACTTATGACAAAATCTATATTCATTAAGGTCACGGCGGATGCATGTAACAAGGGTGACTCAGCAGCACAACTGTCAACAACCTGGATTATAATTCTGGATACACAAAAATGAATAGACAAATAAAACTGTGAGTTGAAAACAAAACAATTCCAACACAGTTAGTGTGTGATCACAGGCAGTAACTTTGCTGGAAATATTGCCAAGAAAAAAAACTTGTCATAGTATGTAAGCTATTCATAATTTATTTATCAATAGTTGATTTGTAATGATTTTATTTTTTTCGAGTTTGACTACGGATTGATATCAGTTACAGAATCATTGGAAACCAGGGAGTACTGGACAACCAGCTGTTTCATCCTAGTTTTGGAATCATCGGCGGTTCGCACTCACTGCCAAGGTTTGAAGCCAGGAGCTTCCGGTTACAAGACAAGCTGGCTCGTATACCATTCAGTCACTGGGACCCTATTGAATCGCCAGCACATGAATTCTAACTTCTAATTCTCCCAATTTGTGATTTAGCGCGACCCTAACCAATGTCGTTAGTGAGACATCCATCCTCACACGTGGCTGGATGGGCCTCACTGGTCACGACTTCTCACTAGAACTTTAGGAAACTCCATCCTGTAGCAAGTCACTAGCGAGCATCAGATTAATTTTTCAAGAGTTGGTTTGTAATGATTTGATTATTTTTTCGAGTTTGCCCATGGATTGATATCAGTCACAGAACCATTAAAAACCAGGGGGTTTCATCTTAGTATAGGAATCATCGGCAGTACGCCGATCTAATATACATGCTCAAACGTTTTACTGACATTAATCGTCGCACTGTCTTTTTGTATACAGTGGTGAGGTTGGAACGGTTTAGTGGCAAAAGTTTCAGCAAAGCAGAGCAAATTGGGTTTTCTTTCTACAGGGATTAATTTGAAGGCTAGACTGACTTTAAGTTTAATCATGAGCTGATGTCAGTTAGACAGCCATTGGAAATCCAGGAAGTACTGGACTGTTACTTCAGCTGTAGGTCTTGTGCCTTAAGACTGTACCGGAAAACACTTCCTTACTTTTCATACAAAGACAGTTAGAGATACGTTCCTATGACTCAGAAGACACTCTTCTCTCAAGCCTTGCTATATAATTGCTACAACAAGAACATGCGCATTGGTAAACACATTTGAGGTCAAGATAATCAGGATACGCATCTAGTTTCAACTGAAATAATGAGCATGTTTCTCGTTAAAGATAACATAATTTAATCCATTTGTTAGCTAAACTGGCGACAACCCTTGATATCCTGTTCAAATCTTCGTTCTTATACTACATAGTGTATTTCTACACAATGTAAGAATTTACACCAGTATACAAGGAAATATTTGCTCAATTCTCCTTAAGTTTACTGGAGCCTTTCATCAACGCTGAACCTGACCTATGCGTTCAGAAAGAAGCGGTTATCAGTCTTTCTTTGCCCTGGTAACTGGATATTTTTTTCATCCGAATGTGAGATGCTGGAAAGGTTTCATTGTGTATGATTATTATTGTTCGGAATAGTTTTAATACTCCATATATATATGTATATATTATTAGTGTATGCATATATTGATCGACTGATTTTTGTTTAAAGTGAACTCTGTGCAAGTATGGTAAAATTTTTTTTGTAGATACATTTAATAATGTCTTCGCCCTGTAAGCAGATGACGAGAAGGCAACGAAATAAAAGATGGTACCATTTTATTCTGCTAAAACTGTAGTTCTTGCTTTGTTAGAATATATTTGTTCTATGCTTCATAAAGGAACCTAACAGACAGAGGTGAACTGTCTTGATTGATATACAATGATAAGCAATGCTTCCTATACGTTCAAATTACTATTAATGTCACTGGAAACCGGCCTGCTACCGTTCAGTACAAAGCAAATCATTATTAATATTATTATTCCTAATTTCTGGGACATTGATTCTAAACCATCATACAAAGGATTTTTACCTGCCTCTGTTTCTGAAAAAGAACTCAGTGTCATCAAAACTCTAATGGGATCCACATTCGTGCTGTTTATCATTATTTGCAATGGATCTGCTTTCATAAATTTAGTAAATGACATTCGGTAAAAACTGTTGACGTTAAGGGCCTTACGTACGACTAGCTCGTTGTTTACCATACGACTTCAAATCAGGATTATGTCTGGTGCGTGATATCACTCAGCAGTCTTCTGAGAGTATATCCAATCCATCTCTATTTGCTTCTGCATATCTGTTTGACGATATGCTCTTGGTTGCTTCACCGCCTGTTAGAATCCTATATTGGCAATCCATTGGTCTATATTTAATGCAACAGTAACGTATAAGGACAATGTTAAATACATTCAAACATATAACACAGACAGTGAGACGCTACTTATCTCTGATTAACTATTACAATATTTAGTAATCGCATTTTAGAAATGTATGATTAAACTATAAATTTTAATTTATTTTCTATTTTAAATTCCCACGCGTACTTTAGGAAATTAAATCACGGTAAAAATAAACTACAACTTTTTACAGTTGATTTATGGATTCATAAATAGAGAATGATTTCTATAGTCTGATTTATACCTTACCATGAGCTTGTTTTAAGACCCTCCCTCACCCTCTGTGGTAGAATTGATCTCATCATATAATGAGTAGCATAGGTTTTAATTCTGTAATGCTTAAAACACATTGGTCGTTTTTCTGTCACATTTTTAATGATTTAGATGGATAGTTTAAGTGGGGGACACAGAATCACACTGTGTATGCTTCTTACTATTCTTTCGAATGTAATTCGCACTGTATTGTACCTTTCGTCGCACGGAAATAAAGTTAGGTATGAAAAAAGTTGATGAAATCGGATTGACCTAACGTTTGGCTTAATAAAGGTCTAGCCTGCCTGTGGTTGCTTTAAGTGTTTTAAGTTTGGTCTTCGCCTCTGAGCATCTGACCAGAATTCGACCGAATTTCGTTCTTGTCCGTTATGCCGGCGAAACACATCCTCACAGTCCACAGTTCTACATGGGTTCTATATAGTCCACCAGTTATAAAGGTTCCTAAAATAATTTCCTCAAGGAGGCTTAGTACTTTATGTGATTTATATACATTGTCATCACAGGAATTTCTAAATAACTGAGTTTTCTTGAATGAAACAAAGGCAGAAGTTTGTTCAGAATACGATGATAAAACCAGTTCTTCTGGTGGATTCTCATCATCTGCCTACGGCTGATAAATGTTGCGTAATGCCAGTTGATGACAGACTCAAAACTCAGTAAGCAGTGTTCAGAAGTTACACTACTATTATTCATAACCAGAAAGCGAGAGCTTAAACAAATTTACATGCTTGGATTCAACGATAAGAGTTACATAATAAAGACAAGATGTGAGTAAGATGGTGAGTGACTAATACATTGAGTAACAGTGTGGTGAGTTCATCTGACATCATAGAATTAAGAGACATATAAACAGATGGTATAGGTATGGTCAGGCCACTTATCTCTATTATGGCATACATCTCCAGGTCGGTGGCGCAGTAGTTAGGACTCTTGCTGACCATGCACATGGTCCGAGGTTCGATCCCCTGCCGGCGCACACCCGATATCTATGGTCAGCCTGAATTTGGGCTACCGATATCCATGCTGAAAATTCCACACTTGTACTGAGAATACGGTGTGGAATCAAGCTGTAAATCAAAAAAAAAATCTTGAGAGAAAAATGTTAAATCCAGCAACCGGCGAAACAAATTATTATTGACATTATGGTGACGCATTTGTAGTGTATAACAATGAAATTTAATTGGTGGATGGCGTCTAGCAGTGGAATCCAGGATACGCATTTCGTCAACGAACATTATCACTCACTGAAGAATGCAGGTACATCCAGCTGACGAGTCCAAACAGGATGAAATGCGCATCCTGGATTCTGATTCTAGTCACCATCCACCAATTAAATTCTAATCAAATGCCCAGACATATTCGAAGCATCTGCACAAGAAGCCGACATGTCAACCTGAGACCAAGCAATTCGGTTCAGTCAATTGACGGAAAATCTAAAATTCAATTATATGACAATAAAAGTTATGATTTCTAACTCCTCGGATCATTCAGCGACACACATTCAACTACTGAATTTGCTATGCAACATGGAAAAGATGGAAAGTTTCATTTGCATGACGTATCCTGGTAGATAGTAGTCTCCAGAGGTCAATTTACCAAAAGTCGACATGAAACGGTCAGTAGTTACATTTCAGTAGTTTTTGTCCAAATAGCTAGAAAACGAGCACCAGTCAAAACTGTCCGTTTCTTGAAAAGATGTTGAAAAACAGAGGCCACCCTCAGAATTTCATTAACAAGTAAGAAAGATGTAAAGGTTCAAATGTCAAACAAATTACAGTAGAAAAGAAGCCTGTTTTCATTCAACCTGATTTTAAAGGTGATAATATTGCAGAAATAGTTGGCAGAAGATCGAATACATCACTAGACAGAACTTATCTTGAGGCCAAGTCGGTTCACATTTGTTGGATGACATGCCCTTTGATTAAGTTTAAAGTCAATAGATACTTTTCTCATTGATAACTATAAGTATTTATGCAAATATACACGTGTCTGCGGTGATAGCTACAAAGGAAGAATAAAAAGAAGGATCCACCTTCGATCTTCCGAACGTCTCAAGTGAACAAATGTTTACAATAGTGACATTGCCAGACATGAGAAGGTCATCACAAAATCTTTTAAGATTATTGATGGACAAAATGGTTCAGCTCTCCTGAAGTTTGCCAAATCAATTACTATCACACGCCTCAAATCTTGTTTATCTGTTCACTGAGAAGCAGTTATAAGTCATTCCTTAATAATAGTAGTTTTATTCTGAAACATACGTTTGTACACAGCACAGAATTTCCAACGAGTTTCATTGTAAGGTACTTGCTTCTTGTGCAGTATCTTCTTATAGTATAACGGTTGACAACATATCATCTGAAGCAATACTGACCCACCAGAAGCTGGCTCCAGTACTGTTTCGCATTGTCCCGTTAGAAACATTCGTTGTGGTTGGTGGAAACTTATTCGAAATAGTGCGGAAGTATGAACTGTAACTCATCGTGGTAATTAAAGCATTAAAACAATATGAAACGGAGTAAAGACGATGCATTTCCATGGGTAGTAAATTTATGTAGCCTAATGATTAAGGCAAGAAGACTTAAACTGAACTAAGTGTTCTTATTAGCTCAGCGAATTTACTGTCAATCCGTATAATTTTATATGCATAATTGTTACGATTTCATCATGAACTGACATCGGTTAGAGGACCATTGGAAAACCTGAGAGTAGTACACCACTGTCTCGTCCTAGTTTTGGACTCTTCAATCATACAAACAGACGGGGCCAGTGGATCAGTTCCCAGTGGCCTAATGGTCCGTTGGGTTGCGTTGCAACCGGAAAATCCTGGGTTCGAACCTCAGTGGATGCGTACCGATGAAGAGGCCCAAGCTAGGATAAAACAGCTGTCCAGTAATCCCAGGTTTCCAATGGTCCTCCAATCGACGTCAGTTAATGATGAAATGCTGGAACCAATCGAATTCCTGCAAACCAACACTTGAATACATGGTTTCTTTTTGAAATTACAATGTGAAGTGAGATAACATCATTTATGATTGAAATCATCGCTACACATCAAGCGATAAAAAAAAGTTATGTAATTTATAGAACAATTCATAGAAATTATAAATTTTGAGTAAAGATCTAGAATTTATAGGATTATTAGGCAAATAAAACGTTAAATACCTTGCTAGATGATAATTTTGTTAAGACAACATTGCATAAGTAACTCGATTTCTTTACCTAATCCTTGGCTTCAACCTTTCCCGTCTTTACCATAGCGTAACGTTTTTTGTCTCTTGCTTCTATGATTTGAGTTGAACTCACTACACTGTTACTCAGTTTATCAATCAATCATCATCTTACTCACATCTTTTCTTTATTACATAACTCTCTTATCGTTGTGTCCAAGCATGTATTTTTATTCAAACTTGCACTTTCTTATTATAAATCATAATAGTGTAGTTTCTGAGTACTGCTTACTGAGTTTTGAGTCTGTCGTCAGGTGACATTAGGCAATATTTGTCGGCTATAGGGAGCTGATGAGAAAACGAAAAAATATATAGTGGTACCATCGTCTTCTACATAAACGTCTAATATTGCTTTATTCAAATTCATAAAGCGGGAGTCTTTTGTTTGTATTTTATAATCGGTACATGTAAATCAGGTAGTGTGCTGAAAAAGCGGGAAGTTAGAAACACTGAGTGTCCTAAGGATGGCACCCTGTAGCATATTAACAGCACAACCATTATCTTATAACTGGTGAGTCTGGGTGTTACTCTTTTAGCCAACTAGTCACTTACAAAAACATGGATTGAATGTGCCTGTATTCTTTTGTTTATTTAGTCAGTGTGTGAGTCTTATGCAGTAAATTTCGGTTGTAAGTAACATTTACTTCCGAAGACACAGAAACTTCTCAAACACTACAATTTCGTTTACTATTTACGTACAACAAAAGTGTACTTAAATTGATGTATATTATTTTTCTTAATAACAAATTACACGACAGTTCACCATTAATTAAGTTTGTATTTCAATATAGAAAAAATCCCCATTTAGACATTTAGAAAGCAGAAGGATTGAGCGAAGAAATATTTACTTTTCAATTAGATCCTCATCTCTGGCTCTAATCTAATATATAATGTTTAGCATTTTTATTACAATACACAACAATTTACCAATCAAGTTGCACAGATATGTTTGTTAACAATAATTAGTTAGTTTCACCATGTTAATGGGGTGATAATTAACGAAGAAAATAAATACACACAATTGGAAGGTAGAAATGGTTACAACACGTGGATTGCGCAATGCATAATTTTGGAATAATGAAGAATAATTAGGGAATAAGCGCGTGCATAGGCCGATTACGTTAGAGATTGCTGAAGAAAATAAGACGATTTGGACACTGATAACTTGTAACTAAATTAGATGAAGTATTCAGAAAAATAATGAAATAATTTGGAAAATTAAAATGTTTATAATTTTTAAAGGTTCAGGAGGAGGGGGACAAAGTAGTATGGTTTATACATTCATGTAATGATGGCCAAGGTAAAGAAAATGGCTGTATTAGTTTCTTCTGAACACACACAGGTTTGGCTTCTTGAGGTGGATTCCTATAGCTTCAGCTGTATATAGAAGACGAACTCCTACACCAAATTTAAGACTAGTAGGATTGCGAAAAATAATATTAAATGGTGTATCAACGTCAACCTTATGCTCACTATATGCAAGATGTTCTAAAATAGAGCTACGAACAGATATTTTTTGTCCCTTGCTTAACCATGCTGGGTGGTGTTCGGAAATACGATGATGAACCTGCCTAATTGTACGCCCGATGTAGCTGGTTATGTATTGTAATAAAAATGATATATAAAAATATATATTAGAGTAGAGCCAGAGATGAGGATCTAACTGAAAAGTAAATATTTCTTCGCTCAATCCTTCCGTTTTCTGATAGGTGGAAGCGGAGGTATACGAAACGCAATAATTGAGCATCTATTTGGTCAACACTGTTTGACCTGTCTCTGAAATCTCTTCATTTAAGGTTATCTATAAAGCAATAAATAAGCTAACATAGTTATTATGCAACCGACTTATCTGTGTTGCTGAAGCTTTGGCTATCGAGTTAGGAAAGTCAGAGAGATTCAACCACTCCTTTACATTGCGCTAATTTCTCTATGCTATATTATTATGGTCAGAATTTCTATTTTAGCGCCGTTTATTTTTCGTTTTGTTTATTCAGTGCAATACGCTATTTATTAGATCTCATTATAACTAGGTGTTTTTGCATTGTTATAATCTTATCGAAATTCGCATCTAGTTACGAAATGCTTTATCCTGCTAGTAATTCTGTTTATTCATGATACAATCATAAACAATTTTACAAATTACATCACCTACCTTATCACTTGATGTCTAACGGTGATTATAGCCATAGATGATTTTGTCTCAGTTCACATTACAATTTCAAAACAAAATCATGTTTTTATGATTGTACAGTTTGATAATAAAGTCGTTGAACAGAGTCTTGCCTGATGCTGAATCACTTGTTTTCATTTTCCAAAAGGCAGCTCAGCGAATAGACTCTTTTCAGCGATTTCATTTACTTAGCTTTACAGTCATATGAAATTGACTGAACTAGTCTCTTCGGTGAATCACTTGTTTTCGTTTTATACGTCTAGGTGGTATTTTGTAGGAACAAAGAGAAATAAATTGTTAGATGGGACGTGATCGGTAGAAAGTTTACACTCTCGTTTTCGTGGTAGTTAGCACTCGTTTGCTTCGAGATTCAAACCCGGATCACTGAACTTAGAGACTCTTCCATGAAATTGTAATGAATAATTTGATTGGATAACAGCTAGTGACTAGTGTCATGACATAAGTTCTTCCATGACTACATATATGCCTTGCTGCCAATTTCCAACAAGCAGGGAACATAGATCTGTGGCTTCCTGTTCATACCCTTCAACCATCTAACATAAATTCAGCATGCACCATGATGGCGAGCCACCTAGTATGTTAGCCATATTGTAAACTTGACTGTTAGGACTCAGTCTACACCAGACGAAGGATCGGACTCATGACATTAGTTTCAATTAACTTAATGGCAGGAATATTGTATGTGCTTGAGTTTACGTGTCCATGCCTCTAACTGAAATATTCTTATCCGTTGTCAGAATAAACGAAATTCAATATCAGTGAACATGGAAGAGAAAGAAATAATAACTTGTTGAAGGTAATTTTTGTTCTTTCTGTCCTTTCGTCGTTTCTGTTGATGTTTTGGCTCCTAGAACGGATGGTTCAGCGATGTCTTGGTCAGTACACCTCTACTCTCCGGGAACTGCAAGCACATAAAGATGACGAGTCATAAATGCGACGAAAAACGCTAGCCATATTCCAATGCTAGTCACTGTTTACTAGAAAACATCACGGAACAATGATATCTGACTATTTTAAAGAACTTTATTTCCACTCGTTATGTTGTGGAATTACACTGAGCTAGGATGTAAGATGTAATCAATAATTATGAAGGAATGTTTACTATACTTACTGTTATATGAAGAAAAAATAATAACATCTTTATTTTACACAGTATTTAAATAATGTACAGAATTTTCAGCGGAGTTTATTGCGTGGAGTTTTCTCTTCGTACAATATCTTCAAGTAAAATATTAATTGACAGTATATCCTGTGTATGACACAATGCTCTCTGAGCTGAAGCACAAATCATTCCATTATGATATATCTGCTTTGTCTGCTATCTTCAAGAAATCCACAACATCTAATTGAAAGCCAATTGTCATAAGTTCATAAGGACACTTGGAGACCCGCGGACATAACAGAAGAACAGTTATCTCATGTATTGGAATACTTTGCCACCCAGAATCAGGTCTTTCCTCAAGTGTAGTAGGAACTTGCAAATCAAAACCTTGTAAACATTTTAAATATATACAAGAGCAGGTAATACCATTAGAGGTCATATCTTAATTGATTAAAACAAACCAAAAGAGAGAAAATATATGCAACAGATAGAAAAAGACGGAAGTTTCTGGTAGGCCAACTTTTAAGCAGGCCGCCTCTACTGCTTGACTATCGTGTAATTTGTCATCAATAAAACTAATATACATCAATTTAAGTACATTTTTCTTGCACGTAAGTAGTAAACGGAATTGTAGTGAATAAAGCAAGAACAACAGTGATGGTTTGTGCAGAATAATATGGTACCATCATTGTTTATTTCGTTGGCTTCTCATCAGCTCAACTGCTTACAGACCAAATAAATTGTGAGTTTTATGTACGGAAAAGTTTTAACATACTTGAAAATTTTCCCTGATGTCAGTTGACAGAAGGTTCTACAATTAGTGAGCAGTGCTCAGACGAATTACGCTTATTAAGTTCTTACACAGGCAGTTCAAGTTTTAACAAAAATGGTAAAGAAGTTACGTAATAAAGACAAGATAGGCGTTAGATGCAGAGTGACGAATAAATTAGGCAACAATGTACTGAGTTTAGCTCAAATCATAGAAACAAGAGACAAGCAAAATTACAGTATGTCAGAGGAAGGGGTGAGGTTAAAACCAAAAATTGCGTAATCAAATGAGAGAGAGAATAAAGACATCCAGTTACCAGTCACTTGTTTCTACGATTTGAGTTGAACTCAGTTCATTGTCACCTTATTTATTAGTCACTCAGCCTTTTACACATTTCTCGTCCTTATTACGTAACTCCTTTACCATTGTATGCATACATTCATTTTCCTTAAACTTAAACTGCCCGTATAAAAGCCATATAAGCGTAATTTTGTGAGCACTTATCGCTAATTATGGGACCTTCTGTCAACTGACATTGTGTAAACATATTTCCAAGTATGTTAAGCCTTTTCTGTACATAAACCTGATAATTTATTTAGGCTGTAAGCATTTGGGCTGATGAGAAGCCAACGAAATAAACAATGATGATGCTATATTATTCTTGCTTTATTCAAATTCATCAAGGGGAATAAATGCATGAAGTGAGTGTTGTGTTTGATAAGTTTCTGTGTCTTCGAAACAATTTACCTTTCAGTCAAAATTCACTGCTTACGTGTATGGATGATATGAGTTAGGTGAGTAACTTAACCTTCGTAAATTCAAATAAATATGTATGCTTGAACAACTCACAAAATGTTAATAAAACGTTTGGTTTGATGATGACTCTCTATATATACGTACGTCAACAGTTTTTTCAGTCGTTTCTGTAAGATTTCAGGTATATTCGGGTTTAAGGTTTCTCAGGTATCATTCTGACCAGATATAATGCTAAAATCATAAAGCAGATAATTCGGCATTAATATATGTACACTTGATAGAAATTCAGCCTGAACCATGGAGTATTTTGGAAAGTAATATGAAAAGCCCATAATCTTTATCAACTTCATTCAACAAGTATATGACATCGACATGTATCAGGGGATCCAAAACGGAAAACTCGGGTAAGCCCTTGAAATGAAGGCAGAGGTAAGACAAGGCTGAATACTATCACAAACAGTAATATTCCTTATTGTGATGAAGATAACCAACCACAACAACAACAGCAAGCACAAATCAGTATCAATGGAATAAATTTGAAAATGGTCACTACCTTCACTGATCTATAGAGCATCGTTTTAACTACGGGCAATCAGCATGAGTAGGGATGTCAATATCAGAATAGGAAAGGCAGGGTGAAACTTCATTTGTTGTACTCAACACAGAGGACAAAATTAGAGTGAAATTTTCACCAGTCATTGCTTCTATATGGGTAAAAAACTTGAGGTGTGTGTCGCGAAAAGCATTTACAACATCTTACTGCAGACCTTCATTGACAGCTAACTTTGTTGGCACCATAACAAAGATCAGATGCCTGGCCAGAAAGAATTAACAGCAAGAAACATTCCAAACCAAAGATTTTTGAGAGAAAATGGAGATGGGCTGGACACACGTTAAGGAGATCGTCGAGTGACATAACACGCCAGGTCCTCGATTGCAGCTTGGATGGGCCATGTTCCGAGGGTGACACGAAGGAAGTCGTCTGGGAAGGCGGAGATGAGAGTTTATAGGCAATCATGGGATCAGACAGAGAAGACTGCAGTGGACAGGACAAAGTGGAGGTGTGCTGTTGAAGTTGTATGTTCCACTAGGAACTCAAAAGAACAATAATGAAGACAGAAATTGCTATGAAACTCTCTCAGTGTTCAGCTGATTCCGAAAGCGGTTTCTTTTCTATAGATGGACTGGGCAATATCTTCACTATAACAGCTTTTGTCCCATAAGCTATAAACGTGGATTAGTGAGGACTTTGTATAACAAAGCCAGGAAGCTATGTTCACCACACAAGGTCGAGGAAGAATTAGACTTCGTCTAGAAGTGCCTGAGGGAAAATGGATACCCTAAGGGATTTATACAGAAGTATAGCAGAGAAAAGGATGAGAAGGAAAAGCATCCAACTGTAGAAAAGAAAAAAGTGTTTATTTGTCTTCTACTGAAAGGAGATGCAGTGTCACAAAACATTGACAAAAGACTGAAAGGTGCAATAAAAAGAAGCTTCCCGGCAGCAAAACTCATAACATTATACAGCACCACTTCTTCTATAAGCCACTTAAAACTGGATAAATACCCAGCTGATGTCACCTCTAACTGCGTTTATGAATTTACGTGCACTTGCGGGAGCAAGTACATTGGAAGGACGAAAAGAAGGGCTTCTATCCGGTTTTCTGAACATATTCCAAGAAATCTGTACCTGAAAGGAAGCAAATATTCTCAGAGTGCAGTTACCAGACATATTGTTGATACCGAACATCCCGTAGAGATTTCTAAGTCCTTCAAAATATTAAATAGACAAAAGACAACAAATTTACTACGATTCGCCGAAGCGATCGCAATCAAACGATTTAAACCAGACTTATGCATACAGAAAGAGAGTGTGATTAACCTCTCACTCCCTTGGTAACTGAATTTTGATTGTGATTACATTAATTAGTCATCTAATTCAGTGATCTCAACTCAACTCTCAAATCATAAACTGTAACCGCTTTTGTTTCTTGAGTTGATATGTAAACCTACAAACTAACACTGCTCTGTTAATCAATTTTTTCTGTTTTCTGTCTAACCCCTTCCCCCTCTTTTCAACTTTAAAAGTGTATAAATTGATGATGAAAACTTGAACTAAAAATTGTAATGCTTTCATTTTGGATGCGTCAATTTTATAGTATCTCTTCTCTACTACCACTCAAACATTAAAGTATGTTATTATCATCTATATAACCATTGTAATTTCAGATAGTCTGCAACAGATGATGAGAACCTGTGAAATAGAATGATGATATCATTTTATACTGCAAATTTCATCATCCTTTCTTTATCGAAATGATTACCTCTTAGGATGAACCACATTTAGAAGTAAACGCTGCCTAGCTGAGGCCTTCAATATATATGAAGAATAAAATAGTTCACTACTCTTGATAATATGGCTCAAGATTCTTCATAGTGGCATAAATGTATTCAATTTTTGCTATCTCCCCTATTATGAAAATCTTACATTATTTTCTTTAATTACCCTCTCTCTGTATCATTCTTTTTCTATCCCTCTCCCATTTTATATTCCCTTTTTTGAAGGCTAAGTAGCCTGAACTGCTTTGCTTCTGATTTCTATTCTTTACTTTGCATCTCGTGACTGATTTCTACTCATTTTCAGCCAAGGTAATTATGCATTCTATCACATACTTGAAATGAAATGTACACAAAAGTATGTCTGACAAAAATTTCCTAAAATCGATGAACATTTCTTGTGTAACGATATTATCAGGAACAGGAAGAGTGCCATGTTTTTTTCAGGTGTTTTTCGAATTCAACTCTGTTCTTTGGAAGTATCTAAAAATAATAATCAGTGAAATTACTTTCCTCCTTACATTTACATGCATGTATAATTTGTAAATATAGGCAGACCATCGATCCCTATAGGAAACAGGACTTAAAAAATGATTATCGATTACATTTCATGCCATTTTATGCCAAAGAGTGGCTTACGGATTTGTATTTAACCTTCAGTGTGCAGAGTTTTGAATAACGCTAATTACTGCAACTAATTCAATACTTGTGATCGTGCATTGATACTAAAATAAACAGCTTCATTTGGGCTTATTCAGTTTTTTAATGGATGACTAGATATTGCTATTATTGCTTAATGGAGGTGACTCACAGGGAAATTAAGGACGAGTGTTTCGTCCTAACCGACAGTCGTCATCTCCAAATGCTTGAACCATGGAAAGTAGCAGTTTTTCCGTTGTGACTGGAGTCCAGCACCTTTAGCTTCAAAAATCAAATTGTTTTCTACTCTCGGGTAGGTACCTTCACCCAGAGACTATAAAATAGATTGGTATGTATCAAGGGTTTCACTGCTGACCACAAAACAGTAAACTTGGAGGTCTAACTGACATAAAATGACTATCTAATATTCGGATCTCGTTCTTCATGCTGAGTGCAGTGGAATACACACTGACTTCAGGGTGATTTTGATTTTTGATTATAGCTTGATTACACACCGTATTTTTGGTACAAGTATGGAATTTTCAGCATGTGATATCGGTAGCCCAAATTTTGCAAGCCGGCCATTCATATTGGGTGTGCGTTGGTAGGGGATCGAACACCGGCCCATGTGCATGGTCGGCGAGAGTCCTAACCGCTGTGCCACCGACGCAGCTTTGTCTTACTTTTTCGATCCTGCATTGGATACCCACATGTGTGTGACACGTAATTGAGATTATGCTGCGTAGGTAAGTTAAAGAGACCTCTAGATTTCGTGCTGTTTGTTGTTGTTGGTTGAGTAACTGTATCACTTCTGTCTTCTCAAAGTTCACCTGAAGTCTTAAAAGCGCTTCCTCTTCGACAAACTTGTAGTTTTCGCCTGTTTATATTTGAGTTTATGTGACATTAGACACAAATCATCAGTGAAGTCCAAATCCTTTGAAGATTTCTTGTTGGTACAAAGTACTGCCGTCTTTTGGCATCCCACAGTCATTCGCATTATCCAGTCCACCACAATCAGGAATATTAGTGGTAATATTAGGCAGCGTAATATTAGTGTCCATTAAATGTAGAACAAATCAATTTAAGGAGGATATCAGTGTGATTGTTTCATTAGGTGATTTGGAAGCTTACTCAAACGATTTTCAAGTTGCATTATGGTATTATACAAGCCCAATCTATATTTTACTTTCTCCATAAAATATTTCAGTGTCGACTAATAACATTTAACTGGTTTCAGTTGGTGACAAAATGTACAGTGAAATTAACTTAAATCTCCACAAAATATCCATAATCTACATATCAGTCTCCAGGTCATTGACGGCTACTTGATGGATCCTTCGAAGCTATAATTCAAAGCCATGGCTAGTGGGATAAACCATGTCATAATGCAGAGGCTGATTATTGATGGCGCGGTTTGGTGGTAGCGACAAATCATGCATTTTCGGAAGTTAGTATTCACGGGCCACTGAATTCCTGTGCAGGTGGGTGAATAATCAACAAGGCAAGATGCAGTCTTACGTAGAGTTACAGGTGTGTACTACTGAAGAATCTCAGGCTAGGCCGAGACAGCCAACTAGTGCCATCTAGTTTAGAGTGACTTTCAACTGGAGTTGGTTTTTGAAGAATTCATTACTAAAATCTGCCCACTTATTGACATGAGCACATGGAACACGAACTTGTTACGCAATAATTACTTGGAAAATCCCTCCTGGACAATCTAATTACAATATTCACTTTCAATAGTTGGTTTGTAAGGATTAGTTTTGTTTTTACGAGTTGATCACGGATTATTATCAGTTAGAGAACCTTTGAAAACTGTGGAGTACTGTAGAGCTGTTTCATCCAGCTAGTTTGGAAATCATTGGCAGTACGCACCCACTGTCAAGGTTCGAACCCAGGACCATCCGGTTACAAAGCAGGCTGGCTCGTATGCCATTCAACCACCGGGACCCGATACTTAATAAGTCATTTCACCTATTTATGTAATTATTGTCCATTTTTCTCCTAAACTGTATATCATTGTTCAGATGTTTGCATATCATATGTTTATTTGATCTTTATAATTTTTGTCTTCATTCCTGTTTGATCGCTGATTCTTAATCTTCTCTTTTTGTGGTTGTTTGATAATATCGATAATGTGTTGTTTCACGATACGACTCTGTTTGATTGAATCAAGGTTACTGTGCGAAATTTTGCTGTTAGTAGGAATTGTTGGTACGAGATTCTTCGCTAACAGAGTTTGATCCCAGCTTGTTGTGAATATTATTCTTGATTCTCGTGTACTTCTCTCAGCTGAATTTCGCTCAGTTAATTTCATTTTACAGTGGTTGTTTAGTGCTAGAAACTAATCTGATCTGTAGAGCTATCTAGAGGCATCGTTGAGGTAGTTTTAGGTTATTGAATAATAGAACCACATAAATCTAACAACGAATAACCACCTTGTGTGACTGCGCGTCTATCAAGGAAGTTCCTGCTAGCTTCACAGCAGAACGCAGTGATTGATTTCCGCCGTTTAGACCATAACATGTGGGTACTGGTAGTTACAATAATTCTTCTTAATGTACTTAACAAATTTGCATATCTTGAAAACACAGGAAAAGTCACATGGGTGTGAAGTCAAGTAACTACTGACAAAGATCTGAATGACGGAACATAAAACATAATGAGTGAATTATTTTCTTTATCCAATATTAGATAAGTTTATTTTAGATATTACACAGTGATGCGGTATGAACAACTGGATGACGTTTCGAGGATTATTTATTGCTGAAGAATACAACGAAAACAAGATGGTGGGTTATATAGTAGCGTTAATAGAAAAACAACACAATCTAATAAGTACTCAAACCTTAATTCATCACAAAAGGAATCGGTGAAAATAGTTAAATGTCTTTATAATCGGTCGAAGAGCCTAACTGTCCTATTAAATTCATTAGGAAGATCATTAGAGGTCCAAAGAAAAAGAAAAATAATGGGGAAACTAGTAATGATAACATAAATAAGAGAGAATATAAGTTATCTATTGTTATATCATATAAGGAGGGGACATCTGAGACGCTAAGCAAGATTCCTAACAAAACAGGACTTAGAGTAGCATTCAAACATACAAACTCACTCAGGTAGGACAAGCTTTGTAGGCTAAAGGAACTGGTGGAACCAATTAAACAAAATAATATAATTGACAAAATACCTTGCAATGACTATGAGTTAGGTCAAATACAGAGGTCACACTGGTAGATCAGGAGTAGTGAGATTATCAAAACATTAGAATTTAGCTAAGGTTTGAATGACTGATCCCGAGAAGATAAGCAATTTAGAAAAACTCAGCGATTGCACTGCATGCATTAACACACAACCACACAATAGGGTGGGAGAGGATTAAAATCCGAAGAAGGAATGTAGGTAGGTGGAGAGAGAGGTTGATAACTGCATCCTTGTTCATCTGGTCTTCACTCAACAAGTGCAGTAGAAATGACTCATCACTAATACCGGAAATATGGAAAATACTATTGCCAGTCAGGTCAAGCGATGGAAAATAATGGAATTATATAGACCAAGTTGGAAAGTTGTGTGATCACTGCCTAGATATGATTATGAGCAGTATTAAATTGTGCTCAAAACATCTCCATCAGTAAATAGTACTGTGTGATATTTTATCAAAATAAATTTTACTCATAATGGAGCCTAACTAGCAAACAAGAAGATTTAAATAACGAAATCAAACAAATAAAAGAGATATTACTGGTTAACAACTACGCACCAGGATTTATTCAGAAACATATGAAGGACAACAACAAGGCTAAGAATAATAATAAAAATGATGAAAATGACGAAAATAATGTAGAGTTCAAAACCTCTGTAGCACTGCCGCATAAAGAAGTAACGTCAGAGCTTTTACATAGAATTCTCAATGACGTTGGAATCAGGGTGATATTTGAACCAACCAATCAACTCTCCCACTGAATGTTTCTTGCACGTTTGGAACAACCAGCTGAGAAGGTCTTGAATTCCACCACTAGTCACCAACAACCAAAGTAACGTCATGTATGAATACCTAGTATATTTAGTAAAAAACCCATCAATGATGCAGAATCCATAACTGGATAACTTTATGAGCAAAATTTAATTTTTTTAAATATTTTTATTATTAATATTATATTATTATTGTTTCTATTAATTCCTAGAGGAACATAGGGCTTCAGCCGTGCGTCTCCATTGCGTTCGGTTCTCTGCTAGAGTCTTCACCTGGCTCCATGTTTGCCCACACGTTTTCATCTCCTCTTCATATGACCTCCTCAAAGTCACCCTTGGACGACCAACTCGCCGCTTCCCTTTCGGGTTCCACTCGAGCAATGGCTTGTCTAGTGATGTCACTTGATGGTTTCCTTAGAGTATGGCCAATCCATCTCCATTTCTTCCTGCCTATTTGTTGCACAATCCACTCCTGGTTGGTTCACTCCCAGAGATCCCTGTTGCTGATCTTTTCTGGCCATCTGACATTGAGTACTGAGCAAAGACAGCTGTTGATGAAAGTCTGTAGTTTGTTTGAGATGCTCTTTATGACGCCCTGGCCAAGTCTCTGATCCATATAGTAGCACTGACTTCACATTGGAGTTGAAATTCCGGATCTTATTTTTGATGCTGAGTGTTGTTGACCTCCACACAGACTTGAAAGCAGTGAAAGCTCGTCCTGCTTTTCCGACTCTTGCTTTGATATCCTCGTCAGTTCCGCCTGTAGTTGAAACGATGCTTCCAGTGTAGGTAAAGGAGGTTGTTTCATTCAGGTTCCCTCCATTTATGCTGATTGTTGTCTGTCTGTTGTTGTTGCTGTTGGTGTTGCCCAGGAATCTTCATCACCTCTGTTTTCTCTCTGTTCACCTGGAGTCCTATCTTTGATGCTTCTTCTGCCAACCTGTTGCTTTTCGTTTGCATATCTAAAGTTTGTGAGAAATCAGACATATATCATCGGGGAAGTTCAGATCCTCCAAGTTTTTTGTGTGAGTCCATTTTATGCCTGTTTCCTCATTGCCCACTGTTTGTCGCATTATCCAGCTTACTGTAATCAGGAAAATCATTGGTGATAGTAGGCAGCCTTGTCTTACTCCTGTCCTCACTTCGAAGGATTCCGTAAGTTTCCCGTTGTGGATTACTTGGCATGCAGCATTGTCGTACAGCTGTTGGATGAGATGCATAATTGTCGGTGGCACCCCGTAGTAGCGAAGTAGTTGTCAAATCACCTCTCGATCGACGCTGTCGAATGCCTTTTCAAAGTCGATGAAGTTGAGATAGAGAGGTGAAGGAAAATAAGTACACACTCACAACTATGGAACGAAAAGATGCTACACGTGTTTCTTCTCTGTAAAACGCTCCGGAATCCTTATTTTGTCAGAGTCAATAAGGAAAACAAGATCTGATATCGGAAAATTATTTTACCCACTATGCATTACTTCAGAACAAAAGGCCTTTGAAATAGAACGATCAGTGTATGAGAAACATGTTGAATCATTGGAATTTCTTTAGGTTTGCATCCAACTTTTTAACCATATAGGAAATTAATCTCTTATAATGTCCGCTGACAAAACACTCATCTGCCTGAATAACTTTGGTGTCAGTCATCCGTTTCCACTTTTGTTTTGAAGTATCATCTTATAAGGAATGCCATATTAACTTTCAAGCAACTGGATTCAAGCCAATCATCGTCATTCGGATTCTAAACTCCAATGTGAAGTCAGTGCTACTTACTATGCGGATCAGGGGTTTGTCGTCACGTCACAAAGGGCACTTCAAACAAACTACATACCTTCATCAACAGCTGTATTTACTCAATACTGATCAAGATGAGATGGTCAGCCAGAAAAGATCAGCAATAGGGAGGGATCTTTGACAATGAATGAACCAACCAAACAGGAACCAATTGTGCAACAAATATGCAGGAAGAAATGCAGGTGGTGGATTGGCCATACTCTGAGAAAACAAACTTTCGGCAAGTGACATCATACGCCAGGCAATCACTCGAGTGGAACCCGAATGAGAAGCTGCATGTTTGTTGTCTGCGCGAGTGTCACATAGAGGAGGTGATGAGAAGAGGAGATGATGAAAGCATGTCAACAGACATGGGGCCAGGTGAAAACATTAGCAGAGAACCAAACACAACGGAGACGTGGAGCTGAAGCCTTATGGCCCTCTAGGAACCAACAGAGAAAATAACGTTAATAAGTTGCTTAATTCGATTACTTTTCAAAGGAGAAAATTTTAAACTACCTACTATTGCAAATAAACCTCGACTATTAATAAATTATGCCGCCCTTTTAGTTTTAAAAGATTAAGAAATCAATCTTGTTGTACATTCGCTTATTCTATTAGCAATTAAGTTAAATTTAAGCTGACATTCACTAACAGTACTATGGTTTGATTACTTGAAGTGGACTGGAAAATGATTCCAAAAGATCAAAACTTCGCGAATATATACGAAATATTAGAAGAAATAGGCAATGATGACAAGACTTTAAGATACCCACCCACCAATAACAGCAATAACAACACCAAATACCAATGACCTTTAGTGAGACTGTTTTGGAGGAAATGGTCACTTTTACTTATCAAGTCAACCATGCTTCAATCAGTGGTGGAGAGAATGACGATGTTGAACCTATGATGGCTTAAGAAAAGCAAAAATTACTGTCAAATATCTAGATCCAGAGATCCTGCACCTATTGCTGATTTCAGAAGAGTAGGCCTAATACGCAGAACACTTTGCACTGTAACCGACACAAAACAACACAAAACTGTTGGGCAACACGACTGTCTGTTCTTCAAGCGATAACGAAACAGATTTACAATAGGGGTAATCAGTGTCATAGTCTGTAAATAAAAGTTAATATAATGTACAACAATACTTCTGATCCTACTTCTCCAATCTTCTGCAAACCAGTACGCGATTAAGCAATGATAGCTTTATTGTTTCCATCCAATGCAGAGTAGTTCGAATAAACAAACTATTCACTTTTCACCAGCATTGACGTATACCTTTATCACACTGAGATGAGTGTATTGCACTGCAGTCAGCGTAAACAACAGCATCGGAATCTGCAACAGTAATGTCAAGTCAGTGCCTAGGTGGCACAGCAGTAGAATGGTCAACAACCATGCAGGTGGTCCACTGTTCGATCTCCGGCCGGCGCACTCCAAATCCTCACCAAGTCAATAATAAGACTGGTAAGAAGGGAAGGTTGAGCATGAAGCTAGTAACCCCATCATGAAAAAATAAACACTTCTGCTACCGAAACTTTAAGCCTCTAGCCGGAAGCCGTATGTCCTGCTGAAAACGTCACGAAAATGCTCCCAAACAGGCTACTGAAGACTTCATTCAGCATCTTCTCTCGCTCACTGTCGAAGAGGAGATGGCCAACAGAGAATAATAATCAACTGAGAACTCTGGAGACAAAACAATCGAGCATCAGTCAAGTGGCAAAGATGTAGAAGGAAACTGAAGGCTTGTCTGGAACAGATTGTTTGAGGGGGGGGGGGAAGACCAAAGCTTATAGGTAGTCATAGTGCCAGTTCAAAAACCTACGGAGACCAGGAAAGAAATTTTGGTTCGCTACAAGAGCCTTATGTTTTACTGGGGACAAAAGAGAATAGTATGAGTTATACATTAAATAAATTTTTTTAGACGACCAGTGTACATTGGTATTTCTAATCCTTCTACACCTTTCCTAATTTTAGTATCACCTTTGTTTATTCACATATTAGTTTGTAGGAAATATAGTTTTGGTGAAGAAATTACAGCCATCACACAGGTTACCAAGGAAACACTAAAATGGCTGTAACAGTAAACAAAAATGTTAATGTAAAAGTACCAAAGTCCATAAATGTAGAAAATCTGCAGGAACTAAGCAAAAGAAAGTGATAACAAATCAGGTTTTTAATGAACAACTAATAAAAAGCAAATAGGGGAAGTCCGTAACAATAAACGTAACAATAAGATACAACATAGAGGGGTTTTTAAATTTGGTTATGAACTGTAAGTCAGTCAAGAACTAGCAGTACGAAGGTGTTAACGTATTTTAAAACCCTAGGCACTATAGTAGTGGTACGTTATTCCATATTGTTTTTGTTTATTGGATGACGTAATATCGAATAAAATCTGGCTTTCATAATCAAATCAGATGTGAATGCACAACTAAGAAACTTGATTTTTATGCCTCCCTTACTTCCTTTCTATTTGTCATAGTGTAACCGGAGAAGACAGTAGACTTGGTAACGGAATATTAATTAAGGAATTTGGTATCTGATCTGATGCTCACAAGCTACTGTTCCTATTCAGGCAGTTACCTGCGGTTCTAGTGAGAAGCTTTGACCAGTAGGGTACAGTAGGTTGAGGGTGAGGACAGTTATTCATCGATAAGCCATCAATAAGCGGTCGCGCTATGTCATGAATTGGCAGAAGTCAGAAATCAAGGGCTGGCCATTGGATCAGGTCACAGTAACTAAGTGGTCTACGAGCTCGCCTTGTGACCAGAATATTCTGGGTACGAACCGTGGCGGTGGCTGTACACTGCTGTTGAAGAGTCTCAAACTAGGACGAAACAGCTTTCAAGTACCTTTTGGCTTTCCAGTGGTTCTCTAACCGATGTCAGCTCATCATGAAATCCTCCAACCAATCGAACAAAATCTGTCAAAACCAGTATCTAAGAATTTGGTTTCCCTATGCAGCGAAATTATGTACACCGTATCTGAAAATCGTCATTTGCACAGATTTTTCATGTTGTGCTACTCCCATCCTCCATATTGTGTTTCTTTGTCTACTTTTCGTGTATTCAATGTATTGCTGCAACATTGACTTCTTTGTTGTTAGCTAGGTGGATGCACGATGTGCTAGTGGAAATAATGGAAGCTCTGTCTCTCAGTTACCCCCTTTCGAGGAGGCCAGTCACTTCTTCAGTATATGGTTATTTATCTCTGTAAAACCATTCATTTATGGATGATATGGTGTCGCTCGGATCTTCTTTATCCCTGGCTGTTGTAAACAGGAAGTAAATTCTTCACTTTCAAGACAAGGACTCTGATCTCTCAGTATCGTCTTTGATACAGTGTGAACTGCAATGATGTATCAAAGTACTGCGTCAGTCACAGTTCTTGCGCATCGACTAGGGATCGCGATGGCGTCTACCCTTCCTACAGCATGTTCAGTCATCACCATTAGGTCTTGAATGACACTGAGTATCTGCGGAAATGAACTTATCACATCTACGGACCACAAGTTACCTACTGCAGAAGCAGTCGTGAGCACCGATCTTCTTTCAACAGCTGATACTGCGAACATCCAAGTACATATTTTGACATATCTTCTCTCATAACTGACCAGTACATGCCTTGTCTCTTATCACTAGTACATGTCACAGTAGCTGCAGTAAGATTTTTGAGACGTCTGAGTCAGGTGCTTATTCATACCTAATTCTTATAATCTCATCTTGTTTGATAAATAACGTTTCAACTGCCAGTCTGGTTTTCCACTCTATATGTTAGATTTTATAAATATCGCCTTGTCCAATTTTTTTGTATGACAGTGTGTTATTGCATGTCAGCCTATCTAGATCCAACCTGAACTTAATCTCCGCAAATCCGATGAAATTTAGTGTACTACCCTGACCAGTGTATTTGACTTCACAATGGCGCCAGTGTATCAGGTAAACTAAATCATTTCGTTTAATAGTCTCCGCAGAGACTTTTGCACCAGCGTAACAACTTTCATCTCTGCATTCCTAAGAAGTCCTACTTGAGGTTTCAGAGATTTCTTCTCTGAATAACAACACGATCGGTGTCTGAAGTTCTCCACTGTTGTTTTTGTCATTTTTCTGTGTTTATGCGCGCGTCATCCATGAATTCCTGATTATTATTTTTCATTTTGTTCATGTTCTTCGTAATTTTTCGTGATCACTTTCGGATCTACATTTCCTTCAGTGTATTGTCATATGTTTTGCCAGATAGTGAGGTTTGTGACACATATATATCCTGAAAAATGTTCTGCCTGTTAGATTGTTGGGGGCAGTCAGTACGAAGCCTTGTCTGATTTATATTTCGTGCTTGTTATAACTCGTCAGCAAGGCATATTTGCGGCCTTGAAGGGACTCGTGTCAGTTCAGGGATATACTAACCAGTGATGTAGTCGCAGGGTTTATCACTGTGCAATTTCAAGCTCATTACTGACTTCCAGTAGGACTGTATTAGATTACCTTGATTGGTCACTGGTTGATAAGTGACTAGTGTCATGAGTTCAGTCCCTTGTTGGCTGCAGACTGAAATGTACCCACCAAATTTGCACTGTGGTCACCGTGGTTAGGACTCTCGCCGACCATGCACATGGTCCGGGGTTCGATCCCCCGCCGACGCACACCCGATATCTGTGGTTGGCCTGCAAAATTTGGGCTACCGATATCCATGCTGAAAATGCCATACTTGTACTGAAAATACGGTGTGGCATCAAGCTGTAATCAAAAAATTAAAAAAAAAGAATAAAAATAAAAATAAATAAATGGCTCGTCATCACAATTCAATCTAAATGTTTGCTACTAAATGGGTGGGGGCTATTGACCGTAAGCCTTGGATCTAGGTTTTGTGCTTTATGGCTTTTACTAGGATGGCGTATCTGAAAACCAGAAGGAATTCATTTCCCCTCTAGGATTTGAACCCTCATCAGAGATGTTAACACTGAGCTATTTAGGCTCATAACTAATCACTTGTAGGACTGTAATGAATACACTAACTAGTCGCTTGACACCAAGGAATGTTGTGCATCTGGTCTTTGATACTGGTATTATTATACATAACTCACCATAACTGCATATTTCACTGACCACGTTTCCATTGATATAACTTAAGTATGAGGAAAGGAATTTTTACACAACATTAAGAAACACCTCATGGGATTTACTTTTGTGGACTGTAATAGGTTACAAAAGTTTCATATAACTGTATTCACCTGTCATTATTCATCAACATATCACACCTGTCTTCTTCGAAATATCATTTAACACTTTAATATCCAGGTGTAATTCTTCAAGATGAATTTGTTTTCAAAACATTCCACAGGAAACTGTGTTTTCGCTTTTCTTTTGCTAAATGTCATCAGTAGCATTATGAAAATATTATAAATGTTAAAATATTGTGAAATTCATTGATGCGATTAACGCGACGGTCATAGAGTTGAGGCAATCAGAAAACTTGTTATCGTCGTGACTTCCAACATATATTTGTTATTGTATCAAATATGCTAAAATTAAAATAAGAGATTTAGTTTTTTTGAGTTGTTTTTTAGTACATCCTTTCTATTATTCATCTTGCCTTCAAGGTTAATCTATTCGTATAGAAAGTGACAGGTGCCAATAATCTGAAATGTCTAAATTTCAAGGTGAACCAACAGCGCGAAGGTAAATTTGTGTATCAAATGATGGATATGTTTTATTTTGTCAGACATTCTCAAGGGAATTCAATCAAAAAGGAACGCATTTTCGATTGTACACCAGTTACTAATTAGTGTAATGTGCCTGATCCTTCATTCGGTACAGATTGAATTCTATAAATCCTTCACATTTGCAATGTTACCGCCGTGCCACTAGGTGGCTAGTCATCAATGTACACTGTGAACTGTTGGTATCAGATGGTTGAAGTCAATTGGTCACATGAAGTCCTAATTGACCTATGTTTCGTGCTAGTTGGCACTCGTCACCAAGGTGCATCTGTAACCTTGAAAGAACTCACGTCCCTTCTGAGATTCAAACTCTCAGCACTCAGTGCTGCAGTCGGAAATGTTACCACTGAGCTATTCGGACTAGCGACTGACCTCCTGTAGGACTGTAGTGGGTATTTATATTGGAAACTAGTAACTAGTGTCACGTGTCTAGTCCTTTCTTTGGTGCAGACTGAATTCTATCAGTCAGTCAAGTTTGCAATTTGGGCACAATCAGGTCCCTGACTGTGGCAAAAGGTGATGCGGGTTCAAATCACAGAAGGGACATGATCTCCTTCAAAGTTGAAGTTACCCCTTGCTGACTGGTGAGTGCCAACTAGGATAAAACATAGGCCAGGTGGGACTTCCTGACCATTGTCTTCAACCATCTAATATCAAAAGGGGAAATAACCTTGATTTCAAAGAACTAGTTTGTAGGTATTTGATATGATTACGAAATGATATCATTTGGAGGACTACTGAAAACCATGGAGTACTGAACAGCTGCCTTGTCCCAGTTTGGGTCTCTTCACTAATACTCACGCACTAGAGTTAAAACCCACAACCTTCTAGTTACAAGGCAAGCTCGTAGACCATTCAGACACTGAGAACCGACTAAATGGCCATCCCATCAAATACATCAACTAGCAAGTCGTGATTCTGGTGCGTTTACTAGCCAGTGCACCACTGGCGGGTATTTGTCTTCATTCCTAAATGGGTGGATCCAGCTGGTCGTGACTGCCCACCAGAACTCCGGGCAACAAGTTAATTGAGTTGGTTCCCAGTGGTTGAACGGAATGTGAGCTTGCCTTACAGCCGGAAGGTTCTAGGTGGGATCCCTGATGGCCACGTACTGCTGCTTATTTACAGACTAGAATCAGGTCTGTTTATAAGCCCTTTATCTCTTCATACAAAGTAAAAGCCATATATGCTGTGGTTGAATTTTATATATGTAAGTTTTTATGCAGTCTCTTCTTTTTGTACACAAAGAAGAATAAAAAGAATTTTATGAATGAAAAGGATGTTTAGTATTAAACACGATAAATTTAGCAAAATGCTTGCAAGAATTAAGTTTCCCACCAACAAAAATGCCAGTTAGTTGAGTCATAGACACTAACATACTGACCCTGCTAACAGCCTTCAAAGTCTTGTTTGATGTAACATCGCCTTATTCATGAAAGCCTCATGGAAGAATATGGGGGTTAGTAAACAGGAATAGGCCGATTTTGTGATTCTTAAACTGTAAAGGAAAAGGTTGTGTTATGCTAGAATTTCTTGCTTCCTTAGGTGATCAGTCAGACGAAAGATCATAGAAATCAACAAGACACGTGACGACTAACAGAGATTTGAAGTTTAACTGATCACAAGATAGATAAAATTCAATTTATTTCCTGTCACAATGCCATCGATATCACGAGAGTCATGGGACTGAATCGGACCACGCAAGCGTCGGTAGCGCGTGAAACTAAAATTAGCAGACTGAAATTTTTGTTCGGGTTTATTTGAACACCATTAGATTAAGATAAATAGTCGAACTTCTGGATCAGAAATTGTTACGTTATAATATATTAGCTTTAGAAGAGTGACTTGGCGGTTCAGTGGTAGGACACTGGTCATCTAAGCTAAGTGGTCCAGGGTTCGATCGCTAACCGACTCACTAATTTACCTCGCTCAACCGGTAGTAGGCCTAGTATAGATGACGGTAGGGCATGAGGCTAACAGAAACTTCAAGCCTCTAACTTGAAGCCCTATGTTCAACTGGCAACTTAAAGGAATACAACAATAAAGAAATGGAGGAAGTACATCTGCAGGGACACCAGCTTCCGCAAGCAAAGAAGTTGGTCGCTTCCATTCAAAAACAGTGTGTTGTGTCCTGACTAAAAAATAGGAAGATAGCCACTACCTAGTGAGACACGACTGAGTGCCTATTGAAGTCATCTTATTTAATGTAACAGTATCATTCGAATAATATTAAATCAGAAGACGGAGTTTATCTGGAGAAATTTTATGCATTTACTCAATGCATTTCTAATAGTCTGGTCAAATGCTTACTTGTCAAATCAACTTATAGGAAAGGTGGAAGGCCAGTTACAATAAAGAAAATGATAAGAGATTTAAGAAGATGATAATAATAATTAACACTACTTTAGCACTGCTTATAATCATATAAGGATTAGGAAGGTATGTTAAAGGTTTCAGTAAATTGTTTTTGCAGACATGAGTGGGAGGGTTTAATTTTCTGTGAATAGCTATAGTCTTAGAGTATTTTTATGTTAGTAGCTGGCTGTTTCTACAGATAATTTTGAAAGCTATTTTGCCATCAGTTCTGTGATTCCTACCAAATGAGTTAAATTCTCATTTTGCGAATCAACTAGCTATTTACGCAATTTGAGGTGAAGCTTCACCACACATTCCTTCAGAAAGCTAGGAAGAAGGCATATTCGCATAACGTTATATGTAACGACCAAAACTGACTAGTTGTCGTCTAGCCAGAGACAAACGACTTTTGGGTTCTACGGTGTAGCTGACGAAAACCTCCTTGAGTTGCACGTAGTCACAAGTTGCCCCAACGACAGCAAAACGGAAGTTATTTGCAGTAAAATCGATAGTTCTGCTTAACAGTCATGGTACATAAAACAGTCAAAATTACCCCAACAATGCTGCAGGGTTGCCATATAGATCAAACAGTTTCTGGAATACAAAAACAAGAACTCCTTTACATTGCCAGTGGATAATATGACTTTAAGCTACAGCATTGATGTTTCAGTACCAGTGCCATTTACTTTTACGGGATGGGGTTCTTAGACTCATGTGCAACCTTCCCTCTCTACCGGTCCTGTCAGCATCTTAGAGAGGTCAAACTGTGCGTCAGCTGGGTATCGAACCTCGGACAATGTGCGTGGTTGGTGAGCATTTTATCGCTAAGTCACCGACACCATAAAGTCGGCAACAACCGGTATTCCAAGCTGGTCACCCATGTAAGTACTAACTGGGCCCAACGTTGCTTAACTTCGGTGATCGGACGAGAACTATTGTCCTCAACGTGGTGTGGTTGTTGATAGATAATATGAAACGCTTCGCGATTTCGTAAGTCATCCATGCGCAAAGGCCATGCTAATCTTCTCTGCATCGTTCCAATTTTAGTTTATGTACCGTCAAGGCGAGTACATACATCAACATTTGTACAACAGAGTTCGTTAACAAAAATTCAACCTTAAGAAGTATTTGAGAATCAAGGAGACTTTCCACAACAAGATAGAATCAAAATTCTGTCGGCAAGAAACAGTTCCTGCTGACAATCTGAGGTTAGAATAACCTTTACTCATTCAAACAAGACAGCGTATTAACATTTCCACCACACAATCACAAATGAAACATTAGTATTACAGATCGATCAGGAACAAATACAAATAACAATGAAAAAAATCAACATGTGATAAGCAAACTTCAGAAAAGTGATGCATATATATTCTAGGAGAGTAGAGGAAAATAAGTAGTAGGTTTCTTGAAACATCCAAATCAGTATCACTGTTGTAATTAGGCTGTTAACGAAGGATTTACAAGCAAATATTCCATAACACCACATACTAGTGATTGAGTTAGATGAGTAGTTAGTTGTACACCGCTCACGTTAACCAGTAGTAAATGCTGGTTAGATAGAAGTGATCCAAACACGCAGTGGTCGTTCAGGTCATCTGAGGTTTACCTCACCATGGGTGTGCTCGGTTTCACTGAACTCAGAGAGTGGGCGAGACGATCCTCTTCAAACCACTCAATTTATGACTAGTTACTTGGAAAAACTGCTAATTCCATAAAAAACAAACTAAAATTTATTCAGTTACCAGTGACTGAGTGGCATAAAACTACTGATTTTGAGCAATCAGTAGTATATAGTAATATACGGATTATTAATATTGCTATGGACGAAGTTGTCAGTCTGGCGCCTGTGCTTACTGAGTATCCACAGTTGAAATAAAAGGAAAAAATTTTGAAAAATGTTACTGCTTATGAATACGACTGTTCCCTTTATTGGATTTTTATAATGTTAGAAAGTGGAATTCACCCCAGAAATGTTGTAAAATATTTCCACATCACATTTTAGACACTTATATCACACATCCACTCAACAGTTCAATTTATTGTGGCATATAAAAGGTCAACTAAAATACACAAAGTGATAAAGGTATCATGAAAAAGGTTAATAATAAACACCATTATTATTACTCCTTTGGGTTCTAAGTGGAACACACGACTTCAACAACATATTACAAACTTTTTTATCTTTGGTTATAGCTTGATTCCACACCAAATTTTTGGTAGAAGTATGATATCGGTAGCTCAATTTTACAGGCCAACCACTGATATCAAATGTGCGTCGGCAAGGGGTCAAACCCCGTACCATGTGCACGGTCAGCCGGAGTCCTAACATCTGTGCCACCGACGCACAATTTAAAGGGATGATCCAAAGACCTCCCCACTATCAAAAACTACGGGTCCGAGTGAGGCCGATTAGGGATGGTCAAAGGCTTCAACACGCCGAAGCGCAAAGGTGATCCTCCATTTGGGGCCAGGCCATTCGTGATCACGCTGGTTTCCATTTTCTTCTATTCTCTGCTGTCCTCTTCATCTGGGTGAACGACTGTCCATAATATCTCATCTCCTCCAACTCGCATGATCTGCTATATGTCACCGCAGCAGTGAAGACGCACTCGTCGCTTGCTCCTTTGGATTTCACTCGAGGGCCTGTGGTGCGATTTTACTCGGTGATCTCCTCAATGTATGTCTGATCCGTCTCCATTTTCTCCTACATATTTGCTGAGTGATCAGCCCTTGCTTGGTTTGTTCCCAGCAAGAGTTTCTTGTTGTCAGTTCTTTCTGAAATATTAAACATCACCCTACATAATATAATCAGATAAGGACTATTCGTCCCTCAAATATTAGAATGCGCTAAGGGGATAGTCGTCCATTAGAATAAACCTTCTTCTTCCACCACTGTGTAGAAAACTAATCTATTGTTACCCCTAACATACCTAGGCAGGTAATCGTTCTATTTATTCTAAAATTCCTTACAATTTTGTTTATTTTAACTGACCTTACACTTTTCATGATAAATTGAATTGTCTAGTGAATGAGTCACTGGATTGTCCAGACTCCATTTTTGTGATAAACTTCACCTTCTAACGTGACGCTACACGAATTTCATTGGTAATAAGATCCCTGAGAAGGTTTGCTCTGTCTTTTTACCTTTGATGACCACAACTTCAAGACTGATGAGTGTAAGAGTATTTAGAAATTAGATTAGAGGAGGATAAAATGAGTTAGGCAGAAATATATTATCATCACCACTATTTTCCTCAATGATATCAGTGAAGAATATGTCTTCAAAGGTCATGCATATATGATTACTTCTGCTAAATACCTATTGACCTAATATGAAGACACTTAAACGTTTACAACTTATGAAGGAGTTATACAACTTCAGGATGAAGTACACCTTTGATATATTGAAATATTGAAAGAGATAAGAGAGAATAATTTTACCTCAGTATATTCTGTTTAAAAAAAGGATAAATAAAGATTTACGAGGTATTACATTTTACAAGATGGAGGATTTCTGATGTGCTTGTCTTACATAGATAAGAAAACTACTCGAAAGCCATATGCAAAATATGAAGTATATTTTTTGGATCTAAAACGTTGGGTGGTTATGCCTGCTCAACTAGCTGGATGAAGTTCACAAAGAGTCGAAAGTGATACACCAGCCTACCAAAAGGGCAGGAATGATTGATCACCTACATTTAACTGAATAAGTTGACTTCAACGGTGAGGGTTCACACTAAGTTTTGAGTAGCAATTTTAGGAAACCATTTACCTCATCTATATTATTTCATCTGAGAAACAAACCGAATTCAATATGACTTCCAGTGTTAGTGAAACAATAACAGAAAAGGTTTCAAAGACCGGTGATAAAATAAAAATGAATTGAAGTCGTTTCTGTAGAATAAAAATACGCTAATTAGCGTTGGACCTGACAGTAAGTTGGTGACGAAATCTGATGAAATAAAACTGAAATGACAATTAGAGGAAAAGGACAAGAAGTTCAGCAAAGATGTCTTTTCGGCGATTTCATTCCCATAACCTGTACATAAGTTTATATGAATACAATTAATATTTATTTAATTTCACATAGTAAAGAAGGAGATAGTGATTTTCAACTTGATATGAAAGTTTCAATGTACGAATAAAGATTACAAGGGGCTTAGAGACAAGATTACAAAGGATTAGAAAACAGTAACAAAGTATTCAAAATCAATATTTGATAACAACAGAAACAATTTTAAAGGCGAATAAGAGGTGACAATAATTTTCAAGAGTTGGTGTGTATGGACACCAGACGATATCTGGGGTGTACCTTTTCAACTGTCTGATGACATTTTCGTCCCTATATTTGTGTCTCTATACGTGTGGGTAATCCAGGTTAGAGTAATTCTAATAGTCATTCATGCTTAATATACGTTGATGATACTTTTCTAATGCTGAAACGATACCTACATATTTCATTCTTCAAGAAACTGAACAGAATATCTCACAGAATCAAGTTTACTTCGAAAGCAGAATCAGACGTCGGTGAGCTACTATTTCTCGACTTTTCTAGTTAAGAGGAGGCAGACGGATATTTTAATATAGTCTTATTCAGGAACGAAAACCGCTCCAACAAATATTTAGACTTTGGATCATCACACCCCATCAGCGCAAAAGTAACACTTGTTTCAAGTCTTCTTAGACAATCCTACTTTTTGCTAACGGATGAGAAGGAAAAAGAAATATCAAACATAATCGACACTCTGAAGCAAAGTAACTACTCAAAGAAATTCATCAACAAAATAAATACCGACATTCAATTTGGTCGGAAACGTATTCCGATGATGTGGGCGTTAATAGTTGTCATTCCATATAGATCAGAGACGTCAGACGATATCAGAATAGTACTCAGTAAGCACGACATTAGAGTTTTCTTCAAAACATATAAAAGACGAAATCCGTAAGGATTCTCTAATTAATTTTGTCTACAAAATAAAATCCTTGGAATGTGGTGCAACATATATTGAAGAAACATCGCGAGAAATCAAAGTCAGAAGTAATGAACACAGTAGAACATCTTTTCGACAACCGAGAAATCCAGTTGAACTAGACAACCTAGAGAAATATTCCAGCCTTGGTCTACAGGCTCTAGAATCAGGTCACAAATCTGATTTTGACAAGATTGAAATAATCCGGAAATTTTTTAGAAATCACAAAATACATCTGATATCTGGAGCCCTTATATATCAAATAGAATCGAAATTGTCTGAATAGGAATGATAGACTAAAACAGAATTTGACCTGGTTACAACATCCCATTCCGTATGAAATGATAAAATCAACACAAATGCGATAAGCCATTTCATTATGTAAACTCACGCTGTTCTGATAATTTTACACACTTATCAAATCCAGCAATCTACACCTGTTTTTGTTATCTTCACCAATTGACGGATTTGACAACGAAAAATGACCCCATGCTGATAAAAGATGATTTATTTGTAATATAGAAGCGGGTGATTAGTAATTTCTGGTTTAGTAAAGCTGCAAGCAGCATTAAGTAGTGAAACCTCATTAAATGCAATTTCGTTTTGTTTTTCATTCATTGGGAAATACAAAAACCTTTTATTGTGATGAATATCGCATACCCAATACTCCAATTTTTTCAAACATTTGGACATATGTAGGTTAGAGTAATATTTACGCATTCACTTCCCGTGATAACATTTAAGTGACTTGAAAAAGAGTATGCATAGTGATTCTGAAACGATTTAAGTTGTTTTAATTTACGTATTATTAGAATCACTTATACCCTGATTGCACGTCATTTCTAAATTCTAACATATGAAGATCAGGAACTAATAATCGGTTTAAAATATATTCAATAAGTACAAAATTCGGTGGCATAGAGGTTAGGACGCTCGCCGACCATGCACATGGTCCGGGGTTCGATCCCTGGCCGACGCACTCCTTTACCTCGCTCAGCCAGAACTAAAATCGGGTGAAGAGTAAAGGTTGGGCATGAGGCTAGCAGTCTCATCCTATAAGATAAGCACTGCTACAGAAACTTCAAGCCACTAGCTTCAATCCCTATGTTCTACTGGGGAACTTGAAGGAAATAAAAAAAACGCAAAAAAATACCCATTTAGACTTGGAAATAAGAACATATAGTCCAGTGAAGAAATTCTGTGGATGATTTAGTCAGTTAAGCTTCGCCTTCGCAAATGTATACAATTATTTGCGTGTGTGTGCATCGAAATTCATTTGGCGAGATGTAACGATAAAGTGTGAGTCACTTTGGAATATTGTTCACATCGTTAAAGTGTTTCGACATGGTGAAGAGCAATCAGAATTTAGTTACGGGTGCGAACATCCATCAGCTTAAGCTTTACGCCACTTGATATAGCGAAATCTATCAGACAATGAAATGTTAATAGTTAGAGATAATGGAGAGGCAATAAAGTACGTCAGGTGATAAATGAATGGTGACAACAAGAGATCCACCAGGTTGAATGCAGGGAAAAATGTTCTTCAATGACAATGGCAGGCAGTGGTGATATATATCACAAATTAACAGAAGTTGGAATTGATGGGTCATTTCATTCCGTCCGAGTAGCTAAATAGTCAACGTGCTCGTTCTGTAGTCTGGGGATCCTAGTTTCGAACTGTGGTGAGGTCATGGATGCGTACTAAATAAGAGTCCAGATATGGGTCTTAAGAACTGTCCAGTACTCTCAGGTTTTCAGTGGTTCCCTGACTGAAGGTTTGGTTCGTTGCCAATCCTGAAAACTAGACAGTAGTAAATAGAAAAGGCGCTTATGGTTAAAGTGTGGTGAGAGCTGACTGCTAGCCAAAGTTGATAGACAGTAATTGACGTCAATGTTTATGTCCCCAATATTGGTCGTGAGAAAATGAGAACAAAGGCTTTGCGTAGGCGGATATAGTTAGCATATGGATGATCTGATACGGGCACAAAGAAATGCAAGGTTAACTTTCTGTGAGAAACAACCAATCAAAAGACTGTATTTTCTACTAACAATAATCTACAATAATGTACAATAAAATCTATAAATATGTGTTGATTTTCCTTAATAAACGATCTGTTGTCTGGCCCTTGTCTTCTGTTGTTACAATAGTACGAAAAATATCTGAGAAAAATAGAAATTGGTGATGGGTCCCCGTCAAATGGTCCTAAGCGAATCTATCCAAATGTCAGATGGTTAACTTCACTTTCAGATGTAAGCGCGACTTACATGAACTGGTTCGTTCGCATGACTGTAGTATCACAGACGGCATTGAATTCAAAACCAAATTTAATTTTAAATACCTTGAATTGTGTATTTCCTCTGATAAATTTATCTGATTTCCCCCTCCTACATCATGGTTTCGTTTGACGTTCTATGTAAGGAAGTGAAAACAGTCTGGTATCATTCCACCTCTACTGTTGCCGTTTGTTATTCTTGTATTCTGTTCATAATTTTTCACTGTTTCCCCTTAATCTTTCCTGGGCTACTTAAGAAAGACTTTCTTATGCTGCGCAGAGCACTAAAAGCCGTCAGTAGGGTGAGTATGTTGTAGCTAAACCAACTCGTTAATACTATTGTTGATAGACACATGGACTCGTGCAAGAAATTACCCTGTATATACAACTCTCTCCTTATATCTCATCAGGTAGAACAAGAAGCAACCATAGAAGACTGCATACTCGAACGACTCATATCAAAACTCTACAATAACTTATTTGGTAGGCATATACTTTATGTGATCAAGAAAGTGTAAGTCAGGAAATTACCAACTTACTGAGGAACTCTAATTAAATGCCACTGTTTTTTGTCCTTACTATTACTCTGTGGCTAGGGTTTTCACTTGATTTAATTTTATATTCGTTTCTTATGGAACAATATTAATAATGTAAATGCCGCACTGCAGTTATCGTCACTGTAATGTAATACTATGTTAAATTTTGAAAATTCCATATTTGTACCAAAAAATACTGTTTGCAATAAAACTGTTATTATTATAAAGGGATAGCAAAATACTGAACGCGGTTGAATTCGGAATTATGTTGAAAGTGGAAGACTATAGTTACAGATCTTCCCATGTTATGAACAGTTACGGCTTTATAAATGTACAGGATACACAGGCGTTTCAAGGAGGCTTCTTTTGACTTGGCAAATAAGGAGTGAATTTCCCCTACAGACTGAGTGCCCTTTCTCAAAAGTGTGCTCACTTATAGCATTACATACAGACAAGTGATAGACTTTCTTTCTGTACGAAATAGTGTTTGTTGACTCTTCCGTTCCTAGCTTGGATATTCTAATCTGTGCTACCTGCCTTGAGTCACAACGCTGCTGCTCAGCCAGGTGAGTTTAGTTCATGACTTCTGTTAGATTTCATACACCAATGTCATTGTTGTTGTTGGTTAGGTGCTTTTATCAACATCGCCTGCTCGACATTCATCTGAATTCCTTACTGTGTCTCTTCATTAGCCAGTGTGTTGATTTTCGGTTATTCATCTTCAAGTTTTTTTTTTTTGATTTACAGCTTGATTTCCACACCGTATTCTCAGTACAAGTGTGGAACTTTCAGCATGGATATCGGTTGCCCAAATTCAGGCATACCATAGATATCGGGTGTGCGCCGGCAGGGGTTCGAACCCCGGACCATGTGCATGGTCGGCGAGAGTCCTAACCACTGTGCCACCGACTAGCGTTAGACACATATTATTCTCTAAGATCTTTATATCAGTCCAGTATCTGCCCGTCTATTTGGTCATCTGATCGCGACACATAAATACAACTCACACTTTCTTAAAAATACAAATATTTTTTCTACACGTATTTTCACACAATATTATTGACAGAAATCTAACTTGTTAAAGGTCACATATGTTTTAAATGTGAAAAAGTGGATATTTTATTGTGATTGTATTCGCTGAACTAGCTGACTATTTCATTATCCCTCCTACTTTGAAATGAAAATGGTTCCTAGAAAAAGAATGAAAGCTCCGAACGTAAATCCAGAGACTAAAACTACACAATCACACCAGAAGTCGAAAGGTTTTGATTATCCTGTAACGGTGTAGGGAGCATTAAAAGTATGTCATTTGCATATAGAACTATTTCTCTAAGCTAAGTAGAATTTATGTATCCTTTTCCATGCAGTGACTGTGAGGTCATCAAAATATAGGTCGAACTAGTAGGTCAGGATTAGTGAGATTATCACAACCTAAGAATTTAGCTAAGGTTCGAATGATCGATTTCACGAAGATAAGTAACTTAGAAAAAAACTCAGCTGTAGCACTGCATGAATCAACACACAAACACACACAGTTAGCATTCTAAAAAGTAATGGAGGTAGTTGGAGAGAGAGAGAGGTTGATTACTGAATCCTTGTTCATGAAGTCTACACACAATACATGCAACAGAAGTTACTCAACGCAGATACCAGAGATATGGAAGACATTATTACCAGTCAAATTGGAGAGTAATAAGTAACTTTAAAATGTATTCAATTCACAACGTAACACTCTAAAAAATACCTATTCTTGTTTTAAAAAGCATCTTGTTTGCTATCTGATTGTATTTGGTTGAGAACACTAATATTATTTCTGAATGTACATAATCCTTTTTTGATTTTATTCAAATGTCTAATCATCATGTATATAAACGAAGTTAGAGAGTTGTGTGAGTAGTGCTTCGATATGATTATGAGCAGTAATAATTTGTGCTCGAAACGTGGTCATCAGTTAATATTACTGTATAACACTGTGTGGTTTATCAGAATAAAATCTTATCCATAACGAATTTTCACTCTGCCACAGTGCCCAAGTTTTATACATATATCAATATCATATTATCTGTTTTTTCTGGGGAATAAGCGGTTGATTTTCCGAATGAATTCAATTAAAAATGAAAAAAGTAAATTTACAAGCTAACTCATTAACAAATCAATTAATTAATTTACCGATAGTATAATTCCATTTTTAACAGCCTCCCTTCCTTCAAGCGTCATTCAAATTGTACGCGAAAAATTAATGTCGCCATTACAACACTTAAACAACAGTCAACGTTAAGACAAAATGATTGCTTAATGTCGCGCAAAATACATAGCAAAATCATAATCTTACCGGTTGATAAATTAACTTTTCATATCTCAAAATGTTATGCAAATTAACAAGTTTGCAGTAACTCCTTTTTGTTTGAAAACAAAAAAATTTAATATACAATTGGCGATAGTTTAACAGTGTACCAATGTAACATTTGTAAATTTGATGTATGCATTTTACAACTAAGACGTAACTATCTATTTCTTTTATGCTATAGATACGGGCCGTATGGATGTAATGGACTACATATCTTCTTCTTTGCAGACTTCGTGTTCTCCCTCATGTACACCTGAGTGTGTTCGTGATGACTGGCCGTTCAGTGTATTTGTTTCACTTACAATAGCGAGGCTGCTCCTCATGGTCTAGCCTTCCTTACACTGACCACCTGGAACAGATCTGAGGTCGATATTTAGAGCGCGGACACTGTTTGTATATTCCAACGTGTCTCACATCCTGCTGGATGAAAGTTCATTTGGAAAATTCAAATAGATTGATGTACAGATTTTACATTTTTTTCTTTGCGTTCCAAACGAAACATGAGCCTTCAAGCTTGAGCTTTGGAGTTTCGGTAGCAGTGATTTTCATCTATACGGGGTGGGGTTGCCAGTCTCACGGTCGATCTTCCCTCTTTATCAAACCTACTGCTGACTTAGAGAGCCTTAAGAGTGCTTCGGCTGGTGATCGAACTCCAGAACACGTGTCTAGTTGTCAAACATTCTACCGCTGGACCACCTACAGTTTTTCCACACGTCAGAGCAAAATTCATTAACGAAAAATAATAGACAGAGAACAGTACTGTCTCTTTCAACGCTTACTTCAACATATAAGGTTTGAAGTAGGCAGGGTCTCAAGCAGTAATCCAGTGATTTTCTATCAAATAGTGAAATATAGACACCAGCGTCGATTCTCATATGTAGAACATATTGTATGAAATTTATTGTGCTATTTTCAAGGTTTTTTTTAGTGAAAATAATTCAACAGAACGGAGTTAAAACTAAAATAGCGAGCCTATGATTCTCAGTGAATCAGAGAATTATCGAAAATATGTAACAAAATCCAATGATTCATGATCACTGTTGACCACGAAATTAGTAGTGAATGTTTATTCCATCGGAACTCGTCTATAATTATTATAATTATTTTCATGGTTTCCGAGTGAAACATAGGGCTATTACAGTACGTCTTCACTTCGTCCTGTTTTCTGCACTACTATTTGGAAGTTCAACTATTTTCCAGAGGATTTCATCTCCTTCTCACACGATCACCTTCATATCAACCTCCCACCAACGCTCAGCTCGTCGTTTCCTATTCGGATTCCACTCGAGACAGTGGCGTACGATGTTATTAAATGGTCTTCTCAGCGTTCGTCCAACTCATGTCCATTTCCTTCGACACATTTTTTTGTCAGTTCCCAGAAATTTATGTTAATAATTTCATCTGGTCATTCGATCTTTAATATGGAGCCAGAGAAGGCTGTTGTTGATAAAAGTCTGAATAGTCAGAAATCCTCCTCAGATTTCCCCTTTTTATTTATTTGCGTTTTGGTCTGTAAATGTCGCGGAAAGCCAATCACCTAGGCAGTATGACGAATAAAATGGTAATATTTTCTAGACGGAAACAGTATAATGATTGACACCTAACAAGTGTATGAAAAAGTGAAACTTTAGACATTTTAATTTCAGGCGATGGTTTCTTAGAATAAGGTGAATCACGTACTTCACTTGTTGCATTAGAAGAAAAAAATATTCAAAGAAATTTCTTTTTATCGACGGTGTCATTTTCAGAGACTGTAGAATTGATTTCTATTTATCAGAAACGTATAGCAGTCTCTCACAGAGCGACATATGCTGTGAAGTTATTGACACACATATTCAGGAAGGGATTCCGGAGATAACAATTTACGTAATAGTAAACGACAAAATAGAAACGAGAGTTTGAAATGTGACGTGATGAAAATGATCACATGGGAAGCAAGTTAGATAGAAATCTTCCTCACGCGAGTATAGGAGGTAAGAAGAAAACTGGTTAAATGCATAAAAAGAGCACGTAGAAACGATAATAGTTAAATAATCACAAAAAATGGGGGCAAATAAATAGGAAAGAGGACTTTAAGACGGTGGCAGGATAAGAGACTGAACAAGTCATTTAAGCATTTCAGAATTCGGAGTAAGATTGATGAATAGGTGGCGTCATTGCTGTACGCACATGCCTTGTAAACTTCGACTATGCCTTGTAATTAGTTTCAAAAGGGGATTTCAGTGAAAACACGTGACCTGATTCTTATTCTTGCTTCCATCGATAGTAGACATATTGGCTGACTGACTGGATTTCAGAAGGCTTTCACCAGCTGCGTCATTCAGCCCCTTCAACTCCTGAGAAGAAGAAGTTTGTTTTTCAAATTTTTTCGATAGCTTGGTAGCTTTTGTGGTAAAGGGACTCTAGCCCCCACCAAACCCTTTCTGTTTACCGGGTATAGGACCAAAAAGAAGAGGCCATCAACTTGCAGTGCGTGTCATGAAAAGGATTTCCAACAGGCCACTGTAGACTTTCATCAACAGCTGTCACCTTCGCTGTCTGGCGACATACTGAAGATCAAATGGCCGGAAAGAATAAGTAAAAAGAAACTGTGTGAAAAAACCAACCAAGAATCAATCGCTCAACAAATATGTAGGAGAAAATGGAGATGGATCTGGCATACTCTGAGGAGACCGTCGAATGACATCATGCTCATTGTGGGCCATCGCTTGAGCGGAGTCCCAATGGGAGGCGACGAGTGGGTCCTAAGTCCAACGGTGAGGTAGAGGAGATTGTTCGAGGAGGAGATGAGAGATTATGATCAATCCTGGAACCAGAACAAAAGGCCAACACCATATAGAACAAAATGGAGATGTGTTGTTGAAGCGCTATGGTCCATTCAAAATCCAAGGGAATAATAACAAATAATAATAAGCGGTCTGAGTTCACCAGATGCAGGATAACTGAGTAAGTAATTGTGCTCTTTGTGTGGACAGTATGACAGAAGCCAGAGAATTCGTTAAAACATTTAAGAGGCCCAAGGCGCCAGTCTGTTCTTACCATGTCCATTGGTCATTTGGAGGCTATAGGAACTGATTCATAGCCCAGCCGAAAAAAATGTTTTTTTCAGAAACCTCATACGTTTATTCCCCTCCCCAAGTCTACTGTAGAAATTTCTATCAGAAGCCTGAAATCCAGTTTAAGTGTTCACCAAGAAGTAATTCTCAGTGTTCCTTTGTCATAGTAACCGGATGTCTCTATTCTTCTCCTCGTCTGATCACATAATCTTTTTCTTCGTCACGTAACACCTTTACTGTTGTATACATACAGTGATTTTTTTGTGAAAACTTGAACTCGTGTGAAAATTGCAAGTATGTTTAAATTGTTTCTGTACATAAACTTAATAATATCTTTGGGCTGTAAGTAGCTGAGGTGAAGTCAACAAAATAAATCAATTCATAAGCAGAATTTTCTCCCAACCTTTTCGATTCTTTCATTCCGATCTAAAAAGCTGTAGGAGAGCTTAACTTTGGGACCATCAAGAATTGAACTGTGCCTACACTTTCATCATTTTCATCGATAAGTCTTCTAACTTGTGACGTAGAAATATCGCTAACGATGCCATTTTTTTCTGGTTTTTTATTGATTCTTTTAGAGATAAAAATTCGTGAGGAAATCTGCATTAAGAATCCAATAATTAGTTTCGAAACTAATAATTCTATAAGGCATCATATAAGCAATAGTGTGAGGGAAAATTTGAGGTTAACGGTAGACAGGGTATTTTCTCTGAAAATTAAAGGATTTCGTCCACAGAAAACGAAAATTGGTCAAACAAAAGATAAAATATGATTCCCAAGAGTTAAACTCCTGGGATATGATTTGCTTCAAGTTTTTTCACTGAATGATATAAGTTGCAGTACTGGACAGATGTTTCGTCTTAGTCTGAGATTCGTCGGCAGTAAGAACTCATGATGGTTCGAGGCCAGAACCTACGCTGTTACAAGTCAAGCTTGACTTAATGGCACACGAATTCTAACATCTTCCCATTCGTTGCTGCTGCGAGACCCAAACTCAGACGAAAAATCTTACCAGTACTCCCTGGTTTTCGGTGCTTCTCTAACATAAATCAGTCCGTGGGAAAAATTGAAATACAGCTCCCACTGAAAATGATATTGCCAACAAACTTGTTGTTGATAATTACTCTTTATCTTCATGATAGCTCTATTGCCAAAAATATCACCATATCAAATGATGTACTCACTGTGAATTAATCCCTAGACAGACAGATTACCATACCTTTGATATCTCAAAGCTGTTATACTGTCAATAATGTATGAGTATCTGATTAAACAGTCTAACAGTCTTTCTTTCCGCCTCTTATCAATGTCGCCGATTTTGTTTTACACTCACACCATGAATTTCATCAGTACTTTTCACCAATTGTTTGCTTTCTGATTTTGGCGCCAACTAGAGTAAAACATCTTTATTATATTTAAGCGTAGGGTGTGAAACATTTTCAACACACAAGGTGACACGCGATATGATGTGATTATACACACATTACGTAACATGTGTCGCTATTTTAGACAAGCGGCAAAAGTTTTATTTTAATTTCATAGACACTACAAATGATTTGATTAATGTATAGTACTGTGATAAATTTTGACATTAGATCCGTTTCGCTAATCAGTGAAGTATTTGACAAATTGCGTAAATATTTCCGAAATAGTTTCTTAGTTTCTTGAAAACTAAATATGCAAAATGCTGAATTGACATTTTGAAAGTTCACTTTATATTACTATGCTTGAGTTTTTCTCAGTTAATCGTCACTAGCAAATAAAAATAGCCACTCTCTTTTCCTAACCTGCATCAGTCGTAACCGTATGTGACACCTTAAATGAAAAAAGCTATCCAGAAAAGCTCGTTATGAAACACATGACCTTTGCGGTGGGTGCGCACTGCCAATGATTCCCAAACTAGGAAGAAACAGTTGGCTGGCCAGTACTCACAGATGGTTTTCAATTGATCTCTAACTGGTATCAATCCGTGATCAACTCGTAAGAACAAATCTAATCCTTACAAAACCAATCATGGAAAATTAATCTGGTGATCGCTAGTGACTTCCTACACGACGGAGTTTCCCGGAGTTCTATTGAGAAGTCATTATCAGTGAAGTTCAACCAGTCAAGTGTGAGAATGGATTCCCCACCGATGACATTCGTTGGTGATCGCACTAAATCACGAATTGATAGAAGTTAGAATTCATGCGGTGGCCAGTGAAGTGGGTCCTTAGTGGCTAAATGGTATATGAGCTTGCCTTGTAACTGGAAGGTCCTGGGTTCGAACCTTTGCATCAGGTGCATACTCCTTATGATTCCCAAAGTCGGATGAAACAGATGGCTGTCTGGTACTCCCAGCTGGTTTTCAGTTGTTCTCTAACTGATATGAATCCGTGATCACCTCGTAAAAACATACTTCATTTATTCAAACTAATAAAGGTAACCGGGTGTTTTAAATTCAGCTGTTGCCTTCGATGATCATGCACCTGACATCTGACATAGTGGACAAAATCGGTTACAATATCTCTTTAGAACATCAGAGCATCTATCTTGTAGGTAACGATAAACAGTAGATCTAAAGATTCCGTTTATTTTATGTACTACTGATTCACTGATATGAGTAGTCAGGTATCACTCATATCCAGCAGTAGTCTTTTCTGGACACCTATTCCAGAGTGTTCCAACACTCAGGGAGACTTTTTGAGGCCGAGTTCATCAGTAATTTGCATGGTTTAAATCAGCTCAGAGAACTGAATCCACTGGAAACTACTCCAATTCTAGTTAGCTAGCTAGCTAGCTAATTAGACGAACTGGCAATACATAAATCTGACAAGAGCACATTTTAACTAGCTTTTATTTTATTCTACTAAATAAAATCTGCTCATGATGAAGTACATTTGTGAAATAAAGATTAATTTCAATTAGAATTTGATTTCGTTGTATTTCGCCTTACTTCATTTGTGTGTGTATGTATATATATGTGTATTCATTAGCATTCCAGTGACACATACTGAAAACAGATTAACAACTATTCATTCATTTAGCTAATTAGTAAATAACAACGTGTCAAAAGTGAAGTAGTCAACTGTCACATTTCAGAAATTATAAAGATTGATAACATTATCAACTATGAAAGTAGATGAAATCAACAAATGTGTCTATCTGATTCTCTGACAATCATTCAAATCTCGGAAATGAAAATGAATATTAATTTCATTAAGAAAATGTGGCAGGATTCGGAGGGGGAGGGGCGGGTCGATGTACAAAATAGAAAAACGGAAAAGAATAAGGTATGCGTTTTAATACTTAAAGACGACTACTGCCTATTTATTTGGAGTGAAGTTTTCTCCTTTGCATAACGGAAGTACTCAGCTATGCTGCTTTTTATAAATGCTCTTATTTCATTCATCTCTGGGCTAAAGAATATGTCAGTCATAAATTGTCAGTCAAATTGACTGATTCTAGAGACTTCAGTGCATTAATCCGAACTGAAAACAGTGACTCCATGGTGTATATGTGCATCTTGGATCCAATGTATTTCGTTTTTTTATTCTTTCACTTTCCCAGTAGAACATAGAGCTTCAAGCTAGAGGCCTGAAGTTTCAGTAGCAGTGGTGTTTACTTCTACGGGATGAGGTTGCTGGCTTCATGCCCAACCCTCCATCTTTACCAGTCGTATTACTGGCTACGCAAGGTAAAGGGTGGTGTCAGTGGCCGGGGATCAAACCCCGCACCACATGAGGAGTGGTTGGTGAGCATTCTATCACTGTGCCACTGACTCAATGCATAACTAGTTAGCCAGTATTTGGGTGGTTAGAGATAAAATTGGCTCTCTGTGCTGAATCACACGCCCGGCATCGAACGAGCAATCACTTCCATCTCGCTGGTTGGTATGCACTAATGTTTGGTGTAAACAGCCTCCCACTACTCATATCCATAAATAAGTAGTATATACCGTGATGAGTTTATGCTTGCTTTATTGATTACTATTGATGCTATTAATCAAAACCTTTTTTACTATCACCTGGATAATTCTGGTATTTTAAGGAAACTGCAGTAACATTTCAAATCCAACTGCCTAATTTGATTTATCGTGTTAGCAGCTAGATAGGTTTCGCGTCCTATGAACTGAATTGAGTCACACCGAGTACATTAATGAAAAGAACTGCGCCAAACAGGTGATTGACCTGATCTCGATGGCTAGAAGGGATTATTATTTCATTTAAGTGGTGATGGAGTAATGGGGTTAATATCTTCTTTCTTGATTACCATGAATGATATCAAAAAAGATCTCAGTAAGATTGTCATCTGAATAGTTTCAGTTTTCAAGGGAGGTGATGTTGTGAAATTTCACTTAAAAACAAATTCCTGACATGATTTAACACGTTAGCAGTCCTCAAACTACATAACTAGTTGGAATTCGAATGGCATGAAGTGGTTCACCTTTCTCTGAGTAGAATCAAAGCCTGTACACCGCAGCGATAAGTACAGCCTGCAAGCTGGCTATAACTTCGTTCTGACTCGCCAGTAATCACCACTGTTTAATGTAAGTGTCACCCGACTACTCATATCAGTCTATCAATAGTTTTATGATTTTCCTGGAATAAATTTAGCACCCAGGCAGACTGAACCATTGTAAATTTCCTAAAATTATCCCAAAGTGTTATTGGAAAAATCAAAACAAGATTTTCCTGAACATTTCGTTGTGTAAGTTGCAGCTTCTTCAGCTGAATTACACGGCGAAAAGTTATATAAATTAAACTGAATACATTGTAGGATTTCATTATGAGCTGACATCAGTTACAGAACCATTGGAAAACCTGCTAGGGAGTACTGAACAGCCAGCCGTTTTGTCTTAGTTTGGGACTCTTTTCAGTGCTCACACACTCAGGAGCTTCTGGTTACAAGACGAGCTGTCTTGTAGACCATTAATCCACCAGTGGTTCAATAACTGATGGCAGCTCATGATGAAATCCTACAACCAATCAAATAAAGTCCCTACAACAACCAATACATGATAAACTGAATTCCTTTGAAGGTCACTTTGTGTAAACATACTACTAATGACTATTGTCAGCTATCATATGTGTATATCTGCCGGTGAAATTGATGATAATATTTTGCAAAGGTCGTAATTTAGAACCGAATGAATTTTTCTATACGGCTTGCTTCATTAAAGTAATAAGTGTATCGCTTATCTATTTTGTATCCACTTTCTATAGCATGTGTTGCTAAAGCTGATCTTTTTTGTCAAGACTCTTTCATTTTACTTTATTCCTAGATGTACTTTTCACGCACAACATGTATTCATTCACTATGACCGTAATCTGTCTGCTAATTTTCCCTTATGCAAGCAAACCTCACAATTTGAACTTTTTATCCCATAGAAACGGTGTCATTTCAGGAAACATTTCTTTCACACTAACTAAGCTTTCGAGGGATTGAATTAGACTTCAACGTCATTATTATTTCCTTTAATTCCTAGATGAACATAAGGATTCAGCCGCGCGTGTCCATTGCATTCAGTTTACTGCTAAAGTTTTCACCTGGCTTCAAGTCTGCTCACATGCTTTCAACTCCTCTTCACATGAACTCCTCTAAATCACCCTTGGACCAACAACTTGCCTCTTCCCTTCCGGGTTCCACTGGAGGGCTTCTCTAGTGATGTCACTTGGTGGTTTCCTGAGAGTATGGCCAATCCACCTCCATTTCTTCCTGCCTATTTGTTTTACAATCGGTTCCTGGTTGGCTCGCTCGCAGAGATCCCTATTGCTGTCTTTTCCGGCCCCCCATCTTGAGTATTGAGCGAAGACAGCTACTGATGAAGGCCTCTAATTCGTTCAAAGTACCCTTCGTGACGCACCAAGCCTCTGATTCATGTAGGAAGTAGCAGTGACTTCACGTTGGAGTTGAAAATCCGGATCTTATTTTCATTTTCATGCTGAGTGCTGTTGATCTCCACACAGTCTTGAAAGTAACGAAAGCTTGTCTTGCCTTTCCGATCCTAGCTTTGTTATCCTCATCAGTTCCGTCAGCCTTAAGTTGAAACGATGCTTCCCAGGTAGGTAGATAGATAAAGGAGGTTGATTCTTTCAGGTTCCTCCCATTTATGAAGATCGTTGTCCGTTGTTGTTGTTGTCGCTGTTGACCAGGAATCTTCATCACTTCTGTTTTCTTTATGTTCACCTGAAGTCCTAACTCTGATGCTTCTTCTGCCAACTTGTTGCTTGTCGCTTGCATATCTTCCAGTTTGTGGGAAATCAGACATATATCATCGGCGAAGTCCAGATCCTCCAAGTTTTTCGTGAGGGTCCATTTTATGCCTGTTTCGACTTCAACGTTATATGAAGGAATTAACCACTAAAGTTATTCAGCTGATGGATGCCTTTCGGTATGGAGTGAATATCGTCTATACTCAAGATTTTTCAGTCTTCTTCTTTTGACGAGTTATTTCGGATAACAATTTCCAAACAAAACTTGTGTTATATTGGAGACCTCATCCTCCATGTCATCGTTGTCTGTTATAATGCTACTAACTCCATTTACAAGATTTAAAGATATTGAAACTTTGATTCTAAAGAAGGAGATAAGCTTAAAAATTCAAATATTTGTTTGAATGCATCGTTTTTCTGTATATCGTGAACTTTTTAGTCTTCTGTCAGTTTATCTTTTGACAAGACAATCCGCAAAGGTTAGAGTCAACTTATCCGATTCAACTTCATTTGTAAACTGAATACATTTTGAAATTGAGTTAATTTGTTCAATAAGGTTTTCTTTTTCAGCTTTGTTAATCATGATAAATGTGTTATCTACATATCTGTAGTGAATTCCATGATGACAAATAAAATCAGTCAGTGCTTTGGTTTTTAGTCCTTACTTATCAAGAGCTATTACTACAATTGAAGATGTTGGTTATCCTATTGCATCTCCATCTGTCTGACAGTTCAGTGGCTCAAGTGGTCTAGTGGATAACGCTTTGGCGTTTGAAACTGTGGGGACTGGGTTCGAGCTTCGGTGGGAACATCATCACTCACTGGGAAATGCAGGTACATCCAGTTAACGAGTCCTAAATAAGACGAAATACGCATCCTGGATTCCACTGCTAGACACTATCCACCAAACAAATTGTAAAATTTGTAGGTTCTAAACAAATTTGTATGCATTTTGAAACCTCTTTTATCGATGATGAATACTTAGCTAATATTTCTTGATTGTTCACAAGTCCACATTTCATAATATCAAGTAATATACGGATGGTGGTAAATGGAAATATCGCATCAAAACTTGCCATCAAATCATAATTTTCACCTTTGTTTTACAGAAGCTCAGATGAATTTTTTTATTGATACTTCGACATATATGTGTTTGGATATTTTAAGTAGATGGATATTTACCGCTTGGTGTATGAACTTATATGGCACTAGGTTTCCATCTACACTATTTAGTATGTAAATCAATAAAGCCTATATATGATTGGCGCTGAAAAGTCAAGTAATCTTCATTCGAAGATGAACATCTAAAGTACGAGATACCTGATGGAGAGGTGAACATCTAGGAATCATTCAAACCATGGTGTAACGAAAGGAGCAAATGTCTTCGTTATCAAGTTTTTTTACGTTTTTCGTAATTTCCAGTGATTCATATAAAGGAAAAGAAGGTTGGTGAAGAGTCTTGCTTTTCGGCGATATCATTCTCAAGCTGTATAGTCACACATATCCATATATATACAGTACATTATCTTACTAACAAAAGGAATATTTCCAAAGATTTATCATTCGGATAACCAATCACGTAAGGTAGAAAGCGTTAATCGAATGAAAAGGTTATTAAAGTTAGATGAGCAAATTGAGTGACGTAATGTAGTTTTGCTAGTCGTGAGTAGAACCCAACGTAAAATAAATAAGAGTTAAGTTAGCAGCATCGATAATAAAGGCTAGAAATTTAACACAAGTGTTGAGGAAATACTACAATTAAAAAAAAAGAAAACATAAAACAAATTTTAGCATACTATGATAAGATAGATCAGGTTCCTTTGAGATTTAATGACTGGATACACTTATTCTGTAGGTATAATCCGGGATTCCATTTATGAACTGCAGTCACTTCTGTAGTTTGAAGATGTCTTATTCACACCTCTTTGGCAAGATTCCTGAATATTCTACAGATAACTTTGAAGTTGGTTTGGGGGGGGGGTTAGCTTGGTGTTCAGATTCGATCAGGTGTTCCAGAATAGACCTATTAGGAAGGGTCTTTTCTCTCCTTTATAAAACCATAAAGGTAAGCGTTCGATGATACGTTAGGATAGCAAACGCTGAGTACGGCTGACATATCTAGCAGATGAACCGATGGATAAACATTATTGAGGCCAGCAGCGACAGTTTATCCTCCACTTACTTTTGAAAATTAGTCAAAATTGAGACGCTAAAGAGCCTTTTGTCAATCATAAAATTCACTTTATTCCAAACAATTATAATTATAGAAAATGGAATTTAGCATCAGTTCCATACCTATTGCAATAATTTAACTCCTTTTGATAAATACGTAGATAAAGAAAATTTTAAAAACTTATAATCCACAAAAACTGAAAGTTGACAGAGCATAATGAATTACAAATAAATGATGTATTATATAATGCATGTATTATTATTCTTTGCTGTACTTCGCAGTTCACTTACTGAGTCAAAATGTTTATAAGCTCCTTTCTGACATTTACCTCTTCATGGAGGACCTGTGCTAAAAATGGTGTGGTAGAGTTGTATATTTATTAGCTGTATGAGCATAAATTCCTATGAAGTTTCTTCTGATTTTTCCCCAAAGATATACAGGAAGAAAGTTGTGAATAAAGATGTTCAGGGAAGACTGAGGACGAAGGATAAAGAATAATGAGTAGCATACAAGAATTTATAAATTGTAAGAGAAGAGGTTGAATGGGTTGTACCAGGAAGTTTCAACTTCTTTCTGTAATAAGTCTAGTGAAAGATCTGCTGAGACATCAACAGGATATTCGAGGACCAACAGCGATTCGAAGAGGAACCAACACAAAGATTAAAGATATTTGACTTTTACTCCTTATAACAGTGCCATGAATATTACAGGAATCATGGGAATGAGTCACCACTAGCAATTCTTCTTCTCATCTGAGAATAAAATCGACAGTGTGACATTTAGATGGATTAAGTTTAATACCATTTAGGTGAGACCACTTGTTAACTTCAGATAAGAATCAATTCGCAAAACAACAAATAAGTGCAGAAATTACTGTGCAAGAAATAGTTAGAACGTAGGTTTATGAAATAAAAGTTAGGTTTGGAAGAATACGGAAGATCAAGCAAAAAGCAAAACTGCTTTACTACACCCAAAGTTTCAGTATTTCTGCCGATGATTTTTATTTCAATTGAAAACTCAGATAGACAAATCTTGTAGGAAAATAAAGCATGGGTGGTTTTAATGGTTCAGGCTTCATGCATTTTGTAATGAAGCGTTCGGTGAAGCGGTTTACGAAGAGAGTGTTTAGCCTCTTTTTCAGTGTCGAGGTTGCAAATATTGCGGAATCTGAATGTATCTTAATGAACGGATTAGGTTTCATTTTGTTCGCTGAGGCACACAGTTATGGAAATTTGTGAGTTCTTCGTTCCATGTCGGCTTCGTGTAGATGGGTCTTCCTAGTGTTTCGTCATGCTGACGTCTTCTTAGTCAAACATCCAGTAAAGACACTTCAAGGATGTTACGAAGGTAATTTAAAAATACCAACATCGAAGGTTTGTTAGTAAGTAAATGATATCGAAACTAGTTACTCCATTTAACTTAAGATACTTGATGTTTTTTCTTAGACAAAGCCTGAAATACAGAAAATAAAACATTCAGTTTTGCGTAGGATTTTCTATGTACTTGGAAAAAAGCAAACATATATATATATAATGTAAGTTTTGAAAATCCCTAAAAATTATGTAAAAATGTTAAGTGTACTCTAGAAACTGATATGCATTCTACTGAGAATATTTAAACAGATGAAATGTTGAGTCTTTTCTCTCTTTCGATTGCTCACCCACCCACTCGCTCATTCACTCCTGCTATCTCTCAACTGAATAGCCAAAAAGTAAAAAAGACATTATGTATAAATCCGAATAAATTATAGATTTTATCGTAGAATCAAGAGAAAAGAAATCTGTCTTCTCACATAGGCTACATTTAAATGCAACTTCTATTTATGTAATTTATTCGACTTTGAAATCAAATGTATGAATGCGCATTTGTTTTTAAGCAAAAACGCATTTCCTTCCTAGACTCAAGTTGGTTGGTCTCTGTTTACATGCAAGCTTTAAGTAGAAATGTGTCGATCATATCTGGAGTTATTGAAATCTAGGATGAGGCGTTCGTCCTATTTGGTACTCATCAACTGCGTGTACCTGCAATCTCCAGTGAGTGTTAATGTTCTCACTGACACTAGAACTGTGCGTGAATTATTTCAGCCCAACTTAATCAGTCAGTGGAAATCATAAATTAACTTAAAAATCAATAAGAATGTATACCTGTTGCACAAAAGGTGTATGACGTGGCCCCCACTGAATGTTTCTTGCACGTTTGGAACATCCAGCTGACAAGGTCTTGGATTCCACCGCTAGTCATCAACAACCACAGTAACGTCATGTATCAAAACCTAGTTTATTAAATAGAAGGTGTGTGAGAAGAGCAAGGTACCTGCGAATTGCAAGAAATGCTACTTATTCAAACTTCCAAGGAAAAGGGATTTAAGATAATGTAAGAGGTGGCGCGGCATTATGCCACTGTCCATTCCAAACAAAATACTAAGCGGTATCATCCTGGAGAGAGAAAACATGCCCTGGATGAAAAACGTCGCCCGGAACAGGCTGAATTCAGGAGAAACATGTCATGCATCGATAAAATCGCAGCACTACTCATCATCATTGAACAGAGCTTGGAATGGCGGTCAGCTCTCTATCTCAACTTCATCAACTATGAAAAAGCCTTCGATCGCGCAGCGTGAATCAAGAAGTGATTTGGAAAATAATTCGCTACGAACAGTTTTACGACAATGTTGCGTGCTAAGTAATCCACAAAGGGAAACACATGGAATCCTTCGAATTAAAGACGCGAGTGAGACAAGCCTGGCCGGCTGGTTGGCAGACTGGATTATGTGACAGGCAGAGGCTGACAGTGAGGAAACAGACATAAAATAGGCCCACGCAAAAACATGGAGGATCTGAACTTTGCCGATGATACATGTCTGATTTCCCACAAACAGGAAGATATGCCAGTGAAAAGTGGCATATCGGCAGAAGAAGCATGAAGGATGGGCATTCAGGTGGACATAGAGAAAACACAGGTGATGAAGATTCCTGGACAACAGCATTAACAACGGACGACAATCAGCATAAATGGGAAAAATATGAAAGAAACAACCTCCATTACCTACCTGAGAAGCATCGTTTCAACTAAAGGTGGACGGAACTGATGAGGATATCAAAGCGAGAATCGGGAAAGCAAAGCTAGCTTTCAATGCTCTCAAGTCTGTGTGGAGATGAACAGCACTCAGCATGAAAAAAAGATCCGGATTTTCAACTCCAATGTGAAGTCAGTAGTACTTTATGGATCAGGAGATTGACGCGTAAGGAAGAGCACATCAAACAACCTACAGACCTTCATCAACAGCTGTCTTCGATCAATACTGCCCAAGATCAGGTGGCTGGCTAGAAAAGATCAGCAACAGAGATCTCTGGCAGCGAACTAACTTAGCAAGAACCAAATGTGCAGCAAATCTGCAGGAAGAAATGGAGGTTGATTGCCCATACACTGAGGAAACGAACCATCATCAAGTGACATTCATCACACCTCAGGCCATCACTAGAGTGGAACTTGAATGAGAAGCGGCGAGTTGGTCGTCAGTGTTTGGGTGGCAACGAGATCATGTGAAGAGGAGATGTAAGCATGTGAGCAGACGTGGAGTCAGATGAAAACGTTATCGGAGAACCGAACGCAATGGAGACATCCAGCTGAAGCCCTATGCCCCTCCAGGAACTACAGGAAACAATGATAATAAACATAATAAAGCTCGCCTCAGTAACGTGCAATATGTATTGGCCGTAAGGTTTACACAAAGAGAAATCTATCAATCACAATATGCATAGGTGACCTTCAAGTTTTCAGCCTCTTCAAAAACCATGTGTGCCTCTGTCCATCGCCAATTTAAGCAACTTGATATTATTTTGGAACCATTACTCTCGTTAATAACAAATATTATTTTCGTAGGATTTCATCATTAGCTGACATCGGTTAGAAAACCACTGATAAACCTGGGAGTTCTGGACTGATATTTCATCCTAGTTCGGGGCTTTTCATTAGTACTCACCCACCGCCACCGTTTGAACCCAGGACCTTTTTGGTTACAAGGTGAGCAAGCTCTTGGACCACTAAGCCACTGCTACCTGATTCAATGGTCAGCCAGCTCATGAATTCTAACTTCAGCCTATTCACAACGTAGCGCAACCACTTCACAATGTACTCTTCGATGAGTTACTTTCTGATGCAGAGTCCCAAGCCAGGACGAAACATCTGTCCAATACTCCCAGGTTTTCCAATGGTTTTCTAACTGATATCAGATAGTGATAAAATCCTACAAAAATCAAACAAAATTACCTACAAAAGCAATACTTGAAAATTATTATTTAATTAGTATATTCGTGTACAGTTGTAGAACATGATGAGCAAGCTGTCTAAAAGACCATTCTTATTTGCATCCTTCCTATCTGTTTAATAATTCTGAAAACACAAAAACCCTTATTTTCATCTAATACCCCATCTCTCAGAAATAATTCATCACCTTTATTTCAAGCAGTACAACAAAAGTTAAGTGTTTACTGAATGCAGATTAAATCTGTTCGCACTGAGTGTTACTCATAACCCCCAAAACAATTTTTTTTTAAATAGATCATATGTAAGCGATTTTATCTCCTTTATCTTTGATTACAGCTTGATTCCACACAGTATTTCCATTACAGGTATGGAATTTTCAGCATGGATATCGGTAGCCCAAATTTACAGGCCGACCATAGATATCGGGTGTGCGCCGGCAGGGGATCGAACCCCGGACCATATGCATGGTCGGCGAGAGTCCTAACCACTGTGCCACCGAAATTGTTGACATAAATGTCTTGAAATCACTTGAAGTGAATACTTTAACTCATAAATAATGATCATGAATTTATTAAAGTTACTAATTTTTACAAAAAATAAATGACTGTCCGATGTTTAGAACACTTCGATCTAGCTAATGAGCACTACTGATATGGGTGGTATCAAACTACTCAAATCAAACAATCAGTAGTATGTAGAAGCATGCATTCTGACGGTTGAACAATGCATAAGAATGAAAATTAGCTTTAAGTAGTGTGTTTAGGCCATTAAAATATTTCAAAATAATGATGAATATTCAAAATGTAGATTATGCGAAGGGGGGGGTTAAAGATTAGTAATTGTAGACAAAGGTTGCGTATTACGAAAATCGTCCAGCAAAATTTGGATGTTAATGAAACAGAATGTCATAGGTGAAGACAGTGAACAACAATATGATATCACTGGATTCATCGCCCTTATTCACCAATGTGCTCTTGAAGGAAACAATTGATTACATAGGTAATGAATTGAAAATGCAAGGTATAGAGATAGTAATTCCTTTGTATTCCCTAAGGGTGTACAATGAACGTAAATTACCCGTTCAGTAAAGAAATATATAGACAGTCCGATGGCGTTGTCATGGGATCATCACTAGGCCCGATTCTAGCAGAGGGAATGTGATATACAATCTTGATTTCTATTGCCGATATATTGATGATGCATTGCCGGTAGTTAAGAAAGAAAATGAAGCTAAAGACAGATTGGATAAATTCTAAAGAGCACATCCTAGCATAAGCTTCACCGAGGAAGAAGAAGAAAACTGGATGCCATAATGAATGACTGAACGAACATACGGAAACCTACTTCCACTGGACAATATACTCACTTCCTGAGCTTCATAACTCTATAATACAAACGTAATCTGCTTAGATGTCTGGTTCACCAAGCTAGAGTTATCTGTTCAAACGAGATACTGAACGAAGAACTCAGAAATATTCGCTATCTACCAAGTAGAAACGCATATACAACCGAATTCGTGAACAAACACATGAAATTAGAAAGTGTAAAGTTGAAGTTGCCAGCTGTTACTCAAAACGCAGTCTTCCTGAAATCATACCTCACGGGTGGTGTCAGTAGCGGCACCTTATCACAGTGTCTGAGAATGGCATTGGCAACTAAGCTATGCTGTACATTCACTAGCCGACCAATATTTAGTTCAATAAATAAAGACACTGCTCTGTTTCACCTCTTCCATGTGTATTTACCAGTTTAACTGCCGGTGTTGAGCTAGTTATATGGAGCGCACGATCGGGCAAGTTCATCGTCTTGGTTCGGCAAACGTCCGAATAAAGCCGCTATTCGCAGTTCAATACCAGCTCATCTCGTCGATACTGGATGGCAAATCGACTTTAACAAAGCTTTTAAAGTTGTTTAGCGTATATCAGGCAACTTTTCTTATGCAACACGAGTAAGAGGCTGTCAGAGTTCATCTGAACAATCCAAACCTGTGTATTTTCAAAAGAAATTTGTACAGCCTCTTTTTCTTTGCCATGGCCAACTATATAATATGTAATAATTTTTTAAAAACAACTTTCCTCTCATCTTGTAACCATCTTTTGACTTTGTTAATCTTTGCAATTCTAGCTTATTCTACTGACTTGTTTTTATTTCACGCAATCCTACTTTTCTTCTACTATTTCAAGTTTTATGTTTTACATATGTTGTCTTATTGAAGCAATATTTCGATGGATTGATTTTTGAGTAACTACATCCTGTAATACTGTCTGCTAGTCTGGTTTTACTCTGTATCAAAAGTAGTATTAACTATTCAAAGACTGAATACTAAATGAAATGAAGACTGTTCCGCTTGATAAAATGATTCAAATGAAATATGTACAAAAATAAGATGGGACCTTTTATGCTAGCACTTGACAAAATATATTGAAAAGAAAACAAGAAAGTCATCTTCTGGATCAGGTCTAAAGTTTAGGCGAAACGACGTCAAGTTCACATTTTTAAAAAAACTATGGAAATACTTTTCTTGCATGTTATTTAACCTTCTTTGGAGTCTTTTAATGACCTGAAGCTGTTTTCTTTATAATGCAGAAGAAACACATGAGATTCTGTACTACATCACAGTATTGTTTCAAGTCTTGATAAAGGCGAAACGTTTTCTTCAGGCCTCCTTTCTAAACTATACTGCTGGTTTCGAATTTAGTCCTAGTAGGCGGATTTCAGCACGCACCGAGTTCTGGGTTATAAGGCGGCTGTCTTCTTATTATTTGGGGCGGGAAACAACATATGCAGTCTACATCTTTGCTAACGGAAATGGGTGTGCTTCGAAGTGCTGTTCTTTCTTCATTTTTTCCCACCTTTACGTGATCTCCGGTATTCTTCAGAAACTAACTTTACCAAATATGCCAATAGTTTGATTGTTTCTCTCTCAGTAGTTTTTGCATTTATTCGTCGCAACATGAATAGGTTCTTATCGGAAGTTGACAAATTGTCTCATCTAATTGATCTCTTTCTGGATCCATTTGAATGATTTACTGTCGATGTTAGTTTCAGATTCGAAGAAGACTTGAGTGAACTGATTCAGTTGCATAACTCGTGCAATATTGACGGCACTGTGATAGGGAAGCAATCGAATATTTCCTATCTCGGCATCAGTTTCTCTCCAAGTCTTTGTTCATCGTCTCATATCCTGTTGATTTCTAAACATATTTTTCGTTAGACTTATTACAGAAAGAAACCGACACTTTCTGAAATAACTCAACCTCTTCTCTAACAATCCATTGATTCATGTATTCTGCCTGTTCTTCTTTATTCTTAGCCCTTATTCCTCGCTGCACTCCTCGGAAAAGTCTGCATCATACTATGTAGTACATCAAAGGCTGAAGAATTAATAATGCGCCCTTGTATCATCCAACTGACACTATTGTCAATAGACACTTCAATTTTTGCAAGCATGTGACTGAAGCTATTCTGTCTGATACTGGACATCTTTATTCTCAACGTTTTCCTTCTATATCTTCGGGTAAAACCAGAAAGAACTTCATGAGAATTCATGCCTGTATAGCTAAATATAAAATTCTACCATGCCATATTTAGTTCGGGTTTTGTGTGAAAAGTTAGATTGCAGGAAACAACCTATAGACAGTTCAAATCAGTAACTGGACCGCAAAGTATAAGCATATATTATCACCACATATATTGCCTGTGATACTTTCTACTTATACTTCATTATGTTTCCACCAACATTCTGTTTATAGTGGCTACAATAATAATATTATTGCTTTAAATTTTATGTATATATACAGACTTCTGAAAACAGCTAAATCGCTGCAGTATGTATGAAAACGCTGAAAAATTTCATTCTGTATTATTATGACTGTTTGGAATAAAGTGATTATTACTAATAACGCACATAAACTGAAACGTCATCTTCATTTCGAATGTTCTTCAATTTCTGACTGATTTTACAGTCTTATAACTCACTTAGATAGCTTGGGGTTAAATTCACAATAATACTTTGGAGGGAAGTTGATTCTCTTAAAGAAAGACCTTTATTAAGCTTTCTCAGTGAATTCCAAGAAATTTATGGCTACCTTCTAATTTCAAGACAACTCGTGGATATTTTGTTGAGGTCTTTAAATCTTCCAGGCTGTTCAATATTCAAAGAACACAGAGTTAACTGTGATTTAAGGAAGGCACCGCAGTCAACTCAACTTGAGCATAGTATGTGCTCAATATCGCATTCCCACAGCAGCCTCAATTTAATGTTTTACCACATTAATTGTTAAATTATCCAACTCACTTAAATTATTTCAATTTTTATGAGCTGTAATTTCTATGAGTTATGATGTAACCCCACTGAACGTTTCTCCTGTTTTCTGTCTTCTCTCTCACTTCACTCCTTGCTTTGCAATCAACATAAACTGAAAACTAATTGAACCACATGTTTCAACTAACAACAACTAACAACCTTCTTTCTGATATCATTCCAGGTTGGAAATATGTTGTCCTCATCCTATTATATGTGTGTTTTTATATGTGTTTAATTAAAAGAAACGTTATCAGAGTCAAGGTTGAAATAATGTGGCTTAAAATATTTACTTAGGGGTCAAAATCACAGATTAGAGATGCGAAAACTATCTATAATAAAGACTGAAAATATTGTTGTGTAAAATAACCCATGATTTTGAAATGCAATTTAACATGCAACTTTCACATAGGGAACTGGAGCGGCTCAGACAAGTCCTAACAGAGAATGGATATCCTACAAGATTTATCGAGAAAAACACGAAGTTGAAGCAAAATCCTGAAAGAACTTAGACGATGCCGAAGAAATTCCTGTTTATGAGCGTTGAATTTAAAGTTTATACCGCAGCTGAGGTCCTGAAAAATCGCTTATGCAGATCACTGAGGAAAGCCTTCTTTTCGACCAAGCTGTGTATCAGTTTCTTCAGCCGACAAATGATCAGTGGATGTGTAAAGGATAAACTGCTGCTTTAGGCCACCTCAGTGTGTGTATAAAAATTCATTTGCTCATGTGAAGTTAGTTATATTGGCCGCACAAAGTGCACACTTTCCAAACGCATGTCTGAACACTATCCGCATGGTTAGCAAAAGTACAATGCAACAAAAATACTAGCTCAATTCTTTAGTACATGGTGAACTCAAGCCACGTAGCTCCAGCAGAGTCGTCTTTAAAGATCATCTACAAAATGAGGCCAAATGGTACAAAGCGCGTCAGGTTTCGGCTTCTGTGCATGGCGGAGGCGCCGGCAATTTACCAATACAACCCTGAACTCTTTCTGCAGAGACAGTTTGTCCAGTCTCTTATTCTACCTTGATCTTAACCTCTTCACTAGTCGTTCCCTGTAAAAAATTTTAATTTTAGTTTGCTTTCACTTTATTAATTAATTTAGTATTATCAATTCTGAACATTTTCCCACCCTCTTCACTCAAATAACTTTTTTCTCACTCAGCAACAATTTTAATTTTAACAAATTTCCAGAGCTTTCTTCCTTTGTGCCATTGAATACTACGTAATTTACATTTTTTATTTTTACTTCTAAAGCCACTTCTGAGTAGTTGTATCAATTTTGTCATCCCCTATTACTCAACAATAGACTACTATACATTTTTGGTAAGTATGAATACGACTGTACAGCCTGTGCGGATGATTTCGTCGATAAAGAAATTTTTCTTCGCTGAATTTGTTTTTTCTTTTCTTCATGATTTCAGTTGATAGAGAGTTCAAGTCTGAACAAAGAATTTAATATTTTCATACAGTGATAAAGCAGTCACGTAATAATGATAGAAGATGAGTAAGATTATGAGTTGCTAATAAGTTGAGTAACAATAGATCGACTTCAAATCAAGTCATAGGAAAAAGAAACAAGCAAAATTACACTTTGTCAAAGGGTAGTTTGGTTTAAGCCAGAGATTACGTAATCAAATGAGAGAAAGAATAAAGACATCCACTTACAAGGGTAAGCAAAGGCTGAATTTTAGGCGTCTGATATAGATTGCTTCAGCAAACCTGAGAAAAATTGAGATTTTTTTGAATAAAGCAAGAACAAAAGTGGTTTGTGCAGAATAATATGGTACCATCATTGTTTATTTCGTTGGCTTCTCATCACCTGCTTACAGCCTAAATAAATTATGAGGTTTGCGTACAGGAAAGTTTTAACATACTTGCAAATTTTTACATGTTTTCAGTTGACAAAAAGTTCCACAGTAAGTGAACAGTGCTCAGAAAATTGCGCTTATATAGTTTTTACACAGGCGGTTCAAGTTTAAACAAAATAGATGTACGCATACAATGGCAAAAGAGTTACGTAATAAAGACGAAATATGAGTTAGATACAGAGTGACTAATAAATTAGGTAACAATGTACTGAGTTCAACTCAAATCATAGAAGCAAGAGACAAGCAAAATTACAGATTATATAAGGGGGTGAGGTTAAAGACAAAGATTACGTAATCAGATGAGAGAATAAAGACATTCAGTTACCAGGGCAAAGAAAGATTAATAACTGCTTCTTTTTGAACACATAAATCCGGTTTCAAGCGTTTGATAGAGATCGCTTCGGCAAACTTAAGGAGAATTGAACTCCTTTGTCTCTTGATAATTTTAAAGGATTTCTCGAATTCTACCTCATGACCCGTGTCGAGAAGATGTCTATTAGTAGTGCTGCTATAAGAGTTTGTTCCCTTGAGAAGTAGGCTTTTTGGCACATGTTCAGAAAATCGAAGGTGTGCCCTTCTTTCTGTTCTCCCAATGTAACTGCTCCCGCAGATACACATAAATTTGTATACACAGTTGGAGTTAACATGAGAAGGGTATCTATCGACTTTTGACTGCACCAAAGAGCATGTTGTTGGATGGATGAGAACCAACTTAGCTGCAGGATAAGCTCTGGCTAGTGATGTTCTCAGTCTTCTGTTGACCATTTCTGCAATGTTTTCACCTTTAAAATCTAGTTGAATGAAGACAGACTTTTTTCAACTGTGATTTGTTTGGTATTTGAGTCTTCACATCTTCCATATTTGTTTATGAATCTTTGAGGGTAACCGTTATTCTTCAGCACCTTTTCGGGAAACATAAATTCTTCCTCTAGTTTCTCTGTAGAGCATATTCTCCTTGCTCTATAGTACAGAGTCTTGACTAGTGCTCGTTTATAGCTATTTGGACAAAAACTATTAAAATGTAAGTATTGTCCATTCCATGTAGGCTTTCGGTAAATTGACCTCTGGAGATTATCATCTTCTAGGCGTTGCATGGCAATGTCAAGGAAATGGAACTTCCCGTCATTTTCATGTTCCATGGTAAATACAATATTTGTATGTGCTTTGTTGAGTAGACTGAGTAGGTAGGAGGCATGACTTTCGTTGTTGTATACTACTAATGTGTCATCGACATATCGACAATAGGAAGTTGTTTGATCGATTGCACGCTTCAACTTTGTTTTCTCAAGGTTTGACATGAAGATATCTGCTAGAACAGGGCTAAGTGGACTGCCCATGGCTACACCATCTATTTATCGGTAAAGAGTAGGCGTTTGAGTTCTGACTCTGGTAGTGGAAGCAGATCAGAATGTTGACAAATTATTTCAATGGTTTCATTGATCGGGATCATTGTGAACAAGGAGGTTGCATCAAGTGAGACCATGAACTTATTTAAAGCGTTCATATGATTCACGCTTTCGGCGAAATGAAATGAGTCTTTTATGGTTTTTTTGCAATTTACACCTCATGACCCATTTCAAGGAGATGCCTGTTGTTGGCACTATTGTAGGCGTCTGTTCCCCTGAAGTCTGTGTCAATTGACATCATTTGGGAATTACAAGTATGTAAAAATTGTTCCTTAAATAAACATAGTAACATCTTTCAACTGTAAGCAGCTGATGACAAGCCAATCCATAAAATGATCGTACCATCTTATTCTACACAAATTGTTATTCTTGATTCATTCAAATTCATAAAGCGGAATAAATGTAATAAGCTTCTTGTTCACTGTGATTTATTTTGCACTATATCTTCAGATCGCTCTTATTCTTTATTAATTATAATATTTTAATTCTTGATAGTATTTATAAAATGGACAGAATTTTCAGAGGAGCTTATTACATGATATTTTCCCTTCGTACAATATCTTCAAGCAAAATGTTAACTGACAGTATGTCCTGTGACACAGCTGTCTCCGTGCTGAAGGATAAACCAGTCCACTATGACATATTTGATATATCTCTTTCCTTCAAGAAATCCATGATATCTAGTTGAAAGCCAGTTGTAAGATGTTCAGAAGTATATTTTGAGAGCCAAGGACATAACGGAAGAACGGTTCTCTCATGTATTGGAAGACTTTACCACCCATAATCAGGCCTTTGCTGAAGTTTAGTCAGAACTTGAGAACCGGAAGCTTGTAAACATTCTAAACACACACAAGAGCAGATTATAACATAAGAGGCTATATCAAAATCGGTTAAAACAAACCGAAGGAAAGAAAACATTTGCAACAGAGAGAGATGAAATGTTTGAGTATCCCAAGTAGGGTACATCAAGTCGGGTGTGAGGACAGCTACTCGCCACTGACAATAACTAGCTGTCGCGTTATATTGTAAACTGGCAGAAGTGAGAATTCATGGGCTGACCAATGGATCAAGAACAAATGGCTGAATGTTCTATGAACTCGCCTGATAACCGGAGGGTGCCTGGCTTCGAATCCCAATGGGTGCGTACAGATGAAGAGTCTCACACTAGGCTAAAACAGATGTCCAGTAGTTCAAGGACACAACACTTGAATCACGAGTTAGTACAAAATGAAATACCTGAACAACATAACAAAAACATTTAGGTCAGAGGAAATAGATTATAATTAGAAATATAAGTTGACTTCTTCAAACACTAACGAATATTATAGATAAATTATTTATGTGTTGGTTTTCACATGAATTATTCCGCTACAGTTTTTGAGGATTGTCATACACATTCTCCAAGGAGAACAATCGAAAAAAAGAAACAGATTTGCATGTCAATATATTCATGTCATGAAATGTCTTCAAGCTCATTATAAGTAAATATGAACAGTTAACAGGTTTTATTCTACTCTGTTCGGGAAAAAGTTGTTAAATTCGGCAAATACACCAACAGTTTCATGCACCAATCGCTCTATAGGGACACGCCTGTAAACATCCTTTATTCACATAAACCTTTTTTGATTAAAGGTTCGGATGATGCTACTTATTACATTGAGCTGTTATATTTTCGCATGGACAAGTTCACGTGGCATTTTTAAAGTTGCGGATATATATATATATATATATGTATGAAACAGGAAATAGTTTGGGACTCTTCATGAGTACACACCCACCGTGGTTTGAATCGAAGACCTTCTGGTTACAAGGCGATCTCAAACAGCTTTAGGCGAAATTAAATTTCCGGCATTATTCTTATCCAAAACCAATATAATCTATCATACGAATAAAATCATAAGTAATAATTCTTCGATTTACATTACTCATTTAGCGACAATCACTTGAATTATGTATATCATACTACATTAATTTTCCCATCCACCATGATATATATGCTTACAAATTATTGATATTAGACGGTTGGAAGCGATTGGCAGGAAGCTCTACCTGACCTGGGTTTCGTGTTAGTTTCCACTCACCAGTCAGCAAGACGTATCTGCAAACTTGAAGGAACCCATATCTCTTTTGAGATTCGAACCCGAGCCACACAGCGACACAGTCAGAGATGTTGGCATTGAGCAATTTGTGCTTGCGACTGACCTCCTGTATTAGACACTTTGGTTGGACATGACTGCGACTGTAGCACTGGATGATGCCAGTTCGAATCGAAGGAAGGACATGCGTTTCTTCAAGGTTGCAGATACGCCTTGCTGACTGGTGAGTGCCAACTAGCATGAAACCTAGGGGCGGTAGGGCTTCCTGCCAGTTGCCTCCAACCATCCGTTACCAACAATTTACAATGCACGCGATGGCCACAGTGTAAACGTGACTGATAGAATTCAGTGCGCACCAAACAGAGGACTAGACACATAACACTAGTCGTTCTCTGCAGTCTATATCAGCCGGCTCCATGATCAATTATAGACCTTCATTTACTTTTCATACGGTTTTCTCCATTCAGAGTTCACTCGGCAGCCTATTTGATAGGATATTACTCAGTACTATCCATAGAGTATGATTGATTCATCTTCCCTTTCTTCTGCATAATTTTGGGTTCTTTGTTGGTTTGTTGTCAGAATTAACTATTGTGTATCCCTTCTGGCTAGACATCTGATCTTTAGTACTTGTCGAAGACAGCTATTGATGGAAGTTTCCAGTCTTATGGAAGTGCTTTTGATGACGCGTTCATGAATTCTCAGAAGCATGTAAAAGCTCCAACTTGAAAGTGATGTTACCAATTCAAACCTCGTTCCATATGCTAAGTGCATTACATCTATACACTGATTTCAGAATTAGAGTTGTCTGCCTTGAAATGCTCGTATGTGTTGCATGTAGTCAAACGATGCTGACTAGATTAAAGAGAGATGTGACCTCCTTCAAATTTCTCTCATCGATTGTTGCTGATGCTTTCCATTTGTTAGTTACCTTTGTCACCACTGTCTTCTCTGTCTTTCTGTTGTACCTCCTGTTTAGTTTTCGCCTGTAGACCTCCGAGTTTATGTGACGTTAGACATAAATCTCTCGTGTCTTCTACAGCCATTTTGTTGGCTCAAAGTATGCCCTTTTCATTGCTCTCCACTATGTAATAATTTTTCTCAAATTTATACTTCTCGAGAAAAGTGATCAGTTGAAATGTTTTCAAAAATCAGTGAGTGGAACAATACAACCTCACAACATCTTCGATTAGTAAAAGAAAAAAGTGCCTGTAGCCACACAGCTGTTTCATCGTATTCTATGATACTTCGGCAGTTGACACCCATGGCATGACATGAATAAAGGAGTCGGTCGTTTTGATACTCTTAAGGCTAAATAACAGTTCAGTGTTTGTGTTCACTGAATCTTGACAGCAATGTCGCAGTTGAATTACAAACTGACATCAACTGAAGATCCACTGAAATACAGTGAGTACTTGACAACAGTTTTATTTCAGTATAAGAATCTTCAGCAATGTGCAATCACAGTCTGATCTGTGGTCAAATCAAGGAACTTGTTGGGACAAAATGAGCTCGTGTACCATTCAGCCACACAGGAAGAATATATTGACCAATGAATTCCAACCTTTGAAGTCAGTATCATCCACATGTATTTATCATTTCATCAACCTCGGTGGACCCTACTGTTCACCACTCTTCATTAGCAATTCAGACAACTTCATTATGTAGTTAGTCACTTATGAGCTCTGGATTAATTCTAAGGAGCTGGTTTCAAGAGATCTGATAATGAAATAACTTCAGTAACAGGACTAGTGAGAATAGAAGAGTACGAGGTGGTATTTTTGTTCTGGTTTCTGACTCTTTACCATCTGTCAAATACCTCATGGTTTCCGGTAGTCCTTTAACTGAAGTCAATTCTTGACCACACTTTGAACTTGAGTGTTGGTGGTTGAATGAACTGGAGCTTATATATTATTATTGTTTCCTTAAGTTCCTAGAGGAGCATAGAGCTTCAATCGCACGTCTCCAATGTGTTTGGTTCACTGCCAACGTTTTCATCACCTGTCTACACGTCTGCACACATACTTTCATTTCTTCTTCACATCACCTCCTCCATGTCACCCAAACACTGATGACCAACTCGCCGTCTCCCATTCGGGTTCAACTCGAGTGATATCCTGGCGTGTGATGGATGTCACTTGATGATGGTTTGTTTTCTCAGAGTAGTCCAATCCACCTCTATTTCTTCATGCATATTTGTTGCACATTCGGTTCCAGCTCATTGTCAGAGATCCCTCCCTGTTGCTGATCTTTTCTGGCCGGCCATCCGATCTTGAATAGTGTTGAGTTAAGATGGCTAATGATAAAGGTTAGCAGTTTGCTTGAGGTGTTGCTCATGACACGGTGCAGCGACAAGTCTCTGATCCATAAAGTAGTATTGACTCAACATTGGATTTGAAAATCCGCATCTTACTTTCATTTTCATGCTGAGTGCTGTTGATCTACACACAGACTTCGGAGCAATGAAAGCTTGTTTTGCTTTCACGATCCTCAATTTGATGATATCATCATTTTCGTCCTCCTGTAGTTAAAACGATGCTTTCCAGGTAGGTAGGTTAGTGAAGGAAATCACTCTTTCAGTTAGCTCCCATTTATGTTGATTGTTTTCTGTTGTTGTTATTGTTGCTGTTGGCCAGTTATCGTCATCACGTCTGTCTTTTCTGTGTTCACCTGAAATCCTATCTTCACTGGATGATTCCTCTGTCCACATTGTCAAGGAACGTAACCATAAGTTCCTACTATTTGCGATCGACTATCGACTTTAACTCAAAAACACCAATATTTGTAGGAACTTATATTGTTCGGCAATTAAAATCGAAAATGATGCAGAAGTCCATAAACAAATGTTTTATAAGGAATGTATTGTACTTTTATTCGTACTCCCTCGTCTTCTTTTTCAACTTGTACGCGATTGAATCATTCTTGACTTCGAATTGCCCGACAATGGCGACCAAGGTCAATGAACTGACTTTCACAGCCAACTTGTTGCTTTTCACTTGCATATCATCGGCAAATTCAAGATGCTGCAAGTATTGTGTTGGTCGATTTCATGTCTGTTTCCTCGCTGCCCACCGCTGCCTGTCTCATTGTTGAGTCTACCATAATCAGGATAATCATTGGAGATAGTAGGCAGCCAGCCAGCCTTGTGTTAATCTCGTCTTCAGATCGGAAGATTCCGTCAGTTTCCCGCTGTGGCTAACCTGGCATGTAGCATTGTCATACAGCTTTTGGATGAGATGTATAATTGTCGGTGGCACCCCGTAGTAGCGAAGTAGTTTCCAAATCACCTCTCGATCGATGCTGTCGAAGGCCTTTTCAAAGTCGATGAAGTTGAGATAAAGAGGTGACTGCTATTCCAAGCTCTGTTCAATGATGATCTGTAGTGCTGCAATTTGATTGATGCATGACTTGTTCCTCATGAATCCAGCCTGTTCCAGTCGAAGTTTTTCATCCAGGACGTGTTTGATTCTCTCGAGGATGATGCGGCTTAGCATTTTACTTGCGATGGACAAGAGCATAATGTCACGTCAGTTCTTGCACTGACCTAAGTCTCCTTTATTTGATATCTACTATTTTTTCTTATTGTCTCGCACGTCTTTTGTATTACATATTTCAGCCGGGTCGTTTGAATACTTACTAGAATGGAGTTTCTGTTAGCTTAAATAGAACTCTACATCTTGGTTTAAAGTCAATTTTTTTTGGAAGACCATATTTCGGTAGCTGGCACTGAAGTAACAACAATTAACATCCAAGGATTTTGGTAATGTTAACGTCTAATAATCACCAGTATTTACATACTCAGAATACCATCACTCATTGGGGGATTGCGGGTACATCCAACTTTGACGAGTCCTAAATAGGTATAAATTCACGTTATCCTGGATTCGATCTCTAGTCACCACCCACCAAATTACATCAGGTTAAATCCTCAGACATCATCGGAACATCCGCACAATCAGCTGACATATCAACAGAGGCCAAACACATCAGTCCATTGAATCACCGGGCACTTCCGAAATGAATTAAGTAATAAACCTATTTTTATTTGAAATTTTTTATAGAAACAAGTAGTTCTGATTTTTATTTTGCGGAAATTTTCAATACAGCTAAATATATGTGACAAGTTGATTTCACTTATGACTGATGTCTCTTGCCGCCATATTTTCATACAGGCAAAAGGAAAACACAACTGAATGAGTATTGTCGCTTCACTCATCCATGACTGAAAGTTTTACAGTGAAGGTTTGCACAGACAACTAACCAAACTAACTAACTAACTAACTAACCAACACTTGTCAAGCTAATGAGGAAAATATTTTTTTGATTCCGGGAAACGAGAAAATTATGTATGACTGACATTTAAGTGGTTTATTGTCTGATTTACGCAGTGTGGCAATAAATTGACTGAAAATCACTGAGACTGTTGTTTCGTCATAGACGAGACTTTTCAGACCTAGTTGAGCATATGTATATATGGAGGGATGTAGTGGATTGAGTCAAGCGTGTAGATGTTTTGTGTGTTCAATTCGATAATAATAATGATACTAGTTTTAGTGAACTTTCTAATGAACAGAAAAATAAAATCTTTATTTTGTTTTAAATTTCCTCCATTTTTTTTCAACTGGTTGAGTGAAAAATAAAATGTTTTCTCTACGCTTCGTTACGTATGCAAAAATTATGGCGGATAAACATTTTTTCAAAAACAATTATAATATTGCGTGGACAGTGCAGGTTTCTGTATGTGGCTAAATCCCTATCTCTGTATGTTGTAATTTTCTGATTTTCGTTTTCGTATATGAGGATTTGTAGTGAGACTACTCTTTTTATGAAAGGAGTGTATTTTATAGGCTTTCTAAAAATAACACTGGGCATGATAAAAAGCTGTCAATATTTGTCATAAATGGGTAAGGAATTTGACAAATCACAAAAAGCATTTCTAGGAGGTACTGCAGAGGTTTTTTGGTAACTGCCTTCCCTGGCCAGAAAGATTTAGAGAAAAAAAAACTTAGAGAATGAAGATGGATCGGACACACACTAAGCAGACCACTGGATAATTTTGGACGCCAGGCAGTGCCTAGAGTGAAACGCAGACTGTAACCAATGAGTGGGGCGATAGTCTGAGAGTGACAATACTGAGATCTTGTAAGGAGGAGAAGTAAGCTGATTGATAATTGTGGGGCCATTTGAAAAGGACTGCAGAGAAAAATACAAAATGAGGATGTGTTTTTGAAGCTCTGTGTTCCACTGAGAACCTATAGGAATAAACATAAACAATGGAATTATTTCACTCTGTTTTTTTCGGCATTTTGGGCGTAAAATTATGATAATAACCATAGAGCCTCAGCGGCATATTTTTATTGAGCCCTGTTCTCAGCCGCCATTTTCAACCGGAACCACCTTATCAACAATGTCTCGTTCCCTCTCCATATGATTTTCTGCATGTCAACCTTCGAAACTCAACCCTTTCCAGTAGAGGGCCAGTGCCAGGTGTCATCTGAATTGCCCCTCAACGAACGTCTTACGCCCCCGCCATTTGTTTCTGAATATTGACCGGGCATTATGTGCTTCAATGGTACATTATACGCATATCAAACATAAATGAGACATGTAATGGTAACTTGGAAGACTTTTGACCATTCGGTAAGCCAACGTTTCATCATGCACATAAGCTTCTCAATGGGAATCGCTGAGTTATACTGACAAACTGTGAAGAGTAGCACCTTTAGTTTTGGTATGAAAACAGATATTGACAGATAATACACGGCTGTATCAGGAAATAAAAGAATGAATAGCAGCTAAGCAGTTGATTTTTCCATTACCATGTAGGGTAGAGAGAAAACCAGAGGCAGTATTTTGCAACACGGTGAGGAGTCCACACTGTATGAATAAAGCCATTGCTACAATTTTTCCTATTATTATTACTAGTGACTCATTACAGGGTCGAGTGCTTGGTTGAGTAATACTGCAGGACCAGATATAGTACAAAGCAGCTATTCAGTACAACCCTGGTTTCCAGTGTTTTCCGAAGTGACACCGTTACGTGACTTAACTTGGAATTATTCAAAGTCCTGCAAATCAACACTTGTAAAACCTGTACTATGTGTGTTCAGTCAAAAGAAGTGAAAAAGCCAGGGTTTATGTTCGTTCCGATTTGTTCCTAGTGGAACACAATCTTTCTAGCTTCGAATTTTGAAGTTTCGGTAACGCCTGTGTGATTTTTTCTGGTCTCACGCCCAGTCGTACCTCATCTCTTGGCTTTTTTGCCAGCCAGGCGAGGTTTAGAAGTGTGCTGCCCTAGAATCGAAACCGGACAGCGCGTCAATTTAGAGAGAATCCTACCTAAAAACCATCAAACCTAAATATAACTTTATATACCTCCATTGCTGTCAAGTGAAATGACTGAAGACATTGCGAAGTGATCACGCTATGTCATGATTTGGCAGAAGTTCGAATTCATGGGCCATAGGACCGGGTCACAGTGGCTTAATGGTCTACAAGGTCGCTGGCCTTGGAGCCAGAATATCCTGAGTTCGAACCTCGGTGGGCGCTTACTGATGAGTAGTCATAAAACAGGACGAAACAGCTGTTCAGTACTCCCAGGTTTTCCAATGTTTCTCTAATTTATGTTAGCTCATGATGAAGTCCTCCAATAAATCAAAGAAAGTCCTTAGAATACGAACACGAAAATATTTTATTGATTAACGATGCCCATTCAAAATTTTAAAAGATTGATTATTGAACAAAAGATATGCTTTTCGATCACTTCATCATCAGATGCTACAGTTACATATTCGTTATAATGAAAGATTGGTTGTAATGGACAACATTAGTTGTTTGTAAAACAGTAACATCGAATCATTTACATCAGAATTCCAAACATTATTTGCAATTAGGTTGTAAATAGATTATAGTCCAACATATATAAGTATGTGGTAATATGTAAAATTGTAATACTGAATTGTACACCAATATTACAAAGTAAATGATTTGGAATGACAACGAACGTGAAGTATTAAATTTTCATGAGTCATGTTCATGCAAAGTTTTATTCATATTGATTATAAACTTCAGATGGATGGATAGTCATGTCAAGGACAGGGATAGAGAAAGAAGATTTTTGGAGTTGAATTTCATGTGTGCTGTGTTTGAGTCGATGTGTAAGTTAACAACTACGTTTAAATGAGCAGGCAAAAGGTTAGTTAATGCAAGTGTAATGATAAGGTGTAGGGGAATGGAGGGCCTTATCAAAAGGCTGATGTAATAAGGTATTTATGAATTTGCAAACTCGACAGCAAGTCAGAGCTGTAACAGTGGTTGGGTCTGTTTCTTCTGCTCACAGAATACCGGTTGTCCCAGGTGACACACGATAGCCTCTTGTGGTTGGGGCATGCGATACCTGGATGTTTTCACCAATTTCTTTGGTACCTGATGGATGATGGAGAAGGACTCCTCAATATTTACTTTCTGGCCAGTATGAACCAGGTGCTCTAATATCGAGTAATTGATGCTTCTCACTTCATCTTTATCTAATCACACAGTTAGATATTCCTGAGGACAAAAACTCAAGTTCCCTAGAGCATTGGCTAGTATAGCTTACTCTACAGACGTAGTTGAATTCGTAAATACAATTAGAAGTGGCTAGTCTAGGTACTTCATCATCGGATATTTAGTGTGAATTTTCTATAAGAATCATTGTTGATGAGCCACAAGCGGTAGGTGAAGCTAAAGATTAGATACTCTAAAATGAGAATTAATAAGCAAGTATACCTAATACCAATTACCACTTGATTGGAAATATAAATGAATAAAAGAAAAGGTCGTTACAAGGACTAACTATACGATAAAGCTTATCGTTTTCGCATACATTTTAAAATTAGACTTGTACATATGTCCAACAAATGTGCTGAAGAAAATTTAAATACACTGGACACACACTGAAAAGATCCTTGATTGACATCACAGAACAAGCAAGTCATTGAGTGAGACAGGAATAGAAACAACAATTTGAGGAGTAGGTCTGAGGATGACGTGGATGGTATTGTTTGTAGAAACTGCTTATGGACGATCTTGCAGTGTGCAGGACGAAGCAACTATGTGCTGTTGACACCCTATATTCCATTTGAAACCCAAAGGAAACATAATAAATATGTGAATATTTTAAGTTAATTATCATCAGGAGAAGACAACTAAGATGAGTAAACTATCGTCAGTAAACAAAACAAACTCACAGGTTTTCCAGTTATTCTTTAGGCGATTTCAGCTCATGATTAATTCCTGAAAACAAACGGAAATTGTTTTCAGTGGTCCTCTAACTGAAGTTAATTAAAGTTATCTTCCAATTTCAACAGTGATGTGAACACCAGCACTAATTTAGCTCGAAATATTACCAGTAACAAAACTCATCATTGTGTGTAAACCATTGAAATATAATTATACTTTATTTGTTTTGAAATAGGTTAAGTGATGATTTAGATGGTTGGAGGCAATAGGCCACAGTAGACCTTGGACCTAGGTCTCGTGCTAGTTGGCACTCGTCAGCAAGGCGTATTAGCAACCTTGAAGAAGCCCATGTCCCTTCTGAGTTTCGAACTCTTCTTACCCAGTGCTGCAATTAGATTCCTAACCACTGAGATACTCGTGCTGAAACTGACCTCCTGTAGGACTGTATTAGATACTTTTGACTGATTGAGTTAGGATCAGTGCGTCAGAAAACAGATTGTGTCAATAAAAATGAGAGTAGTAAACAAATTAAAAACAGAACAAATAATTACGTAATGGATTGTTACCAAGGTTAATTGTTTCTTCCTACATACAAACAAGCTTGGTTTGAGTTGTCTGAGAGTAATAGATTCAGCAGATCCAATTATATGCTGAATTTGATTGCTTGTTGACAATGATGAATTCTTTCAGAGACTGAGGACCACTCAGACACCGGCTTCTCAGAATGTGTTCAGAAAAGCAATGAATGCCCAATTTTTCGCCTGTCTAATGAATTTTTGAGCACAAATGAAGGTGACTTCAAATGGATGCATATTGAGTAACGATTGATAAAACTCCTGAATAGTGCTGTGAACACGAACAAGATAAGCCGCCTGAGAAATTGTAAGAATAGATGCTCTTAGTGTCTTGTTTATGTTATGTTCTGCCATGAAAATCATATCAAGTTATGATTATGAGCAATAGTTTGTGCTCGAAACGTCATCAGTTAATATAACTGTACTACACTATGTGATTTATCAAAATAAAATCTTATCCATTATGGAATTATAATCTACCACAGTGCCCAAGTTTTATACTTATATCAATAATGCAGAAAATTTGAACTTCGTGGATTATCTTTATCCAGTATCACACGGAGACGATAGAGATAACCAACCAACAACAATAAGCACCAATCACTCTCAACAAATGAAATTCGAAAGAGGTCAAATCCTTCACTTATCTAGGCAGAATCGTTTCAACTACAGGCAACTGGCAGGGATTAGAATGTCAAAACGAGGCTCAGAAAGTCAACACGGACGTTTATCACTATGAATTCAGTTTGGAAACCATATACACTCAGCATAAATAACATGATTTTTAACATTAATGTGAAGTCAATGAGTTAGTCAATATGGGTCAAAACCTACTGCAGACTTTTCTGGCTTCAAACTGAAGATTAGATATCCAGAAATAATCAGCAGCAAGAAGATCTGCAAACGAATAAACCACTAACATACCAATCAAGAAATATGTTGAAAAAAGTGAATATGGAGGAGACCGTCGAGTGACATCGCACACCATACCCAACAAGTTGGGCGTCTGATGTAGATCGCACGACGAGGAGGTGAGAGACTATGGGCAACCAACGTGTCAGTTGGAGAGGACTACAAAGATCAGGACAAAATGGACATCTGCTGTTGAATTCCAATGTTCTAATTGGAACCTAAAGGAACAATAATGATAATAACAATAGCCGAATCTTGGCCTTGATATCCTTTGAATCATTTATAATTATATTATATTTTATTTAAGCAATATAATAAAAACAATTAGTTTTATTATTTTTCCATTGCTTGCTTAATTCAATCGAATGCTACGGTCAACTTGCTTGTCATATTGCCGTTGCTGTTGTTGTTTTCGTTGTTTAAATCAGACAACAGCGGCTCATTCAGTCATCCAGTCAATTGTTACACAAATGAAGCAAATGACAAGCATGTCAAAATTATTTATCATATGAATATCAAATTATGAAACATAAAGTCAACCGTTAAGCTTTATTTACTCTAAGTGAAATAAATTCATAAGTAATTATTACTTCAGATATTTTTGAAAAAATGATATTAATCAAGATAAATTGAAACGGAATTGGTTTAAGTTTCTTTAGGAAATCAGAATAATTTCAGTGTAGTGCTTGTCACTGATCAACACTAGTTACAGAACCACTGAAAATAAGAAGGGATTGGAAAGTAATTTTGTCTTAGTTTGGGGCTGTTAATGCAGTAAGCACCCATGATCCAATCTAAGGGAAAGCCCGGGACCTTGGGGTATTCAAGGAGGGCCTGTTGGCCACTGGGATTCAGTGCTCGTTGAACTCTAGGTTCTGTCGATCTGCAACAAAGTACCATCCACTCTGGTGTGGTGGACCCTTATGACGACAGAATCTCACTAGAACTTCAAGACATCCACCAATGAATCAATGATGAACTGGAGATTGATATTTAGATCTCGAGTTTTGTAGGAATTTGGATAATTCTCGGTGATATCAGTAACTCTACGAGTGAAGTTTTTTCTTGATGAAGTCAACACCGGAAGTGAAATGTGCCTTCGGGATTATTTGGATGCTGTTGAATTAAAATGAAATCATTCGATGTTGTTCTTTAGGTTTTTTTAATAGTGCTGATACATCAAACCCATGAATGACAACAAAAATATGGTCATCTTACTTACCACTAGTGACTTTTTTGGGTTTTCAAACTTCTTGCTTGAATGACACTCATTTCTAATAACTGTATAATTCCACGTAGTTAGAGTTTACATTCAAAAATCGTTACTTTGCTATGATGTAGGACCTACTGACACAAAGATTGTAGATGATTTGTACTTCGCAAACGATCTGCTTCTAATTTCATGTTAATTCGAAGACCATAAGGTGATAACCAATAAGTTGGCTGAAGAGGTAGACACCGAAGAAAGGAATTCAAGTGAACTTAGAGACGACAGTGGCAATGAAGATACCTGATCGATAACAACAAGGAAAATCACTATCAACCAAAGAAATGTGGAGGAAATCCTTTCCTTCATTTATCTGGACAGCATCGTATTATCTACTGGGGCAACACATTTATTGGTGCCAGAACAAGAATCTGAGGGGCGATTCAGGCCTTCATTATTCTGAGTCCAGTCTTTAAATCTGTAAAACTCATTATAAGCAACAAGGTTCAGATTTTCACTGCTGATATCAAGTCGATCCTTCTGTATGGTGTAGAGGCCTGGGTTCAGTATTTACCTTTTTGTCCAAACTGAAGATCAGAAGGCCAAAAAGGATTAACAAGAAAGAACTCTGGGAACGAACCAATAAAGAACCAGTGACCTTAAAAATACTCCGTAGGTAATGAAGATGGACTGGGCACACTCTGAGGACAGTGATGAGTGAAATCAAACCCCTAGACAATCGCTTGAGTTGAATTCGAATGAGAAACTACAAGTTAACCATGGATAACGAGGTGAAACGAAGGAAATTGTGTGGAGAGGAGATGAGAGCTTATTGCCGATCGTAAGAGCAACGAAAGACGACTGCAGAAATTCTAAATTAATTCTATTTTACAACGTTAAATTCTATGCAATCAAATTTCACACAATATTACGTAACGCTTTTATTTTATTCGATTTGTCTACTAATCCTATAATTGCACACGCTTTCCAAGTTCTATCCACCTTATGAATTATTCTATATATTACATTAATTGTTTTGCCAATTGACATTTACCTATGATCACAAACATTTTACTTTTATTTGCATTTCATACTATTATTATTATTTTATGCATTCACACCTATGATTCAATTCCATCACCGTATATAACTTCTTACAAACCATGTATATACGATAAATACGAATAATTCGTTGAAAAGAGTTTCTTCGCTGAATCTCTTGTTTTGATTTAACCAACTAACTAATTAACTGATGAATGCAACACCCCGGAGCAAGTGAAATTAATTCTCAAGTAAATTGTCAATTTATTTTATTTAATCAAATATTTTTGAGAATCTCTAAGATGTATCGTCTACAACTGAAGTCAGTTTTCCAGTGTTGGTTTGTAGGGATTTGATTGGTTACAGGATTTCATCATGAGCTGACATCAGTTAGAGAACCATTGGAAAACCTGGGAGTACTGGACAGCTGTTTCGTCCTAGTTTGGGACTCTTCATCAGTACGCACCCACCGGGATTCAGTCAGTTTTCCATCAGTAGCTTCGATAATAGAAGTCGTTTAAACATTATGAAATCGATAACAAATATTTTAAGGATCATTGTTTGTATTTTTAGTGGATACTTTCAGTGCATAAATATAATTGAATTGAAAGATATTGGATGTGCTGTTATTATTTTGTACAACCAGTTGTGCTTGGCTCAATGAACTATGTAGTATTCCCTTAAGCCATAGCTTGTCCACCTTGTAATCGTTAATAACAAAATACTAACGACTTAATTATTTCCGAATATGCTCAAAAGAGCATGAGTATTCAGGCAGAATAAAGCTGAAGTTGAATTTTGGGAAGTTATGGCGGAGTGAGAAACTGTGACGATGAGTGCATATCAACCGATGCAAGCGAGAGAAATGAAGAAGTGGCACACTGGTTTGATGTTTACTTATTTAAAAGTTAAACTCAAAACAACTGGAGCAGGTCTAAAAGAGAACAAGCAGATTAACTTATCAGTATTCAGTTCGGTTTTAATCCTCTTATTTTAGTTTCAGTTATTTACTTCAGTGCTAGAAAGAATTATGAAGTATGATTTTATTTAGCATTCAATGAAACAAATGAAAATGAAGTCATTCAATAAAGTCTGAAAACGAGCTATTAGAAATTTAAAACAAAAAACAGTGTTGTTGGGCTTGGAATTCGGAATGCGTATTTCATCTTACTCAGGACTGGTCAGCTTTATGTGCTAACATTTCCAGTGGGTGAGTGCGCTCTTGCTGAAACTCCAACCACGCACCTATTCTTTGGATTTCAAAGGCACTATTCATTAGGCTGCTGGGCTGTGAAAGTTATCCTCTGTGCAACTGACATCAGTCATTGTTTCGTTACGTTGCTTCTATTTTTGTAAATGCAAGTACATCCAACTAACAAGTCTCGAATAGGACAAAATATCTACTTAGGATTCCATTGATAGCTACCACTACCGATAAAATAACATCGTTTTTGCTTCCAGGCATCGTCAAATCTTCTTTCCCAGTAGCCCCGATAACATTAATCCTAAACTTATTTCATCAACAGTAGATGCAATTTGTCAGAAGTGAGACTGCATGAACTACTGAGTTCTTTCTCAGTGGTTGAATGGTTAACAGGCTTACCTTGTAACCTAAGAGACCTAAGTTTGATGTCTGCACTGATGAAGAGACCTCAAACAGGACGAGACATATGCTCATTACTCTCTGGTTTTCAATAATTTTCCTATTGAAGTCTGTTTGTAATCTCATATGAGGTGTGAAATAGCTTTCCAGACAAACTAGTCGCCAACTAAAAAGGGAATAAAATTTCTTATCAGTCGTAATTGTGTTGATTAGAATCTGAGCCAGCATTGTTGATAGTCAGCCAGTTGAAAAAATCGCTTTAAAACACTCTTTTTATATTTTATGGAAAGTAAATGAAATCGTTGAGATAATTTAACAGTCTACAGGTGTTCAGTCAATTAAAATAGGACTTTATTTCCTGTACCATGACATATGAGCTGTAAATATACATCCGGTTATTAAAAAGGTACTAATAAAGTATTTAAACCACTCTGTCCTTTATAACTGGGAGACATGCGTGTACAATAAGCAATATAATTGATTTTTTATTTCCTTTCCTATTGTATCTAAAAGAAAGATTTCACAGAAAAGAAAATTTCAGCATTAATCACTAACCAGTAGGATTCAGACCCAGAGCCTTCCAGTTATGAGGCTAGTACTAAGACAATTAAACCACTGGGAGGTGATCCAATGGCTCAGGAATTATCACTAGTGAAGATTCACTATATAGCACAACCAATGGACTGTGTTATCGGCGAGTATTTGTACTCACACACGACCTTCTGTACCCCACTGGTCACGAGAAGTTGTTCTAACGTAGGTGGATGCGTACTGGTGAAGAGTCTCAAAGTAGGATGAAACAGATGTCCAGTACTCATTGGTTTTCCAATGGTTATTCAGACTGTTACATCCTTTGACCAATGAAACCATTGTGAACCAACACTTGAATTCATGATGTCTTAGACTGTGCCATATAGTGAGTCACATATGGTGATGAAGATTGCATGGATCTTCGACGCTGCAGGACAACATGGCTTATTACAGATCTCAGTGACGCAGACGCATTCGCTCTTTGTATTCTTCCAGAATCAATAATTCCTCATTGTTCTCTATGTACTATTTCTTCCTAATTTGTATTTTAACTGATCTTCTTTTGAACTACCATGACTCTTCTTTTGCGTAACACATAGCGTGGTAACTAAACTACTGCAAAATACCAATCAGTGAGCCATTACGACACAAAAATTGTTTAGAAACATGAATCAATAGAGAAGATCAGCACAAAGTTGAGCAGACATGAAAACAAGTGGTGGGTAGGTTGAGTGCATTCGAAAATGTAAATACATGAATTTTGTATCTTCAAATGTAGTTAGATCGAAAAATATAATGCCTGAAGTGTCATCAATACAATTAAATTTTTAAAAAAATGTTAGAATGTGATGATGTGATAACATTGCATTTCATATTATTATTATTTTATGCATTCACATCTATGTTTCAATTCCCTCACCGGATATAACTTCTTAAAAACCATATATATACGATTGTACAGCTTGATGATAAATTCGTTGAAAAAGTCTCCTCGCTGAATCATTTGGTTTGATTTTCTAGATGTCATAACAGTTGAGAAAATAAAGTCCAAGATAAGGAGAGAGATCTTACAAAGTATTTCTGTACACAAACCTCTAGCCATATGTCATGAATCGCCAAAGAATTCACCCTACAAAGTAAACAACCTTGTACCCTTTTAGGCAAATTCTGTCTTACCTCATAGATTATGTTCAGGGGAGCATCAGAAGCTGTGTGGTCGTTATCTACTATTTAATTCAATTTTAGATTTTCCTGTCGATTGATTGAACCGAAATGCTCGGTCTCAGATTGACATGTCAGCTTCTTGTACAGATGCTTCCACGATGTCTGGGCATATAAATAGAAGTTAATTGGTGGATGGTGACTGGCAGTGTAATCCAGGTCCAATCAGTCAACGGGAAAATCTAAAAAATTTAATAATATAATTAACATGACCCATTGCACAAAAAGTGGCTCTCGTGGCCCAAGTGGTCTAGTGGATAAAGCCTTGGTGTTTGAAACTATGGGTGGGAATATCATCACTCACTGTGGAATGCAGGGACAAACAGATGACCAGTCCCAAACGGAACGAAATGCGCATCCTGGATTCCATTGATAGTCACCCTCAACTAATTAATTATCTAATATTTGTTTCAACATTGGTGAATTAATGACTGATGTCAGCTCATGATGAAATCCTGTAACCAATCAAATCCCTACAAACCAACACTTGAAAATCAATGAGATGCTCACTAGCGACTTGCCCTATTCAGGTGGGTAGTCACCTGGGGTTCTAGTGAGAAGTCGTGACCAGTAGGGTGCAGCAGGTCGGGCGTGAGGACAAATACTCGCCGAAGACATTGGCTAGGGGTCGCGCTATGTCGTGAATTGGCAGAAGTTAGAATTCATGGACCATTGGATCGGGTCCCAGTGGCCTAATGGTATACGAGGTCGCCTTGTAACCAGAAGGTCCTGGGTTCGAATCCCGGTGGGTGCGTACTGCTGAAGAGTCCCAAACTAGGACGGAACAGCTGTCCAGTACTCCCAGGTTTTCCAATGGTTCTCTAACTGATGTCAGCTCATGATGAAATCCTGTAACCAATCAAATCCCTACAAACCAACACTTGAAGACTTCTCTTTTGTTAAGGCGACCAGGGTGGTGCTCTGAAATAGGACCGTGTATGACTCCCGACGAACTTCCTTGGCAACTAACTTCAGAAGAACATTTGAACATAAAATTACACATGGAATAACACTATCCTTGTAACATTTCATAAACATTAAAAGGCACAAGTATACAAGTAGAGGAAGTAATTCGCAGTGTCAGCAAAAAATGTTTTCCTTTGTTATTTTATCAACTCTTTCTGAAGGAATTCACTAGCGGTGCTGCACCTAGGTTCAAAGTATAGATGCGACACAATCTAAAGTACCTTAATCCACCCTCTATTTTCTTCATATACTTTAATACTAGTCTCGACGATGCCTAATTTTAACATTTGACTATGAAACATTTCATTTGACTGAGTGACCTGAGGATATATGAGTATATCTTAATGACATGGGCAGATAAAGTTGCAGGCATTGTAGTCATGAGTCGTCAGATAAATCTAAATTTTAGATACCTAAACACAAGAAAAAATTATGCAGAATTGATAGAGGAAATGATGAAATAGGTTTTAAAAGCCAATGAAGAATCACGCGTTATTAATATCAGAATTATATGAAGCGTTGATACTCTCAAATATGTATTTTTAATTCGTCTAATCTTGGACCTGATAGGTACACCTCATTATTAAGCCATTAAGCAGCCAGCAGAACTTCTGAAACCATAAAGCAGACAGGTATATAGCTATTACATGAGTTCATTGATCGCATTATTAGCACTGTACGTCTTTAATGTAGGTTCACTGAATTTATAAGGTTTGCCAGTGGTAAGTGATTGGCTGTCATCCCTACACTCAGTCAACAGAAAGTCATCATAGGAATAATTGATTTCTCACCAGTGATCTGAAGCAGTGCATTGGTTTTGTAAATTTCTCTGAAATTTTCAATCTCGAGATTGTTTGGCCGAAAAAGGAGTTTTGTATAATTGGTTACTGGATTTCATCATGAGCTGACATCCGTTAGAGAACCATTGGAAAACTAGCTCTGAGTACTGAACAGCTGTTTCGTCTTAGTTTCGGGTTCTTCGGTGGTATGCATCTAACACCGTGTTTCGGAACTAGGACCTTCTGGTTACAAAGCGACGTCGTAGACCATTCCGTCACTCGGACCCAATCCAATGTCCCATGAATGACAACTTCTGCTATATCACGATACAGGACGACTGCTGGCCAATATCTTCAGCGAGTATTTATCCTCATGCCCGAGTTGATGTACCCTCCTACTGGTCACAACATTCCACTGAAACCTCAGGTAACTATCTACCTGAATAGAGCCAGTCACTAGTGAGCATCTCATTGATATTCAAGTATTGGTTTGTAGGTTTTCCATTAGTTCTGTAGCCAATGTCAGCTCATGATGAAGTCGTGTAACCAATCAGTCAAATCCCTTCAAACCAATACTTGAATATTAGAATTTGTTTAGTTTTTCACTTATGGAAACTCTAAATTGCCTAAATTCTGATGCAAGGAATTAACTTTGAAATGAATGCCTCCCGATATTTTGAGAGAAATGTGAGATGTAGTCATCTTCAGTTTTCAGCATTCTATTTAGTTATTATAAGCAAACCTTTTCTAGTAAATCATGGATATGAGTATTATAAGAGAGAAAGTTGTTGCTTAGTAGAAATGGAATATTCCTTTTTATATACGATTAATTTTCTGACAATAAAGTATCGTTTATGCAGATAGTTGTATTTTATCGATTTATGGTCTATCAACCATGCTTATCTGATTCTAGTATTATCCTAATAGAAAAAAACATTCACCTGATCGTGTAAGATGATTTTTCTTTCCTTATTTTTACATTTGGAGAGGTAGACAGTCAGATTTGATATATTTAGTTGGGTTTTTACCAAGATTATTAGATTTATAAACGCCTCAAAAAAGGAATGCCTGTTGGGGGTATTATTATCATCATATTATTATTGTTCCGTTGGGATCCAGTAGAACATGGGGCCTCCGTACTTACTGAGGTCCTATTTAGCAGTCAACACAACTATCCATGGTCTCTGATCTCCTCCTTACACGATCCCCTCCATGTCACCTGTGTAGGCTTCCATTTAAACCACACCCAACGGGTGGCAAGGCACGCGAAGACAATCAGCGATCTTCTCAGTGTGTGTCTGACCCATCCCTATTTTTTAAAAGAAGTTTGTTGGGCTGTGAGTTCTTGGTTTTGTTTTATTTCCACAGTTTCTTTTTGCGTGTTTGAAATGCACTTTATGACGTTGACAGCGAGTTTTTGACCCACATATAAAGAAGCACTGACTAACTTAAGAATACTGTCAAAAATCTTAAGTTTACTCCTTCTTCTGAGTTCAGCAGATTTTCACAGTGACTTTGAATTCATGCCATGTCTTTCCGATCCCGACTAGCTTATAAATCTGGCTCTGTGAAGACTGCCTCTAGTTGAAACAATGTTGCCTAGATTAGTGAAGGAAGTGACTGCTTTCGGATTTCTCCGGTTCGATACTTGCTGTAGTTGGTTGGCTATCTTTACCTCCTTCGTTTTCTTCATGTTTACTTGAAGTCATCTTTTCGTTGGCTGCCTCTTCTGCCTAACTGATGGTTTTCGCTTGGAGTTTGCGTGAAATTAGACACAAATCCTTCACGAAATACAGATATTTTAGATTCTTTTTATCGGTCCAGCGCACTCCTTTCTTCCCACTGCTCACAGTCTGATGCGTAATCTAGTCCACCACAATTAGGAATATCATCAGTGATAACACGCAACCATCTTGTATTCACTTATGTATTCACTTTCAATGCCTTACCGAGATTTTCGAAGGGATAGGTATGCCGATACTGTCCTTCACTTGTGGAAGAATATACTTCATCCTAATCGAACTTACCTCTTCAGCAGCACACTACAATTTGACTCTGCTCTTTCCTGTTGTTTATTCTCTTTGATTACTCATAGGCTTCCTTTCTATCATCGCATGATATCCTCTATGTCACACTCGGACACATTACTCCTCTTTTCGCTTTAGGGTTTCAGTCTACCGCCTCCCGCGCAATGTCACTCAACAGTCTCCCCAGCATGTCTCCAATCTGTATGCAGTTCCTTTGGTGTATATCCTTTCTAGCCAACCATCAATTTGATCCTCAGTGTCGAGTTAGTGAAGATGTTAATGGAATTTTGTAGTAACCCGTGCCCCAATTCTAAACTTCATATAATTAATGATTAGAAATTAGTGATGGAATCCCAGCAGAAGCATTGAAAGTCGACCCAGAGACAACAGCAGACCTGATGACGCCACTACTTGAGAAAGTGTGGAAAGAAGGCAAAGTACCCGAGGATTGGAAGAAAGGATACCTATTCAAACTACCAAAGAAAGGAGACTTAAGTCAATACAAGAACTGGCGCGGAATTATGCTCCTTTCCATCCCAAGCAAAATACTAAGCCGCATCATCCTGGAAAGGATCAAACAAGCCTTGGATGAAAAACTTCGACCAGAACAAGCTGGATTCAGGAGTAACAAGTCATGTATTGATCAAATCGCCACACTACGGATCATCATTGAACAAAGTTTGGAATGGCAGTCACCTCTCTATCTCAACTTCATCGACTTTGAAAAGGCCTTCGACAGCGTCGATCGAGAGGTGATCTGGCAACTACTTCGCTACTACGGGGTGCCGCCGACAATTATACATCTCATCCAACAGTTGTATGACAACGCTGCATGCCAAGTAATCCACAACGGGAAGCTCACGGAATCCTTCGAAGTGAAGACAGGAGTAAGACAGGGTTGCCTACTATCGCCAATGATTTTCCTGATTGCAGTAGACTGGATAATGCGACAAACAGCGGGCAATGAGGAAACAGGCATAAAATGGACTCACACAAAGAACTTGGAGGATCTGGACTTCGCCGATGATATATGCCTGATTTCCCACAAACTGGAAGATATGCAAGTGAAAAGCAACAAGTTGGCAGAAGAAGCATCAAAGATAGGACTCCAGGTGAACATAGAAAAAACAGAGGTGATGAAGATCCCTGGCCAACACCAACAACAACAACAGACAGCAATCAGCATAAATGGAAAAAACCTGAAAGAAACTACCTCCTTTACCTACTTGGGAAGCATTGTTTCAACTACAGGCGGAACTGACGAGGATATCAAAGCAAGGATCGGGAAAGCAAGGCAAGCTTTCATTACTCTGAAGTCTGTGTGGAGGACAACATCATTCAGCGTCAAAAATAAGATCGGGATTTTCAACTCCAATGTGAAGTCAGTACTACTATACGGATCAGAGACTTGGCGTGTCACAAAGAGCACCTCAAACAAGCTACAGACCTTCATTAACAGATGTCTTCGCTCAATACTCAAGATCAGATGGCCGGAAAGGATCAGCAACAAAGATCTCTGGGAGCGAACCAACCAGGAACCCATTGTGAAACAAATAGGCAGGAAAAAATGGAGATGGATTGGCCACACTCTGAGGAAACCAGCAAGTGACATCACTAGACAAGCCATTGCTCGAGTGGAATCCGAAAGGGTAGCGACGAGTTGGTCGTCCAAGGGTGACCTGGAGGAGATCATGTGAAGAGGAGATGAAAGCATGTGGGCAGACCTGGAGCCAGGTGAAAACTCTAGCAGAGAATCGAACTCAATGGAGACGCATGGCTGAAGCCCTATGTTCCTCTAGGAACTAAAGGAAATAATAATAATATAATAATAGAAATTAGTGATGGAAATCCGAATACTGTGCTTCATGTTTAATGCAGTAGGTTCCCCCTGCGGATTATTAAAAGTATGTTATTTTATGGATCCTGCATTTGCAATTTGTTATCTGTATCGTCCCCTGCCGACATAATACTGTAAAGATAAGTGGAAGAAGTGATTTCCGTCAAACCTGTCCCGTTACTATTGTTTGATGCTGGCTACTGTTTGTTAAGTAACTTCATTATATCAGTTTCCTTTTTGTTCACTTGAAGTCTTGTCTTCACTCTTCTGTCACCTTCCTTGTTTTCGCATGTTGGTATTCATTTAATTCAACATTAGACATATATCATTCGTATAGTCCAGATCTTCCACTATTTTCCTCCTATCTGACCTATAACTGTTTTCTTACTTGACACAGCCAATCCACCACAATTAGAAATATCACCGGTCGTAGTAGGCAGTAAGCTGGGCTTTTTCTTGTAAACCATATTACAAGTGGCTGTTGAATCATGGTGATAATGGTTCGCAGCACTGTGCCCCATAGTGTTGGAACAGTTTCCAGATTATTTAACAATCAGTACTTTCAAAGGTGATTTCGTTGAGGTGGATATTTGATCACCATTCTATACTGTGTTCACTGACGATGCGCAGTGTTGTTATTCGTTCGACGTATGGTTTACTTCTCCTGAATCCCTTTTTTCAAGCTGAACCTTATTTTTTTGCATCTATTTCTCAACAGATTTTTTTGGATGATAACGTGTTATCGTCAGAAACTAGCTACTTTCGATTTCATTTGTGCTCGTTTCGACATTGTCTGTACTAAAACTGGCTTAAGTAGCTGATGGTTAACAAGCTTGATCTCGTAAACTTAAGATCTCGGGTTGAATGTTTTATGGAATGGCTGTTGTGTAGTGTTGAAGACTTCCAAACTAGGACGAAACATCCATTTATTGTCCTTTTGTTGTTCTTTTGGTTCAGTGATTCAGGAGTAGAATGCCGACTAACCACGCACGTAGTACAGGGTTTGATCTCCAACCGACGCACTTCTAAACCTCACTAAGCTAGTATTGAACCCAATAAACAGTGAAGGTAGGGTATAAGGCTGGTAAGCCTACCCCGTGAAGAGCAGCAACATCACAGTTACTGGAACCTTAGCGCTCAAAACCTGATGAGGTTATGTATGCATATTCTGCTTTTGTTTTCCTACCTTTATTGATTTTCTATTCTCTTTTTAATCATTTTATAACTGAGGATATCAGATTAATTTCCACAACTAACTATTCAGTCTTTGTTTAGCAGTTGGAAATTTCAGTGAAATTCATTTTATTTCACCGTTTGAGCAGTTTTTGAGTATGTGCTTGAAGTAACTTTCACCTCTTCTGTTTTGATTTGAACTCTTGGGGGAGGGGTTACATTTGGTAGTGGTTTAATGATCGCATGACAGTGTACTATTGTTATTTCTAGGCATTTCTTGTGTCTTGAAATGGAGCATGGAACTTTGACGGCACATATCTCTCAGCACTTTCAACTGGCTTCAAAACTGCTCATAAGTCTTGACACAATATTCTCGATACTATCTTTGACACCACTGGCAACGCGTTAATTTTCACGCCCGGCTTCCACTCTAGCCCTTAGCATATGATATCATTTGAAGAGTATGTAAGCATTATTTAACATTATTATTATTTCCCTACACAGATTGAAAACAAAATGAAATCTATTAGCATCAACTGTCAGACAATGATAAGGGTTACACAAAGTTTGCCTGCTTTACAATAAATGGAAATACTTATGTCTTATAACCAATGTGCGTCTGTAGCACAGCGCTAGAGTGCTCGCCGACCACATAGGTGGTCTGGGGTTCGATCCCCGGCCACTGACTCTTTCATTTATCTCGCTACACCAGTAATAAGACTGGTAAAGAGGAAATGTTGGGCATGTGGCTAGCAACTTCATCCTGTAAAAGTAATCATCACTGCTACATAAGCTTCAAGCCTCTAGCTTGAAGCCGTATGTTTCACTGGGAACTTAAAGGAATGAAAGAAATAACCACTGAATACACTACTGTGGTTTTAAATTAGACGCAGGTTTTAATCCCTTTTCTTGAATAGTGAAGTATTGAGAGAACGCCATGCTACTGATTGTTTGAGATCAGTAGTTATATACCACTCACATCTACCAGCAGTGCTTGCTAGCCAAATTCGCTTGATCTGATCGCTGGTCGGCCATTTCTCTCGTTTCGGGCGGCTGAGTTCATCAGAGGCGTACCGAATAAATGTCACTTGCATATATATACTCATCTCAATCGATCACTATTATATAGTTCTATGCAAATGTGCTTGCTTTCATGACTACCGTTTATATTCTCAAGTATAGTGTCATATACTGAGGCGATTTGAATATAACTTGATTTCCAAAGGAAACAGGGATGAAGCTATCATCCCTCATACTCTGTAGATTGCAAATCACTAACTACTTTGTAAATTATTTGTCTGATGTGGTGATCGATTTTTCTATAAACTGTGAGCTGAATATTTGAATTCCAAAGTCACCAGTGTTGCCTGTAGGGACAAGAAATGCTTCTAAAGTCTTAAACCATAAATATTTGTTATAGGAATAAAACTTGTGCACTGTGATAGAGTATAATTCCATAAAAGATAAAATTTGTTTTGATATAGTCTCACAGTGTTATCATACAGTAATATTTACTGATGTCCACGTTTCAAGCACAATTCATTCCTGCTCATAATCATATCAAGGCAGTGCTCACACAACTTTCTAACTTCGTTTATATAATTCCATTATTTTCCATCGCTTCACTGGATTGACTGTAGTACTTTCCATATTTCCGGTATGAATGATGAGTCATTCGTATTACACGTGTTGGGTGTAGACTCGATGAACAAGGATTCAGTAATCAAACTCTCTCTCCACCTACCTATGTTACTTCTTAGAATTTAAACCCTATCCCACTATATTGTGTGGTTGTGTGTTAATTCATGCACTGTAGTTGCTGAGGTTTTTTCTAAATTACTTTTCCTTTTGGGGTCAACCAGTGCAGGGTATTTTGTAAATTATACTATTTTGTTTAATTGAGTCCACAGAGTTCTTTAACTTATAGAGATTGTCCTACCTGAGTGCGTGAATTTGTAGGTTTGAATGCTAGTCGAATTCTGTTTTATTGAGAATGCTACTTAGGGAGGGTCTCAAATGTCCTCTCCTTAAATGGTATAACAGTAGATGCTTTATATGCTCTCTTATCCATGTTATCATTTGTGTGATCATATGATAACATTAATGAGTGGCATTCAAACCTACAAACTCACTCTGCTCGAACAAGCTGTGTAAACTAAATGATCCGGTGGACTCAACTGAACAAAATGATATGGTATGCAAAATACCTTACAATGACTGTGCGGCCAACTACATACGTCAAACTAGTAGATCAGGAAAGGTCAGACTGTCGAAACATAAGAATTTATCTAGGGTTACGATGGTTGACCCCGAGAAGATAAGTAATTTAGAAAAAACCTCAGCAACTACAGTGCATGAATTAACACACAACCACACAATATAGTGGGATAGGGTTTAAATTCTAAGAAGTAACATAGGTAGGTGGAGAGAGAGTTTGATTACTGAATCCTTGTTCATCGAGTCTACACCCAACACGTGTAATACGAATGACTCATCATTCATACCGGAAATATGGAAAGTACTACAGTCAATCCAGTGAAGCGATGGAAAATAATGGAATTATATAAACGAAGTTAGAAAGTTGTGTGAGCACTGCCTTGATATGATTATGAGCAGGAATGAATTGTGCTTGAAACGTGGACATCAGTAAATATTACTGTATGATAACACTGTGGGATTGAGTATTTGTTCTCGTCTTCGTTTCAATAAGAAAACTAATTGTTATCTTAATAATTTAAATCCTTCATTTGAACCAGTTGCTTAATTGTGTATGACTCATGAAAAGTAATAAAACACCGATTCTCTGAATAATTGTTTCAAATGTAATAATAACTCATGCATTTATTTTAATTTTGATCTTTTAGCTATCTCACTGTGCAACAAAGCTTTGCCCAGAGTATTACTTATCAACTATAGTTTATAATGATACGATAAATTAACGGAGAAAGGACTAAGGAAACTAAAATGCGCCTTAGATTAAGATGAATAAGTAGGCTATTAGGGTCAGTTAGATTAGTGGAGCACAAACACTTAGCGTATACATAGAAGTCTGCAAAATAAGCTGAGATGCGACGCTAAATGTAGTTACACACAAACACCCAATAGAATTGGACAGGATGAAAATCCTAAAAGTTTTTTTAATAATCTTCTCATGTCACTGTCTCAGTTAGATGATTTGCATGATCTTAAGAGAATAAGGTATTAACACACAAACATTTAATTTGACACTGGATTTCATTGGATAGAGGAGTTCATTATGAGTTGACATCAATTGGAGAACCACTGGAAAACCTGTGAGTACTGGACAGCTGTTTCATCCTAGTTTTGAACTCTTCAGAGTACGCACCCAACACCAGGGGTTCGAATCGAGGACCTTCTGCTGGAGAGTCCAAAACAAAGACGAAAGAACTGTCCAGTACTCCTAGCTAGTTTTCCGGTGGTTCTCTAACTGATGCCAGCTCATGATGAACTACCTTATGCAATCAAACAAAATCCCTACAAAACCAATACTTGAAAATTTGTCAGATTTCGTCATAAACTAGCATAAGCAACAGAGATCCCTGGAAACCAGGGGGAAGAATTGAACAGATGTTTCATCCAACTTTTTCGGATAAATTCAGCAGTGCACATTGACGATTCCACAAGGTATGGAATCCAGGACATTCAGGTTGCGCGGTTTAACTCATTCATCATTCAATCACTTGGGCTGGAATTCAACTACCCGTGAATTCCTTATTTTGTCAACTCGTGCGTGATTTATCGCTACCCCTGATCTACATATAAAAACTTATCCTTTACTATTTAACGTTGAATTTAGCAAATCGAGACAGTATTTTTCCTTAGCCTTATCTCTCCTTAAAGTGTAACATTTTCTAAGGAAGAAGGGAGAAAAAAGTTATAAAAAAGAGTGACATATTATGCATATAAAATATAAATATTGAATATGTAGAAGATTGTGTTATGCATTCCTTATCATTATCATCATCATCTCTTGGTAATCTCAAGTGTTTATCATGCATGATGGACAGATTATAGGGTGTTGATTCTCTGTCGTCGTTATAACATCCTACACATACATATAAATCTATGTATAGACTCATTTTAAATCAACAGTTATTCCATAAAAATGACAATCAAGGCAGAGAAGCATGGAATGTTGTTTTTAATTTTTAAAACAGTAAATCCTTCAAAGAAGTGTGAAATGGGAATACATAAAACTGCTATTTTTATTTTAAAAACTGACAGTGTCCTGAAACAAGGTTTTCCATGGGAAAATTGTCTAATGAGTAGAAAAAAATCTGAGTTGAGCAATCTAAATAGTTCATTGGCTTCAGTTAATCATTCCATTGAAATATTTTCTGCTTTTAGCTCTCTTCTCTGACCTTATCACCTCATCCAGGAAAGTAGACAGGGCGTAGGGTTGCGTCGGACTACGTCGAATCTAGACCTCCGGTGTTTGGCTCATACGCATTCTCCTAAGGGAAATACTGGTGCTATTCCATCGGTGATTACAGGAAATTTGTGTTCTCTTAGTATGATATCTTCATCTTGAAGTTAGTGGTGAAGTTGCTGTCTTGAAGGATAGAATAAAAACATCACAACTGAACTACACATCTCACAAGCCTGAAATAAATCACAATTATTCATCTGATCAATAAATAATCAAGTTTTTCACGCATTTGTTTTGTAGAAAATTTTGTTTTATTGGCTGGAGGATTTCATTATCAGCTGACTTCAGTTACAGAACCGTTGAAAATCCTGGGAGCGATGGATGGCCAGCTCTTTTGTCTGTCTAGATTGAAACTCTTCACCAGTAAGCACCCACCACCATGGTTCGAACCGAGGACCTTCTGGTTACAAGTGAGCTCGTAAACCGTTAAGCCACTGAGACCCAATGCAATGACCAGCCCATGGATTCTAACTTCTGCCAGCCAATTCATGCCATAGCTCGACTACTTCACACTGTCTTGAAAATTATTCTGATGCTCAATAGCGACTGGCCCTATTCAGGCAGTGACCTGGGGTTCTAGTGAGAAGCCGTGATCGGTAGGGTACAGCAATTTAAAAGTGAGGCAGTAACTCATCGAAGAAGGCATTGAGAAGTGGTCGCGCTATGTCAAGAACTGGCAGAAGTTGGAATTCATGGACTGGTCACTGGATTGGGGCTCAGTGGCTTAATGGTTTACGAGCTTGCACACATTGCAACTAGAATATCCTGAGTTCTAACCACGTCAGCGCTTGCGCACTGCTGAAGAGCCCCAGACTAGGAGGAAACAGGTGTCAAATACTCCTAGGCTTTCTAATGATTCTCTAGACTATATCAGTTCTTGATGAAATTCTTTGACCAATAAATATTCTATGTTTTCTCCAGATTGTTTTTCATCAGCTTTGTTAATGCATGAAGAAGATTTCAAGGAAAAAATATCCAAATTTTATTTCTATGCTTCTCTTTATCTTCCAGCAGAATAGAAGAAATAGCAACCAACTACGACCTAAATATATAGATCTTACTCGGTAGAATGAAAAGTGTACATTCTTTTTACATTAATCGAACATATAATTTAACATAAATGAAGCCAAAATCAAGCCTCGTGATAAACTGAGTATATTATTAAACTGGAAATCCTCAATTTCTCCATTTGATAAAAATGAGCAAAGGAACAAGTTCAGTGGTCTTAATTATTTATTCATTTCGTGGAAGTCTTTTGAATGAGTTATTTTGTTTTACCGCTCACATTCTGAGTGGAATACAGGCTTCCAAGTCATTAGCTTTGACATTTCAGCAACGGTTATGCTGTTTCTATGGTTTGAGGTTGCTAGTCTCGTACTCACCTGCTCCTGTTTTCTTGGTTGTCTATAAACTAGCAAACTAGGCGAGGGTAGTGAGTGTATCGATTTGAGGTCAACCTTGGACCACCTGCTTGGTCCTTGGCCTTGATGTTGACTGAATTCTGCCAGTCAAGTCAACTATTTGGCCACCATAACCAGGTGACTCTTTCTTGATGTACTTGCTTGAAAGATATGATGTGCCATCGAATGCTCAAACCTAGGGGACGCTTCAATGAAAGCATAATCATACGCGACCACTTTGAAGATGAGACATTTATAACAGATAAAACTAAACTCCGTACGCATTCACCATATAAGGAAGAAATTTGCAATTAGTTTGGATGATTATATATTTCTTTCAATCTGAAAGCGTATTGCTGAATCAAATGGTCAGTCATTAGAAAGCCTAATACAGCAATGAAGCATCCACGTTTTCATAGCTGCAGATGAAATGATTTTCAAAGTGAGAACAATTTCTCTGTACAATTGATGTTACAGGTGATGATAATGGTAGGGGGATTCATCATGAGCTGATATCCATTGGAGTACTGGACAGCTGTTTTATCTTAGTTTGGTACTCTTCAGCAGTACGCAAGCACTGTGGCTTGAATCGATGATCTTCTGGATAAAAGGCCAGCGAGCTCGTACGCCATTTAGCCACTGAGACCTGGTCTATGAATTTCACCTTTTGCAGATTCATGATATAGCGTGACCACCAGCCAATATCTTTGACGAGTAATTCTCATCACACTCGACCTGCTGTATGCAACTGGTCAGGACTTCCCTCTAACTGATATCAGCTGATGTGGAAATCCTGTGGCAGCGTATATTTACATTATGGACAAACTTTTATTTTGATAAAGTCACACAGTGTTATGCAGTGCAACTGATTGCTCATAATCATATCACGGTACTCACATAACTTGATTTTGAGCAATAAACTGTGCTTGAAACGTCATCAGTAAATATTACTTTATAACAGTGTACTACTTTATCAAAATTTTATCCAAAATGCAAAAATTATCAATGGAAACGTAAATTAGCGAGCAGTCTCAACAGTGGTCACCAGAAGACACAATTACGTAATTCATGAAGAATTGAAATGAGTTCATTTTATTAAATAATCGAGAAGATTTGTAGCGCAGGTGGATGACTTGCAATTAATAGTGTTCCCTGAGGTGGTTGGTTTAGATGCGGAGCTTTCGTCGTCCTTCATTTTATACTAAAACCAGCACTGCAGATGCTGTCTGGAGGGATGACGAAAGCTTCGCAGTTAAATCAACCAGTTCAGAGTACACAACTGTCAAGGAACTTAACCCTGAGTTCCTAATAATTGCGAAGACGCTCCGAATCGACAATTATACTAGGTACAATTATCGACTTTAACTCCAAATCACAAGGACCAAGAAGAATTTCTATTGCTCGCAGTTAAAATTAATACTCTGTACAAAATGTTTATGCGTATTCTTTCGTCATCTTTCAACTTGTACACGACTGAATCATTCATGCCTTTGAGTTGCCTGCCAATGGCGACCAAGGCCAATGAATCAACGTTCACTGTTCACATTCACTTACAATAACGTTTTCAATATCAGAACCTCATTTCTTTGAGATCTATTGTCATCTGGTCCATTTCATTATGCCTTGCATTTCGTGTTTCCTTTTCGTGTTGGTTGAACTCACAGATAAATTTGTGAATAATGTTGGATGGTCGGAGATAGCTAATTCTCACGAAGTGGTGCACCTGTGTCTCATGTTGGCTGACACTCATCAGCATAGCGTATCAGAAACCTTAGAGCAATTTATATACTCTGGAGGATTCTCACATACGGCATTCAGTACTGTATTCACAGATGGTGTTTCGGTGACGGCTTCTGCAGCTGAATAAGTAAAAATCCTTGCGAAACCCCTAGTGTGAATGGAAACGAGGCTTGAAATACGCTTTAGTTTAGCTTTTACACAATCAAACATTAGTTTTTGTCAGCTTCACTGGTAAATTATTCGAGTGCTTTTTTAAATGTGGAGATACCAGTATTGTACAGATGTGCTCATTATGACTTTTCAACTAGCAAAGATCTCAAGATATCAATATTAAACTGGGAGCCGTTTACCAATGTTCACTTTTTTAATAACATTTATGTCCTTTGTAATTTTTATCTTTTCTTCGTGAATGAAGCGTTGAGCATCAGGTGTGACCTTTTGAAGTTCCAGTGGCAGTATTATTGGTTTGCTAGTCTTAGGAGTAACCTTTAGTCATCTAGTGAAGAAGGAAAGCGTTAGGAGTGAGATGGTCAGCGCTTTAACTAGGGATGTGGTTGGCGATTGTTCTACAGGTGAACCATTGATGTACAGTTAAAGAAAAACTAAAACGTTACTGTGGGCCATTTTTAACAATATTAATAAACTAAGTGAACAAGTGAATGTTCTGTATGTTGTGCAAAGCAGCTGGAATAATGTAGTGATAAAAGTGCTTTTACATCTAGTATATCAAATTAATAAAACTGAATATTAGCATAACAGACAATTAAGGCTAACTGATGAATAAATGACGTGTGTTTTTGATGTGGCTGTATTCTCTGAGCTGGATAGTTAATTTGCGAAGCTTTCATCACCCTACTAGGTTACATCTTCAGCACATACTTCAAATAGAAGTGAGCTTTTAGATTTCTCCACGAGTTTATTAGTCCTCTCTCCTGGTGAATGACCTGGAAACTGATTAGGTGTTTGGTGCGTCTTCACACCTTCTAGAGTACTTGTATTAGAACTGATTGTTTCTTTGACTTGAACTTCGACCTTTTGTGTGTGAGGTTTCTTTCTTATCAGCTGATAAATTTTGTCAATCTCGATGTGTCTATTGATTGATTATTCACTGGAATGCCAAGCTTCTAAAAATTCTCTAGCATTCTTGTTGTTTCCTCCGTCTAATATTTGAACGTTGTCCCAGACGAATTGATGCCTGTGGTTGTCTGTATGTAGTAATATGAGGGAGTGCATGTCATGTTTTTGACGACTAGCTTATGGTCATGGATACGAAGACGAAGGGGACGTCTACACTCTGGCCAGTGTAGTGTTTTTCGCACTTGTAACAATTTATCTTGTAGATGATGTTGGTTTTATCTTCTTTCGCTGTTGAGTCTTTTGGTTGACATAAAAATGAGTGAAGTGATTTTGTCGATTTGTGTGCGACGTCAATTCCTAAAGGTTTGACGAGTCTTGCAGCGATTTCTGATGTATCCTTTATATATGGTAGAGTGATTTCCTTTGTGCTTTCCTTGGGGCTTTTGGTTTGATAGGTTGGCTTGTGGGTATATGAAATCTCATGGATATCCATTTTTCTGGAAGATGTCCATGAGATATCTTTCTTCAATTTTCATTTAGGTGGGAGTGGTGCAATGAGTCCAGGCCTTCTTGAATAGTGTTTGAATGCAATTTCTTTTGCGTGTTATTGGGTTGTTGTTGTTGTAATTCAGTATTTGCCCTGTGTGAGTTGATTTTCTAATTCCCCTGTGGTTGTTCGCTTTACTAAGACGTCCAAAAATGGGATTTTGTTCTCGGATTCCATGGTCTCCTTTTTTTCTGTTTTTTCAGATTAATGTGTAATGCTGTGTCGTTGAAGTATATCATTATTTCTTGTTTAGCTATTTGGATGCCTTTGGTTTTCTTTAGAAATTGGATAGCAGAGTTGATGGAGTGATCACAAGATTCCGTTAGGTGTTTCAGTTTTCTGTATAATTCTTTGGATAAGTTATATTTTGGAGTTCCTGTAAGCGATACAATTGGTCGTAGTGGGATATTTGCTTTGTGAATTTTTGGTCTGCCGTAAAACCCCGAATCGATTCACCAATAGACATCTTTTTGATGACGATAAATTTGTAAACTCTAGTTTTGGAGAGTGTCCAATTTGTCAGGTTCCCTGTGATGACTGTTAAGTTTAAGTTGATTTCGAATAGTTCAACAGTGTAAATTTTCTAATGAAATCCTCAACTCCTCAATGTTCATAAGATATCAAACAATTATGATGATAGTCAAAGTTAAATGGAATTTAATTAAACCAACAATATGTTCGATATTCAATAGATGATTAAGCATTTTCCCTTTCTTTTGTTTTAATTGACAGAAAATTTTGGCGTATATTTTAATTTAATTTAATTAATAATAACCTCAACAATAATGTCAATAATATTTATAAAATAAAGATTATTTATCCATCTTATCTCAGAGATTGTTTTTCTCATTTAAGCTTATATCTCACAAATCATTCTTCATATATTTTTCTATTTTGGTATTATTCATTTGAGATGTCAATCAGTTTAGAAGAAAATAAAAGATAAGATTAGGTATATTAACGCAGCAAATTCATCCTCCAGAAGAGAGAAGATGCACATAAGGTGAACAAACATACTAAACGAGTCTATTAAGATGAATTAGTCAAGGAATGATTGTCACTAAGACTTTTCAAATGATGCTAATACAGATTTGGAAATAACAATATATACGTTTTATTAGATTTATGAGCACACACACACTGCACCACAGAAATGTGAGGCTTTCTAATGATCCCAGTACATGATAAGCTAGATATCAACCTGAAAGTAATCAAGAAATCAAGCATTTATCAACATGATGCTAGGTGTACTACCAGTTCCACTAAGTATTATTATTATTGTTTCCTTTAATTCCTAGAGGAACATAGGGCTTCAGTCGTGCGTCTCCATTGAGTTCCGTTCTCTGTTAGAGTCTTCACCTGGCTCCATATCTGCCCACACGTTTTCATCTCCTCTTCACATGACCTCCTCCAAGTCACCCTTGGACGACCAACTCGCAGCTTCCTTTTCGGGTTTCACTCAAAAGCTAGTTTAGTGATGTAACTTGATGGTTTCCTCAGAGTATGGCCAATCCATCTCCATTTCTTCCTGCCTATTTGTTTTACGATCGGTTCCTGATTTATTCGCTCATTGCCAGAGATCTCTTTGGCTGATCTTTTCTGGCCATCTGATCTTGAATATTGAGCGAGGACAAATGTTAATGAAGGTCTGTAGTTTGTTGAAAATGCTCTTTATGACGCGCCAAGTCTCTGATCCGTATAGTAGCACTGACTTCACATTTGAGTTGAAAATCCGGATCTCATTTTTATTTTCATACAGATTGCTGTTCATTTCCACATAGACTTGAGATTAACAAAGGCTTACCTTGCATTTCCGATTCTTGCTTTGATATCCTCGTCAGTTCCGCCTGTAGTTGAAACGATACTTCCCAGGTGGGTAAAAGAGGTTGTTTCTTTCAGATATCTCCCACTTATGCTGATTGTTGTCTGTTGTTGTTGCTGTTGCTGTTGGTGGTGTTGCCCAGGAATCTTCATCACCTCTGCTTTCTCTATGTCCTCTAAGTAGCTAATTAGATTCTCGGGGGTTTGAGAAAATTCAGCCTCAGCAGCTGACTTATATCGGGTGGACTGCTGATGACGTCGGCCACAGATGAGATAAACAGCTCTTCGTTGTATATAATAGATCACTTAGTTCTTTTTTTATTTAAGGTCATCCAACTACTTATATTTTCTGATGAGTAGTATATACCACTCTGTATTTTCATTTAAATTTAGTGAAGCGATGAATATTTTGCAAGTCTGCGTGAAATACCGACCACTAAAGCTTAATCGTATATCAATAAATGGAATGATAAAAGACCTTATGTGGTTTCGTGGAAAACAGCATGAACCGTTCGACGGTAAAGGAAATGAACAAGTTTCTACGTTTGTCCATGAAGCTTGCTCAAGCGAATGCGAAGATTTCCTTCTGGAAAAGCTGTCTGGGTAAGCATGAATACCCCAAAGCATTCTGGAAAAATCTGAGACGAAACCATATATCTCTTAATTCACGCATGTGGTCTGATTCAGATTAGCTGAACTGGAGCAAAACGTCTCGATGAGCTCCCACGTTCTTTGCGATTTGACTGTCGATGAAAGTGCGTCATTCGAACACTATGGCGATACAGTTTCAGAGTGGAGAAAGGAAAATATCATCATGAAACCTAACCACTGCCTAAAATCAGTCACCAAGGAAATAGCTTTCCCGTCTTGGCACCGATTCAAATGCAACTCTTGTCGCTTGGACCAAACTTTTGTGATGCATTATCAAAAGTAAACGAATTGAAAATAAGAGTACAATTCGAGAATTTGATTAGTCAGACGAATGATCTGGTCCCAATCTCATATGACAGTGTAGAACACTTCAAATTAACTGTTTTGAATTGCTGCCTCGACTACATCAACAAAAACCAGACTTCATAATATCCTCTCAAAAGAACATTGAAAGCAGATCAAAGAATTGAAATCAAATGAAAACCTGATAATAACTCGAACAGACAAAGGTTCTGGAATTGTTCTGCTCAACAGGTCAGACTTTGTGGAGGAACTCTCGTTAATTCTATCTGATGACAACAAATTCCAAAAACAGACGAACCAAAAAGATTCAAATGAACATATGTAGCTCCAGATAACCAACTTATTGAAAGAAATGAAAGATGAATCGATTATTAATACAGAACTGTATGAACAACTTCACCCATCTGGTTCTACGTCACCACGAATGTATGGAATACCATAATCGTATAAAAAGGACGTCTCCCTAGACATTGTCTCACTCTTCCCCAATGTTCCACTGACAGAAACTATACGTTTTCTGTATGACTTCATCCAATGCAACAACATAGATGTCGGCATACCGATCCATTATCTAAAGTAATTGTTACTGTGTTGTACCTTCAACGTCTACTTCAGATTCAACGACGAAATCTACAGGTAAACAGATGACGTACCAAGGGGCTCTCCACTCGGACTCCTCCTAGCCGACTTTTTATGGCCAGCCTCGAAAGCAACCCCACGAAGAAAATTCTCTCTTCAACGAAATCATCAACTAGGCTGTACATTTGTGTTTTTATAATAAATGGGTAGGAAAGTTCCAGAATAATTTCTGTTCACAGGTAAGATTAATAGAATTACAATTAGGAATTAAGATGCTATAATAAACAGAGAGACGGATAAAGCTCAGACAAAGTAGAATTATTATTACTGAGAATATTGACATATTCTGCATTAAGGGGTTAAAAATGTAGCAATAACCACAATAGACCGGATGTTTAGATAACTAATGTGACGAATAATTGTTTATGCAATCAGGGATTAAGTATGTAGAGATAATAAAATAACAAAATAAACAGGAATTTCAAATATGAAAATATGGTAGTGTGAATAGGGATTAAGAAAAACTAAAAATAATATGAATAAACAGGATAGAAAACTTCCGCTAACATCACTGAGAACGTCTATGGATAAATTACTGGGGAGAAAGATTCAGTACTTCTAACCTTGACGAAAGTTTTTTTATTCCTTAACGTTCCCAGTGGAACACAGGGCTTTAAGATACAGGTTTGAAGTTTCTGTAGCAGTGGTATTTAATTTCTCGGGATAAAATTGCTAGCCTAATACCTATCTTACACTCTTTACCAATCTAATTGACTAGCTTAGCAAGGTATGGGGGGCTTCGGCCTGGGATCGAACCCCAAGCATTCTACAGCTGCGAAACAGTCGTAAAGGTAGAATACAAGGTAGAATGACAGAAGGTAAAATACAGAATTCATCAGCAAGAAATTTGTCGACAAATCTGGGGAACATTATATATCCATTGCATCGTCAATTTAATTTGAATAGCATAGGTTAATGGTGCACACCGAAATGTGTTGTACAACTGGTAAAGTTGAAATAGTAGGCTTATTAGATTAAGATGTCGCATAGCACAGAAGTAGTAATTTCTATAGTTTTCCTTCTGTTTTAATCGCGTGACTTATTACAGCAAAGTATACAAACATAGATATGCATATCTGAGTCTCAAAATATAAATTTATTTTCCTGAATTTCGTTACACGCATGGAACTAAATGTATTTTTTTGGTGAAACAGTTTTGTTCTTCTCTTGACTCCTTCTAGACATATATATATACAAAAGATAAGTAGTTATACCGGAAACTGAAATTTACTCAATGTAACGAAAATCTGTGATTTCTTACTTGATAAAAATGTTTTATCAAGTATGAGTTGAAGTAATGTGAAGAAATAAGGGAATAAATTGTATTTTGTCTTTTTAAAATTAATCGCTTAAGTTTGACATTCATTCTGTCGATAGGTGAACTGAGACGTTTCATTTATTCACCTGAAATCTCTCAGTCTCCTAGGTAGGATTCATGATTTTGGTTTCTTACATCTCATTTTTGTTAACCCCTCTGATCTCTGCAGTGAGTTATTTCAATCAGGAAGTTAAGAAATAATGAAAGAACTTAGTAAGGATGTGAGGCTAAAACAAAATTCGCAAATATTAGGAACCTCTTGGGCTTGCCTTTGGAATCCGTCGCAGTGCCTGAATTTTCAACAAGTTCAACCGTTGATCTGATGATTTTAGACTCTCTGTGTGGTAGGTCAAGTTATGGGTGCGCGTTGATGAACATTTTAAACTAGAACAAAATAGACATCCAGTGTGCCCTGGTTTACATAGATTCCTTAAGTGAAGGGATTCATGCCGAAACCTGAAATCCAGTAATCCCCCGCTCGAGATTAATAAATGTCGTGTGCCTATATCTCGATTTTGGTGTTAACCGGATTCTAACAGATACCTGGATGAGTGACACATCATCGCGTTGCTCTCTGCATTGGTGCTAGACAGCTGCTTGCAATGAACAGAAAGCACTTGTGCAAAAAAACTTCGTACCTAGCCAATTTGCTAGCCTTATTATTCTAATCGCTGTCAGTAACGACAACGACACGACGCGATACCAACGAACTTGCAACGCAATGAAGACAGATGTGAAAAATCTTTACTGTGTCTAATCAACAGCGATAAGGGTTGATAGAAATTGCATATATATATTAATATAAATACATATATATATGCTCTGAGTGATTTCGGTGACACTTGTTATATCGACAAGTTAAAACAGTAAACAACCAATAGAATTTCAAGGTCATACGTGCGGGGGAAGATACAAACCACACTGTACTGTAAAGATAAATGTTGTATTTGATGAAATTTAGATAAATGTAACAGTTAATTCACACGAGGTAATCATTCCAACTTGAGCATTAATTAATTCAGAAATTATCAATTTTGAAATTATTCAGCCTTGACTCAGATTGTCAAATCCTAAATTAATTCTTTATTTTGCAATTTACCTAGTGCGATGGGAAATTTCAACACGATTTCATTTGAAAACTGCAATTATTTAGATGATCACAATATGTGATCTGATTTTTGATGAAACACTTGTCAGTAACTAGTGTAGTGTGTGTGTGTGTCTAGTCCCATCTTTGGTGCAGACAGAATTCTATCAGTCGCGTTTGAAATGTGGCCACCATGCCACTTGGTGGCTCGTCATCACGGCGCACTTCGAATTGTTGATATTAGATGGTGTGAGGCAATCAGCAGGAAGTCCTACCTGACCTAGGTTTCATGCTAGTTGGCAATCACCAGTATCTACAACTTTGAAGGAACTTATTTTCCTTTTGAGATTCAAAGCCACGTCACCAAGTGGTGCAGTCAAAAACGTTAACAATGAGCTATCCGGGCTCAAGATTGACCTGCTGCAGGACTCTACTGGATATGTGATCTCACTGCTGCCGTTAATTACAACTAACCATCTTACCTGCAATGGACTAATTACCGGTAATGTGCAGTTTGTACCATTCAGATCAGCCGGTATCGCCTGCTTTCTAGTGAGCCACATTGAAATGACTTGAGTGTAATCCAACTAGTCATATCAGTACATAAGTACAACTTAGCATCAAGTAATCATTCTGCCTTGAATTAGCTTGTTGAACGGTGGCTAACAATGGAATCCACATGCGTTTTTAGTCTTATTCGGGATTCGTCAGTTAAATGTGCCTACACTATTCGGTTTCCATGGACACTCAAATCAGTACTCACAGTTTCAAACCCAAGGCATTATCCCCTCTTGTGCAACGAACATTTGTCCTACACAACTCAGAATTCATAATACTTATTCATAGGTAATAGTATTATTTATTAGGCAGGTTTAGCGTTTTCCCTGAAGACATTCAGTGACATTTCAGATTCCCCCCCCTCTCTTCCCACAATAAATGGATTTTTAAAGTTAGCAATGAATTCATCTGCACACAAAACTACAGCTGAAGTTTCCTATATTTTTGCTAATCACACTTGTATATGCAAGAATAGTCAAAGGTTTGAATTCACTTTAGCGAATAAAAGTCTAAGAGATATGTGGAGATGAGATGTTAGGCGACGCAGCCGTGAGTGTCAAAGTCAGCCAGCATGCAGCAGAGAAAGGGAGATGAGCATGCATTGCTTCGACATCAGTAAGGAGATCTATGGCACCCAGCACAGGGAGTAAAATTTGAATTTTTAACGCGAATGTCAATCAAGTAATAGAGAAGGTTTGTAGCTTAGGTGGATGATCTGACATTAGTAGTGTTCTCTGAGCTGGTTGGTTTCATTGCCGAGCTTTCATCGTCCTTTTGGACAACGTCCCATTTCAGCGCAAGTTTTAGCATAAAGTGAACTGATTTAAATTTTCCATGAATGATAGGATTGCGTCTCCTGGTAACCATCTTTACATTTGTATTGATCATTTATTATTGACTTGGATTTTAGACTTTCTCATCACATGATCTACTTGTTATTAGTTGGTAGATTCGGTCTATATTAACATGTTTTGTTAACCGCGTATTCATTTGAGTACCAGTCTCCTGGGAATTCTCTGGCACTTTTGGTGTTTACTCTGTTTAAAATTTCGACTTTATTCCGACCAAACTGATGTTCATAATTATCTACATGCATTGATATGGAAGGGTATATATCATGTCTTTTCACAGCTGATTTGTGTTCTTTGATTCGGATTCGAAGGGGATGAGCACTTTGGCCGATGTAATGTCTATTACAGTTCATACAATTTATTTTGTAAATAGAATTAATTTTATCGTCTTTTTTCTGTTGGATCTTTTGGTTAGCACAATATCGAATTAAGTGATTTGACTGGCTTGTGTGCTATATTTATTTCATCAAAGGGTCTTAATATTCTAGCTGTTATTTCAGAGATATTCTTAAAATATGTTAGGATGAATTTTATTGTGTTCTTTGGTGATGTTTCCTTGTCGGTGTTGTGATTCGATTTTAAAAACTTTTTGTTGAAATTTTGAGGAAGTCCGTCGGTGGCACAGAGGTTAGGACTCTCGCCAACCATGCACATGGTACGGGGTACAATCCCCCACCGACGCACACCAGATATCAATGGTCGGCCTGCAAAATCTGGGCTACCGATATTACATGCTGAAAATTCCATACCTGTAACAAAAATACGGTGTGAAATCAAGCTAGAATCAAAAAAGAAGTGTTTTAATACATCTTAGTGTCCCTTCTCAGATTTACGTCAATATTGATCAATGGTTGTGAAATGATACATAATTCTATTACGCGATTACAAACAACAGTTCATGACTTCTGGAAATACACAGCCTTGACATAAACTATCGTGCATAATTACTTGCACGTCTACAGGAAATCTATTTTGAAGTTTCCGGTGATATGAAAATTTCGAAGGTGTCTTTATTATTTATTGTATTTCCACAGGAGATCCTTTATTTATACCTTCTGAAAACTGTCAACTTAAATTATATTTACGCATAAACAAATCAGAAAAATCATGTTTAACACTTGGTCATCCTTTATATTTCCATTTAAAATGAAATGCGCACATATTATGGTAGCGTGATGAGTAAATTGATTCGCCAGAAAGACGATATGCCGATTGCTTAGTATATGACATGCATCTATATCCTTTCTGATCCATACATTTTAATAAATACTAGTGGAGGCATTATTTTATGCTTGAAAACCAAAAATGTATATTTTAAGTGGAGTGTGATGATTAAGGTGAAGTGAAATTTTGGTTTCGAAATGGCACTGTATCTTATGGATGACGCAGGTCAGCTACTACGCTCGTTATGACATCACTGTAGTCACTGTGAGTGACCTGAACGAATGATAAACTAATGTCAGGTTTTCACCATATTAGCAAATGACTTAGGCTTTATCCTGTCAGTAATACTGAATATTAACTGGAGCAGGAGAGGACTGTTGATTGGTAATGAGTCTATACTAGACAGCCTGAGTAACAGTCTTTAAACTCAAGCCTACGTTGGACAATTTCATTATTAAAATTCGTTTTAAGTAGCGTGTGTTGTGTAACACGAACAGATGTTATAATGCATGATATATAATCGCTGATGAGGACATCAAAGTGAGGATTGTGGAAGCAAGGTATGCTCTCACTACTCTCAAGTCTGTGTGGAGATCAACAGCACTCAGCATGAAAATAAAAATAAGTTCCGGATTTTCATCTCCATTGTGAAGTCAGTGGTACTTACTATACGAACGGATCAGAGACTTGGCGCCGGTCCGCATCACGAAGAGCACTTCGAACAAACTTAACACCTTCATCAACTGATGTCGTTGCTCAATACTACTCAAGATCAGATGGCTGGCCAGAAAAGACCAGAAACAGGGAGGCATCTCTAGGAGCGAACCAACCTAGCAGTATCCAGATATGCGACAAATATGAAGGAAGAAATGGAGGTGAATTGGCCATACTCTGAGAAAACCATCAAGTGACATCACACACCAGGACAGCTGTCGAGTTGAAGCTGGAAATGAAGCGGCGAGTTCATCGTCAGTGCGAGAGAGACATGGGGTAGCTCATGCCATGAGAGGCTGAAAGCATGTGGACAGAGGTGGGGCCAGGTGAAAACGCTGACAGAGAACCGAAAGCAATGGAAACGTGCAGCTGAGGCCCTATGTTCCTCTAGAAACTGAAGCAGACAATAAGAACATAAAATAAATGCATTTAATGAAACTTATATATAAGCAAGGGATGTGAAACAATTTCATTATGGCCTTTTCTTATTCCTTCATTTTCTGAGTGGAACACATATCTTCACGTTTAGGCCGTGAATTTTCAGTAGCAATGGTGTGCGTCTTCATGGAGTGGGATTGCTAACGTCACTTCCAGGCTTATTCCTTCATGAAGAATTTTGCCAACTTAGAGAGGTTCAGAAGTACATCGGCTCGGAATCGAATCCAGACCATATGTGTGGTTGATAAATATTTATCTTTAATATCTCGCTGTTAACGTACCCACGAAAAAATGATCGGCACTTCTTCGCGGATGAAGTTTCCCAGTTACTGTCTAGATGTTTCCCTACAATTCATTTCGCCTTAGAATAGTACACATGAAGTAATTTTGTTAGAAATTTAGATTGTACTACACCGTATTGAACGTCCGCATCTGAAGACACCGATACGTGGTTTGACGATTCTGTCGAAATATTGTTCTTCATTGAGATGGCGGTATATCCATCTAGGAAAAATTAAAAATACCAATGTTGCTATGCCGATGTGTTTTTGTTGTACCTGGTCACAGGAATTATCTCAGAAAACTGAAGATCCCGAATGTAGCATAAGACTGCTTTTACTTCTTCCAGTACTCTTTTACGGACAAGTGTTCTGCCTTTCGGAGAGCGGGGATAGGAAGACGACAGAAGCTGTGTAACAAGTGAAGAAGTTTTTCATTACCATAACTGTAGCATTTAAAAGTAACTCAGCTAATTGACACGGCTTGATTTAGAAGTCAAGAGAATTAATTACCTAACCACTATGAAATTAGAAACTTCGAGAGACTGATCAACAAATGGAGAATATTCCTTTCGAGAACTTACATGCGCGTAATAATTAAAGGATTATTACTATTTTTGACAACACTGTGCCAGTAAAATCGATAGAGTACAGGCTGGAGGCATCTGTGACTTCTATTGTGCCTGAAAGTTTACTACCAAAACTGAATAGCGAATAAAATAAGTAAGCTAGTACAGAATCAATGTTATACAATTAGTAGTGTTCTCTGACCTGGTTGGTTTAATTGCGAAGCTTTCGTCGTCCTTCTGGACAACATCTTCAGCGCAATTTTCAGCATAAAGTGAATCGATTTAAACAAAGGAAACACCAAAAGTGGCAGGGAATTCCTAAAAGCCTGCTACTCAAGGGAATATGCGAATAACAAACATGTTAATATAAGCCAAATCTACCAACTAATAAAAAGTATATCACGTGACCAGAAAGTCTAAAATCCAAGTCAATAATAAATGATCATTACAAATGTAATTTGACTGTCAGCTATGAAGGTGGTTACCAGGAGACGCAATTCTATCATTCATGTAGCATTTAAATCAGTTCACTTTATGCTAAAGATTGCGCTGAAGGTGTTCCACGGAAGGATGACAAATGCTCTGCAATCAAAATAATCAGCTTAGCGAACACTACTAATTGCAAATCATCCACCAGAGTTGAAATTTTCTCTATTATCACAGAATCTATATATTTATAGGTCCAACAGCAGCCCTGGGTAATAAAAGTAACCGGACCTGTGTTGTTTTGCACACATAGTTCCGATTGTTTTAGGCAAAATGCGACTGCTACTACTGTTTGGAGTGTGCAGTATCTGTAGGCTTTCGGCGCCTTATTTGTTATGCAATAAATGATGGAAAAAGATCTATCAACTACAGCCGTAGGTGTCCTTACGGTCGAAAAATTGAATTCCTAGAGAAACCGCTAATATAATTGTCTTCAAATCAGCAGTTCGGTTGACAGGTACAATAAAAGATGGATACTCCAGGAACTTCATCATTCAGTTTCTGAATCACAGCTGTACAATCGCTGAACCTGATTAAGTTGTCGAAAAGAAATTTTTCAAGTAGGACGAAACAGCTGTGCAGTACTCTCAGGTTTTCCAGTGGTTCTCTAACTGCTGTCAGCTCATGATGAAATCCTCCATGAAAAGAAAATTCTTTTTTTGACTAAAGTTAAAACAGAGATTCTTCTTTAGCACATGACTGCAGTTACTACAGAGGTAGTCAGAAAATTTTTGAAACTTTTATCTGTCATGTATGCCAAATGACAGAAAAAAGAGTTTTTACACAAATAGAATTAGATCACCCTGCTAATACTGATGTCTCCTAATGATTTTTCTCTCTAAATAGTTAGTATTTCCTTAGTATGGCGTCAAAGACTGAATATATTTGCATAAAATATTGAGATTCACGAATAAAGCTATGTACATAGAAATGTAAATTTTTCAAAAGAATGGTTACCGAACAAGGAATATTCTTTTCCATGGCTTCATCATCAGCCTCCACAGTTATAAATTTATAATAGTGAATGATTTAGTACTGTTAATAACCTTAATGCTTACATAACATTGGATCAATAATAATAATATCAATGGATTACAGTTCAATAGCATCAAAACCACAATACACGCTGAATATCATAAAAATAAATATCGTGATAGCCTCTGTTGTTTGGAGTGTGCATTAACTGGATGTTTTTGGCAATAACTACCAAATAAACTGTGCCTATGGAGCGAGCTGCATTGGCCTTTGCTCCAAAAACTTGATTTTTTTGTTCGGGAACATCTACAAGTGTGGTTAAATAACGGTGTAGTGAGAAATATCAGTAGCTGAATATTAAATCCCCTGATCCAAATCAGCTACAAAGCTAGCATTGAAGAATCCTTCTCTATCATACACCGGGTACCAGATAAAATGCCAAAACATCTAGGTACTGTATACTCCAAAACACAGAGACTATCGGGATTTCCCTTAAAAAACCGGTGTTTTGTGAGCAAAAGAAGAAGCAAGTCCAGGCAGTACTTCTAGTGCCCTGGCCGGCCTCAAATAGAGACTACAAATTCATGAATTTTTGTTAATATTATCTTTCTGAATTTTTATGATACTTAGTGTGTATTATGGTTTTGATGCTACTGAACTGTAATCCATTCATATTATTATTATTGACTCGATGTGATTTAAACAACATTAGTTTTGTTAATAGCACTAATTTATTCACGATTATATAAATAACTGTTCAACCTGATGAAGAGCAGGTTATACAAAAAAGTATACTTCGTTCGACAACCATATATATATATATATATATATATTCATAAGGCTTGATAAAAGTGTATTAAGCTACTATTTCATGTATTGATGATGAACAGAGGTTATGCTTAAATGACAAAATGTATCCTTCTTCATTGCATGAAGCAAGTTGTCCTTTAAGTAATCACTTTTAATTCAAGAGAATGCTTTGTTTACAATTTTAGAAAAAATGCTTACATTTCTTTATGTCATTTAGGTAAATCTGAATTTCCTGTTGACTGCTTGTGATTGATCGAAATGCCCGATCCCTGTTGGAATACCAGTTCTATCACACACCCCAAAGATTTTTGGAGAATAATTATTACCTTATTTATTTTGTTCCTTTACGCTGCTAGTGGAACATAGGGCTACGAGCTTCAATTTCGATATATTTCAGTAGCAAGGGTTATATTTTTTTGAGGTTAGGCTGCTAACCCAACGAACCAATCTCTTCTTTTTAAAGAGTTCACTTCTATTTTCAGCAGACAAAGAAACAGGAAGATGCTTGAAATTTCGATGCAGACTTGTGCGATTCTAGTTTATAAACCTGGTCTCTGTGTACAAAAGGAGATGGTTCTCACTCTGAATCTACCATGGTAATGCGTTTTAGTTATTAATCGTTATCACTATTAATATTATTAACACTTTATTCTACCTCTTATTATTATTCTTGATTCATTTAAAACTATCTTTTATCAGTAGCATTATCTTAACTCACTTCAGCATTATTATTATTATTATAACTATTACTATTGATATTACTCTGTTTGCAATTCTTGATGTATTATCTAATGACTAATTGTTTATCTAAGTAATGTAATTGAAGCGTAATGCATTTTATCTTAATTTTAATCTCTCATACTCCTTCTCCCCTTATCTATTTGAACATGACCTGGAAAACATTCGCACGTGTCGTTCTGCATGATTAATTCAATGTAGTTTATTTGCTTATCAGTCTTATATCTCGCAATGCAATTTCTACTGCATATATATCCCCTTGTGAGTAGACTATTCATCTGAAGAGTTATATCGAAATTTGATGAATTCATTAAATCCTGCTTCATCAAACTTTGTTGCTTGTTTTAAATTCGTATCGGAAAATAAATGTTTCCAATGTCAATTATGTCAGTGCTTCTTTACTCTTCGGAGGCTTAACACATCACGTAACCATTTCCAACAGCCTGTCGCAGACTTCTATCAACATCTGCCTTTCTGTCAGAAAATGTAAACAATAAGAAGGTCATCAACAAACCAACAAGAACCCACTGCTCACCAGATACGAGGAAAGAAATGTATTGGAAGTAGGCTGTGAAGCTAATTTAGTGACATCACGTGTCGAATCCTTGAGTACAACTCGGTGTATGGAGGAGATCATGTGAGGAAGAGGGAAAAGCCTTTGCGTAAATAAAAGAATGAGACTGAGGTTAACTTTTTAATTACTACGTTTCATGCGTAACCCAAGGGAATAATGACAGTGATAATCAATATAATGGATTTTTAGTGAAGGAATGAAGATGGTATAGAGATTATCACTAGAGACCATCGAAAACTAAACTACTCCAGAAGTTGACAATACTCATCAAGACTGGATTTTATGACTATTATATTATGCAATCGTTGGTTATACCACTGAGGTTGTACAGCGACAGGTTATTCATTCACTCTGTGCATGGTCGGCGAGAGTCTTAACCACTGTGCCACCGACGACTTTAAAACCTCTTATTTGCCATCTGATTGTATTTGATCAGTAATACTCATAATATTATTTCTGAATTTATATTATCCAATAGTGATTTTTATTCAAATGTCCAAACACTAATGTTTACTCATATTTATAAATGAATTAAAAAGTTGTGTGAGTGACTTGATATGATTATGAGCAAAAGCTTGTGCTCGAAACGTCGTCATTTAATATTACTTACTGTACAACACTGTGTGATGTATCAAAATAAAACCTTATCCATGAGTTATACTCTACCACAGTGCCCAAGATTTTATACTGATATAAATTATACTGAAAGTCATCTGACGTAAAAGTTAAATTACGTTTCAGCGAAATAGTCCATATGATTGTAGACTGGCACAGCCAGCTTTATCAAGAGAACATTATTTCATTCACGGAGAATTAGTAAAAAGTTCACCTCATCTTAAAGTCTGTTCAGAGGTTCTTGTTTAAATAGACAAAGAAATCTTCACGAACGAACCATGCCGATCCGAGAGCAAAACTGCGCCAAGAATATGAACATCATTTATCACAAGTTACAGTATAATAATAGGATTTTACTGCTGCTTACCAGTAAGAGTTAACTCCTCAAAAAAGCGATACTAATAAAAATAGCATGAAGAGAGTATTTAGAAACTACAGAGATCTTGAATCAGAAATATTTTAGGTGATCAAATCGTCAAATGAATGCCAAAGAAGCTGAACTGCTGTACTTATGTACAACGTTCTACATTGAAACTCAGTCAATCAGTCAATCAACCTGGCTGAATGATCTCGTCAAGCAGAAAACATACACAAACATGCAATTGTGCCTTACTTTTACAAGTAATGAGTTTGATATTGTGTCTACATAAAAACTAGAAGATATACTACCTCTTTAGGTAACATTTTGGCGACTATGTGTTATCATTACTTGCATAGATCAGACTGCATTCCACTTATCTGTGTATACCTGCATAAACAAAATTATTCCATGTTAGTATGATAAAGGAATGAAGCATAAAAATCAGACTTCCCATGATCTAGTTTTAATGAATAACATAAAACAAAGGGGACCAAAAATTACCAAAAATAGTTGACTTCATTACCTTCTGATATGAATAATACTCATTTATTCCGGAAATTAATATTTCTACACATAAAGACTGCCTATTCTTGTGAATCTAAGTTAATAGCTAATGGTGTGTTTAATTTTAAAATGGAAGGTGGCTTATATATTTTTGAAAAGCGAAATAATTTGTTGTTGTGAGTAAGAGGAGGGAAAGCTGGTTAAGAGTGTTTCCAATTAGTTTTTTCTAAAAATTTATCATAACAGGATTATTTTCAAAAGGGAAAACACTGTTACTGTTTATTCAAAAAGTTTTTTAATAGTTGAATTGTAAGGATTATATTTGTTTATACTAAGAACCCAGTGGGTATGTACAATCGATGATTCCTAAAATAGGATGAAATAGCTGTCCAGTACTCCCCCCAGCTGGTTTCCAATGGTTCTCTAACTGATATCAGCCCGTGGTCTAACTCATATAAACAAATCAAATGCCTACGAACCAAACTCTTGAAAGAATAATAATAATAATTTGCTTTATTCCAGAGACAGTACTAGTGGTACAGTGTGGAATTTTCAGCACATATCTACAATATTTGCATCTAATTTTACCAACGTTTAAAATAAGTATTAAACAAACAAAAAAAAAGAAGTAAATCTGAAGACACCAACAGCAAAAAAAACCAAAAAAAACAGGATAAACACAAAATAATCCTGAATAAGACAAAATTTTTTGAGGTGGTGACTATGGCATTCACAAACAATGATTGTCAGTTTAATATTGCCGAAAAGTATAGAAAATAAGAAAAACAACCACAAAACAATAATTACATGATGGTTAATGACACGACAATTTTGTAATACTCATAGTGCTAATATAGTCGGAACCAGTGGATACACAATAGAAGGAATATAGTAAAGTACAAAAAAGGAAGCCAATGTTAATATTTCAGGTAGCTAAGTAAGTTTAAAGAAGGAGTTCACTAAAGAATACAAAATAAGAGAGAAATAAAAGAGCATGAAATTATGTTGTTAATAACAAAGCAAGTCACAGGTTTCACGCTTAACATTGTCTCTATCGCTTAGAACACGGGCCAAGTATGGTATCGTTGAGTTCCTGTACTTGGTTGTACGAGCATAGATTCTTTTATACTGATTTCTGGTTTTACTTGATGAGATACAAGGAGAGAGTTGGGAATGGAGGGGGTGTTGAGGGTCTGAGAGTATGGTTTTAGACCATTTTTCACATGTATTCAGATGCCTATCAACTAAAGTAGTCACGAGCTGACTGAGATTAACACCACTAGTCCTACTAACTACTGTCAACATCCTTCTCAGGATGGAATAGTCCTTTTTCAGTAGATCAGGAAAGAAATCTGATTCTCGCTAGTGACTTGCTACAGGACATAGTTTCCTGCAATTCTAGTGAGAAGTCGTGACTACTGGGGGCAATCCAGTCAAGTGTCAGGATGGAGCTGCCACTGATGACATTGGTTGGTGGTCGCGCTAAATCACGAATCGGTAAAAGTTAGAATTCATGTGCTAGTCAGTGAATCGGGTCCCAGTAGCTGAATGATATACGATCTTGGCTTGTAACCGGAAGGTCCTGGATTCGAACTCCAGTATGTGCGTACTGACGATGATTCCCAAACTAGCTGGATAAAGCAGCTGTCCAGTACTCTCTGGTTTTCGTTGGTTCTCTAACTGATATCAATCCATGATCAACTCGTAAAAAAATTCAAAACGTTTCCAAATTTCCTGAGATTTGGTTGAATTTTAGTTGATTGTTAACTGACAACCAGGAGTATTGAATAGCTTCTTCGTTCACGTGTGAAAATTTAAAACAATTCTCGCCTATGATTCTACCTACTATGGGTCGATATCAGGAACCTCAGGCCAGGAGACTAGCCTATTGACCATTCGGTTACTTGGAGGGAAACCAATAGTCTAGAAATGGAAACCTATATAAGTCTGTTATATACAGCATCAACACCAACCGATGACACTGATGACTATTTGCTGTCTTACCCAGCGTGTTGGTCTTCATCAGTCACTAACTCTCACTAAACCTTCAGGCACTTTCATCCTACTTCTTTGATTTTTCGTGAATGCAAGCGCGATGTATTCTGTCTCCCAGTTATCTCCCTTAGAGGCCAGCCACTCCTTCAGTGTACGGTTATTTCTCTCAGACATTCGTCTGCGGATTATGTGGTGTTGTGCTAATCTTCTTGACACCTAGCTGTTGCAATCTAAATGTAAATTCTTCAAAAGGACCCTGAACTGTTAGCATCGTGTTCTGTGCGTTGTAGTCTGCCACCATGACATTCTTGTATCATCTCATGGCGTAGACACTGAGGTATTACCTCCAGCCAACTTGTGTCCTTCTTTCGGCAAGTCAGTTTTCTCAAAGCGTTCGCTAGTAATCGGTCCTTCTGTCTAAGAAGCGTAATCTTACCATTACTCGCAGTAGGTTGACTCATTTCTATTCCGTTAGTGATCACCTATATGGCTGTATTCGGGAAAAAGTCTAATTTCTGACTGATAGCAAGTCTTAATGGGTCTTGTTCCAATGCATATATGTACTGTGAAATGAACGAGGTTGGGATTCACTGAGCGACGGATTCCGTCCCAGCGGTTTAATGTTCAGTGTACTTGACTCGCAAGCTGAAGGTCATGGGTTCTATCTCTAGTGAGTGTAATTATTGGTGCTTGTTGATGCAAAGTCTTGAACTAAGACGAAACAGCTGTTCAGTACTGAAAACACTTCTTGATCTATGTTTAGATAGTAAAACTGAATGTAGACAAAATGTAGTGAATGTGAAAACGAAAAAATTATGTTATTAGGAAAGTCATTTAAAATGTACACCTATAATTCGAACGCAGTGACAAAATTTTGAATATTTTGTACAGGCTGAAACAAAATGAAAACCTATTAATAAAATAACTGTGAAATTTTGAAAAGGGTCAGGGAAAAATGTCTCTCTGACTCACTTTCTTGGACAGCATCGTTTCCTCTAAAAGCCATAGGGATGAGGATGTTGAAGCCAATCAGCATTGGAGTGAAAATCCGAGAAAAGCATTTATTGCTCTAAAGTCAGTGTATAGATCCACATAAAGACGTTAGCACATGGGGTAGGATTCTAGTTATTAACACCACTGTCAAGTCAATAGTCAGACATGGTTGAGATACTTGGCTCAAGTGTCAAGGAAGTGTTTCCGATGGGCTACTGAAGACTGTTTTCAACTTTCATTATCTCTATTCAGTATTGATGATCAGATGGCTAACCTAAAAGAGCTTGTTGAAAATGATAGCAGAAAACGAAGTTCTTTGAGGATGTGTCTCTGAAGCCCGGTATTCAACTTTGAAGGCAACCATGAACACTTGGCATATTGATTATCTCAGAAGTTACATTGGTCCTACTTCTTAGAAAACCTATGAGGAGTAGATGAATAGTCATGTACTTGTTCATGACTGCGCTATTAAATGGTCCTTTGTCGCTAGCTATAGATTACAACATGTTTCAAGTGACTGCCCAACATACTAAACCGTAATAGTTATTCTGACACGCTAAAGCGAACAAGACTTATGAGAACAAAACTAACGCTTATTTTGACAAATTACAATTTACATTAGAGAAAACGTCACTCCGCTGGCCACAACTTTTTGCTAGAAATTCAGATATTTCCGTCCTGTCTTCGGTCATCAATGAGGTCCTAGGATGGATCCCCTGTAGGTTCGTGGAGGCTTGCTACTGCAGAGACCTCAACTAAGATGAAACACCTGTCCAGCGCCCCATGATTTTCATTGGTTCTCTAAATGATATCAATCCATGATCGAACCTGAAATATTTTTCTCCCCTCTTTCTTAATGGATAATACTCAGTGCTGTCATTGTCTTCTTGATGCCCTTTTTTATTTACTTGTGCATCGACACACACACAAATTATATTTTTGTGGTTGAAGATATCATTTCATGTTCTACTTAGATCTACAAACTGCATAATACAATTTCAAGGTGCAAAATGAACGACTGAGTGGTGGTGCCATTTCAGTCGATGAAGAGGTGAACCTGTACGTGTCGACAAGTGATGCACAGTCGTAGACGATCACTATCAGTTAAACTAGGATTTCATACATATGGTTCCCCTGGTAAATTTTGATAAAGAAAGGAAGATGAGATTTGCAGTATGAAATGATATCATCATTAAAGTAGAAAAGAGGGGGAAGGGGTAAGACAGAAAACAGAAAAAAAAATTAACAAACAGTGTCACCTTGTAGGTTCACATAACAACTCGATAAAAGAAAACAGTTTAATACATTTAGATTTGCTCAGCAAATTTACTACGATTTGTCGAAGCGATCGCAATCAAACTATTTAAACCAGACTCATGCATACAGAAAGGGGGGGTGATTCACCTCTAACTATCTTGGTAACTGAATTATGATTGTGATTACATTAATTAGACATCTAATTCAGTGATCTCAACTCACTGAACAAATCTCAATCTTATAACTAATATTAAGTTGATATGTGAACCTACAAGCTAACACTGCTCTGTTGATCAATTTTTTCTGTTTTCTGTCTAACCCCTCCCCCCTCTTTTCAACTTTGAAAGCGTATAAATTGATGATGAAAACTTAAACTAAAAATTGTAATGCTTACATTTTGGATGCGCCAATTTGATAGTATTTCTTCTCTACTACCACTCAAACATTAAAGTATGTTATTATCATATATATAACCATTGTATTTTCAGGTAGTTTGCAACAACTGATGAGAACCTGTGAAATAGAATGATATCATTTTATACTGCAAATTTCGTCTTCCTTTCTTTATCGAAACTAGGATTTAGTTAGAAAACAGGCTGAAGGAGGTTAAATACATCAGTCTCCTTGCTACGGAAACCTCTCAGTTCTTCATAATAACACAGATGGTTTCAATATTTACACTGCTTTTGGATATATTTCCATTTGTCAATCTTTTATTTTTTTCCTTAGTGTAATTTTTCAAGACAGAAATCTTTCCTAGATGAAACTGACTGACTATTTATTGAATTTATCTGAATCGCGTGTACATCTGTTGATGCAGGTCTGTGTAAAAGTATATCAATGGTCGGTCTGCAAAATTTGGGCTACCGATATCACATGCTAAAAATTCCATACTTGTATTAAAAATACTGTGTGGAATCACGCTATAATCAAAATCAAAATCAAATATATCCATGAGCAATGCACGCCACCACCATAAGCAGAAGAGAATTTCCAACTGATTTCATATATAAAACGAAATGACGCACATACCTACTTTCTCGAAAATTCCACTCAAAGGAAGTGACTACTTTATGATGAATAGTTAAATGCCAGAATTTTGAAGTATTTCAAGAAAGAATGAAAGAAAGAAAGACAACAAACAAATTTTTAAAAAAATCATTTCCGTCGTGTTCATTCATTTCCGTGATATGCTTGTATTATTAGCAAAATGTGAATGAATTCAGAAAAGCCCCCTTTTCCCCCAATAAAAAGAAAAAACTTTTGTGTGTTAGTTTTCTTCGACGTAATATCTGATGAAGTTTAGATTTCCACTATGCCTTCATTGTGTTTCACTTTTCAATGGAGTGTATTTAACACAATGACTAATGAAATTTTCGACTCATCTGTATTGCTGAAGCCTTGGCTATCGAAACAGAAAAGCCAGATCTCTGTATATACAGAAGAAGATCGTTCAACCCATCCAACTTTCATGGTCTTAATTCGTCTATGCTAAAGTATGGTAATGCTTAATCGTATTTTGGCTCTACCATTTTTTTCGTTTTATCTATTCAATTTGTATACTCTCTCCTTATTACGTCAATTGTTACTAATACCATTCTCACTTTGAACTGTCCCCGGTATTATTTCACTCGTTCCACTTGTCATTCTTGGTGAGTTCTGTTTTGCAACGTCAAATTCTATGTAACCAAATTACACACAATATTAGGTAATGTTTTTATTTTATTCGATTTGCCTACTAATCCAATAATTATGCATCGCTTTCCAACATCTATAAACCTTATGAATTACTCTATATATGACACTAGATGTTTTGCTACTAGACATTTAACTATGATTATAATCACAAACATTTTAATTGCGTTTAAAACTATTATTATTATTTTATGCATTCGCCTCTATGATTCAATTTCTTATAAAATAAATCATATACATACGATTGTACAGCTTGATAATAAATTCATTGTTGAAAAGAGTCTCATCGCTAAATCATCACTTGTTTTTGATTTTCTATATGTTACAATGGGAAATGATACGTTTAAATTTATTGAGAGTATTAAAGATTTTAATGTCACAGACAAATTCATCTTCTCATTAGATGTTACTTCGCTATTTACCAATGTACCTCTCATGGAAACTGCTTACAATGTATGTGAATATATTGAAGCACATAGTTTAGAAATTGAGTTGCTGACATTTCACCTCAAAGAACCTTTATTGAGATGCACGTTGAATGTTCAGTTCACGCTCAATAAAGGGATTTTTAGACAGGGAGATGGTTTTGTCATGGGATCACCACTGAGTCCTTCGCTGAATGATTGTTTTATGGCAAAGACTGAAAACTCTCAACTTATTTAAATCACCGATCATTTCGACATTTATAAAAGATATGTAGACGACACATTTGTTATCTGCGATAACAACGTAATTCTTGATGATGTCTTGTTTGCTTTCAAAAACTGCCATCCTTCTTTACAATTCACCATAGAAAATGAATCTGAACTAAGTATTCCGATTCTTGATGTTTGCCTTAGTAGACGTAACGACGGATCTCTCAAAAGATTCATCCACAGGAAACGTACATGGAATGGAAAACTAACTAATTTGTATAGTTGGGTGACTGGCTCCAAGAAAAGGAACATTTGAAGTTCTGATTGCTTTGACTCAGAACTTGACTTCCTAAAAGCCAAACTTACAGAAAACGGTTACACGAACTGATTTATTGATATGAAAGATAAGCAGTCTAAACTGGTCACTGACTCAATACTGAAGAAAACTTTCTTCATGAACTTGGAATTCAAAGGTGATCAAGCTTCAGATATGCTCAAAAAGCGTCTTCCTAAAGAAGTCAATAAGACGTTCTTTGCAGCAAAATTACAAATGAAGTTCACCAGCCTCAAGTTGTTCTCTACCTCTGTAAAAGATAAGCTCCTCCATCTGGCTGCTTCCATGTGCATCTACCATATATATATATATATATGTATATATATATGATTGTACAGCTTGATAATAAATTCGTTTTTGGAAAGAGTCTCTTCACTGAATTACCACTTGTTTTGATTTTCTATATGTTACAATGGAAATTTCCCATGAATTTTAAATTGGTAATCAAAGAAACATAGTTAAGGTTGGACTCTTATTTCATGTTTTTCTGTTCTCCGTGGTGGATAACTTCACTTAGCAGCTTTAAGTATCATCCTACGCCATACATACAGAGCTTATTTCACTGTAAATCCTTCCCCCAGAGATCCCTCCCTACTGCTGATCTTTTCTCACCGGCCATCTGATCTTGAGTTGTATTGAGCGGGGACAGCTGATGGTGAAGGTCTGCAGTTTGTTCGAAGTGGCCTTGGTAACGTGGTGCAGCGCGATGTCTCCAATCCATAAAGTACTACTGACTTAACAATGGATTTGAAATATATATATCACCAGCCTTGCAGTTTACTCACGCTGTTACTTATATGATTCGAAATACTACTTATCTCTCTCTCTCCACGTAATTATATTATTTTTACATGCTCTAACCCTGTCCCACCTTATTTCGTGACTACATACAAGTGAATGCAGTGCAACGGCTGAGCTTATTTCTAAGTTATTTGACTTCACAGGGTAAATCATTCTAGGTCTAGCTAAATTTTTATGTTCCATTCAAGTGCATTCGCTTGCATGCAATCACAAAATAGGGAGGGACAGGGTGGGAGTCTTAGAAAGTAATTTGGTTAGGTGGAGAGGACGGTTAATTACTAAAGCTTTGTTTATCGATTTAACACCACATACATTCAAAAGGAATGACGCAACGCACATGATACTGGAGATATGGAAGGTGGCAAGAAGCAACAAGGGGAAGAGGGAAAAAGAAAGACAATTGGAGCAAAAATATGTCCGGAACAAATCGACAACCGTGTTACTAAAATCGATATGATTATGAGGAATAATTTATACTCGAAACGTCATCCAGTTGTTAATACTGTATCGCTGTGTAATATTTAAAATAAACTTATCTAATATCAAGGCAGGTATATTTACTGTATGCTAGCACTGTTAGAAATCCGAATCATTCGTTAGTTCAGATAAAACGATACAGAAGACTTTCTTATTTTTTCGTTCACGTTCCGAGTAAAACACAGTGCTTCTAGCTTCAGCTCTGAAGTTTCGAATACCTCTCCCCAAACCTTCCCTCTTTATTCAGGCTTACTACCAGCTTATAGACGTCCAGGAGGACGTCGTTCAGGGATCGAACCTCAGATCATGTGTTCGGTTGGTGAAAATTCCACCAATAATCCACTGGTGCATAATACAACATACAGAATAAGTGGCGCTACTTTTTTTCTTTCAGGGCTTTACTTCACTTATGAATCATCTTAAATGTCTGTTAAAGTTTGCTAAAGCCTTTTCTTACTAAAAAGCAATATCTAAGAAAGTGAATGCGGAAACTGACTCAGTTTCAAATGAAAAAAACAAACATAATACCATTTGAAGAGTCCGACAGCTGGATAGTTTTCTCTGGGAACAAAAAGTATCGTTTGAATGTTCGCTTTTAATACAGTCCATAAAATCGTTGATGGACGTTAAGCCTAGTGAGGACTCTCGTATATTTTCACTTTTTTAAACAGAAATTACGTTGGAAATTCTAGATTGGACGTCAGATTCGCTGTTGATCATGTTCTGTGAGAGAACAAGTGTACTGTGCAACTTCAGGTATTTACGCTTTGGTTAAAGATTCTTTACAGCCATCCGACAAATCATTCAAAACCGAACACTGACATTGGCTTTTTAAGCATGGTGGCCGTACTTTTGACTTAACTAGTAGGTTTAAATCAACGCTAACAACTAATGTAAGTGTAGAATTTGGGGAATTTTGTTGAATATAATTCAAAATTAGATAAGCTTATCTGATGCAACACACGATGAAACTGGTAGATTAAATCATTTTCTTAATCGGATCTACTGGCTCCCAAAGCCGAAACATTTCACCTCTGTGCGTCGATGGCACGGTGGTTAGGACTCTCGCCGACCATGCACATGGTCCGGGTTTCGATCACCTGCCGACACACACCTGATATCCATGGTTGGCCTGCAAAATTTAGGCTACCGAAATTCATGCTGAAAATTCCATACTTGTACCAAAAATACGGTGTGGCATCATCCTGTAACCAAAAATAAAAATAAAATAAAAAATAAAAAATTGGTACTCTGAAATACCACTCTAATTCTAGTCTTCTTAAGAATTCTACACAAGGCCTCTGATCTTCCTTCTTTATACAGCAGTACTATCAAGGATATGAATTCCTCAGTATTGCATGTTGCAGTTCATTGGAGTGATACACACTTAAACTAGGAAACACAAGAAGAGATACGCCAAATAATCGCGCCAATAGTTAGATAGGAGAAACAACATTCACAACTAAACTGTCAGGAACTAGAAGCCCTCAAAAAGCTTAGAAATAGAAAAGACATCGTGATACTACCAGCTGACAAAGGAAAAGCCACAGTAGTCATGGACAAAGAAGAGTATACCAAGAAAGCTGAAAAACTATTCAAAGATGAGGATATGTATCAACAGCTTACAACAAGTTTCATCCAAACATTAGACGACCGCATTCAAAGAACCTAAAACATACCCACCAAAACAGGTCAGATCACAAAACAAAGCCAATGGCGAATCAAATCCAGTGGACCACTTCTACCCTGATTATACAGTAGGCCTAAAATACACAAGCCGAATATCCTGTTACTACCAAATGTATCACTCCCAGGGACCCCAACTTACAATTTGTTCAATGAACTATACGGAAAACTGAACCTCTTGATGGATTCCTGGAATCACTTCATCAAATCTGCTATCCAGTTTCTAGGGAAAATAAAGACATTCAAATTGATGACCAAGAAATAATGCTTTCCTTCGACGTCATGGCATTATATACCTCAATCGGACAAAAACTAGCAAACGAGACCTTGAAGCGAATACTCAGCAACGACGAACAACTCCCACAACAATCAAAAGTGCAACACACAAGCTGGATGGAATGCATAAACCTATGCCTTACAAAGTACTTCCAATTCAACGGCCAAATATATGAACAAGTTAAAGGAACACCCATGAGATCGCTGATATCAGGTTTGATTGCAGAAGGCTCGTAAACATAATCCTACCAAAGATCAAACCCCAAATTTGGACATGTTAGGCAGACGACACATTTGTAATAGTTAAAAGAAGCGAGTTGAACAGAAGTCACATCTTAATAAACATTTTTATCGACATCAAATTCACAGAAGTAGAGGAATTCGAAGAAAAACATCCATTTTTGACGTCTTAGTCAAGCGGACAACCACAGAGGAATTATAAAATCACGTTTATGGAAAATCAACTCACACAGGGCAAATGCTGAATTGCAACAGCAACAATCCAATAACACACAAAAGAAATTGTATAAAAACACTATTCAAGCGTTCCAGGACTCATTGCGGCACTCCCACCTTAAGGAAAATTGAGGAAATATATCTCATGGACGTCTTCCAGAAGAATGAAGATCCACGGAATTTCATCGAAATACATATACAACTAAGTCAACCTATCAAACCAAAAGCCTCCAAGAAGGCACAAAGAAAATCACCTTACTATTTATGAAGGACATCTCAGAAAACCTTTAGGAACTGACGTCACACAAAAACTGACAAAATCACTTCAGCTCAACTCTTTGTCAACCAGAATACTCAACAACGAAAGAAGATAAACCAACATCATCTACAAAATAAGTTGCAAAGACTGAGAGCTACAATACATTTACCAAAGTGGATGTCGCTTCGTCTTTGTATCCATGGACAGAAACTAGTAGTCAAAAGACATGACATCCACTCTCCCATATCACCACAGTGCATACAGAAAAGCACCGAAATCAATTCGACTTGGGCAACGTTCAAATATGAGACAGAGGAAACACCAAGAGTGCTAGAGAATGTTTAGAACCCTGGTATTCCAGTGAATCGACAATTATAGACGCATTGAAATTAATAAAATTTGCATTTACGATATTTGATGATGAAATCAAATAACAGAAAGAAACCTTCACGGAGAACGGGTACCTACTACGCTTCGTATAGGTCAGTAGCAAATCACGTGGAGAAAATACAGGGATTGACAAGGTAGCTAAAATATGTTCCACCTAAGCTTAAAATTTAGGGGTGTCACTACGAGTGAGGTACTTAAAATTTGTCTAAGAAGATCACTGAGAAAAGCGTTCTTTCCTGCCAGTTTATGAGTAACCTACTCTAGCCATCCACTGGTGCATCTTAATGTCAAGGAAATGCCACATCGATTCTCTAATTCCATGTATATTTAGATGTTCACCTACTGTTTTGGAGCTAGGTACATAAGACGTTCTTCGAGACACATATCCCGCATCGTTCGAAAATACTTCCCAGTTTGGCTGAGCAAAGGAGAACATATATGTATTATTTCGTCGATATTGCAACATATTGTAGACACTGACAACGCAGCATCTGGTACACCGTTTAATATAGTCTACAAAATTAGACAAAGTTTGTCGGAAGGAGCACGAGTGCATCTGATTTGTATAACAGAGGCTTTAGTATTACACAAAACAAAGCCAGAACTTTGTGTACAAAAATAGTTTGTACAACCTCTTCTGTTACCATGGTCTTGACTTTACTACTAATAATATTAATAATAATAATTTGCTTTATTCCAAAACACTACTTGTGATACAGAATGGAATTCTCAGCATTTTTACTACAGTATTGTATCCAGTTTGTACATTATCAATAAATAGAATTCTATGTAATTCTCATCAAAACCTTTTCATCCTTCTCTATTCCGTGTTCCACCTTTGTAATAATTCATTTTACTTTATGTTATAATATATCTAGTCATTTCTGACTCATAATCCTAAACACCAATTTTATTTCCAATCACTGTCAAACTTTAACACACACATATAAGACAAATTGATTGTTATTGTCTATTCTAATTCATATATATGACTGTACAGCTATGGAAATGAAATCGTCGTAAAGAACATTTTCTTCGCTGAATTCTTTGTTCCTACTAAGATAGTTCAAGAAATGTATAAATTTAGAAGAATTAGTTTGTTGGATTCTATTTGTTTCTGGTTGGACCACGGATTGATTGATATCAGTTAGAGAAACATTGAAAACCAGGGAGTACTGAGCAGCTGGAACGGCGTAATATGTGACTCATTAGCAGTACGTAACCACTGGATTCAGAACCATGAACCTTCCATTTACAAGGCATGCTCGTATACATACCATTCAGCCAGTGGGCCGGCTCTGTAACCCGAAGCTCCTGGCTTCGGAACCCACTTGAGGTGAACTTCAGATGGGTCCTGAACTAGGCAGATCCAAATGTCCAGTACTCCTTGGTTTTCAATGGTTCCCTTACTGATATCAATCCATGGTTGAACCTGAAACAAATGGAATTCTTACAGGTTAATACTTGAAGATTAATCTGATGCTCTCTAATGACTGGTTACAATAAGAAGTCACCTGAAGTTCTAGTGAGACGTCGTGACTATCGGAGTCCATGTAGTCGGGAGTGAGGATTGAGTTCCGGAAAATGTATAAATCTCAAAGATGTGTAAAAATAATAATATTAGTCAGCAATAAAAACACTGTCCAACAAGGTGAGAATTATGCTTTGACAACACTGCGAAAATTACACCGAACTAAATAAATAGGTGTGAAAAGTGTATTAATACTGAAAATTGGTCAAAGTGAAAATTAGTATTAGCAGTCGAGATAGTAAGGTAATGATATACAAAATGAATGGACCAAAACAAATAAGCACATATGAAGGGACTATCATACTTTAGCTTAGATGGATTAACACCACGAGAGTTGAGCGGGGTGGGGTGGGGAGCTTTTGTTGAACATACTTTTTCTGTAAACAAAGGTCTGATTTTTCTATTTCGACGGCTAAAGCTCCAGCAATACAGATGAGTAAGATCCTCAATGATTTGGGCAAGTTATTATTCCCCTTGAAGATAACCTAAAAGAAAGAGACTATAAGAATAAGGTAGCCGTTATCAATGAGGTATGTACGTACTAAGCTTCTTTGTAGACCTACTCTCGCTTCTTTATAATCACGCACGATACTGTTATTGCATGAGTTTGGAAAAATCCTGATTCGAATAACTGATATGCCTAGCTCCAGGATCTTGTCCTTTTGAGCTGTCGGACAATAATGGTTGACTAGAAGAGGCTATTGTCAACAAGTCTGCAGAGAGTGCATTTTCAGAGGCTGTGAGATCCTTCCTTTAAGGATATCAGTAGCTACGCTGCCTATGAATTCAAGGTTCAAGTACAGCATTTTCTTGGTTACAGACGTGAAACCATATTTTACAGGTTTTGACTGCAAGTTCTTGTCTACAAAACATATATGAATTGGTTGAACTAGAATGTTACCGATCTCTCACTTGCATGTAATCAGACAATAGGGTAGGACCGCTTACAAGTATTAAAACTTATGTGGTTACATGGCAGAAGAAATTATTCATTGGATCAACATGAAGAAGATATGGAACCGGATATATAGAAACTTGTCATGAAAAAACAAACAAATCGGGAAATAGGACTATGTAAAGCTAATTATCATGTTTCTACGAGTGTGCTGACGTGATTATGAGTAGCAGTAAATTTTGACTTAAATGTCAGCCAGTTGTTAAAAATGTATCACTGCCTGTCACCTCAAAAAATTTATCTAAGGCATCCAAAATTTTGCTCTTGATTACTTGCCATGTATCTTATGCTTGAAATGAATTTTGACAGTAGAGTAATTCGAATTAATGTGGTTAATCAAACACATCGGATCAGAGATGTGAATTAATGAATAACAATCAAAGTGATCATCATGATAACAATAATAATAATAATAACAGGGATAAATTCAATCAGGTGTTTGTATAATCTAGACAACAATGGGTGTTTCGGTAGAATGTTCATACTAGCAGTAAGAGTAGAAAATAACTATTGTTATGTAGCAATTTATAATTAAGTAATGCTGATAAATTGGTAAACTTAAAATAAGATGCACAACTAGGATTACCCAATATTCTCTCATCTCTTCCTGAAACGATCTCCACCGTATCACCATAGGACGGCCCATTCGGATTCCACTCGACCGATGGCGCGCATTTCGCGCGATGTCATTCAACAGTTTCTTCAATAAATACCCGATCTATTCATCTCTATTTTATCCAACATATTTATTGAGCTAAAAGCTCATGGTTGATTTGTTTCCAGCCAGAGTTTCTTGTTACTTATTCTTTCCAGCTATTTGACCATCAGTATAGAGCCAACAAAGTTGGCACCTGTTGATGAAAGTCTGCAACCTGTTGGAAATTCTCTTCGTAAGTTTATGGTCTGCATAGGTACAAATTTGACATTGATGTTGAAAATTCGAATCTTGTTCCATATGGTGAGTTCAGAAAATTTCCAAACTGGGTTCAGGATGATGAAAGGGGCATCTCACATTTCTGATTCTCGTGGGCTGGTTTCGACAACATCCGTTCCGCCCGTCTAAAGTTGAGACGATGCTTTCTAGTAAAGTGAAGGAAGTAACTTCAAATCTTTCCCACTGATGGTGATTGGTGCTGCTTGTTGTTGCTGTTCCTTGGTTATCTTCAACACCTCCGTCTTCTCTGTGTTCACCTGCAGTCATGTCTTCACCGGCTGCTTCTTCAACCAGTGTGTTGGTTTTCTCTTGTATATATTCAAGTTTGTGTGACCCTAGAGATATATATCATCTGCAAAATCCAGATGTTTTAGAGTCTTCTTACCGGTGGTCCAGCGTATTCTTGTCTCCTAGCTCCCCAAAGATTGACGAATAATTACTTTCTGTGCGTGGACGTTTCTCTAGCAGTTTGAAAGGTTTAGTAGTGTAGGGTTGCTAGCCACAAGCCTGACACTCTCTCTTAACCTGGGCTTGAGAAAGGCTAGGAAACTAGCAAGCTTGTTAACTAGACGAGATTAAATAAAAATGTAATAAGACAATATATCCAGTTACCCGATGTCACGGGGAGAGATAATTATTCTGGGTCGGGGGTGTGAACGCGAAGGGAAGGAGAGAGGGTGAAAAAAATTTTTGAACATAGAGGTTGGGTCGCAAGTCTTTTATGGCAGCTGCCTCAACTATGGTTAGCAATCAAAATCGTACCAACCTCTGGGATGGCACCCTATGTAAAATTGTAAAAGCTAAATGTTTGGTCAATCTTGTGCTGTGTATCAACCAGGTTTGCCAGCGTGAAACTTCTGATTGACGACTTCTCTATCTAACCACGTTGGACAATGCTCCAGAAAGCGATGGTGGGTTGAACGAATCGTGTATATATATATAACTGTCTCTGAATGCTCACTGAATTTGTCAGACTCCGTAGCACATCCTTCATCTGCGTTGGAATTATGCAAGGAGTGGCGAAGAATGTCTTAGCTATTATTTTTCGAAATGATTTTTTGTGAATATCAGTCATTTCGAATAATTTTATTAAATATTCATGTCGATAAAAAAGGGTTGGTAGTAATCAAAGAATAATAACTGACGGAAGTGAGTACAATGAGACGTCCTCCTAAAAAAAATAACTAATCAAATGACATTTCTCATATATCATTTTTGTAAACTTAGATTTTTTTCACTCCTTCTTATTAGGGGTGAATGTTATTTCCTGTCTTCCTCAAAATCACTTAAGTAAGCTGGCGACAGTCAAGAGAAACAGGAACAGAGACAGGAATCGAAAGCGACGTTTTCTATGCAATACTTCATTAGTTACTGTCACTTGTAAGACTGAGAACTGTGCAACTGACGTCTGCGCATCCGAAATAAATGAATTCAACGGAAACATAAAATAATTAGCAGTGAATTCAGCTCATAAATTAAATTTCTGACTGATATTTATGCTATAGCGATCGGGCAGCAGATTAAACGTAATGTGCAAAACACGTACAGTAGGGAACAAAACAGGTTGAGTGTATACCCTTTTTTCAAGTGCTGGTTTTGACAAGGATGTGACTGACTCTAAGTATGATTACCAGATGTCTTCCGTAAGAGAACCAATGAAAATCAGAGGGTTCATCCCAGTTTTAGAGGATTCATTCACAGTCCCACCAGAGACCAAATCTATCACCTACTGGTTAACAGGTGAGTTCGTTGACAGTTCACTGACAGCGCATCAATATATATATATATACATATATATATATAGCGTGACCACCAGCGAATGTCATCCGCTAGCATTCCTCCTAACATCAAACCCAGTGAACCCCAATAGACACGATAACTCACCACAACTTCAGGCAACTTCTATCGGTCACTAGCGATCACCAGACTAACTTTCAGTAGTTATTTTGTACTTCCTGGTACTCAATAATTCTCCAAATGACACCAGTTTGTGACCAAAAACTGTAAATAGTCGAATCATTACATATATGTACTTTTTATTGCCTATTACTGATTATTTTCACATGAAAAGAAGCTTCCAGCAAAATAATCAATACACAGATGAATATATGATGCTCACAGGACGAAGTTGCTCGGAGTTCTAATAAGAAGTCGTGACCAGTGAGGTTCATATAGTCGGGGGCGAGGATGTCGTTCCCGCTGATGAGATTGGTTGGTGGTCGCGCTAAAAATCACCAATTGGTAGAATCAAGAATTCATGGACTGACCACTGAATTGGGTCCCAGTGGCTGAATGTTATACGAGACAGCTTGCTTTGCAACCGGAAGGTTATGGTTTCAAAACTGAGTTGGTGCATGCTTCAGATGAGGCCTTAAATATGCCAAAACGTCTGGCCATTCCTGGTTTTAAATTGTTCCCTAACAGATATCAGTCCGTGATCTAACCTGAAACAGAAATAGAATCCCTACAAACTAATTCTTAGGAATACCACTTATCTCAAAAGCCTCTCCATGAGCTTTAGCTATGAATAACAATAATTATTTGAGTGTCATGAATGTAACATAGTTTAATGGAACGGAATGGGTCATGCAGCAGACCACGGGGACTGAGAAGACAAGCGCGGAAGAAAAGATTAAATTACCTAGACTTTACGAATGACTTACCTGTAATGTCACACAAACTCGAAGATCAGCAGACATAAAACCAACAATTTAGCTATAGAGGCTGGCAGGGAATGCATGTCTTCAGACGAACATAGAAAAGACACTGGTGATGAAAATAACCTACTACCCACAATAATAAGCACCAGTAGCTGTCAACAGGAGGAATTTCAAGGAAGTCACCTCTTTCACTCACTTGAACTAGATAGCGTTATTGAAACAACAGGAGGCAGAGATGACAGTTTAAAGCTTACCAGGATCGTGATAGCAAACCAGATCTTCATTGTTCCTAAAACAGTGTACAAATCTTCTGAGCTTATCATATGGAACAAGATCAGAGTTTTAAACACCTACACGAATTTATTCGGTGCTTCTATCTGCTTCATGGACTTCCTTTGTGTCAGGAAAACATTTCCAGAAAGCTACAGCTGCCATAGACAATTCCTGAAGATCAGAAACCCGGATGTAAGTAATATGCACAAGTAAACTCTGCTAACGAACTGACTAAAAACCCACTATCCGACAAGTATACAGGATGAATTGAGGATGGACTGGATGTACCCTGGCGAGAAAATCCGTACTTATCACATGCAAAGTCCTCGGATGGAAACGACGATTAAAATGTCTGGAAGTGAAATGCGGAAGGTCAAATGATAAGAAAATGAAAGCCTATGGACAATAGTGAAGCCAGAGGGCAGAGTGACAGGGAGATGCACACCTTGATTTCTATGCTCTACTCGAATTCAAAAGACTAATATTAACCATAATATAATCATATATGTGGCTCACTTGTTTAATTTTTAGAAATATATCCATCCTGAACGTGTCACATTAGTTTCCTTCAGCTGATTATCACCTGTTTGACATATCGATAAGGATAAACAGGTTTTACCACCAGGTTACTAATTTTATGTATAATACTGAAAATTGCTACATAAACATCTGAGTAGAATCGTGGACAAGAATTTGATTGAAAAGTAAATATTTCGAAAAACAATGAGCAATGAAAAATCCTCTTCTGGCTCTACAATCATATATATATATATATATATAGCTTTTTATACACAGAATATTCTAGAATAATCATCACTAACAATATTAGTATTATTAAATACTACCGATCTTGATGGTCACGGGGTGAGGACAGTGTCTGAACGAACTTCTTTTAGATACATAAGTTAGGTTTCTTAATGTAGATCCCAACAGCTTCAGAAATATGTAGTAAACGAACTCCTTAGGTTGAGTGAAAGTTACCTGATAAACAGTCGATGAATTTGGAAGCCTTCTTGTTAAAATCAGTCTTGTGTTCTATATCCTCGAGACGAGATAGAATATAGCTATGAATGGATTTTGTTCATCCCTTACTTAACCGCATTCTAGGATGGTGTTCGAAAACCTGACGAGAAACATGCCTAATAGTACGGTCTATTTAACTGGCTCCACACGAGCAGTCAAACTGGTAGATACACATAGAAGGCGAAATGAGGCGAAATACGCATGGTTTCGAAGACACAGAACAATTCAGTCAATGGCGTAGTCTTCAAATGTTGAAACAAGAATTTTCGCTATTACTGGAATAAATCTAAATTCACTTGATATCCATGTTAAATTGTTTTCAATTTGGGCATTTGAATTTAATCTTTCAAAAAATGTTTGATATTTGGTGAAGCAGATAAAGTGGTGTTTTTACTATCAACTTCAATGTTGTTCGTACTAATTAACACACAAGTGCTTCATATAACTTCAACAAGTTTCAAGAATACATTAGTCATTCAATTTTTTTTAGTTTTTGTACCACTGGATAACAGTGTTTCACCTCCAATCTTATAAAATAAAACATTTCACTTAATTTAAAGGCAATTTCAATGACCACTGTATCAGAGGGTACTTCAAGGATTATCAACAACATTATTGAATATATTATATGTATCCATCCAGTGATGTGAAAGCATTGAGGTGGAGATAATTAGTTGAGTTACTCCGTGGGTGTTCTATTTTTCTTCTAAATTAATATCAACAGTTGTTTCCTTTTTCGATATCAACAGCGGATAAATCTACTGTTAAGTGGAGAGTGTTTAAGCACGCCAGCATATTGAATAGTAAATACTCTGAGGCAGTGGTACACTAGTAAACGAGTATAGTGAAGTGGACATGTATGATTCAGCTTAGATGAAATGAGTGTTATTAAAAACGTTGCTATTAGAGATAAATATTCACACGAGTACCTGTTAAGCATAATGTATGTTTCATAATGTATCCTAGTAGATTCCCTGACCCTAATGAGTTTTTGAGAAGACTCAGTCATTGGAAGTGCAGTGTGTACACCAACGGTTTATAATTACCGTAATTAATATTATTATTTTCTTCGGTTTCGCGGAGAACATAGGACTTCAGTTGTATTGTGGTGAGTGCTACTTATCATCAGATATAAGTAGTATATGAGTAAACGAATTCAGAAAAGCAACAAAACTGTGAGAAAAACGTTAGAAACACTGTGCAGAATCCAACAAGCTATCGAATATGGTGATGTTCGACCAATTTGCAAATGCTGTGCAAATAAAGCATTGGAGATAAGGTATAACCATAATTTATGTACCTAAAATGAGTTTGCCCCTATCAAACACTCCTTCCTGTCTCCTTGGTCTTCCCTTCTTTGCAGTATTTCTCCATTATACTCTGTTCTATACATTTATTTTTAATTTGTGCCACGACTGTCCATCAGTTTTCACTCCTACCCCCTTGTAAATTCTCCACTATGTTAGCTTTGAACCTAATCCCAACGCGTCGTTTCCTGTTTGAGTTAAACTGTAGGGCATGGTGTTTGATTTCTCTCAATAGTCTCCACAGCGTTTATCTAATAGTTCTGTACCTCCTTCTGAATATTTTTCAGGTAATATGTTCTTGGTTGTCTTACATCAGATAAGTTCATTTGAGGTAACTCACAGTGACACATTATTAAGTGGATGAATGTATCACTGTGATTTACGTCAATTTAACTTGTCTTATTTGGGATTATATTTTATCACGCTGGCCAAATTCTGTCTTTGTATTTGAGTATTGGTTGATTTTTTACGTCATCGCTTATCTCTCTCAGCTGGCCGGCTCATCTTTATTATGAAGTCAACACAGGTAGTTGCTGACTAGAGTCTTCATCATGTTGAAAATGCTGTTAGTGACGCATCATATACCTGAACCATACTGAAGCACCTTGTTCTTTATCCATTACTGCAGTAAAATTTGACGCTAATTTAAGAATAATGAAGGTCTGTCTAATTTTGCCGATCCTGGATAGCTCCAAGGTCCTCATCTATGCACCCGTAGTTGAAAGGATGCTGTCCAGGTCAGTTGAATCTGACAGTTGACTTCCTTTAGATATCTTCCATGGATGGTGATTGATTGCTGTTGTTGTTTTTAGTGGGGCATCTACATCTCCTTTGTCTTCTCCGTATTCTCTTGAAATCCTGTCTTGTATACGTCTTCGGCAGAGTTGCTGGGTTTTGTGACGTAAGACATAAATCAGTACAGTCTATGCCTGTCTTCTAGCTTCCCGCTCTCCGTCTCATGGTGCAGTCCACCACACTCAGGTGATCATAATAATAATGCTGTTTATTAAAGCACTATAAGGATACAATGAACAGCAACACAGGCCTGGTAGTAAGCATCATTCATAGATATGAAATTGGATTAACTCTTTATTAAACTGACAGAAAAAAGTCGATTTGGATATGATAGAGAAGATTTGTAGCTCAGGTGGATGATTTTGATGTGGTTGTGTTCTCTGAGCTGGATAGTTAATTTGCGAAGCTTTCATCACCCTACTGGGTGACATCTTCAGCGCATACTTCAATTTGAAGTGAGCTTTTAAATTTCTCCACGAGTTTATTAATCATCTCTCCTGGCGACCTTGGACGTGATTGGTTGTTTTTGTCTGTTTTCACACCTTCTAGGTTACTTGTATTGTCAGTCACTGTTTCTTTGACTTGAACTTTGACCCTTTGTGTGTGAGGTTTCTTTCTTATCGCTTGATAAATTTTGTCCATCTCGATGTGTCTATTGATTGATGATTCACTGGAATGCCATGCTTCTAAAAATCCTCTAGCATTTTTGTTGTTTCCTCTGTCTAATATTTGAACATTGTCCCAATCGAATTGATGCCCGTGATTGTCTGTATGTAGTGATATGAGGGAGTGGATATCATGTCTTTTGACAGCTAGCCTATGTTCGTGGATACGAAGAAGAAGGGGACGTCCACTTTGGCCAATGTAGTGTTTTTCGCAGTTGATACAATCTATTTTGTTGATGATGTTGGTTTTATCTTCCTTCGCTGTTGAGTCTTTTGGTTGACATAGAATTGAGTGGAGTGACTTTGTTGGTTTGTGTACGCCGTCAATTCCTAAAGGTTTGAAGAATCTTGCGGTGATTTCTGATATATCCTTTATACACGGCAGGACGACTTTCTTTTTGCTTTCCTTGGGGACTTTTGGTTTGATAGGTTGGCTTGGAAGTATATGCCTTTTGATGAAATTCCGTGGATATTCATTCCTTTGGAAGAAGTCCATGAGATATCTTTCTTCAATTTTCCTTAAGGTGGGAGTGCTGCAATGAGTCCTGGCTCTCTTGAATAGTGTTTGTATGCAATTCCTCTTGTGTGCTATTGGATTGTTGCTGTTGTAATTCAGGATTTGGTCTGTGTGAGTTGATTTTCTATAGACTTGAGTTTCTAGGACGAAGCAGCTGTCTTTTCAGTACTCGCTGCAGGTTTTTCAAAGGTTCCCTAACTGATGTCAGCTCATGATGAAATCCTCCAACCAACCAATCGAAAAAATTCCCAAAAAACCAATACTTGAAAAAAATCTTTTTCTCTGATGTCCAGCGAGCCCAATCAGTGAATTGTTATCCATTCGGAGGGAGCTTTGGTGTCATCTTCAGGACTAGTGTCACTGCATGTATATTTATATACACACGCATCTTCGAAAGTTGAACGGCATTCCTACAGAAGTTTCTCATACTTACAGTTTCTTTCATTTATGAGATTTTAATTAAGCGTCATTTTGTAAATTAGATAGTTTTCTGTCATTGGAGGCGTTGTCAAAGAATTTCGGCAAAATTTATTTTAGTATTTTTAACGTTTAAGTCATACGTAAGCATGACAAGAAACCCATATTAAATAAAAAAATTTTACTGAGAAGTGAAAACAGTTTCTAAGAATCACGTTTGACGGTTATTTAAAAGCATCACTGCCTTTATCAAGCGAAATCTTAATGGAGACTGAGAGTTTCAATCAGATACGAAATGGGGGGAAATCAGCTAAAACCGGCTTTGAGTTTTGAGGTCATATTCTTTCGGTAATCAAATTAGTCATTTAAGAGCCAACATTTAGTTAATTTTCCAATTACCGGCAATATATATACATACTGATTCAACCCTTTAAGATCAGTTAGACGTACTACGCTGCCGATGTACTTTTCCACAGTGGGACAAAACGTCCATCTCTTCAATCTAGCTATCAAGCCCCATTAGTAGATATGGGTAGTATGCAACTAATCATCTGAATCAGTCAGTAGTTTGTACTTTTATGCATCCACACCTGCTTTCTTGATTACCAGTCATTGTATCAAGGTGATCGCATATATATTTTCTGATCTGAACAGTGGTAAAATTTGAAATCCTCAAAATGTGCGCATTACGAATTTCGAATTCGATTTAAGGACCAGTCTTGTCTTCCGATTATCCTAATGAATCTGGTTAATGAAGGATGTCAAGAGGAAATAGTCTGTTGTCAGTAAGGTCACCAGTTGCACGTCAGTACAGCCGATCTAATTGAAATCAGTCAATTGGACGCCCAAGTTGACTTCAAAAGACGACACCTGACTCAAGAGGCGGTTTTCATAGCCTAGTAAATGACATGTCGGCATTTAAAAGGCTTGGTGGTGACTTGGAGTCACATCGGAAACACCACCACTCAAATGTTCGCGAAGCTGACGAGCCCCAAACTGTAGTAGAATCTTGGAATTTGCGTCTCAAACAACTTTATGGTCAAATGTCTGGTTTGAAGGACACATAGAATCAACACCTAAAATATACGTTGCGCTCAAGAGTTGGTTTGACCACGAACTGATATGAGTTAGACAGTACCTCAAAACCACGGAGAAGTGGATGGTTAGCTGTTTTGGCATAGTTTAGGACTCATCTGAAGTATGCATTAACTGAGTTTAGAACCCAGAACCTTCCGTTTTCAAGAAGAGCTCGTACACCATTCAGCCACTGGAACTCGATTGATTGGCCAGTCCAGGAATTCTGGATTCTACCAATTCGTGATTTCAGCGCGACCACCAAACAATGTCATCGGTGGGACATCCATCCTCACACTTAACATCTGGATGGACCTCACTGGTCACGACTTCTCAACAGAACTCCAGGAAGCTCCGTCCTGTAGCAAGTCACTAGCGAGCATCAGAATAATTTTCAAAAGTTGGTTTGTAAGGATTAGATTTGTTTTTACGAGTTTAACCACTGATTGATAACAGTTAGAGAACCATTGAAAACCCACCAGGAAGTACCGGACAACTGTTTCATCCTAGTTCGGGAATCATCTGCAGTGGGCACGCACTGAAGTTCGAACCCAGGACCTTCTGGTTACATATGAGATTCTGGTCTACAAGCCAATTTATGAAGGTGTATACAGCGAATTGGGTACCATAATTAACCTACCTGATGCTAAACTAGTTCTGATTATTTATAAATGTATCTATTGCATCTGTTACTTGCTGATTTAAATGTTCAACCCAGTCGTTTGAAGACAGTAAAAGTCACGTACAAGCTAACTCAAATCATGATTTCCTGGAGACGATACTTTAATTCTGAAGCGTTGTTTCATTTTTAAGAGGAAATGAAGTCAAACATGACTTTTTGTTGAAAAAAGGATTTATGTATAACTAGGGGCTTTGTTAATATCGTAAATTATCCCTGATATGGGACACTTTGAGATCCTTTATAGTAATCTATGAACACCCCAATTCACTCTTTATCATCGCTAAGGCTAAAGGTTCAAATGCTTTAAATGCGAAATATTTGTTTAGATACAGATCACTTATAACTCTTCATTATCTTAACTGTTCCTTAAAATGAATTACATAATCGGTTCATAGGAAGATCTGTGTTTTGTTGTTGTCCTTCAAGTGAGCTGAACTCACCGCATTGTTATGCAGCTTATTATTCAATCCAATTAAACCTTTTTCATTTAACTTGAATGATTTGTGCATAAAGTAATCGAATATCTCAAATTTTAGCCAGTCTTAAAACTAACTGAAAGTAGCTGAAACTGACTCAAAATTCTCTGGTCCATTCAGAAGAGGCATTATATTGATCATTATGCTGTCGAACAACATGAAGCTAGAAGATATGCGTCGAAGTGATTTAGTTCTTCTTCCATTGGACACCAGGTAATAACTTATATCATGCGTCTAGTCCTTTTCGATGGAGGCTGAATTCCATCAGACAAGTTTGCAACGCAGCTGCAATGCTAGATGGCTCGCTACCATGGTGGTCTCTAAACTACTGATGTTAAATTGCTGAAAGAAATTGGAAGGACGCCCTACATAACCTATATTTTGTGCTTGTAGCCATTCGACTGACAGAATTCAGTCTGTATCATAGGAAAAACCAGATGCATAACATTGCTTACAGTAACCAGTACAGCGCGACAAGGGGAAAACCAGTGGTAATGTCTCTAAGTGTAGCACTGGGTGACCTTTACTCAAGTCTCAGAAGGGACATAACTTACTCAGATACGCCGTCCTGACTTGTGGGTACCAAGAAGAGCCAAACCAACGTCCTAGGCTTGCTGCCACTTGACTGCAACTACCTAATAGATTGGGTATTCAGTGGCTTAACTTTCCGAGGTGGCTAATATTTTAAAAAATCTTTATTTCTCCATAACAAAGATCAATTGTTCTCACTGCCTTAGATCAGTTTGTTTTTATTTCCTTGGTCTCTGGGACCAGAGAATGAATGGAAATCAGTACTTGGCATTCCGTCTTCAGACGAATTACACATAGTCTTCAGTTGTCAAAACCGTATTATTGGTGCCGATCATATTGATCTATGTCAAAATTTCAGAGAGACGTAAACAAACCCGAATGAAATTATTCTTATCGTTCATAAAAAAAATTATGAAAATGTATCATCTTAACATATTTGTTTACTATTTTTGCATTCTCCTGTCAGTTGACGTCGGAGTTTACCCTATAAATCATTCTGTACACATACATACGTGAAATGGCAAAGTTTAGATTTGCCTCCCAGAGAAACAAGATGTTCCTACTTTATGCTGCTTCAGCCATTGTTTTCCTTTTATTCAAACACATAGAAACAGAATATGTGTATTGAACAACATTTCCAGCTTACTAGGGTTCAATTTTCATATAAACCTTATCAGAAGGGATCTAGCAGAAAGGATTGTTTTCTGATGAAGTGACTGACATCCACTGGTATTCCGTTTTCTGTAGTTTTGAAGCAGACAAAACAATATAGCAAGACATATGTCTTGATAAGTTTTTTCACAGAGAAGATCTGAAAACTCGTATCAAGTACAATCTCACTGAAATCTTGTCTCTTGACTCTGATCGTCTTGTTATGTTGCCTTGAAAAATAAATAAATCTTGTTCATTGTTGATTTCACTTTAGTGTCATTCTTGTCAGTTGATGCGTCGTGATGCTAGAGAAAAAGAAAACAATACTACAGAACATCTAGATTTTGCAGACAATTTATTTTTAGTTTCATACAGATTTAAAGACTTACATATGAAGAGGGAGACAGCGAAAAGATGATCTCAAGAAAAAAATCGAGAAAATGAAGCTGTCGATGAAAACCAACCAACAACAACAAGAAGCATGAATCACATGAATCAACAGGTGAAATCTGAAAGGCGTCAACTCCTTCAATCATCTAAGCAGCATCGTTTCAACTACACGCAACAGCAGGGTTGAACACGTCAAAGCCAGAATCACGAAGTCAAGGGAGACATTCATCACTCTGAAATCAACCTATAAATCGCCTGCATTCAGAATAAACGACGAAATTCTGATTTTCTACACCCATGTTAAGAGAGTCAGTGTGCTTCCTTATGAGTCAGAAACGTGGCCTAGTGCATCAAGAAGAGCATTTCCAACAGCTGGTTGCAGACCGGCATCAATAGCTGTCAACTTTGATGACTCCGTAGTGATGATCAGACGGCTGATTAGAAGCAGTTAGCAACATAAGATCCTGAAAATGAACCATTCGAAATGCTACTGCTCAACAAATATTCTGAAGATAATGAAAAAATATCGAGCACGAAATATAGAGATTATTGAATGTCTTCGCACACCATTTAATCGCTCAAGTTGGGCGTTTGAGAGTGTTATGAAGGAATACATATGAGTTGATGAAAACCTATAGTCAATTGGAGGGGAGTGACAAGATGTGTTGTTGATGTCCTATGTTCTAGAAGAAACATTATTATCAAAGTTAAATCAGTCTTTAAATTTCTTGATGAGTTCTGAACTAGGACGAAACAGCTTTCCAGTAGCTTTCTCAATTATCTCATTAAGTGAGAAAGATTGAAGTTAAGAACATATGTTTTTATAGGTAATGTTTGGTATCGCGGAGACGAACTCATACAGGCCTAATAATACCTAAGACTTTATTGAATTGTATTATTTTTCCAAATTTCTCTTTAACTCTTATGAAATATATGAGAAACTCAGGTTTCGTAGTACAGAAGAACAGGTTTTATTCTCCGACTTTTTCCTTATTACTATTGATAAATCTCTATTTAATACCCTTAGGATTTACATTTCTGCTTGAAAATAGACGAAAAAGTGTGTGAAATTCTGAAATTTCACTTTTTTAGCATAAATTTACGCCCACTGAAGTGAGACTGGTGCAGTAAGAAATATGAATAATAATACTTAACTCCCACAAACAGTTTCGATAAGGTGGGAATTGTGTTAATAGCATTGTGACATGATCTACTGATAAGATTAATCAGTAGTATATAAAGAGACTTTCATCCGCATAAAATATCAAATATTAGGAGGATGGATTTGATGTCAGAGAAAGCAAATGACACAATGTTGTGGAGTTACATAGGACACGTTTAATGAATATAAAGAAACACAATCAGAAGGAAGGCCAGAAGTAAGGCCAGAAAAGACATAATTCCCAACTTAGCACTGAAGAGCAAAATGCATTGAAGAAACTGAAGAAAAGAAAAGATATAGTTATTCTACCGGCTGATAAAGGAAGAACAACAGTAATCCTGGACACAGAAGACTACATAAAGAAAGCAGAGGATTTACTTAAAGATAATAATGTATATCAACAGCTGACAAAAAACCCTATACAAACATTAGATAACAAAATCAAAACAACGTTAAATAAACTAACGAAATCAGGACAAATAACAGAACAAGATCAATGGCGAATGAAATCTAACGGACCTATTTTACCTCGATTCTATGGTAGACCGAAACTACACAAACCAAATATTCCCTTACGACCAATCGTTTCGCTTCCAGGAACACCAACATATAATCTATCTAAAGAACTTTTCAGGAAATTAAATTACCTAACAGAATCATGCGACCATTCTATCAATTCGTCAATCCAATTTTTAGAGAAAATCAAAAACATTCAAGTAGAATACAATGAAATAATGGTGTCCTATGATGTCACAGCATTATATACTTCAATTAGTCCAAAACTAGCAATAGAAACTATGCACCAATTACTCTATAGTGATGAAAACACAAAAACACAATTATCAACTTGGATAGAACTCATAAAATTATGCCTTACAACATACTTCCAGTTCAATACTCAAATATATGAACAAATAAAAGGAACACCAATGGGATCGCCCATATCAGGATTAATAGCTGAAGCCGTTATGCAAAGATTATAATTAATAGCTCTACCTATAATTAAACCGAAAATCTGGATACGTTACGTTGATGATACATTTGTAATAATTAAGAGAAGTGATTTAGAATATACTCATAAATTAATAAACAACATATTTGAAGACATCAAATTCACGAGAGAAGAATTAGATAACAAAATCCCATTTTTAGATGTCTTAATCAGGAGAACCAACACAGGAGATTTAGAGACACAAGTTTATAGAAAATCAACGCACACAGATCAAATACTCAACTATACTAGCAACAATCCGGTTACTCACAAACGGAACTGTGTGCAGACATTGCTTAAAAGAGCTCAGACACATTGTAGCACTCCAGAGCTGAAAAGAATGGAAGAAAAGTACCTGCAAACGGTCTTCGAAAAGAATGGTTATCCACAAAATTTCATCAAAAAGTGTTTAAAGTCGAATCAAAACACCAACAAGAAACCATCATCAAAGACAACAAGAAAATTCATTCTACCATACATGAGGAATATCTCTGAAATAGCAGCCAGAATACTGAAACCGTTGGATATAAATATAGCACACAAACCAGCAAAATCGCTTAATTCGATATTATGCAAACCGAAAGATCCAACAGAAAAAGGGGATAAAATTAACACCATCTACAAAATAAATTGTATGAACTGTAGCAAGCATTACATCGGCCAAACTGGGCGTCCCCTTCGAATCAGAATCCAAGAACATAAACCAGCCGTAAAAAGACATGATATGTATTCGTTAGTATCAATGCATGCAGACAACTATGGTCATCAGTTTGATTGAGATCACGTCAAAATCTTAAACAGAGGAAACACGAAAAGTGCCAGAGAATTCCTAGAAGCCTGGTACTCAAGCGAAAATGCGATTAACAAACACGTTAATATAGATGAAATATACCAATTAATAAAAAATAAATCAGGTGACCAAAAAGTTTAAAATCCTAGTCAATAGAAAGTGGTCAATATATATGTGAAGATAGTAACCAGGAGACGCAATTACATCACGCATGAAGAAATTTAAATCATTTCACTCTTTGCTAAATATGGCGCTGAAGATGTTGTCCGGAAGGACGACGAAAGCTTCGTGACTAAACCAACCAGCTCAGAGAACACTTTTAATTGCAAGGCCAGAAGTAACACAACGTGGGAGATCTGTGTAAACGGTGCGTTGAAGATAAGGTGTACGTAATTCCACTAGATAGCGATATCAAACTCCAAGTAAACATTTCCTTCACCAAGTCTTTCGCGTTCTACTGTTACACCATCGCATTTATTTCCATTATGGATAACATTTTATTTTGATAAAGTCACACATTGCTGTGTTATACAGTAATATTTACCGATAACGAAGTTTCCCGCACAAGGTATTACAGCCCATAATCATATCAAGGCAGTAGTCACAAACGTTTTTGCTCCATTTATATATGTGAGTAAAAATTGACAAGACATTTGAATAAAATCAAGGAAGATAAAGTACATTCGGAAATAATATTAGTGTCATCAATAAAACATAATACGATGGGAAATAAGATGTTTTATTTATAGTAAAATAAATAACTTGTTAAAAAGTTATAATTTGAATTGAACTACACTTTAACGTTATTTATTATCCTCTGATTTGACTGGTGAGAATACCTTCTATATCTCTCGTATTTCAGTTGAGTCATTTCTGTTGGATGTGTTGGAACCAGGACTCAGTAATCGAGATATCTCTCTCTATTAGAATTTTAACTATGTCCCTCCCACCCTATTGTGGGGTTGTGTGTTAAAGCATGCAGTTTAATTCCTCAGTTTTTTTCTAAATTAATTATCTTTGTGGGGTCAATCATTCTTACGTTAGATAAATTCCTACGTTCTGATAATCTCACCACTCCTGATCCACAAGTTTGACCTCTTTAGTTGAGATTTTTTAAAATTAGATTACTTTGTTTAATAGAGTTCACCAGGTCCTTTAGACTGCAGAGCTTGTCCAAAATGGAGTTATACTCTACAACAGTGCCCAGGTTTTATCCTTATACCATCACTTTTAATTTTTGTCTGAGTACATTTTTTCGCATCTATTTTTAAGTGTTTGGCACTCCTAGTAATCACAGGGTGAGAAAGTTAATCCTAGATTCACTAAATGCTGTCAGAAGTGAATCATATAACAAACTTTTATTCAACCTTAATAGCTTTTTTCTTTGTGAATACAAAACGCCTACCATTGAAAACGTGAAATTCTTACGTAATAAAAGTACAAGTGTCCTGTTCAAAGTGTAGTCTACATATTTTTATAATGTAGGGAATTTGTTAAACTTCTTCATTGTATGGTTGTGTTGTTATAGTCAGACGAAATGAAACGTCATAGCTGCAGACAGTTATGACTTACTAAAACTTATTGCTTAAAAGTAGTAAAGTAAAATAATAATAAAAAAATAATATTAGATAAGTTTAGTTGATACAACACGCAGTGATACACCCTCATATCAGTGTGTATTTACACGACATTCTCACAATCTCTGTATAGATCTATTTATCCCTGTCTGTTCGAAATCAGTGTTCCAGCGCTCGTGAACTTGATCTATGTAGGTCTATGGGTTTTCATTTCCTAACTGACCCTAATATTCATGTCTGTCACATGCGTATATCGATTACACGGTAGTTTGCTAAAAAATGTGTTATTCTGCTTAACCGGATAACTGGGATTTATCAGCCAACAACGTTCATCTCTGAGTTCCAGCCTATGCATGCATTCGACGAGTATCACACAACCGGGAGGGACAGAGTAGAAGAATTAAACAGTAATATAAAATTAGGTGAAGAGTGAGAGGATTTATTCTGATCATTATTCCCTTGGATTTTGACATCATATATGAATCATATCCCACTGTTTGCAGTCCTCTTCAGCCTGCTCAATAATTGCCTATAAGCTTTCAACTCCTCCATATCACCATAGGACAAACGTCCAACCCGTTGTTCTGCTCTAGGTCCTAGCGCAGGATGACACTCAAAATTCTTCACATCGTGTGTCTGAGCAACCTTCTTTCTCTTCTGAATATTTTTTCAGACTCTTGCTAACCAGCCATCTGATCATCACTATGCAACCATCGAAGTTGACAGCTGTTGATGACAGTCTGCAGCCAGCTGTTGGAAATGCCCTTCATGACGAACTGGACCACGTTTCTGACTCATTGGGGAAGTTCACTGACCATTTTAACATGGGTATTAGGAATTCGAATTACGTCGTTTATTTTGAGTGCAGGTAATTTTCAGACTGATTTTGGAGTGATGAAAGTCTCTCTTGTCTTCGTGAATCTGGCTTTCACATGTTCATGTTTGTTGTTGCCTGCGGTTGAAACGATGCTGCCTTTATGATGAGTTGACGCCTTTCAAACTTCTCCTGTTGATTGTGATTAGCGCTTCTTGTTGTTTTATTGACTGATTTTCCACATCAGCTTGAAGTCATTGCCTGCCTCTTCTGCCAGTGTAAGCAACTGACTTCCAGACTTCTTTATATACTTTCACTATCTTCCCGTTTATTATTTCAGTCTCCCACATTTCTGGTATAGGCGTTGGATTACGGCGTTCCCATGTGCTTGATGCTGATTTGCTCAATGAAGTTCACCTAAATATAATAATTTTCACTGTTTCCAAATTGTTACGCTCTAATGTCCATGCAAATAAACGCATTTCAACTGATTAGCTGTTTTCTAGTCAGGCAGTTCAGATCTAACTTCCAACAGTTCAATGGACTCTCGGTTTATAATTAACCACACATTCAATAGACGGTTTACGGTTAATTATATTTGAACAGAAATAAGGTAACACACCAGTCTCAAAGGCTTATGAATGATCACCTTTGCAGATAGCAGGATATAACTAAATATAAATTCAGTAAATTACAAAATCATATGAATAGATTGATATGATTATGAGCAATAAACTTTGGTCAAAATGTTATCCAGTTGTTAACATTAAATCCCTGTGTTTATATGTCGAATATACTTCTCTTTTTTATTCCTTTTATGTTCCCAGGGGAACACAGGGCTTCAAGCTAGATCTCTGAAGTTTCAGGAGCAGTGGTATTTATTTTTATGGAATGGGATCGCTCCTCTCATTTCCAATCTTCCTCCTTTATAAGTCTTATGCTGGTTAAAAGAGGAAAAGGAGAGCCTCATCAGCCGGGGATCGAACCCTTAATCATGTGTGTCGTTGGCTAGCGTTCTACCACCGTGCCAGCGACGCAAATAAACTCCTACAATAGTGAATAACATGTCGCAGTAGTAACATATTCCACCTTTACAAATAAATGAGCCCTTGTGATACTGTAAATTGTACTTTGTATTCGTGTTTTCTGAGAACTTCTGAGGCGTTAAAATTAGATAATTGTTAGTCTGATGACAGACTGTCATGTTGTTCTATGTTGCAGACGAAGTCAACTCAGTAATCAACTTTAATAACTTGAATTCTACTGTGTTGTCCATACTGCACAAGATGTAGCTCTTGTGGCTTAAACAGTCAAGTAGATTACTATTTGGGGTTTTAAACTGTGGAAAGTGGGTCTGGGCGTCAGTGGGTGAGGTATGCAGACAAATCCAAGTGAAGAGTCTAAAACAGGATGAATTGCGCATTGTGGATTCCACTGGTAGTCACCATCCATCAATAAAATTCTAATTACACACCCAGACACAGTCAAAGCGTCTGCACAAGAAGCCGACATGTCAACCTGAGACCAAGCACTTCGGTCAATCAATCGACGGGAAAATCTAAAATTCAATTAAATAATGTTTAGGAAATTATTCGCAAGGAATTGATAATGTATATATAATTATGTATGGCAACATATTTTCTTCAGCATTCTTTTGCGACATTAACTTTCTTCTTATGTCCCTTGTTTGTAAATCCTAATAAGGATTCACAGCATTTATCCTTATGATGAAATTCCGCTTGATAGCATTAAGACCACATGGTTCCCGATCAAGTATACAGTAAGCGTATTAGGCCTCTAGAATGAACAGGTATTCCAAGCACCTACTTCTTATACACTGATCTTTGAGATACAGAGCGCGTGAACAATGAGGCTTTCCAGGTTTCTCCTCAAACTTGCGTACTGTCTGATACAAACCGGTTCGCAAACGCTTGCACACAATACATGGTGTCCAAATATCTACGTAAGGTAGAGAGGAAGAGGCAAGCTTATTGAAGATTGCTCACACCAAACTGTGCGAATAGACTGAAATTGAAGACAGTAAAGAGACGTTTAATTTTTTCAACCAGCAAATTTGACATAAATCAAATTAAAGACTTAAATATATAATCACAAAGGATAAAATGACTGAGTATACATTTGATCAATTAATTTGCGAGGGTGTATATGTGAGAAGAGTCTTTTGTGTATTATTTTCGGATAAAGGAAGAATGAACATATTTGCAGAATTATACGACCTCGCTTTAATTCGGTGATTCTCTTCAACTGCGTACATCCTAAATAAATCAATTATATGTTATAAAATGTCTGAACATACTTTTTACAATGATTTCAAGTTATAGATAGAAAGTATAGGTGACATAATTTCACTTATGAAGTCAGTAGACAATTATTTAGGCAGGTTCAAAAGAGCCTTAGTAAGATGCCTCTTCAGTAGAATCCAACGAATATGCACTGAAGACACACTTGATGAGGAAGAAAGAAAGTTGACACAAACTCTGGCTGATAACAATTATCCAGTCAAGTTCATCCGGAGATATAAAGTAGTCAGAACACCAAGACCCACTCTCCAACTCACCTCTAAGAAAGACGTGTAAATCAAGCTACCATATATGGGGGATCATAGCAGCTTGACAACTAGACAAACATTGAACGCTACTGTTAAAAAGACTTTTTATGCAGCTAATATCATAATAAATGAGAATGTGAAGCCAATATTTCCATCCATCTAAGCCCTTTGAACATGCGAAAAATGATGTCAGATCACACTGTATTTACCAATTTGAATGTACGTGTGGACACACATACATAGGCAGGACTCATCGATCTCTGTAGGTGAAGGCTAGCTTCACAGCATATTCCAAAATGGCTCCAGAAGCAATTAGAATCCACAGAACCCATTAATGGTGAGAACACGCGGCAACTTAGCTCCTCTATTGCGAAATATATTATAGAGACAGGACATAAAATTGATGTTCATGTCTTTCAAACCTAAAGTCTGTGGAAGCCCCAGCTGGCAGTTAGGAAGTTTAGACCACCTTTATGCGATCAAAGCAACAATTCGTCATCACACTAAACCTTCCGTCTTTGGTAAACTTTGTTTTGATATCGGCCAGGATAGATGTACTGTTACCTCTGTTATTTGGTTTAGTGATGTTCGACCTTAGTTTGACCTTCAATATGTCCTTTTAACTTGACCTAGGTCTATTTATTTTTTCACCTCTTAGCTCTTTATTCATTTCGCATATATTCATATAACAAGTCCGTGTGTGATCAGATTGTTCTAAATATGTTGCGCAAATACATTACACGATTCAGAGAAATTACGTCTTCTTATTGCTTTGTCTAAATTATTTAGCGTTAAAAATAGTAACTGTTTTTATAGTAATTAGACAGTTAGTTCAAGTTCAGACTTCGATTGGGAACAAGGATTGACTAGAGACAAAATACAAGATAGAACAGCAGACTGAGTGTCTACTAGATTCTCTGATCATATCCCTAGAAGTCTTCGTCTGAAAGGCAGAAGAATGTTATCAACTGCAACTGCCAGACACTTAATTGACACTGGACATACAGTGCAAATAAGTCAGATTTTCAAAGTAATCAATACATAAAGAAAAGCATGGTTAATTCGGTTCGCAGAAGCCATTACGATAAAACGACTTCGACCCAACCCATGCATACAGAAAGACAGTGTGACTAATGTCTCACTACCCTGGTAACCGTAATTGTTTTTTGTGTGCTTTTGTGTTTTGTTCTGTTGTGTAACATTCCACTTAATTTTGATTTCCTGAGTTGAACTCACTATTAAGCTTCTGAATCTGCTAAATTATTCTATCTGTTAAATATTTTTACTCCACTATTCACCCGCAACCTCCTAAACTCTCCACCCTAGTATGTATAAAGTCAGTCTGCTGTTCTATCTTGTATTTTCTTTCTAGTCAATCCTTGTTCCTAATTGAAATCTGAATTCCCCCCTCTTGTCTAATTACTATGTAAACGGTTACTATTTTTAGCACTAAATAATTGTCTACTTACATCATATTTGAAATTATGTTGCCCATAATTTCTGTCTATAACTTGAAATCATTGTAAAAAGTATGCTCAGACACCATTTTGTAACTTGTAATTTATTTATTCAGGATGTACGCAGTTGAAGAGAATCTAGGACATAAAACGAGTTCGTACTATGCTGCAAATATGTTGACTCTCCCTAATCAGACTAACAAAAAAACTGGTTGTATGAGATTTCATTTATTTGTTGTTTCATGATTCGTTTTGAGACGAATATCTTTAATCTGAATTCCAGTCCGTAAGTTATCGGAGTAAAAACGGTAACTGCATTTCTGTGGCTTTTGGTGACCAAATTGGGTTCATAAGTAACCTGTTAGCATACTGTTCCTGAATCCACGTACATGTGACGTTTGAAATCAGGATTTTTCAGTACTCCTAGGTTGACCCTTCACGTCTTTCAATGTGTCGTCAAACGCAAGATGTAAAAATTGCTTTTTCAATTTTATAAGAAAACTCTTTTTTCTTGGGAAAGCACTGTCGAGAATGTACCTGTTAGACACCATAACACATGGCAAAGAGAGAGCATATTGAGTAGAAGTCCAGAGACCACCCATCTTGTCCATACTATGAGCATTATTGGATATCTGAGGATTGAATATAGGGTCAAAGTCATCATAGGATTATGAAGAGGCAGGTTATACCTTCATTTATTCAGTAAGATACCTCGCCTAGTTAACTAGCATGCTGGTTTTCTAGCCAGTCCCAGGCCCATGTAAAGAGGGAGGGTTGGACGTGGGGCTAGCAACCACACACCAATAAACCCATCAAACTGGTAGAGAAGCTTCAACGCACAAAAATATATTTAAAAAATACAAAAAATTCAAAGAACGGTCTTATTCGTCGCTGTAATCAGAGAAGGGAAAATGACACAGTGAGTTGTTGCAAGTCAGCTTTCGGGAAACCAGGCAGCCAGACGATAAGTTTTCTCTCGATGAAAGCAAGAGTAAGAATTGGGGCGTGGAATGTCCGTACAGTGTGCGAGACTGGGGAGGCTGTCCAGGCAGCCAAAGAGATGCGAAGATATGGTATAGAAGTGCTTGGAATCTGCGAGAGCAGATGGAATGGATGTGGATTGACAAAATTGTCAACTGAAGAGTCAGTAATCTACTTCGTTCTGGTCACCCAGACGACAACCACGAGCACACTGTTGCAGTGAGTGGCTATCATGATGTCACCAGTGGCAGTCAAAGCCCTAATGCAGTGTGAACCAATTTCATCCAGGATTATGACAGCAAGATTCAACTCAAAATGTAGGAAGGTTACAATTATCCAATGCTACGCACAGTCCTTCAAACAACGTGGAACAAGAGAAGAAGGAAGATTTTTACAGACAACTACAAACAGTAATAAATACGACATTAAAATCTTCATACGCGATATGAATGACAACAGAACTGAGGGCAAATTAGAAGAGAAGGAAGAGAACACATCATGGGTCGAGAGGCGCTCGGAGTAATGAATGAGAATATAGAATTATTCGCAGACTTCTCAGCTTTCAGTGGTTTGGTGATAAGAGGCAGCGTTTACAAACTCAAGGATATACACAAAGCAACACGGATTTCGTCTAACGAACACATCAAAAACCAGATAAACTTCTTTCCAATTCTGCTCAAGGAAAAGGATACTCAGCCAGCCTGCTGGACGCAAAGTTGGGAAGGAGAGCAGATGTGGGCTCAGACCATCATCTAGTTCAAAGAATCTTCAAGGTGAAGCTAAAATCCCTGAAAACAACTGGAGACAGTCCGCAATTCAAGTTCAACATTCAGAAACTGAAGGACAAAACTACAAGGGACGCCTTCACTACAGATATCAGAGCAAAGTCGGATACACTACGTATTGTCACTGAGGAGACCTGTGCGGAAGAAAACCGATAATCGGTGCTCAGCTAAACGTGTACAACTGTGCTATGAAGAAGGAAGAGACAAGACAAGGAATGGCTCTCAACGGATACCTGGAACCTAATTGAGGAGAGGAAGATGGTGAAAGAGAAGGTGACTCAATGCTATGATGCACAACAGAAGGAGAAACTGAGTTCAATGTACACTACACTGGATAAAGCAGTAAAGAACAGTGTTAAGAAAGACAAAAGACAATTCTACGACACACTGGCAACTGAAAGCAGAACAAGCTGAAATCCAAAAAGACATCAGGACACTATGTCAGATCATCAAGTCTGTATCTTGGAAGAGATCAATCCAGATGATGAAACTAATAAAAGATGTTATTGGGAACCTGATAACCAAGGAGGATAAGCAAGTAAAACACTGGACTCTTAAATGGACCATCACTTGCAACTCTCCCAGAATACCACCAACAGCACGCATGGAAGTGCCTGCCAGTGGACACCAATCTTTCAACAGCAGCAGAAATCCCGAATGCAATCAAGCTACTGCAGTCAAGCAGCGAAGGCGGCGAAACCTAAGGAATTCCCCGTATTGCACTGAAAACGGACCCAGAAGTTTCAGCAGATGTGCTCACGCCATTATTGCAAAAGGTTTGGAAGGAAAGAAGAGTGGCTACCTACTTAAAGAAAGACTACCTTGTGAAAGTACTAAATTAGGCCAAATTAGGACAGCGTTGACCGGGAATTAATCTGGAAACTGCCTTAACACTACGGCGTGCAGCACCCCAAATCTTTATCAACGTAATCCAACATATGACGGCAATTTGTCGACAACTGAAAACTCATTTAGGCGTTTGAAGTGTACACATATGTAAGACATGGCAGCCTGCTACTATCACCGATGATTTTCTTAATTGTAGTGGGCTGGATTGTGTGTCAGACTGCTGCGAGTGAGGAGACAGGAGTACGTTATACCTCTGAAGAGAACAGTCTAGAAGATCTGGATTTCGCAGATGATATGTCTAATGTCACATAAACTCGAAGCCTCACAGGCGATAACAAACAAACTGACTGAAGAGGCAGTCGGCGTAGACAGAACTCTAGGTGAACATAGAGAAGACGGAGGTGATGAAGATAACCGACGCACCACCACAACAACAATGACACTCAGGACTAATCACCGTCAACGCTAGAGATTAGAAAGAGGTAGCCTCCTTCACTTATCTGATGAGGAAGCATCGTTTCGGGTACAGGCGGAAAGGATGAAGATGTTAAAACCATTCAGAATCGGAAAGGCAAGAAGCGCCTTCATCAATCTGAAACCAGTTTGGAAATCTTCTACACTCAGTATAAGGAACAAGATTCTTATTTTCAACACCAATGTCAAGTAACTTCTTCTAATTAGAGGAGAAACCTGCCATATTATTAAACGTATTTCCAACCAGCTGTAGAATTTCATCAATAGCTGCCAACTTCTCTGGCTGTCTCCATACTGAAGATCAAATGACAAGCCAGAAAGAATTAATAACAAGAAACTCTGGCTGGTAACAAACCAACCATGAGCCAATCGCTCAACAAATTTGTAGGAGAAAATGGAGATGGGTCGGGTATACATTGAGGAGACCGTCGAATAATATTGCTCAATGTAGGCCATTGCTCGAGTGCAATCCGAATGGGAAGTGACGAGTGGAATGTTGGTACGAGGGTGACATGGAGGTGATAGTGTGTTGGGGAGGCAAAGATGAGAGATTATGGGCAATCATGCACCCGTTTGAAGAGGATGTCAGAAATTAGAGGAAAGTGGAGATGTGTTGTTGAAGTGGAATGTTCCATTCGGAACCCAAGGGATAAATAATAATAATATAATATAATAATAATCTTTAGTTAGTAATCTGTGAAGAGTAGCATGATTAGCTGAAGCCTCAGAAGACAATAAAAAAGACATACTGAGGTGAATTTATATGATATAATACATGCTAGCTTCATTAGCAGTTGAGAATGTATGCACGAACGAATTCATGAATAATAATTAACAATGTTTAATTGGAAAAAAGATGCATAAAATTCATTCACTTAGCCAGGTGGAATACAAAACAAGAACGTTAGTTTGCTATTCACCTGTAGTCTCCTTGCATTCATTCTTATTGTTCTATTGAAACCTATTATGAGACAACACATGGCTATGTATGTTCCTATATCTGTTGCACCCTTGACTTATTATGAATAAGTCATCAGAAATGCAGCAAATCCTAATAAAAAGAAGCCCCAAGATCACTAGAGAATCACTGGAGAAAGTCGGTCACAATCCGTATCACTTGTGTTTCATCCGTCAAGACATGAACTGTGAAGATAACGCATCAGACTACTAATTATTGTGCGTCTGAATTTAGGCACCGCTTAACTCCGATTAGCAAAGGAATGATTCGAAAATATTGTGGATACATAGTTTGGCTTCGTATTTACTAATTACTATAAAGAAATACAAAACTGTCAGTTTCCAGGACTATATCTAGACACAATGTAATGAACAAGGCCAGTGAGAGGAGGAATACTTTGCTTTAAATTACACTCACGACCCATTCTTTTGATCACTTTCTGCAAAGCAAGTAGGTGCTGATTCGAAGCATGAATAATGCGTGGTTTATTTCGAGGCTCCGTATAGAAACCACTTAGTCTAAAATAGGAATGTACAATTTTTATCCTACTAGGCAGAATCTTTACGTTTAGATCTTAATTTGTCGTAGTTTCTTCTCGACTGCCTGAAGATGAAGAGAAGGCTGCAAATAAAGAATGCACTTATTTCCTTGAAATCTTCTTCATACATTAATAAAGATGATCACGGACAATTGTGAACCAGTAAGATGATCTTGACATATTTTGCGTCAAGAGTGATGGATGACTTAGTTACCACCTTTTCATTCTGTCCTTCTAGGCAGTTATTTTATCTCTGACTTCGAAATGAAGGCAACTAACTCATAGAACACAGTTATATTAAGATCAACAGACGATTTATGAAATGAAATAAAGTTAATATAGCGTTGGTGGTTTATTAGCAGGAAGCTCGTGAGTCATACAGGAGGTTAAGCTTTGAGCTCGGACAGAGGCAGTCCTGAGCAATGTCCAGTTTTCCAGCTTATGATATTGAGTGTGGGGAGGAGACGGAAGAAAGGAAATCATTCAGAGAAACAACTTCCTAAAATTAATGAATTATTTAAATTGCTGAACCGACGCATTCTTGTTACTACACATTTCCCTCTCCCGCCTTCCTTAATAACCTTGTCTTAGCATACTGTCATTGTTAGGAAATCAATTTTGCATATTTCCATTTCAGAAGTCATTAAAGGATTTGTTTTCAACAACATTCCATTCTTCTTTAAGTTAGTTGTCATTTTGAATGAATAATTTATGGTTAACGATGAAACTGTGAAAGTTTGGTAGGGAAACGTATTAACGCCAAGTTTCAGAATGCCTGTGATTAAACTACTTGTAATCTTTTCATCGTGTGCGATACCAGCTTGAAATTAACAAGGTAGTATACGTTATACACAAACAAAACCCTGAAGTCTATGTAAAGAAGACGCCTACACAATCCGTTTGAATACTGTGGTCTTACCACACTTTTCAACTTGTACAATAACTTGGAATGTAATCCAGTCTTATTGATTGCATTCTGTCCTCTTTCTTTTAATATTCCTAAGCTTAAAATATGTCACTTCCATAAGTTTTTGAACAATTAACCTGTTTCTAAACTCTCTCTGTTTAAAAATATTCATTTTTTAATTCTTATCATTGTCTAACCATATAAGACCTACATAGGCCGTACAATTAGGCGTGTTTCTCGTCGGATTTCCTAATACCACCCTGCAAAGTGGTTAAGTAAAGGACAAAAAATATCTATTCGTAGTGTTACTCTATCCCATCTTGTGGATACAGAAAACAAGACTGATGTTAACCAGGCTTTCAGAGTCATTTACCGCATACCAAAAAATCTTAATTTTTGCCTTAAGAGTTCTATTACTAAATATTGCTGAGGCTGTTGGGATTCATGTTAAGAAGCCTAATTTGTGCATCTAAAAGAAGCTAGTTCAGACATTATCCTTACCTTGGCCATCTAGGTTTGAATGATCCTCAATTTTGTGGGATTTTCCTAATTTTAGTTGATATTCTATTTGCTAGTATATCTTTATTATTATTATAATTTGAGCACCTTTAATGAACTGTTATTCCTTTGATCTTACTTTACAAATCGATATTTTTTTTAAAACACTAATATTGTTAATAAAAAGTAAAGAGGTGAGAAAATATACTAAGGTCAAGTTAAAAGGACATATTGAAGGTGAAAATAACAATGAAGACCCCTTAGCCAGATAGCAGAGGTAATAGTACATCTGCTATGGTATCAAAACAAAATTTCAGTTGATGTTATTTATTGACCTTTAACGACAGTGTGTAAAGTTACACAGCTTCTAAGAGAAGTTCAATAAAGAATACTCTTTGCTGACACTTGACTTTTTTAATTTCGCCTCCTTATGTGAAGGATTAGAATCTATTCATCATGGTGTGGATAAGAAAAAAAGGTTCTGTAGTATAGGCTTTTCATATAATCGTTGTAAAAAAACATGGCTATGTGAATCAGACAACAGTTTATCTGTTTTGTTAGTTCATGGTGGATTTATCGTTATTTTGGTATTATTGGCTTCCAATAGAAGGCTTCGGAAGCATATCTCCATGTTGTCATGTTCTTTGCAATCCTGTTCAGCTGGCTAGACTGTCGATCAGAAGATTTCATCTCTTCCCCCATATGACCTCCTTCATCTCTACCTGGATACTCAGGTACCACTTGACAACTTCACGTGAGATGTCATCCAATGTTTGCCTCACCATGTGCTTGGAAATGATTTTCATGACGCGCTGGTCAAGTGTCTTGTCCATAAGGAAGCAACGCCTGAATAAACATTGGTGTCGAAAATCAGAATGTTGTTTCTTTATGTTGATTGCAGGTGATTTCCTCGACGGTTTCATAGTGACGAAGGTCTGTCTTGCTTTTCCAATTCTGGTTTTGACACTTTTATATATGTCACTGTCTGTGTTTGAAACGATACTTCCTTGACAAGTAGAAGACGTAAAGCATTTCAAATTTCTCCTCCTTATGGTGACTTATTTGTTGTTGTTTTTGGATGGTTTTCTGCGTCACCTCCATCTTCTCTACAATCACTTGAAGTACCGTCTTTGTTATTTCTCCTACCGGCGTGTTGATTTTCGCCTGTGATTCTTCAAATTCTTGTGGAATTACACATGAATCATACGAGACGTCCAGATCTTCTGGAGTTTAATTGTTATTCCAACTTATTTGTGTCTTCTGCCTCCCCACGCACAGTGTTCCGCATGATCCAGGCCACCACGATTAGTGGTATCATCGTGGGTGTTAGTAGGCTGTGTTTTCTTACTCCCGTCTTCACTTCGGACGTTTTGCCGAGTTCTCTGTTTTTGATCACATGACATGTAGCATTTTTTTATACCTGGTACATAACGCTGGCAAAGATTTGGGGCGCTGCACAGTGTTAAATTAGTTTACGAATTTTTCTCAAGGTCAACGCTACTGAAGGCCTGTATTTCGATTGATAGACACATTTTGCAATAGTGGCGTCAGCATATACCCTTAGGTCTCTGTTTACGAATTCGAAAGCTGGGGATTAAAACCAGTACCACGTGAATATTTGCGCCACTATTCCACCAATGAACCAGAAGCGACGCCTGAGACAAAGATGAGGTTAAAGTATTCTGTTCCCCCAACTTCTCTGCAAAGCTGTACAGTTTTATAAAGTGTTTCTCAAGTGTCATTGAAACGCCAATAAATGTCAAATGTCCTTCTCATCTGATAACAAAACATAAGAAGTTACGTAACAGGAGGAAAATGTAGGTAAATTGCGAAGCTTGATAGAGTGGCCCGTCGAAAAAAACATTGCCTGATAAATAGCAGAAGTTTTGTAATACACAAATCCTTGAACTATGTATACAGAAACCTTTCGCCTGATTTGTTTAACTACCACAACGTTTTCAATTTTTACATTTCAAACATACATTTTCCACTGAGCAGAAACTAAACATGAAGACAGCAGTTTTATCAAGCAGAATACAGTACAAACTAATGGTGAAAACATTCTAATCTCCAAGTTTGAAAGGAGACTATAGAAGTTCCTCTAAGCTGTCTACAACAAAACACAAATTACTCAACAACTCACAGGAAGGAGACTGAATAATGATAGAGGCACAAAACGGTATTCGTTTGTTTATTTTTATGCATTCCTTGCGTTTCAAGTGACACATACGGCTTCTACAGTAAATCTGAATTGTGATCAGCTCACTGCCACCACTTTCATCTGAAAGACCTTCATCCATAATTATTCACAAGTTTCGAGGCAATGTCAGAGTTCTTTGCGTTTTATTCTTTCTGGTTGGTCATACAATCTTCAATATCTCGTGAAGGCAGTTGTTGGTAGAGGTCTGTAGTAGCCTGTTGGATCATACTGAAGCTCTGACTCACTTGACATTATTGTGAAAATCTGATCCCATCCGTTACCTGTTTGAAACGATGCTGTTCACTCAGGTGGTTATTGATATTTAATTCATCTGTCAACGGATTTCGATTTATTTCGCCATCTGAATCTTCACAGTCTATTCAGTTGGAGGAGGCGGTAGACGTCTCACGGAAGCAAACATATAATACTCTCATGTTTCGTTCTGTGTTGAAATATATAATTATATGTCATAATTAACTAGAATAATAGTGTCAGAATAACGGTCATCGATGTTATTTCAAGAATTTTATTATATAGTGGTAAGATATAATTATATCATTATTATAAGAAGGATTATTATTATTAATGTTTTTGCGAAGCGTGCATATTTTTAAAAAAGCCATATGGCAATATAGGTCAGAAAAGAAAATTGTTAAGGTCATACCTCCCAGGTTATTATTATTACTAATATAACTAACACTACTTTTGCCGATTTTTCATCTCTTTTCAAGAAACTTTTCCCCACATTTCACTTGTTCTCTTTTGTTAAAACCACTCATGGACCACAAAATACTGAGAATAATTTTGAAGTCAAAGAAGGAGTACAGAAAAGCATCTACAAAAATGTCTACCAACTAAATTTTTGCGCAGGTTTGGTAGTGGGACATAGGGCTTCACTTTTGTACTTTCCAGTGACTAACCTCAAGCATTACCAACTCTGTTTAGCGGGCTCACTATTTGTTAGGCCAAGATGTGTGATGTGTCAGTCGTAGACGTTGTCTGAATCACGTGCTTCGTTGGTGAACATTTCACCAATGAACTATGAAGTCAATTATTTTGTATATAAATCTGTAATATTGATTGTAATTAGATACTTGAACGGAAGTGCTTCTAACACTCGTATGTGTAAAAAATATGGTCTTCAAATTTCAATATGGTGGCACTTAGTGTACGCAAATTTTAATCAAAATCGACCATCTGGGTATCAGTTCGCTAATTTCACAACTAATATATTGGAAAAATAGCTTTAGGCCTCTGTAGTGTACACAGAACTTTTGTTTTAACTCACTCATCCAAGTTTTGGCGCTACTCCACTTCGTTTGCTTGCTGCACTTCTCTTCTTGTACATTTTGGCACTTGTACGCTTTCTCCTTCGCTGTACTCTCCTACAAGCAAACTCCTCGAGTTCCCTACTCCTACGGGTTCAGATAAGTGGTAAACCTGTTTTTATATTATTAAATTCTAATCACATTTGTTATAAATATGCGTTTGGTTACAGGCAAGTAGCGAGTCCTTTTTATTTCTGCTTTCTACTCGTTCCTCAGTACTTGCAGGATAAGCAGAGTACTGATTAAGACCTAGGCAAGAGAAGTTAGTGTTTTTGTAAGTGTGACAGGCAAGCTCACCTGAGGATAAAATCTGGCACTTACACCTCCATGACTAATCATATGTGTAGGCATTTAAACACAAAAATCATTTCGACGCCGAGAATTTTATCAAGATGACTTGGGTATTTCTAAATAGAGTATGATAGGCGCGCCCAGCGTAAATCATGAAATATGTTTGACCATACGATAACGAATGATATTCGAAGCAGTTCATCAGGTTTTTCAGAGAAAACTACACTGCTCCTTAGGGAAGGACTACGAGACAGACTACTCAATGTACTAATTAGGAGTCGTGAGAGCTGGGTTCATCATAGAAGGCAGATCCCAGCGTTGGATGGTGGTGCCGTTCTATGGCATAAATTCAAAAAAGGTTGTAGCTTACAACTCATTTGGATTCTAACCCGACAGTCGAATGGCAGGCTAGCCCACCTGGGTTCGTTACACAAAGTGTCACTGCCAACAAAACCATGAACTTTATTTTCAAAACCCAGCAATTTAAGATATGCTACTGATATAGTTACCTTCAGTAATATTTCAAAGCATCGTTCTGAATCAGTTTTCTTCAGAGTGTTAATACTTCCACTGTATATCACATGCAGAGAAAGTGCACGTTTTCAAGTGTCACTTTGCTGGATTTCGACTGATTTCAAGTTTTACCACTAGCTGAAGTCGACTGGAAAATGACAAAAGACAAGAAGTACTGAGCAAATGCTTCGTCGTAATGCCAGAATCTTCAGTGCTGCACAAACACGTACAATTTCGCCAGAGAATGAATCAGCATCCCTAGGCTATGTGGCAAGCCTGTTAACCATTGAAACAAATTTAAATGAATTTTAGATTTTCCCGTCGATTGGTTGGACCGAGGTGCTCGGTCGGACGAAATGCGCATCCTGGATTCCACTGCTAGTCACCATCCACCAATTAAATACTCATTCAAACAAATGTTCAATCCAGCGAACTTCAATTCTTACTAAAACACCAGGTACTCCATTCTACGGTCAGTCACTAATGAATATTAGATTAATTTTCAAATATTGATTTGAAGAGGTCTAATTAGCCTTAGTTCTCATCCCAGATCATTAGCTATTAGTCGCCATACCGGAGTCTGAACAGCAAACGGGCTAACCTCAAGAATTGTAGGTGATGCTTTCGATCATCGACTAGATCATAGGCACGTAATGTCAAGGTGTCTCAAACTAGTATGAAACAGCTGTTTAGTACCCCGTGGTTTTCCGTGGTTCCCCAACTGATGCAAAACCCTAGTTTAACTCAAATATATTCCCACCAGTAGTAGTGATTTTGAGGCTTTATACAGCCAAGAACATTGACTTCTACCTTCTTATGTAATACACTCTGAAATAATTATTAGGTGGTGACCAGATACGTTTTTTTAATAGAAAGTACTAGTGGAATGAATGTTCTTCAGATAGACAAGTATTCCAGGCAAATTACAACCACAATAATTTTATATTTCATACATTTAGAAGAGTAGAAGCTATGTAGCTCGGACAATTATCTGATAATAGTTTTTGCAGAATAAAATGGTACCATCATTGTATGTTTCGTTGGCTTCTCGTCAACCGCTTACACACCAAAGGCATTAGTAGGTATATCTACAGAAACAATTTTAGCGTACGTGCAGACAGTTCATTTCTAAACATAAGTTTAGTCAGTCCATATCTGTATACAGTGATAATAATAATAATAATGAACACTTTATCATTAACAGTAATAATCACAGAGAGTGGAAAATTTCGTCGTTACGTAATCAGATGAAGGTCTTCCTGAGATGTGAACTTCGGATGATCACCGCATCTCAGCATAAAGTTGGTCGTTGGCTTGTGGAGAACATGGAACCTATTTGCCATTAGTTAGCTGTCCACACCATGAGAGATTCATTTCATTTTGCCGAAAGTGTGAACTACATGAACGTTTCAAGTAAGTTCATGGCGTCATTTGATGCAACCTCCTTATTCACAAGGATCCCAATCAATCAGACTATTGAGATTACATGTCAGCCATCTGATCTTCTCTCAGTTCCAGAGTTGGAATTCAGTCTCCTATTGCAAATGTGTATCATGGATGTGTCGACGCAGTTTGCAATACTCTCTACCGCCAAATAGATTATGTAGCTATGGGCAGTCCACTTAGCTCTGTTTTAGCTGACATCCTTATCTCAAATCTTGGAAGAACAAAAGTGAATCATGCAACCGATGAAACGACTTCTTTTTGTCGATATGTTGATGACATATGCGTAGCGCGAAACAATGGAAAACAATGGTTATCCTCAAAGCTTCAATAACGAGTACAGAAGAACACTAGGCTCAAATGTTAAACAAATCACATTGGGAAAAAACCTATCTTCATTCGACTTGATTTTGAAGTTGTAAATATTACAGCAATTGTCAACAGAAGATTAAGTACGTCACTAGCTGCAGTGTATTCTGAATTGATGCTGGTTCCCGTCTGTAAAACCACTTGCTCTTTAGTGCAATCGAAAGTCGATAGATATCCTTCTCACCTTCACTTCAACTGTATGTGCAAATTAACATGTATCTGCGGGAGCACTTACATTGAAAGATCAGGAAGAAGAGCATATCTCCGATTTTCTGAACATGTACCGAAAAGGCGAATTCTCAAGCATACAAACGCTTACAATAGTGCCATCACTAGACATCTTATGAAATGGGTCATGAGGTGGAAATCGCAAGATCGTTCAAAATTATTACTGGGTAAAAGAGTTCAATTCTCCTTAAGTTTGTCGAAACGATCCCCATCAATCCCCTGAAACCCAATTTATGTATTCAGAAGGAAGCGGTTGTCAATCTTTCCTTACCCTGGTAACTGGATGTTTTCATCCTCTCTTTCATCTGATTTCGTAACGCCAAAAGATTCCACTGTGTATGACTGATACTGTTTGTGATGAAGTGCTTATTGTATACATACACTGAAGGATTGATTTTTGGTTTAAAGATGAACATTGAGCAAGGATTTTTAAATTATTTCTGTACATATACTTAATAATGTCTTTGGTCTGTAAGCTGCTGATGAGAAGCAATGAAATGAGCTATCATGGTACCATTTTTTCTGCAAAAACTGTTGTTCTTGGTTTATTAAAATTCATTAAGGGGAATATATTCATGAAATTATCTAACAAGTAGTACTTTAGAGAATATTGTTAAATTGCCAAGAATTAAAGTTAGAGTACAAACACAGACTGGAAATGTGTCTCTTTTTATTAGTAGTATGAATCTTTCATTTTCACAAAAAATATTTTTCCCCAGTGTAAATGAACATCATTCATTTCAAATCTCTTCCATTATATTTTTAAATCTTTTTTCACTGAATTGAGAAAAGTACTTTTTTAGTACAATTATGAATAAAATATAGTTATTCAAATAATTCTCAATATTGTTTGATTTGAACATTATGTTGTTGGACTATTCGAAGAGAAAATAGAGTGAGATTTTTCCATATGAATTGATTTCCTTTTTTTATTCCATTGGGTTTCACGTGGAACATAGGGATTCAATAACGCGTCTTTTTCTTCTGTCCTCTACATCTGGGTCCTTGACTGTCCATAATCTCTCATCTCCTCCCGCAATCCCCTCTATTTCACTATCGGATCAGCCACTCATCACTTTCCTTTCGGGATTCGAGTAATGACCTGCCGGATGATGTCATTCAGCGTCATTCCATTTTCTGATGAAGTAGCTTCGTGGGTAACGCTTTAATTTTTCTTTTAATGGCATTTGTCTATTGTCACTTATTAGCAGGACGACATTGCAAACTACAGGGAAGTAACACCTCCTCGAAGAATGAAAAACCTTAAGTTTCACATAACTTCATATGATTATGTTGAATACTAGATCATCTGTTCCACTGGGAAATGACTTTCAGATACCAATAGAATGAAGTTAAGTGCCTACTTCCGTTATCCCAGTTACCTTTCTGCACCTAATTACTATTTGTCCAACTCGCTTAGGTCATTCAATGACCATTATAAAGACGATTTCCGGTTTTGTTTTAACACCTTTTATGTTAATACTAGTCATAGTCAGTAGAATTATTCGGGTGAATGTTATAAAACACGAAAACTTCATTAAAATGTCTTGTTTTCTTTTCCGTTGAGACCGACAACTCTGTGTTGCATAAGGCAATCTTTTTTGTTTTAAACACTATAGTTTGACCTTACATTTCACATTGTCATAAGGTGTGCTAACTAGTATTTTTATTAAACATCCGTTGTCTATTGTTAGACTGTTGAGAAAAATGAATAATGAGAAGTTTCATGTAATGGTTTTAACCCAGAAGATTGCTCTTGTAGGTTAGATATATAAATGAATACTCTCTATAGCCCAAACGATTTTGATATATGTGTAAATCTTCAACACAGTGGTAGTATGTAATTCCATAATGATTGGTTTGTTAAATAGATCACACACAGAGTGAAACATTATTATTTGCCGGATGAGAAACTTTCAAACACAATTAATTGTTCATAATCATATGAATTAGCATCATACGACTTTGAAACTTGAGTTTTACAGTTTTATGTGTTCTCTTCTATTTGTCGTCGTTGGGGCAGTAGAATTTTCCAAATATCTCAGACACATGTTGAATCATTCCTATTACACGTGTTTGCAGTTGATTAGATAAACAAAGCTTCCATTATCAGTCCCTACCTCTAGCCTGCTGCTACACTGGATTTTAAAACTGTCATCTTATCCCATCCATCCTATTGTATGGTTGTGTTTTGTGTAATTGCATGTAGTGAGTGGTATAGCTGAACTATTCTCTAGATTTCTTATCTTATTCGGGTCAACTAATCTAGATTTTGCTGCTAGGTTTTTATGCTCGGCTAGTCTGACTGACTGCACCTGTTTAACTACTTTGACCTATGTATATGACCTGACAGTCATTGCTGGGCATTAGATAAACTAAATCGTTTCGTTTTAGAGGCCCCACAGGATCCTTTAACAGACAAAACTCATTTATAATTTAGTTTATGGGTTAAATGCCAGCCACTTTTATTCCTGCCTTGTTAAGAATTCCACGTAAGGTTTCCTTTGTTCCTTCTTTGTATCCAAGTACTGCTGTTGATTTCTATTCCATTTTGTTGGTGTTCTCATTATCCTGTGCATGTTTGACAAACATGTCGTCATTAATGTTATTATCATCATTATCACTATCACTATCATTATAATTCATTTTATTTTTACATTTTCCTACATACTTTCAAAGCTTCTCATATATGCCTCACTTCTTGTCGTCGTTTTTCCTTGTTACAACTTAGTTTTTGTGCTCTATACATTAAAGACTTAACCAATCTTATTTTTAATGACATCGTGTAGGATGATGCGAAATCCAAATATCGGTTTGAAAGTGTCGGTTTTCTAAACAAACTGATATGGAATTAAATGATTTTGAATTCTACTTAGAAGGCATTGACATCTCTAACAGCCATTTGTGCATATTTAAAATTTCTCTTTCTAAGAAAGTCACTTGATATTTATTGTCGAATGGTTTTCGGAACGCATTAAATTTCAGATGGAATGACTTAATATCAGTATTAAAAAATGCTGATTACCGGTCCTTGCATCGAATCCTGTAGTTCAGTCTACATAATCTAAGAGGAATGAAAACCCACCAGCGTTGACTGACCTATCCATTCTGTTTGTAATTGAACTAAATCTGCCTAGCCAGATAAGTCAATGAGACGGCGCAGTCAACAATTTTCCTCTGTTAAAAACAATTTGTATTTGTTGTTGGTTAGGTGACTTCGTCTCGCTCACCTGAAGTCGTGTCTTCACAGCTTTTTCTGACAACTTGTTGATTTTATTTAGTATATCGTAGGCTTTTTGAGTGGTTCAAATCCTCTAGAGTTATTATGTCAGTTCAAGTCACTCTCATGGTCTATCACAAGATCAATTCCATGACAGATACGATTATCATAGGTGAAAGCCGACGGCTTTGTCTTACTGCTTCCTTCAATTCGAAAGCTTAGATGGGCTCTCCATTGGCGATTATTTTGTATGCGGAAACGATGTATATATATATGCTTACTGGATAGAATTTCCTTTTTTCATTTGGCTGAATTTCATTCAAATTCCTTTTAAAGTTTGTTGTTACCGTTCGGTCTTTCACTCGATCTTTTACGTCACTTTTTACGTTACTGTTATGTCCTATTTTTTACAAGCCCTACCTGCACGTGTATATGTAAATTACTCCCCAGTGAACTACAAAGTACAACTCCATGTTTTACTCTTCAAGTGATCAGATTTCATGTTTCCTTGTGATAGGAAATATCTAAAGTTGGAATTTCCTCTCAGGTGATTCAGATTATATTACACTAGTCTCACAAAATATCTGTTTGATGAAAAGAGCTTATTAGCATAATTTTTGAAAAAACAATTTAGTTCGCTTCCGTGAACCATCTACATATTTTGAGTTTCCTTTTATGCCTACTCATTATGTGTGGAATGTATTCAAAGACTATTGAATCGGATCCCAGTGCCTAAATGGTCTATGAGCTTACCATATAACCAGAAGGTTCTGGGTTTGAAACTCAGTGGGTGCACGCTGATGATGAGTGTCGAACTAGGACGAAAAAGTTGCCCATCACACCCTGGCTTTCACTGCATCTCTAACCGGTACCAATCCTTGATAAAACTTTGAATGTATTGGGAATGATAGAGTGTTTGCTCCATAAACTGAAGACCTCTGGCGGAGTCTTGGATGAGTTAAGCAGAAGAGTCCCTGTGAAGTACGAAACAGTCGTTTAGAAATTACAGTTTTGCAATGATTACTGAACTGTTTCCGGTGAATTTGTTTTCTTTGACTCTACAATCGCATTTATATACATTTTTTCCATGATAGAGGATTGCAAAAAAGTGATGAGTTAGGGGTTAATATTGGTTAGCACAAGAACAAAAGTCTGCAATCGGTTAACAAAGTGATACCAAGAGGAATTGAGAAAATTGAAAGATGGTGAAGATCTACTAATTACCTGTCATGAGAAGGGTGTTGATGTTATTTTTTTAGAACTAAAACAAAAGGAATATATTTTAAGAAGATGTTTTGTAAACCTTTCAGGGAAAAAAAGAAATTCACCTGATAGAGAAACAACTAACGGACATCTTGAAGAGAATAAAAACCATTCAGCTAATTAAACACGATACCTATGATTACACCCAACTAACAATACCAAGACTTCATGCTTTACCGAAGGTAAACAAAGTTCGTGTTCTACTCCATTTAAATTTTGTGACGTCAGGTTGTCCATATCATCCTATTGCTAAATGGTTGGCTGATATTCTTGAAACTGTAAAGACATTTATGCATGTATTCACTTCGTAATGCCTTCCAATTCATCGATTGCGTGCAAGACATGACCAATACTAACAAGAGAATGCATTTTTCACCATTTTATACAACCTAGGGAGTCTGTCAGTTTCATATGCAAGTAAATAGATGGTAAAGTATATGTATATATATGTTCACTATATAAAATATTGCTGTCAATTCTTCGTCATCCCAAAGAGTTCAAGCTGTTATCGTGCATGATTGGTAGATTACAAGGGGTTGATTTGTAGTCTTTCTAAAACTTGTCAGATACACCTGTTCCATTTCCTTCTCAAATAATGTTTTTCCTCACAAACGCAGTGCTAAGGACAAATTATTCATTCCACATGTCAATCAAGCCGTAGAACCACAGAATACTGCTAACAGAAAATGGTATGTATAGTGAAGATGACAGCGTTTTGAAAAGTAGTTTAAACAAAACATCTTTTGACAAGAAAGCGTCATTTCAATAGTCTTGTTGACTGGTTAATTTCAATCAAATCATTTCAATGAATTATTTCTTTTCATTGCTTGTGTTGCAAGTGGCGAAAATCAGGTGGTGGTGTTTGTTTATTACAGAATGCAATTACTTACCACTAGCTCAGTCTTCAGTTTTTTCCGGAACTAACTAGGTGAGGGTTAGAAGTACTCCAGACGTCAATCAAAATAAAACCTACCGCTCGCATCTGAAACATTTTATTACGGAACTACTGCTACTATTTTGAATTCATCTCATTATTAACTGTCTGCCAGTTTCATCATTGTGTTTTGTGCGTTAGATATCTTTAATTTTGACAGTTAGCGCTGGTGCTGTTATGATGAAGGACAGAAATGAAAATATCGAAATTGAAGCTCTCCACAAAACTGTTAAATACAAAGTGTCACCTTTAAAATCCATATTCATGGACTATTAATGTTACTAACTTGTCTTGTACTTAAACCACGGCGCATACTTCCTAACATAATTCCAATTCAATTTTAACGACTATCCTATTGTTAAAATTAATGGACATATAGTTGTAGAGGCTGAATCAGAAATTATTAAAAGCAGATGCTACCTTCAGTTATTCTTGTTCAGAATAAAGATAAATGTAGAAATGATGGTAGTGTGTACAGTCACCCAGTATTTCGGAGACTATATTGATGATAATTTGGTAGTCAAGTACGTACATGCTAAAGAATTGAGAAAAAATCTTCTGTAGTATGTATGGATGTTTTTTTATTCCTTTATGTTCTCAGTAGAACATAGGGCTTCAAGCTACAGCTTTGAAGTTTCGGTAGCAGTGATGTTTATTTTTATGATATGCGATTGCTAGCCTCACACTCAATCTTCCCTTCTTTAGCAGTCATATTTTGGCTTATCCAGGTCAAGGAGTGCATCGGTCGCGGATCAAACTGTGGACAACATGATTGGTTAGCGAGCATTTTAACTCTGTGCCACCACCGCACACATAGTTTGGATGTAAATGACTGAATTTCAGGTTTCTTAGCTATTCGGCATGCCAGTATAGAACTTTTGATATACATGACTACGTTCAACAATGCTGAAGAAGGCAACAGACAAGGTCGGCCTGCAAAATTTGGGCTACCGATATCATGCTGAAAATTCCATACTTGTACTGAAACTACGGTGTGGCATCAAGCTGTAACCAAAAGAAATTATTAAAAAAAAACATTGGGGAGTTTCATCGACTAAAAATCTGTTCAAGACTTCACAAGAATTTGGCAGCAAACAGAAGATTACACATAGATACTAGTGAGCTAGGTTTTTCGTATATTTTTTAAATCTCTTTGTTTGAAAAACTGCATGAAAATATGCTTGTTCCAGTCTACATTAAGAAATTCAAAAATAACGGAAAACTTACTTGTATTATATGTTAATATACGCATCACCGTAAGCGGAACCTTTTCTTATTTTTTCAGGGAAAGTTTTCGCCAAAATTCGAGTCCTCTGTTTGGGACAAATTCCTAGAAAAGTCTTTGCCGCATGTCTACGTCTCATCTCCTCACACATGTTCTTGTCCACGAAAACACCAAAAACAAGATCCTGCTGGTGGTAGTTTCAGTGTGCAGTAAGCAATTTAATTTTTTCTGGGAAGCTAAGTATATAGGTCGTACTAGGACAGCAGTATCCAAACATTCCTCTCAACACTTACTAGGGATTGTTGTCAAAAGGTGAACGTAGAACAGTAAACCACTTTATTCTGGAGCATACTGTTTATTACTTCTTGTCTGGCAGCATATGTAGAGGAGTATTTCAGAGTAACATGTAAAGTATGACCAAGTCATTTGAAAGGATTTTGCCCACATTTTTCTTGTGTAGCCAAAGATTTAGCAATTCTTAGGAAAAACTGAACTTACAGTTTAGAAACTTTTTATCCGGCCTCTTTTACTATTATGACCATGGCAATAAGCATAAATACTGTTTCTTATCAACCATTTCCAAACGAGTTTTCACTGCTCAACTAATTGTTTTTGTCAAGCGTCTTGTGTACGTAGGATTATATTAAATTTGTTAAATCGTAGTTAGTAATCATACACCCTGATTTACTTTGTTACTAACTGATAATAACCTCTGACTTATGTTGCGAATCTAAATTGTATATAAAAAACCCCTGAATGGCTGAAGAGCTTTGGAATGAATTTACATGAACAAATTACTATGCTGACGCTTCTGTCACCAATTACACAGGGGGATTTGTAAAACTGAACAAAGTATTTCTGATGATGATATTTAGACCATTTAGACCAGATTAAGGTTACCTAATTATCATGTAAGTTTGAAGTGAATACAGGAGTGAGACAAGGTTGACTATTGTTATCAATGATTTTATTAATTGTGGTGCACTGGATCATGAGCCAAAAGGTGTTCAGCGAGTGAAAAGATAGAGATACGCTGGACCACTGATAAGAAGAGTCTAGAAGATCTGGATTTCACGTATGGATGACTTATGTTTAATGTCACGCAAACTCGAGGGCTTGCGGGCGAAATCCAATAAACTGCCTGAAGGAGCAGGCAGGCAGCGAAGACAGGAATGTAAGTAAACATTGAGAGGACGTAGGTGATGAAGGTGACCAACAAGCCAACAGTAACAACAACAATAACAACGAGCCTCAACCTCCATCAATGGGAGAGACTTGATAGAGGTCACTTCCCTCACTTCTTTGGCTAGAGAGCATGGTTTCAATCTTATGCAGCTGGAACGGAGGAAAATGTCAGAATCAGCCAGACAGAATCGAAAAGGCAAGATACGCCCTCATCAACCTGAAACCAGCTTGAAAATCTTCTGCACTTCGCAGCATAAAGAACATGAGCCAGATTTTCAACATACATGTAAAGTCAGTCAGTCAGCAGTTCTATACGGGTCAGAAACTTACATTGTTTGTCACGGGAAGCATTTCCAACAGGGTGCAGACTTTCATCGACAGCTGCACCCTTCGCTGGCAGGCTCCATACTGAAGATCAAATGACAAGCCAGTAAGAATAAGTCACAAGACATTCTGGTAGGCAAACAACCATATGCCGATCACTCAGCAAATATGTAGGAAAAAATGGAGATGGATGGGTGGAGTATACATTAAGGAAACCGTTGAATAACATAGTTCGCCAGGACCTGTAGTGGAATCCTTATGGAAGGCAACGAGTAGGTCGTCAGTGTGCAAGTGACATGGAGGAGATCATGTGAAGAGGAGATGAAAACCTTGAACTCAGCTGAAAAGGACGGCAGAAAATAGAACAAAGTGGAGACGGGTTGTTATACTAGTTATGTATTGGTTTAACTTTACGAGGTTATTACCATTAGTGTATGATGAATTTTTGAATCATAAAAGACTGACTTTTCCTACCAGCTGGGATCAGTTCGTATGTTTTCTGTATCACTCGGCCTCTGAAGGTCAGGAAGGACTGAAAACAGGTAGTACTTTGCAGTCTTCGGGAGAGTCACTTATCACCTATACCCAATCCATTCGCAAAATATGTGATTAGTGTCCGTAATATGAGCCTGTATCAGCAACCTTATTTATGTATATCAGTTTTGGTGAGGGAGATGGGATAATTCAACCACTTCTAATTCAGTAATTCATGACAAATTTTGTTGTCGCTGTAACAATATCTTCACTTGCTTGCTTACTATCCTAGGCAATATCTGCATTCATAATGTTTTTACGGTTCTATTCCTTTTTTCTCTCTGTTTCTATGCGGAAAGTCTTTTTGACGATTCCTGGTATGCTTGCCTTCGTCAGCCTTTCGCTTTCGATTTAAGTTTCATCCTATCCAAGACTTTTCGATTGGCTGTGGGCTAGTTACAGTGTGTCGTTCTCAAGTGTGATATATAACATAGTCACTCTGAAACTGGATGTCACCTTCAACTCTTTCACCTACAGTGCTTGCACATGGATCCAAGCAGTTGACAGACATGTCTGAACAGGACTCAAGAAAGCTTAGCTGTCAATGTTTACTGCATCTCAGAGACCCACGGACATGATCACAAAGAGTTTCTACGAATATCTTCGCCATCCGCAAGTTCACCCATCGTGTACTAGATGTGCTTTTAACTGACTCTAGAGTTATAAATTAGATGCTTACCTTTTGTCCCACTGGTTGTACGTGCTTTACAGATCATAAATTATCAGTAACACATTAATTGAGCCTAAGACTAACGACTTGTTCTCATTAAGGAATTTGGTAATTTGATTCAATACTAGAAGGTAACTAGTGTCACGTATCCAGTCCTTTGTCTGATGTCGATTAAACTCAGTCAAGATTTTATTGTAGTCACCATGCTTTCTGAGCCGTCTTCTCGGTTCACTCTGAGTGGTTATAATTCGATGGTTGATGGAATGCGTAACAAAGCTTTGGACCTAGAATGTACGCCTATTGGCACTCGTTATTTAGTAAGATATGCCTGAAATCAAGAAGCAAATCATGTCTTTTCTGAGATTAAAACCTGAGTCACCCCCTTAAGCAGTCACTGGCGTTATTACTGAGCTGTTTAGGCTCTCAGTTGACCTCGTGTAGGAATGAACTGCCCACTAAGATTGCACAGTGGACCAGCTGAGAGCCCGAATAGCTCACTGACAACGCTTCTGACTGCTTCAGTGCATCAGTCAGGTTCTGGCCTCAGCAAGGGTATTTGTTTCTACAAGATTTCAGATACATCATACCGACTGGTGAGTTCCATCAAGAACGAAACCCAACTTCGAAGCTTTCTCGAAATTTGCTACAATCAACTTGTAATAATCAATCGTAGCTTACTTGAAAACTAATATCTATGAATAAGAAACACCCAGACGAAAGGATTGTTTCATTAACTACAAGTGGACTAACTTACTCTTGATAGATATTGTGACGTTTTGTTTATCAGTGAGTGTTATTTTCTAATGACGATTCAAGATTTTGAATATTATTTTTCAAACAAAAACAAATTAATATTTCAAGTGTTGGCTTGCAGGGATTTGATTGGTTTCAGGATTTCATCATAAATTGACGTCGGTTAGAGAACTACTGCAAAACATGGGAGGACTGGATGGCTGCTTCATCTTAGTTTGGAAAAAATAGGGTATAGAAGGTTGGGTGTGAGGAAAAATACTCGCCGCGGAAGATATTCGCTTATGGTCGCGGTATATCATGAACTGGTATAAGGTGGAGTTCATGGGCTGACCACTGAATTAAATCTCATTGGCCTAATGGTCTACGAGAGAGCTCGTCTTGTATCTTGAAGGTTCTGGATTCAAACCCTAGTGGTGGGTGCGTACTGTGAAGAGTCTCAAAATATAACGAAACGGTTGGCTACCCAGTACTCCCAGATTTTCTAATAGTTTTCTAAATGATGTAAGCTCATGATGAAATCATGTAACCATTTAAATCTTCTGTGTAAAAGTTCTGTAAGTGCAATGTCTGAACAAGATCTGCTGATTCTAAAATCCATTTTCAACTGGGATGATGTCATTTTTGTAAATAGATTAAAACTTCTTTGTACATCAGTTTAATCACAGATGACAAGACGCCGACAAAATGATACCAATCAGTGGCACTGTCTTGTTCCAGACTCACTGTTGTGTTTGGTCTTTCTCTAATTCATAATGTGGAATAAGTGTAGCACTGCCGTTGTTACTTGTCATATTCTGTTATGCTGCCGCAGCTTTAGTCTTATATTCATAAACAACAGTTTCCGTCTTAAACAAAACAGGCCGCATTTCAAATTTATATGAATTTCTAATTACAAAATAGTGATTACATCATTATATGCACGATATAAAGATAAATATCTTAATTACATAATTACATCTGTTAATAACTTTGTCGTAGAAAAACACAATATAACTATTGTCGACAAGTACATCTTTATGAAAGAATCACAGTCTGATTTAAGATTATGGGCGGAATTGGTTGATATTGTTCGTAGCAATTTAGAATTTGGATGAATATAGCTGTATACATGCCGAGTATTATCTGATTTAGTTCCCTTCAAATGAATTGAAGCTTTTGACATATCTACAAACAAAACGAACAACAGGGGAATGAAAATAATATTTACAGCATTAAGTTAGAAAGCTATTGAATGGGGTTTAAAATTGCTATCAGTGAAGACCACTCTCTATCATTTTCTTCAAACAACAAATGAAATAAAAATTATGAAAAACCTTCCTGTTCAATCAATTTCTTTATTGCATTTTTATTTAGTAATCTCAATGTTGTGGCATAACCATTGATCTGAACATTCAAGAGATCCATTATTATTATTGTTATTGTCCTTTGTTCCGAGTCGAACATACGCTTTAACAGCACATCTCCATTTTGTTCTATTTTCTGCAATCCTCTTTAGCTGGGCCACGGTTGCCCATAGTGTCTGATCTCCTCATAGCACGATCTCCTCCATGTCAACCTCAGAAGCTTCGCTCGTTATTTCTCACTCAGATTCTACTCCACGTGAAGCCATTCCATGCTCTCCTCAGCATGTCTCAAAACCACTTCTTCCAAAAACCTATGCCTAGTAATTATACTTGTAATTACTTTCTGTTTCTGCTTCGCTTGATGCCATCTCCCTTATATTTGCATGTCTTATTTCGTCATCATCATTAGTATGTGTCTTTGGTTTTGTATGATTCCCATTTTTTGAATACTTCAGTCTGGTGTTGTGTAATAGTGAGCTACCGATAATAATGTGTTGTTTTACGCCTGCATCTTTGTTTGAAGGAAATCAGGGTTAAGTGTAGTGTTTGAACAAATGTCTTCTGTATGCTGAGTTCAACACTTAGCAAGTGAATTGCCATTGCTATTGCAGTTTGAAGAGGTCTGATTCGAACACTTTTAAGAAGACTGATTCGTATTCTGTAGACGACTTTAATGTTTGTTTGAGGTGTAGGTTGATGTCCGGAATCTATCAGATGTTCTAAGATAGAGCTGCGAGGGCATCGTTTTTCCCCTTTGAAAAACCATGCTGGTAAATGTTCGGTGATAAGTTTGGAAAGCGAACCCTGGGTAGGGCCGATATACCTGGCTCCACACGAGCAGGTGAATTGGTAGATACACGTTGATGAGGCTAACAGTGGTTGCTTATCCTTCACGTTCACACGAATCATTGGTTTCGTGGAGAAGGTCACTCGTAGTTCAGCTGCGGTAGAGGTTTACTTAAGTGCACGGAACAGTCCATTTTTCAGTGTTTCCGCAGATAAATCTCCATTGAATTGAGGGATCATGTAGAGGAGTTTTTTCGGGATACTAAGCGTGGACAGCTTTTGCGGTCTATGATTCACGGATTTGGCAATAAATAGTTCTGGATAACAATTCTTGATGAGGATTCTCTTGAGAGTGTCCACCTCGTCTTCTATGGTGTCCGGCGTGCAAACTCTGCAAATCATGGTTGAATGGATAAGTGACTGCTTGATCTAAGACTGCTTGTATCTCACGGTTTTCTTTTTGTTTGATTCCCGATGAAGGAGTTTTTGTTGCACCTCGTCAAGAATACGCTTAGTGTAGCTGAGAAATATATGGATTGTATAGTAACCAGAAGACATTATTGAATGCCACAGATTCCATCATTCTTCACTGTACTTTGATACTTTTGGAATATAGTTGCTGACTGTATATTATCCGTGGTTGTCTTGCGAACAATACGCAAGAATATGCCAATCAAGTTAACAGCGTTCGGACTAAAATATTTAGGCTTTCTTCATACCAATACAACAAAATCTTTTATATTGATAATACGTAGTAGATACGATTATTGAAGGCGAATACTTATCAGGGCTTGACAGCTTTAAGCTTGCTTTTGAAAAACCAAAAGTGTAAACATGTGTTTATCTAACTTTCTCACTGCAACATTTAAAAACAACAGAACTCACCCAGTATTTCCACTTCAATTCTGCCGTAAGTAACTTTCGATGTAGGTATAATAGATGACAAAGGAGGTAGACGAAGATCGTTTGAAATTAGAGACTTGGAAGGATGACCATTACTCGACTGATCTCTGGTATGGAGATTCTTATGTTCTGGTGGCAAATGCATATATTTAGACAAATCATGTCTTGCTTTTTCAACAGACTTGTAACGTTCTAAACAAATCCACTGACCTGTGTCTGTTTCTCTAGCTTGTTTTATATACAATCGACTTTCTAGGGTATTTGAATTAAGCCATCTTTGTTCTATGTATAGACTTCCAGAATTATATGGATCTGATTTCCTTCGAATACCTTTATGATACCATTCGAGTATTATTTCGTAGTCTGATATTTGAAATGATGTAGGGAATTTTGCATAGCATTTCAGCTCCAATGGTCTGCCATAGTATGCCACTTTCGGACCAGTGACAGTGAGTGCTGTACAAAAGAAATTAATGATATTTAAAATTTCAATTCAAAGTAATTAGTATATTGACATAAATAAGCGATAAAGAATAAATCCAGAGTGCACCAACTGTGGCTACTCACCTAGCTTGACTGATAAAATTCAGTCATCACAGAGACTGTGAAGCATATAATTGACAATGATTACTCCATACGATACGGCTGTAATTTTTCTGACTATGTTACTAGATGGCGATGGGTCCGAACCTCAAGGAGGACTCATGGTTTTGCTACAGTAGAGTTATGAGGGGTACATTGACTAATCACTGGAGAGTAAGCAACTTCATCTGTATAGTCCTTAGCACTGGTGCTAACTGACTGCTATCAGTCACTTTGAAATGTGGCCATCAAAATAGAGAAAAACCCTGTTGTACTCCAAATTTTGAATTTTTATGATTCCTTTACGTTCCCAGTGGAACATAGGGCTTCAAGATATGGGCTTGAAGTTTTTGTAGCAGTAGTGATTACTTTTGTAGTATGCGGTTGCTAGCCTCATGCCCAACTTTCCCTCTTCACCAGTCTTATTACTGGCTTAGTGAGGTAAAGTAGTGCGTCGGCCGGTGATCGAAGCTCGGACTAATTGTGTGGTCGGCAAGCTCCTCACTGCTCAGCCAACCACACGTTTTGAAATAGGACACAAGGGCTCAAGTGGTCCTTTGGCATTGAAGATGCTTTTCTTGAATGGGTACAAATAATCACCATATCCATATTCAGGGTCTCCCTCCAGCTGCGCTCAAGCGTGTAGCTTCAGTTCAAGAAATGCGAATCACCAGTGAGCCCCTAGCTTTGTAGCTGTGTTCCGAACTCGTCTGAAAGAATTCCTTCAGCAAGAAGACCAAGGAACAACAACAAAAAAGCAGTAACTTTCCAATGGCTTGGCTTCATAAAAACAGTTATTGAGACTGTAGGGATTTTAAATATTACTTCCCTTCTTTTGAAGTAACAGTTACTCATGAATTATGTTTCTGTATCATTTGTCATCATCGAAAAAAATTTCAAGTTTCACTGCGAATTACGATAAGTTGGAAACCCATTGAAAACCAGAGTGTACTCGCAATTTGCCATACATAGCTGTCTTACGTTTCTTCAAACCTAAGTTGGCGATCCCTGAAGGTAACGATTTTCTTGAAAACTAACACCTGAAAACCAATCTAATGCTCACTACTGATTGACGACAAGGTGAACTTGAGTGAAGTTCTAATAGGATATTATGACCCTGATTTTGACTTAGAAATACTTCTTGAATTAAAAGCTATGATGATTTTGTATGTTTAAGTTCTAAAAACTTCTAAGCACCATTTTAGTAGGTGGGGTAATAATCGTAGATCTGCTAGAAACGACGACTTTCAACACAAACCAGTATAAACCAAAGACCATCTAAACCGATATTGCATCCTGTTTTTAAACTCTTTAAACTTTTGTATCCATAATGATTTCTTATTTGGTTGTCAGTACCCTCTAATCTCCTATCTGACGATGTTTAATTTCCACTTACATGATGCCAGACATTTGGAAAGTCTAGAATTCACCAGTGAAACACTGGAACTCATTGGCCAGTGAACAACAACAATGTCCGATAGTTGAGTCGAAGGAACACCACTAACAATAATTACACCCTTCACTTTTCTACGTATTATGATACAGTCTTTTCCAAGAAGTCTGGAAAAGAATAAGGTAGAATAATAAAGAACAATGGACAGAATACAGTGGGTTATAAGAGAAGTGGGTCAAGCCATTCCAGTAGGCTGTGCAAAAGTATAAAGGTATATATATGGTTTTTAAGAAATTATATATCATGAGGAAATTTAACCGGTTTGAATATAAAAATTACAGTGGTATAAAAAGCAATAAAAATGTTTATGATTATAATCATAGTTAAATATCAGGTTATGATACAAACCATGTAGTATACAGAATAGTGCATAGGATGCAAAGATGATGGAAGGCAGTCTCAACATCTTGGTGTAATAAGTTAAACGAACAAGTTTTTATAAATCAATTGATATATGTTTGCTCAGCCAAATCTGAACTAACCAAGAGCTCACCCAGTTTAACTCAACTATGACAGAAGTCATTCAGGCTAGCTATCTGAGCGAAGTATCAGTACACTTGATCGAATTTTATAGTTGATAAATTATTTAATGGGTAAGGAGTTTTCTTAGTTCAGTGTGAAGTTCGATTAAAATTTAAGTGTAGAACTTGGGCAATGTGTTAGAATGTAACTCCATATTACATCAGTTTATAATAATTATCACACACTGATGCAGTATTAACAACTGGATGAAGTTTCAAGCATAAATTTCTCCTCATAATCATATCAATACCAGTCACACAGTTTCACAATTTGTGTTGCATATATTTTCTCACCATTGTCTCTCCAACTTCTCTGTATTGTGTTTTTCCACATACCACATCTCCGGTATGGGATTGCCGTCATTCCAACTACGAGTGCGCGGTGTTGAGTCGATAAACAAAGCCTCAGTGATGAACCTCTCTCCCCACCTAACTATATTAATTTTCGATACTCTCACCCTGTCTCACAAACTCTATACGGTGATAACATGCAACTGAATCCAGTGCAATGGCTGAGCTTCTTTCTAGGTTGTTTAACATAGCAGGGTCCATCATTGTGGGTCTAGCTAAATTTTTATGTTCCAGTAATCTATTTGACACCGATCTACTAGTGCGACGTATGTAACTGACCTCACTCACAGTTATTACATGGTATTTAGTAAGCTATATTACTTTTCTTAATTGCATTTATTGGATCCCTGATCCAATAAAGTTTATCTCTGGAAGAGTTGGTCGTTTTAAATGCATTCCTAATTCCAGCTTCATTGAGAGTTTAACGTAAGGCCTCTGACATTCCTATTTTGTACGGCAGTACTACTCTTTTTTTCTTTTACCTTCCCAATGGAACAAAGGGCTACAAGCTAGAGCTTTGAAGTTTCGGTGATAGTGGTGCTTATTTTTATGGGAAAGGGTTGTTAGCCTTATGCCTAACCTTCCCAGTTTACCAGTCTTAATGCAGGTTGCGTAATATCCCATCACCCCTAGTGAATCTGGCATCAAAAGTCACGAGAACACCATCAGACCACATAGAACGTTGGGTGATACTACAGAGGCTTTGAATTATATGTATTTTTCGTCATCTTTGTTGCTAATGTTAGCTTTCTTGGTTCTTCGTATGCTTTTGAATAAATTCTAGCGGGTAGTTATTCACAAGTAAAATTTCCTTTATTTGTTGAACTTTATTATCTTGATCACCTGCCTTACTAGTAAGGCTTTTGATACGATTAGGTAGACATTTAAATAAACCTGATTCTACCGATTCTGGACAGGATGAATTGAAGTCTAAGTACTTTGCAATAAACTGTGAGTTTCCCAAAAATACTAGTATCTAACCCACCATCGTGTTTTCGTTTTATTCTACAGTCTAGCATGACTAACTCACCCTATATATTTTCAAACTCAGAAGATGGATGGACAGAAAGAGCGAAATTAGATATAAGCCAAATCGTGAAACCGTGCGACTGAAACTGATATGATTACGAGTGGCAATAATTTATGTTCGAAACCTTGTCATCCAGTTGCTGATACTGCATCATCACTGTTTGATACCATTAGCATAACTCACTGATCAGATTGAAGTCATCCATATATCTCTCGTCCATTAGTGTTAATCATGCGTACAGATTATTAAGAAACATCACTGTCATTCAAAACAAATTGAAAATATCACTGAGGATTCAAAGTATCTCCAAGCTGTTGAAACGATTCATTCTAAAATCCATGAAGCAGAACACCTCTTGATGGATTTTTATTTCTGCTAGCTTATAGACTCTATGAGTACTACAACATTTTGAATGACGGGGTAAACCATTTCCTTTTTGTTTCTAAAGAATCATACTTTTCACTTGACAGCAGCATGTTATACTTCACTCATCTTAGCTGTCAGGTTTCTCTATCATTTGTGCTTTTTGCCATATATATGCTCTGTCATATTAGAGAATCAGTATCACTTCGTTATTTTCAATCCTTCTTTCGTTTTTATTATTAGCATCATTTGAGTAAAGAGTGACAGTTTATTAACATTTACTTTACATTACTCAAATTTTAAACAACTTAAAATTCTTTCCCACTTGTTATAGTTTTGATGATAAAGGCAAATTTTCCTCTACCTTGTATACTGAAGCTAACATCTCTCAAAGTGTTGTTCTCTGTCCTTTTCTGTTCCTTTTCTTCTTACATGACTGACCTATTTCAGATGAAATCTACTTCGTTGAATATGCTGATGATCTGACTGTCTAGCTGCCAGTTACGTCCCTATCTGATTGTTCCAAACTAAATAGGATTTGTCGGACATCAAGCAGTGGTTCAGGCTAAAAGATCTCACGTTAATTCCTTCTAAATTTGAGACTATTAACTTCGCATTTAGACATAAAAGTGATCTGGAAGAACTGGTTCGTTCACATGATGTTTTCAGTATGGAGTGCACTGAAATAGAAACTAAGTCGAGGAAAAAATACCTTGAAATAGTTCTATCCTTTAATCTTAATTGGTCATCCCATATATTTTTCAATTTCTAAGATGTTTCGTCTAGTCTACTACATGAAGAATTTAAGACAATCAGAAACCACTCAGGCTCTACTTTTAAAACTTGTTAAATCTTACATCCTACCTGCTGTGTGCTTTAGAACTCACCCAGGATCTTCCCTGGCATACTCAAAAAGATGAACGTCACTCTGTTAAGGATATAAGAGGTTGTCAGTAGGCCAGGTGGTGTGTAACTCAGTCGACAGAAAACTGAACTCATGCGAGAAATAGCCTAAATCCATATAGTCTGACTGTCAACAACCCCTTTATTCTCAACTCTCCCGTTGTATCCCAACAGGCAGGACTAGAAATTATCACGAAAGAATAAATGTTCGTACAACCTTGTACAGAAAGTCAACGATGTCATAATTGGGCCTGCATCCTAAGTGACGGAGATAGTTTTAAACTCGAAACTTACGACTTACTAGGTTATAAGCAAAATAATTGGCTCTTTTATTCTCGCCTATTCCTAATCTATGGTGAAAAGATTTCAATTTACTTATAATTCTGTCTAGTAACATTATTGTGATTATTTAACACCTTTTGTGTATCTTTGAGTTTACGGTTACTGCTAATACCAAAATGGCTGCTACTAACAATCCTGTGATTTTTTAAAATTTTGTTTTTGCTACTGTTCTGTACTTTTCTATAGTTGGTTTGTAAGGGTTAGTTTTGTTTTTACGAGTTGCTCACGGATTGATATCAGTTAGAGAACCACTGAAAACCAGGGAGTACTGGAAAGCTGTTTCATCCAGCTAGTTTGGGAATCATTGGCAGTACGCAGCAGCTTCCACGGTTCAAACACAGAACCTTTCGCTTAGAAGGCAAGCTCGTATACCATTCAGTCACTGGAACCCGATTCAATGGCTCATGAATTCTAACTTCTATCAATTCGTGATTTAGCGCGACTTCAACCAACCAATGAGGTCCATCCAGACGCAACGGGTGAGGGTGGATGTCCCACCGACGACACTGGTTGGAATCGCGCTAAATCACTACTTGGTAGAAGCTTTAATTCATGGGCTTGCCATTGAATCGGGTCTGTGTGGCTGAATGGTATACGAGCTTGCCTTGTAACCGGAAGGTCCTAGTTTCGAACCGTGGCAGCTGGTGCGTACTGCCAATGATTCCCGAACTAGCTGGATGAAAAAGCTGTCCAGTACTCCCTGGTTTCCAGTTGTTCAGTAAATTAAATGCAATACTGTACCAAATGCTGAGAATATCACACAGTATCATACGTTCCGCTTTGAAACAAAGCAAGTTATTATTATCATCCGTCGTGTATGATTGTTTCTTTAAGGTGAATTTGTAATATGGCGACGTAAAGATTATCTTTCAGTTTCATTTTGAAACATGGAAAGTGTCAGTGCTGATGAACACTGAACTGGTCTCTATTTGTCGAGAGACAAGAAGGCTGTCCTTGTTCTATTGTGTAATTATTGGCAGAAGACTGAAGAAATACGATAAGAATTATTGTTGTATATTATATTGACGCTTATTTACAGTTTTCGGTGCTGATTAACCATTGTAAATCTGCTTCGTTATCGTTTGAAGAATAAACAATCGTACCAACCCACCGTATTCTGTTGTTCACCATCGGTCACAGTGCATAGTATTCTGCGTATTAGGCTAAGTCTTCCAAAACCAACGATAGGTCCAGGCTCCTCGCTTTCTGGATATTTGACAGGGAGTATGGATAAGAATGTCAAAATGGACAATGAAGACAGGCATCCGTATTCTGAAATCAGTGTGAAAATTTGTAGCACTTCGTATACGAACATGATCTACATTTTTAACACTATTGTTCATCAGGTGATTGCTGTTGTATACTTTGAAAATTTGATGCATGAATCGTCGAAAGTACTTGCTTACTTCAGATAGTTTAGAGAGGACAGCTATTGACAAAGGACGACCAACAAGGGACTTTGGCAGCGAACTATCATTCAGTCTTTTTATCACTCAACTAACATGTAAAACGAAGTGGAAGTGGATCGCAGATACGCTGATGAGAAGACTGAACGAAAACACACATACACACAATGCCATTGAGTGGAACGGCAGTCGGAAGCAAATAGGTGGGTATCAGTGTAGGTATTCATGTGCCCAGCCAGTTAGAAGCGACAGTAAAGAACCAAATCCATTAATAGTGGTCTTCTGAAGCTCTCTGTTCAATTTGGAAAGCGGTGGTTGAATATTAACAATTGTGGGGTGGTTTTCAGACACTAAGTTCTCACTAAATAAATTTCGTAACTTTCCAACGGGTCAAATTTACTCCTACTTTGTTGATGCCCTTACAAAGAATAAAAGAAGGCCTTGTCTACTAAAAATAAAATTAACTATTTCCGTAGTAAATACTCTGATTCGATAGTTTATCCTAGTTTCATTCTGAAATAAAAAAATGTATGACAGTGTTTATATTATCAAGAGTACAAATAAAATTCGGGATTTAACAGGAACTTCCAGTTGCCACCGTTCGCTAGATGGAAATTACTCGTGTTAACCACTACAGCGTACCATTTGGTGGTAACACTCCTCTGGGATGTCTAGCAGGCTTCAATTGTTGATATAATGTATCGTGTTTTGAAGTGTTTTGACCAAAATTTGATACATCAGCCATAAATTCAAGTGCATCAGCATATTTTCAAGTGAAGTAGGCGTTGTTATTCTTCTGAACATATTTTTTCCAATATTTACTAAACATATTTTGCGTATAATCATGAGAGCAATCATAGTAATAATATTTATTATTTCCTTGTATTATAAGTCGGTTGAGTGGGAAAAAAGTAACAGAATTGTTTCTTTTCACCTCAGTTAAATCCATCCTTGACCGAGAGAAAAAATAAATCCGATATGGATCATTAAAAACCTTACTCAGCAAGCCTCGAAGGTCACTGAAGATATACTTATTGCTGTTTAAGTGTTATGTATATATTTGAGGTTATCCTATTGAAATTTGTTACAAAAACAATAGATTATACAGAGTGTTTTCAGATGCTTCTACTATTGTCTTATTTTATTTGACAGTATATGACAAGTGTTAGACTATAACGTTGTATTATGACGTTTTTATTGGTTGGAGGTTATCAGCGAATGCAATATATATATATATATATGTTTATTCATAACTATATATATATGTATATCACCGAATCCTTCGACGTGAAGACGGGAGTAAGACAAGGCCGGCTGGCTTGTTGCCATTATCTCCAATGATTTTCCTGATTCCGGTAGACTGGATAATGTGACAGACAGCGACGAGCAGCGAGGGCACAGAAATAAAATGGACCTACACAAAAAACGTGGAGGGTATGAACTTCGCCGATGATGTATGTGTCTGATTTCCCACAAACTAGAAGATATGCAAGAGAAAAACAACCGGTTGGTGATAGAAGAAGCATCAAAGATAGGCCTTCAGATGAACATAGAAAAAACAGAAGTGGTGAATATTCCTGGCCAACAGCAGCAGATAAAAATGAGGATAAACAGGAGGAATCTGTAAGAAACAACCTGCTTTACCTACCTACCTAAGAAGCGTCGTTTCAACTACAGGCCGACGTTACTGAAGAAGATATCAAGTCAAGGATCAGGAAAGCAAAGGCAAGCTTTCAATACTATCAAATCTGTGTGGAGATCAACAGCATTTAGCATGAAAATAGAGATCCGGATTTTCAAATCCAGTATGAAGTCAGTGCTACTTTATGGATTGGAGACTTCGTGCGGCATGAAGACCTCTTCAAACAAACTACAGACGTTCATCAACCACTGTCTTCGCTCAGTACTCAAGATCAAATATCCAGAAAAGATCGGCAACAGAGGTCTCTGCGAGCAAACCAACCAGGAACCAATTGTGCAAACAAATTCGCAGGAAGAAATGAAGGTGGATTGGCCATACTGTGAGAGAAAAAACCATCATCAATTGACACACATCAAATGCTAGGCCATCGCTCTAGTGGAACCCAAATGAGAAGCTGTGAGTTGGTCGTCAGTGTGAGGGTGACATGGAAGAGGTCATGTGAAGAGGAGATGAGAGTATGTTGGCAGACGTGAAGCCAGGTGAAAACGTTGACAGAGAACCGAACTGAATGGAGACGTGAGGTTGAAGCCCTTCGTTCCTGTAGGAACTAAAGTAAACCATAATATGTATAGCATATTCAGTACAACACTGAGGGCTGTAAGTAGGACTAGTGGTGTGTCTTTCACATAGCTAACTGACATTGTTATTGCTAATAGGCACTTGAATTCTTGCAATCAGTTGGCTAAAGTGTGATGCATCCGGTGTTCAGATCACTTCCATTGATGTCTGTTGACTTTTTCGCTTAACTTATTATATTAAGATCCTGAGACTTTCTTCCAACATCTATGCATCCCATGCACTATCCTAGATATTACATCGTTTGTTTGGGCACTTGATATTCAACTATGATTATGATAATCAAAGCATTTTAATTGCAATTCATACCACTGTAACTTCGTATATTCACACCGTTTGGACTTCCTCACGAGATGTGATTTCTTAAAAACCACATATATACTCTTGTACAGCTTTTTGGCAAAGCTTGATTCCTTCTCTTCCAACCCACTGATTCGTGTATTCTGTCTACTCTTCGTCATTATTCGCCCATATTACTTCCCGAACATCTCGAAAAAGACAGTATCATTTAAGGTGGAACAGTGAAGGGTGAAATTGGAGTGAGTGGTGTGCCTTTGACCCAACTTACTGACATTGTCGTTGTTCATAGACACTACAATTCTCGCAAGACGTTGAGTAAAGTGTGATCTTGTCTGATACTGAACATTCTCTAAACTTATTGGCACCTCTTTCTTTGTTTATCTTCGAGTGAAACCAGAAGAGACTTCATAAGGATTTGCGTTCATACAACTGAATATAAAAGTTCTACCAGAGCATGTCTAGCAGTGGTTTTGTGTGGAGATTGAAATGTCTTAAAAGAGCTTATACATATTTTAAATGAGTAAAGAAACCGCAAAGTATGAGGGGAGACTATAATTACATGCATTATTTATTTTTAATTGATTATGTTGCCGCCATCCATCAGATTTTTGTGGTTCGATTATTACTATGTTTTAATCTAATGTAGGTTCATATTTATAAAAACAGGTGAATTGTTGCAGCATGTACAAAAAACGCTGAAAAATCCATTCTGTACAATTATTATTCTTTGGAATAATGTGATTATGATCAGTATATATATATATACATATATATAGTTCTCATTCAAAAGGAATCTTAAATAAATTGTTTCTAGCAGGAGTCATTATTATCATTCGCTTAAGACCCGGATAGACCACAGGGATTTAACTGCATGTCACTGTTTCTTTTTATTCTATTTAACACTATTTAGCTGACGGCACGATTACCCATAAGCTGTCATTTGCCAATCACACGATCCCCCCCTAAATGACATCTCTTTGCTTTGCCGAAATTGTCGTTTTTCATTCGTGTTCAAATAGAGAGTTTATTTCAAGTAATGCATCTTATTTTCAATCCACACAGTTCTAGGTGAAATGTCACGACACAGTTTCTTTTGTAAAGCGAAATTATCAAAAGCACACGATCTGAATAGGACGTTCATTTGTTTACGCTGGTCTTTCTGGTGTTGTTGTGAGTCTGCGTATTCTATCTGAAAGACCTTGTATTAATCCTCGTTTTACCGTGAGTTGATGAGCTGAATGATAATCAAGGAATGATTCAGAGTGTGTAGTTTTTCATAATATGGTCGTTTTTATACTACCATCTGTTACTCTTTGTATTTTGCAGTCGAACAAAGGTAGTTCCCCAATTTCATTCTCTATTTCCATAGCGATTTTTATTGAGTCGCTCGAAATATTACTAAGAACAAAACTTATCATTTTGTATAAACTATTGAAATATAATTATACTTTATTTGATCTATTCCACAATGCTCAAACGTTTTACTGACATCAATGTTTACGACTCGTTTCATTATACATTCAAAGTCAGAAACAGGTTAATTATGAACAAAACAATAAAACTGAAAAAATAACAAAAGCCACGTAGCAACTCACTTGGATTTTTCGCCAAAGTCTTTGGTACCACAGGAGGTGGTGCATCAGTTTGTTTGTGTTCATTGACCTCCGGCTCAACTTTTAGCAACAATGAAAGAGGAATAGAGAGAGAGAAAGAGAATAAAATAACGGTGAATGAGCTTACACATATTGACTGAAAACGCATTTAAAACATAAAGGCATAAACATTCAGCTGGTTACATTCTTAGGGATATCTGCATCTCAGAATGTGACATAAGATTCATTAATCTAGTAAGAATAATCACGGTTTTTTAAGGCAGTGACTTTAAAAAATGGAGTTCAGAGGATTTTTATACTGGAACAAGTGTACTCCATTTTACAGATGAATTCAAAACAATGAACGCTGAGTCGTAAGAAAAAGACGTAAACAAAGCGAAGAAAATTTTCTTACTGACGATTTGTTTTCATAAACTGTTGTACAATAATCGTAAATATATTTAACAAAAAAATCACAAGATAACTAATTAGATACTGGCAAAATTTGTCCCCGAAGAACGTATTACGTAATGTAAGGTGTAACCTAGGTCGGGTGACTAACGGGGAATAAGATAAGGCGACAGAAGTTGGCGTGACATAATAAATGTGAGGAAATCACTATTCAATGTGACAATGTAGAGTGAAGAAGAACTAGTGGAGAGACGATAAAGTGTTTTTATATAAAATCTGTGTGAAAACGCTATGTTATTAATAAACAGTAGTAGAGTGATAATAAAATGAGGATGATGAGAATAAAAATAATAATAAATTAACATAATAATAGGAAGCAGAATTATGGTGAGAACGTTACTCTGAGCACCGTAGGGCGAGGGAATGTATTTGGTGCTTTCGAATGCAGAGGTCCGGTTTCAGATACCGAATAGCTAATGATTCAGCTGTGTATAGATGGCGTATTTGAAGTCCGTTTGTACGACATTGAGGGACTCTGTGTAGCATTTCTGCAGGGATGCTCAATGTCCAGAGTGGACAGGGTGTTCGAGGATGTTGCTGCTAGTATTCTTCTTTTCTCCTCTGGCTAGCTAGTATGAACAGTGTTCCAGGATGCATTTGCGGAATGAACGCTGCGTATGGCTGACATACTCTGCTCCATACGAGCAAGTCAATTGATAAGTACACACTGAAGAGGCCAAAAGCGGTTTCTTATTCCTAGCGTTAGACTGGATTAACTGTCTGCTGGAGAACGTCATATGTAAGATGGTTGCTTGAAATTTCTTCTTCAGACATTTAGAAAGGCAGTTTCTAAAAAGTTCAACTTCGATGTCATCTTCGAAGCGAGTTCTTTTCGAAACAGTTGTAATCTTTGTTGATGAATCCTGGTGGATGCCAGTTCTCTAGAAGGGTTGCACGTAATGGGTCTTAATTCCTTTTCTATCGTGTCTTCCGAACAGCTTTTTTTAATCCTTGAACTTAATGTACGTACTAGGTTTTGCTTTCAGTATTCGAAGTTATTTTAGCCAGTGGTGACTATCAGTGGAATCTCGAATGCACGCTACATCCCATTTGGTGCCTGAAATCCGTAGTGAGTGAGCGTAACCTTACTGAGACACATATCCAGCATGCACCATTTCAAATCTCAAACCATTATCTGCTTGGTCACTTTAACCAGCACTTCAACAGAAACCAAACATTTCAGTCCCTCATAACTGATCAGTGGAAAGCGCAAAGCTAAATTAAAAATAGCAATGATATGTACATTATGTGTTTACTAATACTATGGATAGTCAGCTGATTTATGCTTGTACGTTTCGCTACTCAATATCCATCACTGTCATATTTTCTTTTCAGAAATACGGCCAATATGAAAATTTATAGGTTTAGATGATTTAAAAAAAGACACCTGAGTGAAATTAAAACTATTTATTGGACATATTTGATTGATTAAAAGCATAAACAAATGAAACCGCCACTCGAAGTTGTATTTATTTCGATGGAACAGGATATTTTGCAAAAATAAAAGTTGGGACAATTTGCCATTATTCAAGAACATTAGTATTTTGATTAGCATAACCTCTGAATGACCGATCTAAAAATATTGCATGCAGCAACAGTATTATGATAAATAAATCACCTTTCTGGAGTCCCTGAGCATAATAGAGAATAAAGGAAAGTTTGCGTCGCTAATTCCTATTTTTAAATAAGAAATAGTTCACCTACGGAAAATACGTTTTTGTGAAAAAGCAGAATAAAGGGGCATTGTTGATTTATGCTTAATAGGAACTGTGAGATCTAAAGAACATAGAAGATGGCATAATAAAATTGTGTACTTCGTTATCAGAAAGACGTTGGGAGACTTCTCTCTATCTCGTTTTAAGGCGTTGACATCAGCAAACGTCGCAGACCAAGCTTCTTTCGTCTGCCGATTACTTTAACTGCCTTCAGACTGTCAACAACAGGATCAGTGTCCAATAGACGGTGCGTATTGGCACTAATTTGATGCTAGTGAGCCGTTTTGTCCCACAATCATTGGTGTGTTTTCAGAAATGTGAAAGGACAGACATAAGGGTCACTGTCTACGGGCATTGCACGCGTAAAGAGACAATAGGGAATCGTGCATCGTCTAAGCGATAACAAAGTATGCAATTTCAATACGTCATCTTCTGTCTTGTTTAGAAAATCTTATTGTTTCAAATAAAGATGACTCACCCTATCACTTAATGGGGTAAAAATAACAAAAGTGACCAATTTCAAGAAATATGGTCTTCTTCAAACAAATCGTTACAAAATGTTTTAGAATCCTATCACCAATAACAACAAAATTTAAAGCCCTAAAGAAATACAAACTCATAAGATCGAGCTGAAATGGTATTTAATGATGAACTGTTAAATTGACTTTATATAAAACAACAAGTCAATTGAAAACAATCGGATAAACGAAGGCCTAATATTGGTCATTTGTCACTACTGATGGATCTGAGTATCGGGAAATCACGGATCAAGCCAGATTGGATGATTTGAAACGGTACAGCTTGTTGAGGGGTAAATAATTCACTTACCTCAGCAAATCTTGGAGTTTCAGTAGCTAAAGTTGCTGTTTTAGATACTAGGTGATGCCAATGATCCTCTAACCAATGTCAGCTCATGATTAAGTCCTGTAACCAATCAACCAAATACCTACAAACCAACACTTGAATATCGGTCTGATGCTCGCTAGTGAATGGCCATATTGAGGTAGGTATTTACCCGGATCTAGTGGAAAAGAGAAGGTCGGGTGTGAGGACAAATACTCACCTAAGACATTCGCTTGTGGTTGTGTCATATCATGAATTGGCAGACGTTGAAATTCATGGACTATGGGATCAAGTCCCAGTGGCTTAATGGTCTACGAGCTCACCTTATAACCAGAAGGTCGTGGGTTCAAACATCAGTGAATGCCTGATGCTGATGAGTCTCAGACTATGACGAAACAGCAGTCCAGTACTCCCAGGTTTCCTAATCGTCCTCTGACCGATGTCAGTTCATGATGACATCCTAGAACCAATTAAACTGCTTCATGCTAACACTTGAATACTAAGTAATACGATGAAAACATTTTGGCACTGTAGAAGATCAGTGGTCAACTATGGGAAAGGTTTGTGTTCAACTCCTGGAAGACACAGTGGAAATCTTTAGGGATTTGGTCTTTTAAACACTATTTGACACATGTTGTAATATCGGGTCACAAGATCGAATTTGATCGTGACACGTTTTACAAAAGTAATAACTAATACCTCATAGTAGAAGTGAGGCAGTTTATTAGGACAAAATTAACCAGAACTCAACACTATCAGTGTTATAGTGATTCGAACGCTAGCCTACCACGCATGTGGTCCAGACTTTGACTCGCGACTGACGCACACCTAATATCAATGGTCGGCATACTAAATTTGGCCTACCGCTAATACTAATTCACTCATTCATAATAACGAAATACAAAGGAACTATGATTAAGTTACTAAACACACGTACAGAGATTTTGTAAATTCTGGCCTACTCTTCTTTCGACCAGCCAGCTCAGTCGGTAGATCATCAGACTCTTAATCACAGGGCCATGAGTTTGCGTCGGTGGCACACCGGTAGAATGCTCGCCAACCACGCCTCATGTGGTCCAGAGTTCGGCCCTTGGATGACGCACTCCTAAACCTCACCGAGTCAGTAATAAGACTGGTAAAGAGAGAAGGTTGGGCATGAGGCTAGCAACCTCATCTCGTAAAATAAACACCACTGCTACCGAAACTTCAAGCCTGTATCTTGAATCCCTATGTTCCACTGGGGACAAAAACCCTCTAATGGCAATGAACATTATAGAGCATGGATAGTGAATATCAGTGGAATCCAGCATGTGAATTTCGTCCTGTTTGGCACTCCTCAACTGAATGCTACTGCTGTCATCACTGAGTGATGCTTCACCCACTAGGAATCGAACCTAGCACCCAGCATTTCAAAGGCGTAAACACTATCCACTATACAATTCACTAGTCAAACTGGCATTACTTTAATCATCAAGCAATCTGGAAGCCTCTATACTACGAGCAGGGATGTCAACGGAGATCAAGGGTTTAGATCCAACATTATCGAACAACGAAAAACGAAAAATTAAATAAAATAAGAATCTAAATCCACTTACCTACGGTTATGTAATAGTCAGGATTACTTAGTCTTAGTGTTGAATTTTCTGATATATCTTGACTGTTATTATTACCATTGATTTTGTGACAAGAGCGTTTATTATCATTTGACTGAGTTGAATGTTCCTCTACTTCTTCTTCTTCTTTGTGTATTGCTTTCATTGTACATGTATATACCCCACTGTCAGTTAACCTGGCATTTGTGATGCGAAGTCTCCATCTATCTGGTGGCTTATATTTTACACTGATTCTACTGTCTGGTATAAATCTTCGTTTACCAATTGTCAGGGGATACTCCATACCAATTTTATTCCATATTACCTACAAATTGATAAAAAGAAATAAACAAAATCGTCAGGAGTAGTTGACAAATATTTTATTCGAGTTGTGAGAGGCAAAACAAGAATTCAGAATACAGGTTTCGCCTCATTTTTGGCTCGTTAGCTGGATGAACATGATTGCTAATCAGTGATATTGTTCCCCATGAGACTAAAATCCAGCCCACACCATTTTAGACGTAAAAGTCTTAGTCGCTAGAGTAAGGCTACTAGTTTGTAGTAGCTACATGATGCAGTGAATGCACTTGACAGAAATGCTCTGCTTTCATTGACACGCCGACTTTAAACACTGTAACATGGGAACATCCAAAATGACAAAATTGTCTTTCTGGATATTATCAACCATTTTAGTAGTCATAGTATCAACAGATAGGTTAGTGAGCAGTTTTCAGACACCATAAAAATAGTTTTTCTTGACAGATTTTGAAAGTATTTTTAGTCTTCCTTACTCATTTCACATAATATCTGTTCATATCTGGTTATGTTTTGTTTATAAGCGTATTACTGAATATAAACATAAAGTGCGTATATGCCTGTTCGGTGCAAGATTACATGACTTCAAGCATAATCCCTGAAAAGACGCAGTGAATTAACTGTCAGCTGTAAAGGTGTGCTTCTGTTATAAATTATATGTAATAGATATTGGTGTTTACAGCTAAGATTGATTAGAACGTTTCCCCATAAGCTGACATCAGTTAGAGAACCGTTGGGCAACCTACCAGGGATTACTAGACGGCCCACTGTTTCGTCTTATTTTGAAAATCTTTGGCAGTACATACCTACTGCCTGGGTTCAAACCCAGGACCTTCTTATTTTTATTTATTTTTTTATTTTATTATAGCTTGATTCCACACCGTATTTTGGTACAAGTATGAAATTTTCAGCTTGTGATATCGGTAGCCCAAATTTTGCAGGCCGACCATAGATATCAGGTGTGCGTCGGCGGGGGATCGAACCTTGGACCATGTGCATGGTCGGCGAGATTCCTAACCGCTGTGCCACCGACGCACAAAGCCAACTCGTTGATCATTTAGCCACCCGGACCCGACTCAGTGGGCAGCCCATGAATTCTAAATTCTGCCGATTCGCGACATATCGTGGCTGCTAGCCAATGTCTTCGGCGAGTATTCGTCTTCACACTTGACCTGCTGTACCCTACTTGTCACAGCTTCAAACCAGACCCCAGGTAACTGTCTGAATAGGGCCAGTCATTGGTGAGCATCTGAACAATTTTCAAGTATTTGTTTTGTATGAATTTTTTGATTGGTTGGAGGATTTTATCATGAGATGACATCGAAGAAGACATTGCGAAGTGGTCGCGATATGCCATGAAGAGACAGAAGTTAGAATTCATGGACCAGCCATTGGATCTGGGCCCGGTAGCTTAATGGTCTAGGAGCTAGTTGGCCTTGTAACCAGAAGGTCCTGGGTTCGAAACCCGCTGCCACTGGGCGCATACCGATGGATAGTCCCAAACTAGGCTGACGAAACAGATGTCCAATACTTCCAGCTTGTTTTCCAATTGTTTTCTAACTGATGTCAGCTCATAGTGAATCCCTTCAACCAAAGAAACAATCCCTACAATACCAATACAGCTAAGGTTGTTTACTCATGAGCATTTGGCAGTCAACCGTTTTATTAAATTAATCAATATTCAGAATTAGACACATCTACCGCAGAAACCATAGTGACAGTTTCTTTGATTTATGAAGAGAATGCATCGCTTCAGGAGTACATTAATATTACACTCTGTTATCGGCTGTCACTCTCAAATAAACGGTTCTCCAACCGTCAACAATTCTTTATTTTCTGTTTATATGATCCACTCATTGTCATTTAAGGAGCCATATCCGACCAACAACTTCCCAGTCCACTCAACGCTCTTCCTAGACAGTACCGAAAACATTTATATTTCTGCATCCATATATATATATATATATAGGATGTTGAATAACTTGCTGTGTAGTTCTTTACCAGGGTTCGTAGTTGCTTACTTATAGTGGCCGGCTGTCTTGAATATCTACTGAAGGCAGGTGCTGAAGGACGTTTGCAGCAGTCTGTTGGAAATATTTTAGTCGACACACAGGCATATAAAGGCAAAGGAGTGCATCTGCCGGAGATCGAACCCCTAATCGCCTTCGTGGTTGGTGATAATTCTTGCTATAAGCCACCGATGATTTGTCCCAACTGTATCTTCTGTAAACTTGTGAATCTTTTACTTCCTGCTATTCGTGATAAATATTCTTTGCGAAGTCTAGTTCTCTGACTATCTCTCTGCCTCTACAGTACTATCCAGTACACCATAACCGAGAAAATCAATGGAAACAGTAACGCAACCTTATCCTACTTCCATACTCACCACCCCGGCTTCTCTGTGTTTTCCATTGTGAAGCACTTGTCATTTAGCATCATCATCATATAGCTTTTAACTGGTTTTGATAAAGGTTTTAGGCTCTGCAAAGTATTTAATTGTGCATTGTTGGCATGAAGGTAGAGTGCTCGCCGGTCACGCATGTGGTTCGGGATTTGATCCCCGGCCTACGCACTCCTTTACCTCGCTAAGCCCGTAACAAGGCTGGTAAAGATGGAAGGTTGAAAATGGGGCTAGCAACCTCATCCCGTAAAAATAAACGCCATTGCTACCGAAACTTCAAGGAATGTCCACAAGGAACCTTAAGGAATACATCTATTCAAAGTATTTCAGAACTTTTCAAATTATTTCACGACTGACACTATCGACAAGCTTTCCAAGTCAATGAAGTTTAGTTACAGAGTTAACTGTCATTCTAGACTCTCTTGATTATTGATGCATAACATGATAGACTGGAACTCCATAATCATATGAAGATAACCAGTGTCAGACAAAATTACTGTATCATGAAATGAGAAATTTTACGGTCAGTTAGAAACTGTCACTGGCATTATTCTTTTTTGAAATTTAATAAGTGATTGAATTTGATAGAAACGTTGCTCTGTCTCATAAACTGATCGCTTTTTATGTTTACACTTAAAAACTGGATCTGAAAATCAACTAGAAGTGCCATCAGTTTAACTGGTACAATGCAAGCAGTTTATCTGGGATATATATATGTATATATACTGACAGTTTAACCTCAGCATACCTCATGTAGATGTTTTGCTCTGGAGAAACAATTTAAAACAAGTGACAGTTTAAAGCTTTGAAATGAGTGCAAATAACGTTTCTATTTCTTTAGTTTTGAATTATTTGAGGAATTCATTTTCAAACAACTTTGTTTTTTTTTTTGTTACATTCCCTTGTTACATCCTTTTCTCTATTTCACCTTACGAGAGAGAAAAGGTCAGTGCATTGACCTGTAAAATTAAAATCTAAAATATTTTACTGGCAATGATAGTGACAACAAATATATACAGATAAGGAATAATTTGAGGAATTGTACTCTATCGAAATGGCAGAACAATTTCAAACTATCATCTAATGCTTTTGAATGGACGCTAGTCAGTAACTAGTGTATTGTTTTTAGTCCTTTGTTTGGTGCAGACTGAATTCTATCAGTAAGTCAAGTTTGCAATGTGTCCGCCGTGCACTATGACTTGTTAGTATTAGATGGTTTGGGCAATTAGTCATTGGCAGCCTTTTACCTAGGTTTAGTGCAAGTTGGCATTCGTCAACAAGGCGCTTCTGCAACGCGACTGACAGAATTCAGTCTACACCAAACAAATGATTAGACACATCACACTGGTAACCGATTAATGCCCAGTCAGAAGTATCCAATTCAGTCCCACCAGAGGAGGTCAGTCGCCAACCGGAATAGCTCAGTGGCAACATTTCTGACTGCAGTACTCACTGGGTGACAAGGGGTTTGAATTTCAGAAAAGACAAGAGTTCCTTCAAGGCTGCAGATATGCCTTGCTGACTGGTGAGTGCCGACTAGCGTGAAACATAGGTCCAAGGCCTCCTACCGATTGCTTGCAACCATCTAATACCATCTAATCCGTTGGCGTTTAAATGGCAGAATACTCTTCAACCATGCACAGCTCGACTTCCTACTAGCGTGCTACTTAACCTCACTTACTTTGTACAAGAAAGAAGACTAAGTTCAAGGCTGGCAACTCGGCTCTGTAAAATAGACATTACGTCTGCTGAAACCTCAATAGCTTGAAGCCTTATGTTTCACTTACAATTCTAATGAATAAAAAAACCTCTTCTTGTGAAGAAATTGTTAACTATCAAATTAGATGTGAGTTGTGTAGACTATGTAGTATGCTCTAACATTATACACAATTGCTATATTTAAAGAGATAATCTACAGTATTTATGATTTTATCCCGTCAGATAGGCGGCTTGTAACAATATGCAGTGATGAATTGCACTAGAAATGGATACCCAGAGAATTTGTTCGCCTATCGAATAATCTTATTTGATAAAACGCAGTACTTCATTATTATTATCATTAAAACATAAGACTTATGCGTTATGGAAGTCAGGAGATACGCCACTCAGCATCTTATAGTTTCCGCGTAACTACCTGGATGATCAGACCTAACCAAGTTATTGTCTTATGAGCACTTGACTTGAAATATGCTCCCAAGGCAGTAAAGTAACGCCAGGAGCTGAGTTCCTGTTATTGCCAGTGACCAAAGCAGGTTCTTATGCCTTTCGACCTGTTGGGATTTCGGAGCCCTTACATACTAAAAGTTTTCAGCCAGCGTTTTCTAGCTCCACTGTGTAGACAAGCATGTCCAACAGTCAGGTCCTTTTTTTGTGTTCACCTTTCTCCCATTTTGTGACGAATAAACCCTCCGCATAAAGGCAGTGAGTAGCACTTATCTGGAAGAGACTAGCAACATAACAGCACTTCAACACGAGGACTGATGTCTACCCACTATTGCCCAGGTCGTTAATCAGACCGATATATACAGAGTGACGAGATGTTGTTCAATAATGACCTTATGGAGATCAATTTATTCTATATAAGGTAACCATTTACCTTCCAGAGATTGTTTAAATGCTTCCATTATTTCTTATCCTTCAGTTTATTTGGGAGTACTAACTCTGCAACCAGTGTTGTGACAGCTCCACTGCACATATCGGGAGTAGATTCTATTAAAGACGGTTTACTGATCAAACCTTCCTACTACCTGTCTATACTGCTAATTAGAAGTGCATCTCTGTTCTACCTTATCCTGGGATTGTGAGTTAATTTATGCATCGCGATCAAAACGATAATTTCTGTCTTTTATTATCTCAATAGGGTACCTAATCAGGTTAACCTCAATCGAGCCTGATCAACATAACATATGGAGCACATTATTTTACCGCATATCATGAATATGAACTTACCACATATGGTCCATCAGGTATAATACAACGCATACGAATAGTTTCACCGACGAAATATTTTAAAAATCGTAAATTTGTATTAGAATCCAAATTGATATCAACTTTTTGCTTTGTTAAATTGGTTAAAGATGATGCATGGACTGATAAATCAAAGTGTTCAGCTGTACTTTCAGTGTGTGGATTATCCTCTTCTAAGGTGCTGTTATCCCATTCTTCCATTTCTACGTCAGAATAACTGAAAGAATTTTCATCAGAATCTAAAAACAAAAGACAAATGACACAAATGCATACTTAGTGAACTCTTGCAGACATTAGAACAACTATGAAAATCTCCAAATTTTGGATCCACTCCTTATCCTCAAGAATAAGAAGGATATATCGCTACCAGTGATACAATCAACGAGGAACTAGAGCGAATCAAACAAGTTATCATAGAAAATGGATATCCACCAAGATTCATCGAGAAAAATATGAAATTAAAGGAAAAGCCTGAAAGAACCAAGACGGTGCCGAAGAAACTGCTATTTATGAAGGTGAAATATAAAGGTTACACGGCAGCTGAGATCCTGAAGAACTGTTTAAACAGAACAATGAGAAAAGGCTTGTTTTCGGCTGAGCTACAGATTAATTTCTACAGCTGACAAATGATTAATGGATGTGTGAAGAATAAACTACCATTTTAGGCCACTTTAATGTGTATTTATAAATATATTGACCGCACAAAGTGCATACGTTTAAAACGCATCTCTGAACATTATCTGGCATGGTTAGCAAAAGGACAATGCAAGACAGTAACTAGCTCAATTCTCTAGCATTTGGTGAAGTCAAGCCACACGGCTCCACCAGAGTTGTCTTTCATGAATATTCACAAAGTGGGGCCAAACGGTACAAAAGGCATCAGGTTTCGGCATTTGGGTATGTCGGAAATGTTGGCAGTTCGTTAATACAACCCCGAACTCTGCATACAGAGAAAGTTTGTCTAGTAGCTTATTCTAACATGGTCTTAACCTCTTCATTAGTCGTTCCTTGCAAAGAAGATTTTATGTTTTATTTTACTTTTAGTTTGCTTTTACTTTAATAACTAATTCACTATTATCACTCTCATATGATCGTTTTGTACATTTTCACACCCTCTTCATACTTGTTAAATGGACACTAAACTACCTTTCTTCTCACTACTCAATTACAATTTTAACCTCATCAAATTTCTAACGCTTTCTTCACTTTTGCCGTTGAGTACTACGCAATTTACAACTTTTATGTTAACTTCTAAAGCCACTTCCGAGATATTATATCAATTATGTCACCCTCCATATTACTCAATAATAGACTACTATACATTTTTGGTAAATATAAATACGACTGTATGGCCTTCACTGAATTATCTTTTAATTTTGAATTTTAGGAAACTTCGATTAATTTCATTGTAGTCTTCATCACTAATGGACGTTATGAAGGGATTCTTTAGAAAACAAACAGTAGTGAAAAGCTGTTTCGTCTTAATCTTATACTCATCATCGGTGTGCACCCAGGATGAGTTCACTTCACAAAATAGAACGAGAAAAAATGTTAAACGTTTAGAGATGTCATGTGATAACCACATTCAAGTACTTTTTATCACAGTTACTTCATGTTTAGGATTATTCGCATATTTTTTCAGAATGAGACGGTATTCATTAGTATGTGAATAGTAGAAAAGACCTAGGGGCAATATTTTTTTCTCATTAATTCTACATTCAAAAAAGCCAATAATCACGACGATGTAGTCATTAAAATTATGTCTATGACTTTTTGTATTGCATTATCTCGTGTTCATGATTAGGAGTTATGTTCCAATTCAGGGAAATTTATCCTTAAATTTTAAGCGTCATAACTTCTGTATGTGAACTGAATTTATGGAGAATATACATTAGACTACGAAAATGAAGCGAAATCTAGCCATTAATTATAAATATTTGAAAACGTATGCCAACAGTTGTCAAAATTTACTTTCACTAGAAATTATCGTGAATAAAGAATTTTCACACGGACGGATTTGATGCATTTCATTCTGGTAAAATAATCGTTCATAAGTCACATGTTCGGGTTGAAATGTGACGAGTTATTGTGAAATAGAATGCCTACGTTTTGTCTTTCAAAAAGAGGACTAGGAACTATCAGTTGATCCATTCTGCTTACATATTTAATTGAATTTTAGATTTTCCCGTAGATTGATTGAACCGAAGTGCTCAGTCTCAGGTTGACATGTCGGCTTCTTGTGCAGATACTTCGATGATGTCTGGGCAGGTAATGAGAATTTAATTGGTGGTTGGTGACTAGCAGTGGAATCCAGGATGCTCATTTAGTCCTATTTGAGATTCGACAGCTGAATGTAACTGCATTCCACAGTGGGAGATAGTGTTCCCACCGAAGCTCGAACCCAGTGCCCATAGTTTCAAACACCACAGTGTTATCCACTAGACCACTTCGGCAACCAGAGACACCTCTTGTGCAACAGGTTATATTAATTATTTAATTCAATTCAGCGCTTTGGCCTCGGTAGGAACATCATCACTCACTGAGAAATGCAGGTACATCCATCTATGGAGTCCCGAATAGGACGAAATGCGCATCCTGGATTATGCTGCTAGTCACCATCCACCAATTAAATTCCTACTCTGCTTAGATTTTCAATTCACATCAGAGAGTAGTTTGATAGACGGTCATTTCACGAGGTCAGGTGGCTGAAGGAAGCTGGTAAGAATCTAACGACCTAGATTTCATGCTTACTGGATCTCATCAGCAAGTGCTGCTGTAGTCATACACTTTATCCATGAGGTACTCATACCCACGAGTAATTTCCAGAAGGAATGTGATGTATTGTGATGCAAGGTAGCCAACATCGTGCATCTAGTCCTTACACTTATCCCATTCTTGACCAGTACATTCCTTAACTTCACTTAGCTGGCAGTAAGACCAGAAAGAAAGCAACAGTGGCTTGAAACTGTAAACTTAACGACGTATTAAACAGCACCTTTGCTACCAAAGCTTTGAAAGCTTAAAGTTCTAAGGTCTACACAGAATGCATAAAACGATCATACCGCATACTTTATCAACCGATCTTAGTCGGAAGCTAGGGCAAGAAAACATAATTATTTTTCGGTTACAATGTGCCTTCGCTTTCATCGTCCACTTAAATTTAATAAACTTCAGATGACAAGTTGTCAGTTCTGAAATATGCTCACAAAATCCTGAGATTAATATTGATCGGAGAAGAAATGAATAAATTCATCTCACCACTACTTTTGTAGATATTTCTGCTTATAAAACTGGTTTAAAATGGTTTAAATTTGACAAATAATAGTACAACTAGTGTGTTTGCAATCAAAAATAAACTGTGTCTAAGGTTATGCGTTCCGTTGTCAGGCATTTTAGAGTATATTTGGTATCAGAATCGATAAAAACTATCCCTAGACTCGTCAGCAGGACTGTCAGGCGGGCTAGGTGAATTAAATTAGGCTGATGAACCAATTATTTCCCATTTAAAAACCAGTAAAACTGCTTTTACGACTTATAATGAAGGTTAATATTCTTTTGGTAATTCTATTGTTAACTGGTTAAAAGTGCCTTCTACGATTTTTCAGAAGAATGGTTACTGAACAAAGAATATTCTTCTCGATAACCTGCTCTTCATCAGCTTCTACAGTTATATATACACAACAGTAGTGAATGAATTAGTGTTATTAACAACATTAATGTTGTTTAAATAACATCGAATCAATAATAATAATATCAGTGGATTCGAAAGTTCGACAGCATCAACATAACACTGCACACTGTATATCAGACAGGCAAATCAGAAAAGATAATAATAAGTTCATGAATCCACAGTCTCCACCGCAAGGCCAGCACTTACACTCACCTAGATTCTTATGTTCCGATAACTTAATTCAGTCTACTGGGATGATCTGTGTAGTCAACCTCACAGTCACTACATGGTATTTTGTAGATTACATTATTTTGTCTAATTGGATTAATAGATCATTTTAGCCTTAAGAGCTTGTCCCTTAGAACTGATTTGTATGCGCAAGAAAGACTATACGAATATAACTGAATCCCTGTGCTTACAATTTTCCTAACAATAAGTATATTACCGCATTAGTTTCTCGCTTTTCATTAAATATGTTGAGTGTATTACTTATGAGTAAAAATACAAGTAGTTTATCGCCTGAGATCTTCGAAAAAGTAATGATAATTTGTGTATTATTGAAAAATCCAGAAGAGAAGAAACGCTTAGAGGGCCTGAAAACATTTGGGGAGAATTCAGTGAAAATGCAGACAAGGATGATATTATTTGAATAAAGCAAGACCAACAGTTCGTACAGAATAAGGATGGTATCATCATTTACTTCGTTGGCTTCTCACCAGCTGCACACAGCCTTAGGAAATTATTAAGTTTATGTACAGAACAATTTTCAAATACTTGCAAATATTACTTGGTGTCAGCTGACATAAGACACAAACTTAATAAACGGTGTCCAAAATGTCGACAGATACCATTCTCATTTTTACTCTGTGTATATAAATGTACATGAATCTGCTGGAGCAGTTACAGTGGGATAACAGAAAGGAGGGAATACCTCTGACTTTGTGAACATGTATCAAAAACGCAAAGTCTCAAGAAAACAAATGCAGGCAGCGGTGGCATTGCCAGACACCTCATCAATACAAGTTATGATGTGGACATTGCGAATTCCTTTCCATTTATCGATCGACAAAATAGTTCTTATTGTTTGCCGAAGCAGTCGGTATCAAATGCTTGAAACCCAATTTATGGGTTCAGAAAGAAGTTGTTGTCAGTCTTTCCTTGTCCTGGCAGGTGGATTTCTTTATTCTCTTTTTTATTTCATTACTTAATCTTTGGCTCTAGTTTCTGCCTACTTTGATATAACGCTACTCTACTTGTCTCTTGTTACGATGATTTGAGTCGAACTTGCCACACTGTTACTCAGGTCATTATTTGTGTATCATCTTATCCACCACTTGTCTCTACGATGTAACTTTTTTGCCGTTGTATCCAAGCATTTATTTTTGTTTAAACTTGATCTCTCCCGGTAACTCAGTAACTTTCTGAGTACTCTTTATGTAGTTTGGAGTCTTATATCAACCGACATTAAGTAACAATTGCATGTATGTCAAAATTGTTCTGTACATAGACCAAATAATTTCTCTGTAATGTAGGCAGCTGATGAGAAGCCAAAGAAATAAATGATGGTACCGTCTTGTTCTGAAAAAACTGCTGATCTTGCTTCACTCAAATTCATGAAGAAGAATGAATGTATGATGACATTATAACTACTAGCATTAATGAAATTGTGGACTACAAATTGTGTTTGTGGTTTACTGGTAGAATGCTTGTGGGCTACTCACGTGGTCGGGCGCTCAATTCCTCTACTTCATTCATTGCGTTCCGAGTGTAACATAAGACTCCCAGATATTGTCCACTCATTTTTGATGATACTTAAACTAACCATTACATGAGGCATAAATTCTTTTTCTATATCAGGCTGTCGGCATCTCGATCATGTTTTCACCCTTAGTCAGTTGTTGGAACACCGCTACATGTATTGCAGGTCAACAATCGTCGTGTTTCTTGATATTAGAGCTGCCTTCGATTAGTTGAATATAACTCTGCTCTTGAACTGTCTGTGAGACAGAGGAGTACTTGAGGTGTTTATTAACACCCTGAATGCCGTATACTAGAAATACCTCAGATGGAGTGAGGCCATAAAACCAACTGTTATCTCTGTCCACAACCAACAGTAAAGTCAGACAAGGTTGTCCAAAATCTCCATTCCTCTTTAACTTTGCCATCGATGACATTCTGAAGTCAACTGTGAAGAAAAAGCGTGTTGGCGTAGTAGATCTACTCCCTGGGCAAAAACTTTTCACCCTCAAGTATTCAGACGATTTCGTCTTACTGCACGATAACGTGTAGTCTTCCCAAATCACACTTAATCAGTTGGTGATCCGTTTCTATGAGTGTGGCATGTACTTTACGCCATCTGAATGCAAACTAGTGTCAAAAAACTAAAAGGACACACGCCAGTTGTACCCTCGCTCACTCATGCTTGTAGGCTAATCACTTGATCGTGTGCATAAATTCGTGTATCTCGGTAATTGTGTGCGTGCTGGTGGAGGAGTGACAGATTACATTTTCAACCGTATCATGAAAGATGGGGTGGCGTACATCAATGACTTCGTGACATTAGTCGGAGGTTGAATTTACAATGCATCGGTGAGTGCTGTTTTGTTCTTCGCCTGTTAGTTAGTTCGTGGTTGGTTCGTCACCTGACAGAGTCTCTTATCGCTAATCCTTTCTGGCCATCTGATTTTCAGTATTTACAGATACGTAACACGTGCACTAAGTGTTCAATCCACATAGTAAGCACTGACTCGACTGACGATAAAATTGGAAATCCTGATCTTGTTCTTGATGCTGAGTGGAGTAAACATCTACACTGAATTCAGATTATTGAAGATGTGTTTTGTTATTCCTATCTTTCATGGCTCTGTCATATTCATCCGTGCCACCTCCTCGTAGTCGGTAGGTAATGCATAGGTAAGTGAAAGGACGTGACTTCAAATTTCTTCGACTGGCAGTGGTCGGTGGCTGCCTTCATCACTCCAGTCTTCTCTGTGTTCACTTGAAGTTCTACCGTCTCAGCCTGCCTCTTCTGCCAGTTTGTTGGCTTTAGTCCATAGGTCTTCAGTTTCGATGTAAAAGCCGTCCACAAATTCCAAATCATTTAGAGTCCTCTTGTCAGCTCGAGAGATTTCTGTCATTTGACACCCCATGACCTGTCGGTTTATCTAATTTAACACAGTCAGGAATATCTTGCGGGGTGATAGGTGGCCTTGTCTTTAAGGTGACACAAATAAGACAGGCTGTGTCAGTACTCTCTGGACATCAACTGAAGCCGATGTATATTTTGATGATGAACTAATAAACAGATCACTGTTGATCTTCAACACAATCAGAAGGATGTAGCATATAGTTATTAAGAATAATTTCTAGTAGTTTTACTCTAATGAAACCTTTTTAGCCATTTCAGTTAATCATTTCAGACGTAAGAAATCAAAATTTCGTCACTACTGAAAAAAAATATTAAAAAAACTGAAAGCACAAGTTATGCAGAAATCAACTAGTTAATTTATTCCTAATTGCTTAAGAAGAATAAAAAGAGGGGCTTTAACAATTTCTCCTGGAAAGAAAGAAAAAAACATACTGTACATATACTCAAATACGCCTACTTATATCTTTTATAAAAAAATTTCACAGTCGGTGAGAAATCAAGTGAATGCATATTATGCAATATACAATCACTTGAAGTGAAGTGAATTAGCTTGTCAAAAAGTATGTCGTTGTATCTAATAATAGGCGACAGTTTCGACAGATAATCACCTCTTCTGAAAAACTTACGAAAAAGCGTGTCTGTAAGTGTGAGTGTGTATGTGCGCGCTCTTGCGCGAGTGTGTTACTGCTTGCTAAACTGAATTGTCCTTAGGTAGTGAGGCGTTAAAACAGGTTTTTTTCATTTTTTGCTTTCGGAAATTTTTACAGACCGGAAATTGCAATGAGGACAATGACAAAATTAGTGAGATTTGTTGATGTTGTCAATGTTGTTGTTGTTGTCGTTGTTGTTGTAAGGACAAGAAAGTATCCACTTATAAAATAAGTGTTGATTAGTAGACGAGGAGAAGCAGAAAGTCATATATTACCAGAGTTAAGCAAGGAAATATAATGGAAAAGTGAATTTCAGTTGAATTAGTTCAGTATCATGGTGAATGAGACCATATTATATGAATTTACTCGATATAGCCTGATTACTTTCTGAGCACAGTTTGTTGTCCAGTTTCCAAATGGTTTTCTTCGCTTCTGATGTGCAAATCACTAGTAATGGTGATTATGGCAATAAACTGCAAACGCAATCAGTTAGTTTTATTTGCACAGTAAATCTAATCACATTGATTCTTATATAGCATTGATCACAGAGAATGATTATTATTATATGCCCTGAATTCCAATAGTAAGCTCAATATTGTACCATAAAATGAGGTTGTCAGTCCAAAGTCTAACAGTCCCACTTCTTCTCGCTCAGCGTGAGTTAGCAAGCTACGCAAAGTGTTTTGTAAGGTTCCAGGACTTGACTCACGCAAATATCAGATGCACTTCCACCGAGCTTCATACAAAACTAATCAACAAATGTCTTTATTAGAAACTGAAGGCAAAATGATCGGCTGGAAAGGATAACATCAGGTGATTCTGTCAGTGAACTAGACAACAATCTATATAATAACCAAGAATTAGGCACTAGAAAATGGTGACTGAACAACATACACTGTCCAGATATTCAAGTGACACTTGGTGCCAGGCTGTCGAGAGGAATAGGGGTGGGAAGTTATGTTTCCGGCATCGGTTGAAGAGTGAAGTTAAAAGCGTCATGTAAAAGAGAGAGAATCAAAGGCTTTCAGCAGTTCTGTAGCAAAACAACTAAAAGCGAAGGCAAAAAACCGAGTGGACTGCAAATATTCCGTTGAAGCTTTATGTTCTACGTAAAAAGCCTGGAATGAAATGTAGCACTAATAGAGGTGGAGATGTGATGATTCCCTGTTGACAACTTCAAAAATGAAATAATACTATAAGATTTGAGCCTTAATATTTCTTGTGACGGTCACTACTAACCAGTGGACGACTTCAATCGATGGAGTAGTGAGTACAGTTGATAAGTTATGAAATAAGTTTTCTTCTTACGCATTTTAGAACGAAACCTCTCTTTTACTGATTAAATCATTTTAAGCAGTACATTAAACCCGCCTAAATCATAAATATATAAATATAATAAGCTGGCAGAATAGGTCATGACGAAAGGGCGTTGATGGAATATAGAGGAGGTAAAGATACTGAGAGAAATCTAGATAAAAGTCACTACTTTCTCTTATCTAGGAAGCATCGTTCCGGCTACAGGCAGGATGGGAAAAGTAACCTGTTGCACTCAGTATTGAGAACAAAATCCAGATTTACACAATCGTTATCAAGTTAATGACAAAAGCATTCCCAACAGACTCGTAACAATGGCTAACTCTACTAGATTCTAAATATCATTGAATATACATAAAGAAATGGATATCGATATTTTGATTGGACTCTAGTAACTAGTGTGATGTACCTAGTACTTTCTTTAGTGCAGACTGAATTCTATTAGTCAGGTTTGTAATGTGACCACTATTCTAGGCAGCTAGCCATCACGGTGCACATTTATTTGATGATATTAAATGTTTAGAGGCTATCGGTAGGAAGCCTTGGACCTGGGTTTCGTGCTAGTTGGCACTCACTAGTCAAAGAAGCGTATCTGCAACTTTGGAGGAACTTATGTCCTTTCTGAGATTCGAACCCGCTTCACCAGTGCTGCAGCCAGAGACGTTAACACTGAGTCCAAATAGGTTAAGCTTCCTGCCAACTGCTTCCAACTATCTAATATCATCAAATGGATGTGAAATGGATATATATTGTATAAGCCACAGAATGATCCGCCGTGCATTAGGTCCCAGGGTGAGAATTGAATCCATGCGGGATATTAAGTTGTTCGTGGCATCGAGATTGATCAAGTAGAACATAAAAGCTTAAAAGCAGCATTCCAGTCGTGTGGGGCGGGCACTGCAGAGGGCAGGATAAAATGGAGATGTGCTGTGGAAGGCCTGTTTTCCTTTCGCAACTAATAGAAGCACAATAATAATATAACATTAGTAAATGTATTTAGTAACCTTAAACACTAGTAGAATATCGAGTGTTTATTGCACAATTTCCAAAAGAGATTAAGATCTCTTACTACTTATATACTTGTGATTAGGTGGATATCGTTATTCGCTAGAGACTATTTATTAATAACTGATAGCCAGCCCACGTTTTCTGAGCCCAGACAGATCATAAGTGAAGTTATACCGGTTGAGATACTTAGACCTCCCTTATTTATTTTCTACGCCATTTGTTTATGCTCCCCTACTGGTGCTGCTGATACAAATGAAGTAATTAAATCTTGATACAGTCATGAAAGATGAGGAGAATTCGCATGTGGTGAAAATAAGAGCTTGTTTACGGTAGTGCAGCCATCTAAAAGACAAACTACAGGGAACAATATGAAGTATATATGTATATACATAAGTCGAAAAATGAGTTCATAAAAGTAAGCGGATTAGATTTCCCCCAATGTACTGAACTCAAATCTCTCTTCTAAGTTTTGTTTTGTTTTTTCACCAACTAACGATGAAAAAAGAATAAAAACAGAAGAAGAATTAAACATTTCAAATGAAGGTGAGCAATTCCTCGTACACGATCCACCCCTCCTCCCCTACCTCATACGCTCACCACTCTCCCTCTCTCTCACTTTTTGTTGTGATTTTTTTCCCTCAAAGTGTCACTTGTCATTCAATCACTCATTCCTTCATTCATACATTTATTATTGTTCTCATAACCCGTGTCGAAACAACAGTTACGGCAGTTACTTACTTCATTTCTAAAGAATCAACAATAAACTTGTATGTATATATACGTATATATAGTCAAGTTTGATGTGAGATGGTATTAGGAATAATAAGAATAATAACAAGGGTATCTATGCTCTATCAAATTGATGTTTATGCCTATCAAGACAGAAGATGTACATTTCCAGAGCGAGAAAGATTTCTGTGTGTGAATAATAATGAATGGAAAACACCTTTTTGTTTTCTATTTTGTTTTGACATTTCCAATATAGAGAAAATTGGGTAGAGAACAGAAGAAACCATTGAAGAGAAATTGTTTACGACCATATATATATGTATATATGAATATAAATATTCAAATCGTACTTGTTAGTCTGATGGATTGTAGTTTATTTACCAATCTATCTGACAAATACGAAGTGTTATGCATTACGATTACAACATCAGTGAGTGGAAATATACAGGAAATTGCCTTTTTGGTTACCTTGTTATTTATTTATTCATTACACGTGTGTGTGTTTACAATCCACAAAGTATTTTCACTCTGAGGTAAACAAAGTAACAAAAACAATCTGCAGGAGAAATTTCAGACATCTGGGGGGTAGTTTTATAAGTTGTTCGGCAATTTAGAATTACTTGTAGTTGGATGAAAAGTGTTCTACTGTTCAACTTCTTCAGAGTTTAGGGTGCAGGTACATCTAGCGGATGCGTCTGAAATGGGACTAAATCAATAAATACATTAGCATAATAGCAAATAATGCCTACATCTACAACCTCATGAAAGATACTAGTTGATATTATAGTTCGTTTACTTCAGTCAAAATGAAATGATGTACGTATGCTGAAAATGGATTATGAGTAAAAGAAATCATTCCCGTCAGAAGTAGCACTGAGATCACAGGCAGTAGTCATCATCGGCATGTGTTGAAAAAGTTGACTGTAAGTGTCTCGTTCTATCATCGGTGCTAACTCAATTCAATCAGTCAGTCAAGTTTGCAATGTGACCACCATGCCGCTAGGGTGACTTTCCATCATGATGCACTGCGAATTGTTGGTATTAAATGGTACCACCCATGATGATACCACCCTCTTCACTCACAACTCTCCCCTTGCATCTCATCAGGCAAAACCAGAAGCCTATATAGAAAACTATATGCTCGCACTAGCAAGTACAAAAACTCAACCATACCTTAATTAGCTCGTGTTCTGTGAGATAAAGAAAGCATTAGGCGCGATACGTATAATTCATTAAATAGTCAGTAGAACAACTGGACCTCGTCTTTCTAACTCATATCATTTGTAGGTAAAACATTCTCTTTCTTTCTTTCCATTTTCTCTCTCTCTTTTCCGTTATGTGCTGCTTTGTTTTTTCTCTCGCTTACGCCAGTAAATATGACAACACCTACTTTTCTAACACCTTCAAACACTGTTCAGCTTTACCTTTGCTACCCACATGCCAATGTGTTGTTGTTATAATGAACTGAGATTTCCTTAATCTATGTAGAATTCTATTTATTGATAATGTACTAACTGGATGCAATACTGTAGTAAAATGCTGAGAATTCCATTCTGTATCACAAGTACTGTGATTATTATATTTATGGTTGGAGGAAATCGGAAGGAAGCCTTGAACCTAGTTTTCATGCTAGTTAGCACTCGTCAGCAAAGCGTATCTGCAACCTCGAAGGGACTCATGTTCCTTCTGAGATTCGAAACAGCGTCACCCAGGGCTGCAGTCAGAGACGTTGTCACTGAATGTAACTTTTCCTATTCCGAAAGCTAGACAATCACATCTATGGATGGACATCCATTCCTAACTGAACGTCTTCAGATATTCAAATGAGAGTGGTGGACTTTGAAATATATAAAAAGAACTTTAGTCTACATTTTGATGGGAGAATTATTTCTTGGATTTTCTATTAATGCTCTGAATCGCAATAATTGGTCTCCACTGATAGTACTCTAATAGTTAGCAAAGAATGAACACCTTTATACAGTAAAATGTATCAGTGGATTCAACCAAAAGGCTACTGATTTGCATTTCAAAAGTTGTGTCTTCTGTGGTTCATTTTTCTAATGTACAACTATTTTGTTTTTCCAAAGATAGGAAATGTATTCAGGTCTCACTGGAAAATCAGCAATCACTGTGTATATGAGTACATTTAGACGCGACAGCTTCATTCTAAGGCGATTTGCACATTTACTGTTCCCAAGTATTGGCTTTGTGAAGATTCTGTTTGATCGGATGGAGGATTTCATCATGAGCTGACATAAGTCAAGGAACCACTGGAAAACCTGCAGGGAGCACTGGACAGACAGCCGTGTTGTCCTAGCGTGGGACTCCTCACAGCATGCACTCATCATTGGTGTTCGAACCTATGACCTTGCGGTTACATGGCGAGCTCGTAGACCATTGAGCCACTGGGAACCGATCTAATGGCCAGCGAATGAATTCTAACTTCTGCCAATTCACGACATAGCGCAACCATTTCGCAATGTATTATTCGCTGAGTTACTGCCTTATCTTCAATTTGGTGTACCCTACTGGTCACGGACTCCCCCTAGAACCTAAGGCTTACTGCGTGAATAGGGGCAGTCGCTAGTGAGCATTTACTGTTCATTTAGGCGTTACCAGTGTTATTGAACCTCCGTATTTGTGCTGAGTAAATTATGTCAGTCGAGCTTGCAGCATGCATATCTCACCATCGCGATTACTGTGAATGGATATTAGATAACTAGTGGTAATCAACAAGAGACTGTCCACTTGCGTTTCCTACTTATTGGCACTGATCAGCATTGCGTCACAGCAAACTTGAAGGAACTGATATCCCATCTGAGCAAAAACATAAGATCAGGACTCATGTAAGAAATTATTCGAAAGTGAACTATAAATACACCCATTATAGTCCTAAAGGAAGTCAATCTTGACCCTAATAGTGTCACTAATAGTGTCTCTAACTGTGTTACTGGGTATAATAAAGTTCAAGCACCTTGAAATGCATCCGTTTCCGAAAGGTTGAGGATTACAAACAAGAAGAAACCTAGGTGGAGAACTTCTTCTGGATAACAACCAACTACTCAACACTGCAGTTAGTCTTTAAAGAAAGTGAACGAATTCTTTTAACCGAAAAAATTTCTTCCCTTGGAATCTTTAGCTGATACATTAAGTTGTAATATATGTGTTTCATTCAGAAATGCCTCTATTCCACTTGATGGAAAGCACGAAATGGCCATTTTATCATAAATATTTTTATGGACTGTACTTACTCTTATATTATTAACATGAATATAATTACAGATTTTCATTTAGCGATCCAGTTTGGAAAAGTCTCACTTAAAGACATAAATCCTCTCTGCATGTAACACTAGACATTATTAATGCATTAGAATATATATATATATGTATATATATGTATATATGTGTATATACATATACATTTTTCGGAAGATTTAATCGCCGACTAAACAGTGACCCTAGCGAGCTAAGAAATCTCATTTCACGCCTTTTTAAATGCTTGGAGTCTTTTTACCAAAACAACACTTATGTTATCATTTGCGAAAACATAAAGTGTGTTTTGATAAAATGACAGCTACAAATTAAGTAAACAGGAAATATTTTTCTGACAGAGTCACGAGGAGAAAGCAGAAGGACTCGACAATGAGTGAAAGAAAGCTGAACAGTGTCAAATACTCGATATGAAGTTGTTTCCGTTGATAGTGGAATAAAACGAAAGAGAAACTATAGTAAACAAGAAAAGAGGTGAAAATACCACCACTTTGTCTGATGTCCAGCTTAAAGTCACTGCTTGTAATTAACTTTATTTGACGAGAAATAGAGGTAGACACGATTATGTCTAGTTGAAATTTCAACGTATCAATTCAAATTGGGTGAAGAATGCAATCTATTATGTCATCTAAACTAAGAGAAAGAAAATCAGCAGAGGTTTTCAAAAAGTAACAAAACTAACTATCTGCTGAACTACGCTTATCAGGTCCTAATTTAAAAACTTCTTTGAATGTATTTCTTGCAGTATTCTAGAGTTTTATTTGAAGAATGAGATAGTCTTAATTACTTTGATAGATGAGAAGCAATTCAACACACTTTTAGCACCTGTGATTGATAGCAGTAATTCATCCGATTGCATTTTTACGGCATAATTAATTTTTATTAACTAAAACATAGATTAGATAATTTTAAATTAGATAATGAAGAAAAAATGGTTAGTTTTGACATTGTCAGTCTGTAAACACGTATACCAATAAATATGGCTATAGAGGCAGTCAGAAACGAACTCATTTCTGACCAAGAAATCGAATTGAGAACGAAAGTGCCACTTGGGAGTGCAGCTATGCCTGACTTCCACAGTATTTAAATTCCAGGGAGAAATATAGACACAAACTGAAGGAGTTTTCATGAGGTGACCAATATACCTGGTTGTGGCAGATATATTCATAGATAGGTGGGAAAACATAGCGATTGGAACGTTCAGCCTCACCCCAAAAGTATGACGGAGGTATTTAGATGACATGTTCACTGTATTAAGAACACAGGACATCAATAGATACTTCGAACACACTAACTCAAAGGTGGAAGCAATTGAATTCACTTATGAATTGGAAAGTAAAGAAGAGGAGCTTCCAATGTTATATTGTAGCATAAAAAGGAAAGAAAATGGGAAGTTAAATACCAGTTTTTGCAGAAAACTCATTCAAACAGATATTTGGATTTTGAATTATCCCATCCTATGTCAGTAAAAATAGGATTGATGAAATCTACGCAGTATAAAGGAAAATCTAAGTAAGGAAGTGAGGCATATGAAAGAAGCTTCGAAACTCAATAATTACCCTGATAAATTCGTCAGGAAATATGTAGGGAAATGTAAAAATAAAATAAATAATAATTGTAGTGATAGTGATAATTATAATAATAATATTGATGACGACATGCATGTCAAATGTGCGAAAGACAACACCATCAATAAGGAGTCTAAATCATCAGTTGCACTTGCATACAAAGAAGGAACAAAGGAAACCTTACGCAGAATTCTTAACAATACAGGCAGGAATAAAAGTGAATGGCATTCAGACTTCTCACAAACTAAATTAGAAACAAGCTTTATCGGTTAAAGGATCCTGCTATGGAGCCTTTAAAACAAAACATTTTAGTTTATCTAGTACCCTGCTGGAATGATTGTCAGGTCAAATACACAGGTTAAAGTATTAAAACATGACCAGTCAGACTAGCCGAGCATAAAAACCTATCGAAATCTAGATCAGTTGACCTGAATAAGATAAGAAATCTATAGAATAGTTCAGTTATAGCACTGCATGCAGTTACACACAACCATACAGTAGAATAGATTGGATAAGATGACAGTTTTAAAATCTAATGTAATTTGATGGAGGGATAGGTTGGTAATGGTAGATTTGCTTATCGAATCAACTGACAGTCAGCGTGTAATAGGAATGATTAAACACCTGTCCTAGATATCTGGAAAATTCTACTACCCCTATGACAAATAGGAGAGGACAAGAAAAACTATGAGACGCAGGTTTTGAAGTCATGTGATTACAATTCATATGATTATGAACAGTAATGAATTGTGTTCAAAACGTCATCCAATCAATAATACTGTTTCAATCTGTGTATGATATATCTAATAAACAAACTAGTATGGAATTACTTACTTTCACAGTTCTCAAAATTTGCTAATATATTAATGGTATAGTTACAAATTCCGGAGACGCTTCTATGTTTGACGAGACAAGAACAACAAAATTTGCTGGTTCCTGTCAACGTCACACAAAATATGTCAAGATTATTAGGGTAACTGGTTTCCGTTTGTATTGTGCAAGTTAAGGGTTGTGTATCATACGGAAGTCAGGATACTGCAGACTTTTACCAACACCTGTCTTCTATCATTATTGCATACCATATACCTAGTTACGTATGCTAAGACTTAGATGCATAGATATTGAAGGTTAATTGGCCGACCTGGAGAGTTAAATAATAAATTTACTAAAAAAGTACTCATTACCCTGAAGAAAATGTAGAAGGCAGTAAAAAGGGACTGAAACATCCTGAAAAGACCACTGCGTCAGACACTCGAGTGAGATCTGAATAGGAAACGACGAGTTGACTTTCCGAGAAATGTACAGAATAGACTATATCATCGGGAAACGAAAGGTAGTGGATAGTCATTAGGTCAGATTAGAAAGACTGAAGAGAATATATTGAAAAGGTTATCTGTTTCTAACGCCTTATATTCCACTAAGAACTCAAGGGACTAATAGTATTACCTTACATGAGAAAAAGTCACATTCAGAATTATTTTTTCCACATGAATTAACACAAAGCATGCTAGATTTAGATATAAGAATACAGAAGTGAATACAGATCATCACCTAGTTTCTTCAAGACGAAAAGCAACATTTAATTCAAAGACACTATGAAATACACATTAGGCTTTTAAGAAAAAGCTTTATTGTTTATATTTCATATTCGTTTCGTTTTGCTAAAGATAAGTTTGCATAAATTCATTGTCTGCAGTCTTTACTTGTTCCAATTATTTAAATGTCACGTATGTCTAGAAACCAATGAAACCGCGTTAACTTCAGCTCCCGTACGAGCCTTAGACCTGTCAATTAATGCCAAGCATTTCAGTCTTATAGAAGTTAAAGTGAAAAATAAACTGGTGCTTGTTAGTGACTGTCTACTGGACAAAGTTTGTCCAGTTCACTAGTAAAGCTGTTGGGGTCAACCAAGTCAGGTGAGAGCACAGTCACTCTTTGATGACATTAGCTGGCAGTTGAGCTAAATGTTGCGAATTTGCGAAAGTTTAAATTCACAGGCTATTGGATTGGGTCTCAGTAGATGGGTGGTCTACGACCTGAGTTCGAATCCTGGTGATTTCATACTACTGATGAGTCCTAGTCTAGAAGGGAGTAACTGTTATCAGACTTGTAATAAAAGTCAGTCAACAAGAAATTTAAAGCAATACTTTCATGTTATGCAATCAGTTCTTCTGGTGCACAGGCATCAGAGTCATCCAATTTTAATCCGCCTAAAATTGATGTGATATTCAGCCAATCTAGTATGTTGTTTTCGATTACGTTCATGTGTTTGAATCAGTCAAATAAGAAAAATATATGTTTCAGCCGATTACAGATGACTTGACAGCCGTTTACAGCATCGGATTAACATATGAAACCAATAGGGGTTGGTCAAAGCGAATTTTTAATCTATGGAAATACCGAATCTATGTCAATCGCTGACATCTCTAAGGTTCCGATCCCGACAAGTAAATTACAGTGAACAACAAGCGAAAGAAAATATGTATAAAGCGAATTAGGTTCACAGAAGCCATTGCCATCAAAAAACTTCGACCTAACCGAGGCACAAAGATAAGGAGTGTGACTAACCTTGTACAACCCTGCCAACCGTTATTGTTTTGTTGGTGTACTTTCGTGTTTTGTTATGTTGCGTATCATTCTACTCAACCTTGAATTTTATTTTTATTTACTGAGTTGAATTCATTATTAAGGTTCCAAATCTACTAAATCAAATAATTTTGTCAATATTATAATTTTACTTGACTATTCACCCGCACCCTCCTCAACTCTCCCCCATAATATGCATAAATTAACTCTATTGTTCTGTCTTATATTTTGTCTCTAGTCCCTCTTTGTCTCCGAATGAAATCAGAACCCCGCATTACACACCTGTCTACTTACACCATCCTTGAAATTATGTTGCTTATATTGTATTGGGCCAATTCAAAATAAATATACAGGTTCCCTTGCTAGTGTAGAGCTGAGTACATTGGCTGTACCATGCGTCCGCTTGTAAAACGATCTCAGGAACTCTATCTGGTATGGTTAGCAAAGGGAGAACTCAAACGAGTATACATTTCGGTAACAGAACATCTGGTGAATTCTGGACATTCAGCCCCATTTGAAAACTCCTTCGAAGCCATAAACAAGATCCGATCCAATCTACAAAGGGAGGGAAATCAAGATATCTAGGAAAAGCTTAGTCACAGGCTATTCAAATCCCAAGCCTATTCTATGTGTCCAAAATAAATACGTCCAACCGTTGTCCCTACCATCGCCACCATGAAAATTCAGTCCTACCAACAATGTTTATCCTATTACCTTTCTTATCTAATCTTCCTGTTTATTTGTTATATTTACCTTTACAAATCCCTATCTGCATTATTAGATGTGATTACTGTTTTTATCTTCATATGTCCAAAACTCTTACCCATTTCATTAATACTACGTCCTTGGCGCGTAGTTATACAAACTGACGGGTTTTCCAGTAATCATAATCCTCTTTTGTCTTTTCTACCCGATATTCCTGATTATTATTACACATTGGAATTTAAATTTGATCTTTGACCTGGAATATTTTTAGAATAGTGCCACTACTATCTTCTGATTATTGCAATTAGTAATCTTAATAATTTGAACTTTGACCGGAAGTAATTCTGGAACTTTCTCACACATTTATCAGAAAAACACGGATGTAAAGCCAGCTGATGACTTCATTGAAAAGAAAATTTTCTTCGCTACAACCATCTTTTTAATAATTCCTAAGAATCAATGTGTATATTCCTTGCTTATACTTTCTCTGTGTGTGAAGTCGTTGTAAAAAGTATGTCGAAACACCATTTTGTAATGTATAATTGATTTATTTAGGATGCATGCAGTTGACGAGAATCCACGAAATAAAACGAGCTTGTATTTTCCTGTTCGTGCTTTCTTTATTCAAACTAATAGAGGGAACTGGCTGTATTAAATTATGAGGCTTTTGAATTCACACACATACGCGTACATATACTAAATTTTGAAGACAAAACACGTAGTTCAGAGAAGAGGATCAATCTGGTAAATTTATTTCCTTCAGATGAACAGTCGCCTTTAGATACGCTGATTTCTACTGTCTGCAGTTTCCTTTGCTTGTTTTTCCAACTGGTTATAACTCTTATATCAACACTGACATTAAGAATGATCGAAAACGTATTCCGAAAACATGAAGTTCAACAGTTGTCATTGCATAAAGAGCGGAGAAGTCAGACGATATCAGAAAAGTACTCAATAAACTCAACATCAGAGTTTTCTTCAAAACATCAGACACACTGTGAAGCAACCTTGTCCATATAAAAGACGGAATCCCTAAATATTCTCTGTCTAATTGTGTCTACAAAATAAAATGCTCGGAATGTGATGCGATATACATCGGACAAACATCGCCAGAGAGAAATTAAAATCAGAAGTAATGAACACCGTAGAGCATCTATTCGACCACCGAGAAATTCGGTTGAACTAGAAATGCTTGGAAAATCATCAGCCATAAGTTTACACGCTATCACGCCACAAAATCAATTTTGACAATATTGAAATCATCCAGAAAAATTTCAGATATCAAAAAGAACGTCTTATTTCAATGAGAAGCACTTCATATCAAGTGGAATGCAAATTGTCTGAATAGGAATGATGGATTAAAACAGATTTTGACCTGTTTACAACACCTACCAATCAACACGAATGTGATAAACAATTTCACTGTGTAAACACACGCTGCTTTTATAATTCTACACCAACAATCTCCACATACCTGGTTCTGTTATCTTTACCAATTGGCCATTTTGGCAACACAAAAGTGACCCCATGCTGAGAAACGATGATTAAGATGCTATATATAAGCTTAGAGGATTTTGTAAATTCTGGTTTAATATTACACTTTGGTAAAGCTATTAGCAGCAGCATTAATTAGCGAAACGTCAGCAAAAGCCGCAACATCGTTTTGTTTTTCATTCATTGGGAAATACAAAATCACCTTTATTATAATGAATATTTAGAACTCTTACATAATTCTGCATTCCCCTTCGTTTCTACGTGCGTCTTGTTTACAATTCACTCAGTAAATTATTCATCTTATTACGTAACTCTAGTACACTTATTCAAATTCTCTTATGCACTGGCTAACAAGTGGATAACCAACCGATAAACATTGGCATCCATACTGAAATCCTGAAAGAACTGTTATTAAGGTGTACCATGAATGTAAACTTGAAATTTGACGGCACGCTTTACAGGCAAGTAGGCAGGTTGGCGATGGGCTCGGCAATGGATCCCATTTTGGCTTATTTCTTTCTAAATAAGCTAGAATATGGACCTTTGAACAACCTTATCAGTTAGTTCTCATTTTATTGCCGGTATATGGATGACACCTTCATTCTTTGTGATAATGATCTGGATAGGAGTACAATGATTACTGAATTCAATGAAGTACATTCTCCACTATGAAATTCACGTGCGAAGAGGAATCCCAAAACAGAATTGCCTTCCTGAATGTCCTCCTTACAAGAAAACCAGACGGTAGCATAAAAAGAAATTTGCATAGAAAAACTACTTGGACAGGACAATGTACATATTTTCACAGCTTCGTTCCTATCAAGTACAAAAGAAATTTAGTGAAGAACCTCAGCCACACAGTTAGGGCTATATGCTCAGAAGAAATAATTGAAGGCGAATAAAAGTTGCATATGATACTTTGATCGAAAACGGTTATCCTGACAAATTTATCAAGAAACACATGACAAAGAAAGCAGAAAAGCACTACTCACTATCTGTAAACAAGAAGTCACTTTATATACGACTATAATTCAAGGGCGATATACCAAGTGAGATTATTACGAGGAAATTAAGAAAATCAGTTCAAAGAACGTTTAATGCTGGTGAACTACACGCATTTTTCTCTACATGACCGATGGTGCTACCCCAACTGAAAGATGAAGGACTTAGACCAGCCACTTCTAATTTTATTTACCAATTCAACTGCGCTTGTGGAGCCAGTTATATCGGCCGTTGCTATAGGAACTTGATTTTTCGTGCTCACTCGGGAATATCTCACACTACGGCTAAGTAATGGTGTAGTTAAAACCATTACCAGCTCGATATTGGACCATCTGGTGCAAACCGGCCGGCCAAAAAGCCAGCCAGCGTTGAAGAATCGCTCTCCACAATCATCTACCGGGTGCCTAATAAATTGCCAAAATCGCCATCGAGGCACCGCATGCTTCAAACGGCAGAGGCTGTTGCAATTCGCCTGAAAACAACTAGTGCTCTGTGTCCAAAAGAAGCAAGTCAAGCCCCTACTACTGCCATGGCTTTCAGTAGAGACTATAAATTCATAAATTTGTATTATTATCTTTCCTACATTTTCTGACATTCAGCTTTTTTATGTTGATTCTATTGAGCTGTAATCTATTAGTATTACTGATTCGACGTTATTTAAACATTAATGTTGTTCATAACACTAATTCATTCATTCATTCACTATAGTGAATATATAAAACTGTAGAGCCGAATGATGAAGTTGTCGAAAAGAGTACTCTTTGTTCGGTGTCCATTCTTTTGAAAATAACAACTATGTTTTTGACAACCCATCACTTTTTTTACTAACCTTTTGTATGAAAAATTGTATTTAAAACCAATTGCACAGCTAAAGAAAATGAAATCTCTGAACTACGTGTTTTGTTTTCATTAATGTCTGCAAGAGGGTTATTCAATAAATTACATTCAGAACATCGTCATCCATTTATGGATACTGTATCACTGTGTGTTATGTCAAACAAACGTACCTCATATGAGACTCTATTCTACCAGAGTACTTCTAGGCTGTAAGCTCTTTGCCCCGTGCAAGGTAGTAAAAAAAAGTTAGAAAAGCTGAGAACTGTACACGCACACAAACACACACACACTCATGTAACGAACTCACCTCCTTCCTCCTCAAAATCATCTTTGTCAATCAAATGACCATGATCTGAAGTCTGGTTGATCTTTTGCGTAGTATTATTATTATTTAAGTCAATTGTATTGAAATTATGAGTTAAATAATTACTGTTAATTGTGTTATTGATATAAGCATAAGTACTACTTATATTACTAGTATTTCGTTCAGTAGTAGATAAATTATCAGTTAATATCATAGGTTGAATCATTTGTTCTGTTAGATATAGAATATGATATAATGAAATTATAAAAGTTGAACAGAAATATGTACACATGTATGAAAGGAAGTATTTATATGCTCCCCTTATCTGTATATGTATACAATAACTATATTTCAGTACTTGTTATACGGTATTTGTATATAAATTATATAATCCATACTATGTATTGAAATAGTTTATATCCACATTAGATATTCTGAAAAGTTTAACTATACAGCTAATTAAGAGCAGCATCTCCGGAGTCAATTCCTGTTTTGTTACGAAAATGAAAATATGCAGTACAGTTTTTTAGCGTCCCTCAGCTTTATTCGACACTAGCGCAGTTTATCCATTTGTTCATTATGACAACTGCTCGTTTATAGTCCGATCACCTATATATATTTATATGTATGCATCTTATATACTTATTAAAAATGTAAAGAATATCCCAGATGCATTCTGAATGGCATTATGGCATAATTCGAATAAATTGACATCTGATTGGTTCAACGTAAACAGTTAGTCTGTTTTTGATTGGCTGATTTTTTGGGAAGTAAATATATATAAATATAAAGACGGAGTAATGAGGTATGATTCAGACTTATAAAAATATGAGGGAAAGGGAGTCTACTTCTGATTGTCAACAGTAAGGAGATTGTTCTTTTCGAAGACTCAAAATGTTGTGAAACTAATGAGAAGCTGACATTTTGTTTATACCATAGTCACTTTGAAATAACTGTTTTCTCTGAGGTGGTTGGTTCAATTGTGAAACTTTCTTCGTCCTTCTAGACAAAATCCCCCTTCAGCGCAGGTTTAAGTATAAAATGAACTCATTTGAATTCTCCATGAATGATAGAAGTGTGTCTCCTGGTAGTTGATGTAGATCTCTGTTGATCACTTTTATTGACTTGGAATTTGAACTTCCTCGTCACATACTTTACATTTTATTGGCTGGTAAATTTTGGTCTCTATTAATATATTTGTTAAGTGCTGATTCAGTTGAGTACTAGGCTTCTAGGAATTCCCTAGAAATTATGTCTGGTGTTTCCTCTGTTTAAAATTTCTACATAATCACAGACAAATTGGTGTGCTTAATTATCTACATGTATTGATATGAGAGAAAATATTATTATTGTTTCCTTTAATTCCCAGAGGAACACGGGGCTTCAGCCGCACGTCTCCATTGCGTTCGGTTCTCCGCTAGAGTCTTCACCTGGCTCCAAATCCGCCCACACGCTTTCATCTCCTCTTCACATGACCTCCTCCAAGTCACCCTCACATTGACGACCGACTCGCCGCTTCCCTTTCAGGTTCCACTCGAGAGCTTGTCTAGTGATGTCACTTGATGGTTTCCTCAGAGTATGGCCAATCCATCTCCATTTCTTCTTGCCTATTTGTTGCACAATCGGTTCCTGGTCGGTTTGCTCCCAGAGATCCCTGTTGCTGATCTTTTCTGCCCATCTGAGAATATATTTCATGCTGTTTTATAGCTAATTTGTGTTCTTGGATTCAGGTTCGAAGGGAACGCCAACTTTGAAAGATGCAATATTTATTGAAATTCATACAGTTTTTTCTGTAAGTGGTATTCATTTCATCTTCTTTTTCTGTTGGATAGTTTGGTTGCACAATAACGAATGAACTCATTGTGCAGGCCTGTGTGTCATGTTATTATCCTATTGCCTATCTTGTTCAGCCTAACCATTTATTTCTGTCATGTTTACCTTTTTTAAATCCCTATCTGCATTATTAGGTTTGGCTACTGTCTTTATCTTTATATGTCCGAATCTCCTACCCATTTAGTTAATACTACGTCCTTCACCCGTGATTAGACAAACTGAAGAGTTTTCCAGTAATTATAATCCTCTTTTGTCTTTCCTACCCGATCTTCCTGATTATTAGACATTGGAATTTTAATTTAACCTTTGACATGAAATATTTGTAGAATAGTGCCACTACCTCTCTTCTGATTATTGTAATTAGTAATCTTATTAATTTGACTTTTGACTGGATATAATTCTGGAACTCCCCTACTCATTAAATATGAACACAGGGATCTAAACCCCAGTTGACGACTTCGTTGGATAGAAACTTTTCTTCATTGCAACCGTCTTCTTAATATTTCACAGATATTTTTAATATATAGTAGTGTGGTGGTGTGATACAGACAATGTGTGCTAACGGAATATGATTCGCACATATTTCAACAGTTCAGCTAGGCAGTGGCAACAGAATATGATATATCTATTTGAACATTCTATTCTGATGTTACCGACAGAATACATTTCCCATGGTTACATACTGCATTGACAAAGGAAAACTATGTATATCTGAACATTCTATCTGTCATGTGCTTTGATGCAAACCGAAATCATACACTAAGTGATTGACTAAAGAATATAAACTGTATGTATATAAATAGACGTTTGGTTAATGAAAAAGATACCTTGGTTTCCGTGTCGCGCCTTCTGTTGTTACAGTAGGAAAAATCTTCTTGTGATTTTTGATGCTGGCTTGTTGTTGATGTTATCACCCGAGTTTAAGCACGTTTTGATGAAATTGTGAGGATATCCATTCTTTTTGAAGGCGGTTAGTAGGTATGTTTCCTCCATTTTCCATTGAACACTAGAGTGCTTTAGTGTGTTTGAACTCTTTGAAACAATATCTGCATAAAGTTTCATTTGTTGATGATAGGGTTATAACTACAATAGTTGAGTATTTGTTCTGTGTGCATTGATTTTATATATATTTCTGTTTCTAAATTTTCTCTGTTGATTCTCTTGATTAAGACATTTAAAAATAGGATTTTGTTGACTAATTCTCCTTCTCTTGCAAATTTGATACCATAGTCACATATCGCAAATAAAATTCCCCCTTGTATACATCAAAGAACCAGAAACTACTGGACAGCTATTTCGTTTTAGTTTGAGGGTAATTCAAATCTCTGGAAACTAATCCAATCTTTACTGGTGTCCACGAATTTGGAATTGAGGGAAAATACTCCACGATGAAATCTGCTCGCGGTTTCGTAACATATCTATTTATAGCGAAATAACAAAAGTTTGAATTCACGCATCATTAAATTCCCTGCTCACATGGTAACTTGAAGGTCCTAGGTTGGATCCACAAAAAAGTGATAAAGCAACGACCAATTTATTTAACATTGTGAGAATTTCAACGAGTTTATACATAGCAATTTGAATATTCTTAATACGCAGAGAAAATCTGTGACATGTAGAAATGCTGAATGACACTTAATTCTGTGCAAAAGAAATGACATGATATTTGGACATTAATTCAATGCAGTAAACGGACTTTTCGAGCTCTGACCATAGTTATGATCGGATTCAATGTGCAAACTCTATCAGTCGAAAATATTTCTCATCATTTTAACCTTTAACGCGTACAGGTCTACAAGCCCGCTTTGTAACCATAAGGTGCTGGGTTCGAATCCCGGCAGGTGCATATATCATTTGTGTGCGTCAATGGAATAGCTGTAGAGTGTTCACTAAGTGTTCGCTAAGCCAGTTGTAAGGCTGGTAAAAATAATCACCACTGCTACAGAAACTTCAAGGCTTTCTCTTGAAGCCCTATGCTCCACTGGAAGCTTAAAACAATAAAAAGAATTATGGAAATTGGACGGCAACATAGTAGAAATTATGTGGAGAGGAAATGTGCTATTGAATACCTGTGCTGTTATTGGAAATGGAGTAACGATATATACAGAAGAAAGCATCGGTTACATGCAGCATGAATTTGTGTCAAGTTACATAACATATATCTAGAAAAAGGTGGCCTTCATAAATGGACACAGTCTCTACTACGACCTATATCGCCAGATAACTGAATTTAAAAATATTTTATTCCTTTACGTCCCCAGTGGAGCATAGGACTTCAAGCAGTAATTATATTTATGGGATGCGGCTGCTAGCCTCATACTTAACCTTACCTCTTTACCAATTTTTACGCAGAACTCAGCGAGGCGTTTGGAGTAAACACAGGAGTCAGACAAGAGTGCTTATTATCACCAGTGATATTCCTAATTGTGGTGGACTGGATTATGCTACAGACAGTGTAAAAAGAGAAGACAGGAATATCTTGGACCGACGTGAAGAACCTAGAAGACCTGGATTTCGAGGATGATTTATGTTTGATGTCACACAAAATCGAAGACTTACAAGCGAAAACCGACAAACTGGTCGAAGAAGCAGCAAAAACAGGACTCCAAGTGAACATAGACAAGAGGAAGGTCATAAAAATAACCAAACAACAACAACAACAACAGCAACAACACCCAGTGCCAATCGTTATCAACGGGAGGGATTTGAAAGAGGTTACTTCTTTCACTTATCTAGGGAGCATTATCTCAACTACAGGAGCAACAGACGAGGATGTCAAATCGAGAATCGGGAAGGCGACAAACACATTCATCAACCTGAAACCAATCTGGAAATCTAAGTCACTGAGCATCAACAGCAAAATTCGGATTTTCAATACAAACTTCAAGTCAGTTTTGCTTAACGGATCAGAAACTTGGCGGGTCACAAAGAATATTTCCAACAGCCTGTTGCAGACCTTTATCAACAGCTGTGTTCTTTCTATACTAAAGATCAGATGGCGGGAAAGAATCACCAACAAGAAACTATGGGAACAAACAAAACAAGAACCAATCGCTCAACAAATATGCAGGAGAAAGTGGAGATGGATTGAACACTGGCTGAGGAGGCCTCTGGGTGACATCGCGCGTCAGGCCCTCGAGTGGAACCGGAAAGTGAAGCGGTGAGTGGGAGGGTGAGATGGAGGAGATCGTGTGAAGAAGATTTGAAACAGTATGTACTAACATTGATGCAAGTGAAAAATACAGCAGAAGACAGAAGCGAGTGGAGGCGTGCAGTTGAAGCCCTATGTTCCACTAGGATCCTTAGGGAACAATAATAATAATAAATAATCATAGTTAAATGTCAAGTAGCAAAACAATTAATGTGATATATAGAATAATACTTAAGGTGTATATATTTTGGAAAGGGGTACATAATTATAGGATTAGTAGGTGAATGTAAAATGTTACATAACATGGTGTGAAATTTGATAAGATAGAATTCAATATTGTAAAAATAAAAAATAGAAATTAATAATTTTGGGCTTATATTTACAAGTGGGACAAGCGGAAACATTTCAGAGTGAGAATTGTAATAATGATAATAATAATAATCGTAGTAATAAGGGAAAGGTACAACGAATTACCAAATGAACAAAATAAGTAAATTAAAGTCTATCCCTCTAAGGCCAAGGCAGAATTAGGGATTGTACATACTTCATTTGTACACAAAGGTCTGGCTTAAAGCCTCCGCTGTGTTTAGAAGTCTGTAACGAAGAAAACGCTAAAAGATAACATGGATTCGATTGATGATCTTGAAATCATGATCACGGTTGGTAGAGTGATAGGAGTCAATCAAGTATTCTAGAATAGAGCTTCTCACACACTTCTTATCTCCCTTGTAAAACCATACTGGAATATCTCCTCGTATCCATTTGGAAAGCGTCCTTTTGCTAAGGCCAATGTGCCTTCCTCCACAAAAGCAGGTGATTTGATAGATGCACGTGGAGGAAGTCAGACAGGGGAGCTTATCTTTTACAGAGATGGAAAACAACTTGCGGCTAGTAGACGTTATTTGTCATTTTGCTGCATAGAACGTCTTACTAACTGCTTTAGAGAGACAGACGCTTTTTGAGCATATCTGAAGCTTGATCACCTTTGAATTCCAAGTTCATGAATAAGGTTTTCTTTGAAACTGAGTGGGTGACTAGTTTAGACTTGTTATCTTCCGTGTTACTGTCAATAAATCGTATCGAGTAACGGTTTCCTGCGAGCGTGACTTTTGGGAAGTCAAGTTCTAAGTCAACGCAATCAGAACTATAAATATTTCTTATCCTAAAGCAGAGCGAGTGAATTAGATGCCTATTCCTGGATATAGGCACTCAACTATAAAAACTAGTTAGTTGTTCGTTCCATGTACGTTTCCGGTGAATGGATCTTTTGAGAAAGGAATACTAAGTTCAGATTCCTCTTCTACGCTGAATTGTAAAGATGCATGGCATTTGTTGAAGGCACGCAAGACATCATCAAGAATTACGTTATTATCGCAGATAACGAAAGTGTCGTCAACTTATCTTTGATAATTGGCACAAGGATAGATGGTTTGACTAAGTTGAGAATTTTCAAACTTTGCAATAAAAAATCAGCCAGCAAAGGACCCAGTGGTGATCCCATGGCAATGCCATCTCTCTGTCTAAAAATCTCATTATTGAAGGTGAACTGAACATTCACCGTGCATCTCAATAAAAGGTCTTTGAGGTGGATTGTTGGCAAACCTATTTCTAAACTATATGAATCAATATAAACACACATATATAATCACATAAATTCACAGAGAACACCACTGAAGTAAAAATTGCACTAAAATATTTTTAGATAACACCTTTCTTATGAAGTTCATTAAACACTTTAAGAGTGTCAAACTAAGTGCTCTACAAATCCAATCATCTTATTAAATGGATGTTTACATATCCTTATCGTTCAAGGCTGATCACCAAAGTCTGATCACTAAACGAAATATCAGGTTAGCAATTCATTGAAAACTTACTTTGCAGTAAAACTCATTTTCTTGGAGAAAACAAGATGTTATCGTGTAAACCCTGACGACACCCTAATGATGACATCATATATACCACAGTGTTTACATGTGTGATCACACATATGTAGGGAGGACCAATCGATCTCTGTATTTTAGGCATACAGAACATATTCCAAAGTAGATGCCGGAACAATGAAAAACAGCGGATACAACTAATCCTGGAAATAGATGTCCAGCATCTTCTTTCTCAAAGTAATCCACAACGGGAAACTAATGGTATTCTTCGAAGTAAGGACGGGAGTAAGACAAGGCTGCCTACTATCGCAAATGGTTTTCCCGACTGCAGTAGATTGGATAACGTGACAGACAGCAGCGGACAGCGAGGAAACAGGCATTAAATGGAGCACACGCAGATAGAAAAACTTGGAGTATCTAAACATCGCCGATGATATATGCCTGATTTCCCACAAACTGGAAGATATTCAAGTGAAAAGAAACAAGTTGGCAGAAGAAGCATCAAAGATAGGCCTTTAGGTGAGCATTGAGAAAACAGAGGTAATGAAGATTCCTGGACAAGAACAACAACAACAGACAGCAACCAGCATAAATGGGAGGAACCTGAAAGAAACAACCTCCTTTACCTACCTGGGAAGCATCGTTTCAACTACAGGCGGACGGAACTGACGAGGGTATCTCATCAAGGATCAAGAAAGCAAGACAAGCCTTCATTACTCTGAAGTCTGTTTGGAGGTCGACAGCACTCAGCAAGAAGAATAAGATCCGGATTTTCAAATCCAATGTGAATTCAGTGTTAACTACGAGGCGGGTCACAGACTTGACGCCGCCTCACGAACGACTTTCCGAAAAAACTACAAACCTTCATCAACAGCTGTCTTCACTCAATGCGCAGGATCAGATGATCAGAAAAGATCAGCAACAGCGATCTCTGGGAGTGAACCAACCAGTAACCGATTGTGAAACGAATAATCAAGAAGAAATGCGCATGGATTAGCCATACTCTGAGGAAACTATCAAGTGACATCACTAGACAAGCCATTGCTCGAGTGGAACCCAAAAGGGAAGTGGCGAGTTGGTCGTCAGTGCAAGGGTGACTTGGAGGAGGTCATGTGAAGAGGAGATGAAAGCATGTGAGCAGACTTGGAGCCAGGTGAAGACTCTAGCAGAGAACCAAACGCAATGGAGACGCACGGCTGAAGCCCTATGTTCCTCTGGGAATTAAAGGAAACAATAATAATAATGTTCTTTCTCCAAGCACAGAATAGAGACGGGTGGCAAGATTGATTTCATTGATGTGTCAATCAAATACCTGGATTCGTTGAAACCCTGGTCATAGAAAGGCTTAAACCTATCTTATGAGTTCGAAAATTATTTTAATTACTCTAAAGCTGACTTGGTGATTCGGTTTTAGAACCAAGGTTTAATTTACTTAATAGCATTTTCACTATCATTTTCATTGCTCTTTCCCACCCTATCTCCTTATGTTCTATTTCCACGTCTTATTTCTGACGCTGACCTGTAAACAATTTGACATCTATTGCAATCCTTCATGCTCTGTTGGCCCCGATATAAATATACTTCTTTGACAAGTAATATATGATGAGAATGTCCAAAATGTAGTTCGCAAATACTTTAAATATCCTAGATAAATTACGACTTCTCAAAGTTTTCAGATTATTGAATTTGTATAAATTTCGGAAATAATTTCAATCGATAACCTTCAAAATGAGAGATCATTGAAAAACCAGATATTAGTGGATAGCTGTTTGGTCCTATTTTGTAACTTTCCAACGGTGAGCACCCGCCACTCCACCATGTCTTGGAATCAGGACCTTCGGGTTACGAGACCAGCCTCTTCAATCGTTCACCCAGTTGTGCTGGAATTCACTACCCCTTTCAACTCTTATTTTGTCAACTCCTGACATGCAGCATCCACTTAACCTTTACGGAGTTGTCAACAGTGGCTATGATTTCCCACTGCGACTTCAGGAAATCCATCCAGTTGCCATCAGTGAGCTGGCTATTGATATTCAGAATAAGGGTTGTTGTAGCAGTTCTGGATTAATTTATAGTTTTGTAGAGGTGCATATGGGGCTTTAAATGTTTTAGATAACAGAGTAGGTATATGATAATATCATAAATAATAGTATTTCCTGACAAATGTGCTGGTTTGAACCCCTTAATAAAATATTGTGAAATTCAAGACGTTTTTGGTAGTTAGTCATAAAAGATTTCTACAGTGTGGGTAAGGAAAAGTGTCAAGTGAGTTCAAGGTTGTAAAACCTGTCTGATGTATGACTAGTATGAAATAATATATATCAAATAGGAAGTAGTAAGACGGAAGGGAATGCTTCACCATGAACCATGTGTGAAATGAATTCGGTGAAGTCATATTTTAAGAAATGAAGTAATGTTACTAATTATAATAAAAATCGGAATATTTGGTCAGTATCTAATCTACACTAACTGAAGATTCTGAAATGCTGGAATATAGCTAGAATGAATGCAGAAAATTTTGTAATTGTGCAACTTGATGAGAAACTACCAAAGACACATAAATGCTTAAATTCTCTTCTATAACTAGCCCAGTCATCACATGATATCATTATTCATGATATAAATTCTGAACTGTGCACTAACAAAGAAGTTAAAAGGAACACTGAGTAGATCAGTTTACCGATAACCTACATGGACCCGCCAGCTGACAGACATTTACGGTTAGATACTTACATATCGCAAGCGGAACCTGATGATGTCTCTCGTGATGAAGACGCAAAAGAATCTGCAGTCCTAAGCCGACAGATGATAAGATCACGCCTCACAGACGAACGTATAAAACTCGAAACCATATCTCTTTGCCGCAGAAAAAATTATGCATGGATGTAGCATTCAAAGACAACCTTCTGGCCGACATTGAAGAAGACGATACCAGACGCGCTGAAAAGGACATACTTTGCTGCTTCATTACTTCTGGTATTCTGCTGTCACTCACTGTTACCTAATAACTCTGAAAGTAAACTACGTTTATGTGTATCTTCCATTTAACTTGAAGAACATTATCCCACTTAGCTACAGAAAAGTACCATTGAATCAATAAGGAGTGCTATAAGCGAATATATACATATATATATATATATTAATCCCTCGGCGGTCACTATGCCAGGATAGTTCATTGAAGGTTATATACACAATGGGATAAAACGTCGGAAAACTGTTCCCTTCCGTATAATTCGCATTTCAATTTCTTTAGCGATTCGGGACGAAAACCCAAATTTATATACAAAAAAATGTAAGGACTTGAGGTGATTCTAGCTGAGTTGTTCTTTCAACATTTGTTATCTCATGGGTGTTGAGTAATAGCGGTGTAATCTAGAATGTGCATTTCATCTTATTTGCGGCTTATCATCTGAATGTACTTGGAGTCTCCCAGTGAGTGTCAATATTCTTTTTGGGATTTGAACTTAGAACCCATCGTTTCAAACACTGAAAGTGTCATCCGTTAGGCTACTTCAGCCAGTATATCCACCTCTTGTGTGACAGGTTTCAAAAATCACTTGTTTAATTTAATCTTCTTTTCCCCTCAGATTCATGTTGTTAAAACGAAGTGATGGGTATCTCTTGACCTGTCGGCTTCTAGTATGGGAGTTTTGACGTTGTCTGGGGATTGTCAAATACGATAAAATGCGTATTCTGAATCTTAATACTAATCACGATCAACCAAATTATCATGATAATCCCCGGACATCTTAGAAGTAAGTTCGATAACAGATCGATATCGGTTAGAGAACTGGTGAAAACTAGAAAGCACTGGATAGCTGTTTCATCCTGCACCGAGTTTCAAACCCTAAGACGTTCAAGTCTTTGAAGCATCGCCACAAGGAGGTGGAATGCCAACAGAGATCGAAATTCGTTGTCCAGTATAATCATTTCACAGAAAATACAAGTTCGATATAGATAAATGCCTTCCATGACATAATTAAAAAAAGATGAGTTCTATACAATGGTTACCATGGTGAATTCCGATAAGGGAAGAAAAATGATATCATTCCATTTCAAATGTCCTCATCAGCTCCAAACTGCCCGAAATTACAATGGTTAGGAATAATGACCGCAACATACTTCAATGGCAGCTGAGAAAACAGTATAAAATCAACGAATCGGAAATATAAGCACTACAATTTTCGGTTGAAGTTATCATCAATTTATATGCTTTCAAGATAGTAAAGGATTTGGGGGAGAAGAAGACAGAAATAGGAAAATAGAATAAACAGTGTTAGCCTATAAGTTCACATAGTAACTCAAGACACCTATATCTCATAAGACTGAAACTTTTTCAGTGAGCTCAAATCATTAACATAGATGATTAGTGAATGTAATCTAAATTCACTTTCCAAAGAAGTGAGAAATTGATCACAATCTCTTTCCGTATGCATAAGTTCAAACACTGAATTACGTTTTCACTGTCTTATAGCAATTGTAATTTCAGATAGTTTGCAGGTGAAGACAGCTCGTGAAATCGGATGATATCACATTTTGTACTGCAAATCTGGTTTTTCTCCCTTGATAGATAAGATTTTACTTTGATAAAATAACACAGTGTTATACAGTAATATTTACTGATGACCACATTTCGAGAACAATGTATTACTGCAGCTCATAATCATATCAAGGCAGTACTCACACACACAACTTTCTTATCTCATTTATTTACATGAGTAAAAATTGATGATTAGACATTTGAATGAAATCAATATAAGATAAAGTACATTCGGAAATAATAATATTAGTGTTATCAATCAAATACAATCAAATGAGAAATAAGACGAGTGTTTTTATAGTCAAAATAAATAAATAACTTGTTAGAATATTATAATGTGAATTGAAATACAATTTTAGCATTATTTAATATCCTCTTATTTGACTGGTAATGTGATCTTCAAGATCTCTGTTATTCACGTTGAGTCACGTCTATTGCATGTGTTAAATGTAGAGACTCGATGAACCAGGCAGTACTAAGTAATCAACCACCTGTCTCTCCACCTACTTAAATTATTTTTTAGAATTTTGACTGCGTCCCACCTTGTTGTGTGGTTGTGTGTTAATGTATGCAGTGCAATTGCTTCGTGGGGACAATCATTCTAACCTTAGCTAAATTCTTATTTTCTGATGGTCTCACGACTCCTGATCTACTAGTTTGACTTACATAGCTGACTCATCTCGTGGTCATTGCAAGGCATTTTGTAAATTATATTATTTTGTCTAATTGGATCAACTGGGTCTTTTAGCCAACAGAGCTTGTCCCTGAGGGAGTTTGTAGGTTTGAATGCCACTCTGATTCCTACTTTATTAAGGATACAGTGTAGGGTCTTGGTGTTTTCTTTCTATAGCGAAAGAAAAATAGTGTATTTTGTGAAAAATGTCATCTGCTGACGAAACACTCACAGATAAACCAATGGGATCATGAATCTGAATCAAGACAAATCAATAATTTATGCAAAATGAGATAGTAATATTTCATCCTCTTCTTCTAATCAGCTTCATACAGCTAATAAACTTTAGAAATTGGTTATTCAAATTCTCTAGGGGAGCAGGTGTGTGTGTGAATATCAGGTGCCCACTTCCCAGTTCAGTATATACGTAAATTACATAAATTCTCGCATTCTGCCTATTATTCTCTATTGTTCTCCCTTAGATTTTCCCGGGCTACTGTAGAAAGACTATAACATATTACGCAGGATGTTAAAGGTTGTCAGTAGAGTAAGCAACGTGCCACTTAACCACCTTGTTAATATTCTGGTCGACAGGCACATGGACGCATGTGAAAAATGGGTCAAATCCATTTTATCTAACTCACACCACCCTCTTCATTCACAACTCTCCCCTTGCATCTCATCAGGCAAAACCAGCAGCCTATGTAGAAAACTATATGCTCGCACCAGCAAGTACAAAAACTCAACCATACCCTACTTAGCTCGTGTTCTGTGTGATAAAGAAAGCTTTAGGCGTGACACCTATAATTCATTAAATAGTCAGTAGAACAACTGGATCTCGTCTTTCCAACTCACATTTTCTTTCTGTTCCTTTTCTCTCTCTTCTTTTTCCGTTATGTGCTGCTTCGTTTCTTTCTCTCGCTTACGCCAGTAAATATGATAGCACCTACGTTTCTAACACCTTCAAACACTGTTCAACTTTTGCTTTGCTACCGACATGCCAATATGTTATTGTCATAATGAACTGAGATTTCCTTAATCTATGTGGAATTCTATTTATTCATAATGTACTAACTGGATGCAATACTGTGGTAAAAATGCTGAGAATTCCATTCTGTATCACAAATACTGTTTTGGAATAAAGCAAATTATTATTATAAGCGATTTTGCGACTTATTAGTATAATAATTGGCACTCCTCTCAATAATATGATTTAATAAAGCTTACCAGGGTAGATTAAGTGTAACTAATGACCCATAAACTGGTTTTCTACATACATGAGAATGCAGCAAAGTTTCGCAGATGCCTATCGCCACACGACATTACAATATGTGTTCCTATCAGTATGTATATACTATCATGAAAAGTCTTTTGATGTCAATCATACGATTCATTTTGGCACTGTATTTTATTTTATAAATGAAGCTGATACTTTGTCATTTGCATTTATCAAACCGGTTGGTGATATGTTTCTTAGCCCGCACCTTCAAGATGCGCATAGGTATTATTATTGTTATACTATTATTACCTTGCGTACCTTGTCAAACATAACGTTTCAACAACACATGTCGACTTTGCTCTATTTTCCGCCGCCCTCTTCAGCTGTGTCCACGACTACCCATTATGTCTCATCTCCTCCAATTCACAGGATCTCCTTATTTTCACCCTAGAACGATCCACTCATCGCTTCTAATTTAGATTCCACTCCAACGATGACCTGCATTACGGGAGACGCCATTTAGCGACTTGCTTAACGTATGCTCAATCTGTTCATCTCTATTTTCTCCTACATATATGTTGAGCAATTGGCTCCTGATCTTTGACCTAGTCTCCTTTTGATTTGAATCCTGCTGTCATGATCCTGGATGAAATTGTTTGCCGCTGCATTAGGGCTTTGGCTGGCACTGTTGACATCATGAGCTTGTGGTTGTAGTCTGAGTGACCAGATCAGTGCAGATAACTGACTCTCCAGTTGACTTTTTGGATAATCCACATCCATTCATTCTACTCATGTTGATTCGTTGGACTTCTGTGCCATATCTCTACATTTCATTAGCTACCATGGCAGCCTTCCCAGTCTCAGACATTGTATGGACTTCCCACGTCCCTATTAATCTACTAAATTCACATCGGCTGACTGACTGGCTTCTCGAAGGCTTTCACCCGCCCTCTGTGTCATTTCGCCTCTCCAGTTTCAACAAAGGCTAGGATAGTTTGAATTTTTTGTATTTGTTAAATATGTTTTTTGGGCGTTGAAGTTTCTCAAGCAGTTACATAGTTTTTGAGGTAAAGCGTCGCTAGCCACACACCCAACCCCCTCTCCTTACCCTGCTTTGGGACCGGATAGAAAACTAGCGGCTTATCAACTAAGCGAAGGCACACGTTTATCGCAAACAGCCTTGTTCAAACCTTGCATGAAACCACTAGGTCACGTATCAGACAACAAAAGTCATAAGAACAAAATTAGAGCATATGACAGGTTAGGTTCCTTACTCTTCATTATGTATACATGAACTGGTTTGTATTATGAGATATAATTTGGTCACTTGTACAATTTTTCGGATTGCAGTAGAGTGGTTTTCAACGTTTTTATGGATGTAGCTTTTTACATAAAATCTAAACATCCATTTCTGTCTGCGAAGTAATTTTATTCCTAGACATCTTTCATAGGAACTCAGAAGTCCAAAGACTTTGAACTTAACTAAGCTCTGCAAAAGCGTTGAAGTAAATTTCTTTAACATTAGTTAATTAGCCAATATTTGATTATCACCAGGTATACTGCACACTCCATTATTAGGCAGGATGAATAGAAAAGTACACGGTTACATCACTTTGTACTTTGATTGCACACTAGTAACTAGTGCAATGTGTCTAGTCCTTTCTTCAGTGCAAACTGAATTCTATCAGTCAGGTTTGCGATGTGGCCACCATTCTAGATAGCTCATGGTGCGCATTGATCTGCTGAAATTAGATGGTTGAAGGCAATCAGCCACAGGAAGCCTTGGACATAGGTTTCGTGCTAGTCGCCACTCACCAGTCAGCAAGGCGTATCTGCAACCCTGAAGGAACTCATTTCCCTTCTGAGATTGAGACTCGCGTCACCCAACTAGTGCTGCAGTCAGAGATATTACCACCGAGCTATTCGGGCTTGCGATTGACCTCCTATAGGACTGTAGTGGATACTTTGACTAGGCATGAGTTCTTTCGAAGTTGCAGATACTCTTTGTTGATGAGTGCCAGCTAGCACGAAACCTAGGTCCGAAGGCTTCCTGCCGATTGCCTCCAAACACCTTATCACTCACTTTATGTACGTTATTGGTCTACTGATAGAATGCTCGCTCGCTGATCACCACCGAAGTGTCGGAGGAAAGAGTGAATGCATGAGTTAGTCATCTTTTAACCGTTTGATTGCTACAGCTTCGATGATATGTATTATTATTTTAACTTTGTTGGGTTCCGACTGCAACCTGGAGACTCAACAGTATATCTCCACTTCATCCTAGCTTATGCAGTCCTTTTTACCTGGCTCAACAATTGCCCATAGATTCTCATCTCCTTCACATCACGATCTCCTCCATGTCACTTTTGAACTATTGCCCATCTCGTCGTTTGCCATTTCCTGTTTCACTCGAATCATGACCTGGTGCGCAACTTCATCCAACGGTCTCAGTGTACATCCGATCCATTTTATTAGTTGAGCTCCATTCAAGTTAGGTTTATTGAACCATCTTCTCTCAAAAAGTAAAAGCAAGTCGAAATTGAATCTTTCTTTATCGCATGTAAAGCTAATGTTTCTCTGTACAGTATTACGTGTACCTTGTGTATGTATCGATTCTTTGTGCTTTCCACAGATCACACTGCCAGAATCAACCTACTTCACACAGAAATACATTAGAGAAGTGTAGTCCCTGTGATCTCCCTCTTAATGCTTACATCTATTTCTGGAAAGTGCGCAAATGCATCATATTTTCTCAAACAAACTCCACCTTTTGATCTCAGTTACTCCATCCTACGTGCAATGGTGGCAAGGCGGTAGAATGCTCATCAACCACGTAAGGTGTTTGAGATTCGAACCCGGCCAACGCACTCTCAAACCTCGCTAAGCCATTAGTTAAACTGGTAAAGGGAAAAGGTTTGGCATGAGGCTAGCAAACCCCATCCCGTAAAAATAAACACCACTGCTCCTCAAAAACTTACAACCTGTAGCTTGAAGCCCTATTTTCCATTGGATACTTAAAGAAATTAAATCAATAATAATAATAGCTCCACTCAAACTAATCAAAATATGGCCAGCTTTTTAACTGAATGTCTAAATGAGCGTTAAGTGTGCAGAATTATGTCTGATTTGTTTCTCTCAACAGTATAGTCTAGATTTGAGACACGCAAATGAATGGAGACCGCTAAACACTTTTCAAATTTATTCACTCTACACTAATTTTTTCTTCAAAAATGAAAAATATTATAAAAGTTATGACGTAAATTGTAGTCAAAATTCACTTATTGTTATCTCATCCTCAATCGCGTGAATAATTAGCGAACAAAAGGCATCCTTTTTGATGACTTCATCAGGTTCTTCAGTCCTTTATTAATCAGCAATTATTGTTGTTAACAACATTGATTGAATTATTAGGATGAGTAGACTAACAGTTCAAAAGTATCTGTGGGTAATAATAGACATAAACATTATATTAAACTGATTGGTAGACAAATTAATAAACAAGAATAGGATTTGTGAATCCATAGGTCCTACAGATGTTCAGGTTAGCAATATTAGCCAGACCTATCCCTTTAAAAGGCAGAGGTTCAACGGTTTTATGCGAATTGCCATGACTTCTGATGTTCGGCGTTTTCGATGCCCAGAAGATTTTGGCTACTTATTCAGTATCTGATAGATACATGACCACCTGTTTCACCCAGGTGGTCGAATTTCACACTGCTAATAGTTTTCACTACATCTTTTGTTAGCCACACTGGTGTGTTCTCGAGAATGGGAAAATGAGTTCCTTGAGCAACAGCTGCAATGACTGGACGTAGTAGAGCTCCTGCAGAACCAGTTCAGTAATACATTGATGCATATTATCACTTACGGATGCATTTGAACCCTAATCTATTAATATTACTGATCCGATGGTGTTAATAACGATAATGTTTTAATCTTCATGGAAATATAACTATTGAACCTGATGAAGAAGTTGTCAAAAAGTGTATTTTTTCTTCACTAATCAGTCTTTTAAAACTGTGCACTTGCTTCTTGAATCTTTTCTTTCATAATGAATGAATTACAGCCGAGCTGATACACTTTCTGTTAAATAACTCCCGATTTCTCCCGATCTTCAGATTGGCTTGAAACAAAATTGATAAATTCGAATCATTGGGCTGAGACAGAATAGTTATTATAATGCAATTGAATAATACTGAAGCCCAAAACTATGCAAACGATTATATCAGTTCTTTAATGTCCTAATTTTCTGCGTTATGTTATATTTGCATATATTGGATTAGTTGCAGGATTTTATCATGAGCTGACATCAGAAACAGAACCATTGGAAAACCTGCAGAGAGTAATGGATAGCCAGCTGTTTCGTCCTAGTTTGGGACTCTTAATCAGTGCGCGCCTACCATCAAGGATGGAACTTAGGACCTTCTGGTTACAAGGCGAGTTCGTAGACCATTAGGGCACTGGGACTTGATCCAGTGGCGAACCAATGTCTTCAGCGAGTATTTATCTTCACAGTCGACCTGTTGCACTCTACTGGTCATGACTTCCCACTAGAACCCGACGTTTTTGTGATCGAACCTCGGTGGGTGAGTACTGCTGAAGAGTCCCAAACAAGGACGAATAAGCTGGCTGTTTAGTACTCCCTGGCAGATTTTTCAAGTGTTCTGTAATCTAGGTCAGCTCATGATGAAATCCTGCAACCAATCAATCCAATCCCTACAAACTAATACTTGAATAAAAAGCAATTAGTTCGCACCGTCTCTATCGTTATTTGTGTGATTTCTAGGAGCCAGAGGTGGTGTGAAATTAGTATTAGTATTCAATCTTCAGACAAGTTGCTTATCACTTCCTGTATCGAAACGAAGTTATAGTATTATATATGTATATATATATATATATATAATCACCCAGATGATCTGAAGCAACCACAGAAAGTGACTGTAATTTCTGTGTATCTCTGTGTAAGCGCCGGTTATCAGTTACAAATGCATACGAGTTAACATCACGAGAGATGAGCTCATGCAGCAACGGAGCTGAGGGGAGACCCCACAGATTCCAGACAGACGAAAGAAGAGTAATCTCATGATACTTTTAGAACCTCGAACTCAAATTAAGCATGCTTACACCAGAACGATTTTGATAATGAAGTTAAAAAAATAAGTAGGAATGTTGTTAAGTCACCGGTAAACAGCCTTTACAATTATGGATACAGACAACCTTGATATGGCTGTTTAAATGATAAATAGTATCTAAATTTAACAAGACGCCAACATGATAAACGGGTTTGAGGAGCCTTTTGGTAAATTTCATGAAGCTTACTGGTGTCGGTTTAGTAGTAGAATGATAGTCCACCACGCATGTGATCAACGTTTTGATTCTTAGCTAACGCACTTTTAAGCTTCGCTTAATTTACTAATCGATAAGAAGTCTTGAATGGAAAGAAAATTAACATTGATCATACACATTTGAAGATTTACACGTAAATGCCAACAAACCAGTAGAAGACACGGGCAGAGAGGACAGAACTTCAAGTGAAAATAGGAAAAATGGGGGTGATTAAGATAACAAACCAACAATGCAAGCAAGTACCAATCACTTTCAAGGGAATAACATTAAAGGAGTTTACTCCCTTCATTTTTGCATCTGGGTATTACTTATAGGCACGCCGCACAGGTAAGAATTTCAAAACGAGTATCAGGAAGTCAAAGAAGACCCTCATCACATTGAAATTAGTTTGCAAATCTGCTTAACTCCGCACTAGGAACAAAACTCGAATGTTCAATACCAACGTTTAGGCAGTTAGTGCTTGTACATAAGGTCAGGAAATTGTTGTGAGCGTTATTAGAGACATTTCCAACAACTGGTTGCAGACTTTGATCATCATATGTCTTCACTGGCCGCACAATGAAGACCAGATGGCTGACCGGAAGGAATCAGAAACAGAAATTTTTGGGAATGAGCGAAACAAAGACCAGTTGCTGAATTAATATCCCAAAGCAAATGAAGATAGGATGGGATATACCCTGAGGAGACCACCGGGTGACACCGCACTCCAGGCCATCGATCGAGTGGGACCCCAATAAAAAATTGCGGCTGAGGCGTCTTAGGGAGAAGTGGAGAAGATCGCTCTAGGAGGAGATGACAGCCTACAGGCTTTCGTGAAGCAAGCTAAATAGGACTGCAGAAAATAAGACAACATGAAGATATTTTGCTGAAGCCCTGTGTGCCCCTCAGAACCCAAACGAATGTTGTATTATGTTATCGAACTCAAAAAATCAGACCCAGTGGACCCAATCGAACAAAATAATATAATTTACAAAAAACCATGCAATAAGTACGAGTTAGATCAATTACACAGGTCAAACTAGTAGACCAGGAATAGTCAGATTGCCTTTCAGAACATAAGAATTTAGCTAAGGTTAGAATAAGTGACCCTAAGAAGTTAAGTAATTTAGAGAAAAACTCAGCGATCCCACTGCATGCATTAACACACAACCACACAATAGCATGGTGGAAGATGGCTAAAATTCTATAAAGTAGTATAGATAGGTGGAGAGCGAGAGAGATTGATTACTGAATCCTGCCTGGGTCATCGAGTCTCCCTACACCCAAGACATGCAACAGAAATGACTCAATGCAAATAGCAGAGATATGGAAGATATTATTACCACCAGTCAGTCAAATCAGAGGAGGATAATAAATAATGTCAAAATTATATTTCAATTCACGTACATCACAACATTCTAACCAGTTACTTATTATGACTATAAAAACACTCGTCATATTTCCCATCTGATTGAAATTGATTGATAACACTAATCTTATTATTCCTGAATGTACATTATCCCATGTTGATTTTCATTCAAATATCTAATCAATTCCACACATGTATATAAATGAAGGAAAGAAGTTGCGTGAGTAGCTTGATACGATTAAGAGTGGCAACACTTTGTGCTCGAAACGTCAGCAGTTAATATTACTGTATAACACTGTGTGATTTATCAAAATAAAATCTTATCTATAATGAAGTTATACTCTACCACATTGCCCAAGTTTTATACTTACATCAAAAAATCAGTCTTCTTGTCAATCATATTTCTCTATGAGGCGAATGATCCTAATGTTCGGCCTTCAATGGCAACTTCAATGACTGCTCTCCATTTTAAACCATAAAACCAGGCTATAAATTTTATGACCTACTATAAAACAGACAGATAATAAATTACTGAACATCATTTTCTGTAGAATATGAAAAAGTTTGAGTTAAAAAGCGCACCAGTTTCTTGAAAACAAACAAAACGAAAAAAGAAATTTTGCGGGGAAAAATAATTCAGTCAAAATGTATCGCTCATTTTTCATCTTTCTTTTTCAATCCCCTAATTTTTGTCTAAAACTTACTTATCTTTTTGATTGATCATTTTGACGTGTGGGCGTGCGCGCGCGCGTTTAACAAACGAGGATGGTGAGGTTCCTGATTTTCTCTCCACCGAACTCCTGTCAATTCACCTTGATATTCGTCTTAAAACAAAACGAATGAAAAAAGAAAATAACAATGTCCAGTAGAGGTGCTTTGTTAACTGTTAACTGGGAGTTCCTTTTTTGATGGAATTTTCCTTTTCAAATTCAGACTAGAAAATTAATTTCTCTGAATGTCCGATTAAAGAAAAGTCAGGTGAGAGAGTGAGAAAAATAATAAATGCCAAAAAGACGTTGGATTGATGTGAAGTAATCATGATGAATCGCGTCAGTGTCATGCAGCTTTCCTTGAGTTATTTTTTTCATTCATTTTAGGCTAGTTGGACATTCATTCATTTTGTAGTTCGAAATTTACTTCTTCAAAATGGATTAGATAATTTCGAACACTTTTTCAAGAAGTAAATGTTTGCCTCAAAAATGTTTACGGAAAGGCCGAAATCCAAGTTTGTCGTCCTGAACGAAGAGAAACTTGTCTACGCAGTCTTCTCTGTAGCTTGCAATAAGTTCTGGAGAAATTCCCACATTATCGCAAATACACATCTCAGCTTGATAGATTCTGTGATACTATTAGACTATAATAACTGAAGAGTGGAATCCTTCGAAGGGAAGACGGGAGTAAGACAAGGTCGTCTACTGTCTCTAATGATTTTCCTGATTGCGGAAGACTGGATAATGTGACAGACAGCGGCGGGCAACAAGGAGACAGGCATGAAATGGAAACACACAAAATACTTGGAGGATATGGATTTCACCGATGACATATGTCTGATTTCCCACAAACTGGAAAATATGTAAGCGAAAAGCAACAAGTTGGCGACAGAAGAAGCATCAAAGATAAAACTTCAGGTGGACGTAGATAAGATAGAGGTGATGATGAAGATTCCTGGCCAACAGCAACAGCAACAACAACAGACAACACTCAACATAATTGGAAGGAATCTGAAGAAAATAACCTTCTTTGCCTACCTACCTACCTGAGAAGCATAGTTTAAACTACAGACAGACTGAACTGATGAGGATATCATCAAACTGAGGACTGAGAAAGCAAAGAAATCTTTCAATAATCTCAAGTATGTGTGGGGATGAACAGCAGTCTGCATGAAAATGGGAATAAGATCCCTATTTTCAGTTCCAATGTGAAGTTAGTGCTACTTACGATACGTACAGATCAGAGACTTGACGCCACGCCACGTCACGAAGGACACTTCGAACAAACTAAAGACCTTCATCAACAGCTGTCTTTGCTCAGTACTACTCAAGATCAGATGGCTGGCCAAAAAAGATCAGCAACATGGAGAGATCTCTGGGAGCGAACGAAGCCAGCAGGAACCAACTGTGCAACAAATATGCAGGAAGGACTGAAGGTGGATTGGTTGTACTCTGAGAAAACAAACCATCATCAAGTGAGTGACATTACACAACAGGCCATCCCTCGAGTGGAACCCGAACAGGAAGCGGCGAGTTGGTCGTCAATGCGAGAGTGACATGGAGGAGGTCATAAGAAGAGAGAAGATGAAAGAATAAGGATAGACTTGGGGTTAGGTGATGAAAACGTTGGGTGTTAGATATTTAGAATGTCTGCCCGAGGGTTGCCTTTAAATACCACATTCGTGTATACGATATTCTTCGGCACAGAGATGAGTTGTTCTTACTTACGCTTATGAGACTGTTGATTGATTTCACACGCCAGGCTGTCAAATAGGAAGCCGTGAATTTTGGCAAAGATCAGAGTTTTCCAATGGTTGGTTTGTGAGGATTAGATTTGTTTTTACCAGTTGATCATGAATTGATGTCAGTTAGAGAACCACTGAAAACCAGGCAGCACCGGATAGCTGTTTAATCCTAGTTTGGGACTCTTTATCAGTATGCACCAACTGAGTTTGAACCCAGGACCTTCCGATTACAAGGCAAGCTCGTATACCATTCAGCCACTGGGACCCGATTCTATCTCCCACCCATTAATTTTATCTTCTACCAATTCTTGATTTAGCGTGACCACCAACCAATGTCATTGGTGAGGCATCCATCCTACTTCCTACATGATGGAGTTTCCTGGAGTGCTAGTGAGAAGTCGTTACCAGTGCGGTCCATCCAGTCAAGTGCGTGATGACATTGGTTAGGGTCGCGCTAAATCACGAATTCACAGAAGTCAGAATTCATGGGCCATTGGATCGGCTACCAGTGGCCGAATGGTATAGAAGCTTGCCTTGAAACTGGAAGGTTCTGGGTTCGAACCCCGCTGTGGTGGGTGCGTACTTCGGATGAGTCCTTTGTGGTTTTCAATAGTTCTCTAACTTATATCAATCCATGATCAACTCATAAAAAATAGATCTGAGTGGTGCAAGGAGTAAATAGTGCGGGAAAAGAAATCGAGCTAATGAGCAGTTGTGGTGCCAGTTGAAAATGATCAACTCGGAAAGCCAGTTTTCCCAAACAAGACTCAAGAAATTAACAACATCAACAATGATAGCAAAGTAGTACACGTTTTTTTACAATAAACTCCGAACTAACAACTCCACAGTAGCATAAACTTTTGTTTAAATAAAACACCAAAATTGCATTGACCAGTAGGCTGTATGTCTGTGAATAAAAAACGAAACTATGAATTTTAACATAAATGGGAAGAATGTAAAAAGAAAAATAATCCCGGAAGTCACGTTAAACGAAATAAAATTGTGAATAGCAAGAAAACAGACAAGAATAGCACAGCCTCCTTCTCTTTTTTTTCTCCAGTCTATATGCAGTCTGTAACAATAAACAGTTGGTCAAATTTAAGGTTAATTCTTAGAATGCGCTACACTTTTTGTCTTCAACTATTTCTCCGTTAATTAAAATTGCATTATGTCAATCTACTCGTAACTAACGAAAGGTGAACTGAAGTATTTAGTGACTGTTTATCAAGTTATGGTTATTATTTTCGCTGTTAACGAAATGTACATAGATGGTTTTTGTTAAGAAATTCTAAAGAAGAATACTATTTTTGTTTTAACTAATACGGGTAATTGAACTTTAAAGTATTTCCCATCTGTGATTTGTTGTAAATGTGATGAATATTCTGTGATATTCATCATTCGATACCGTGAATAACCTAGTTATACTGTCTCTGACTACATGAATCGAACTGAGGCGGGTTCTAGTCCTAGTGAAGACAAAAGTTCCTGATAGTGTCAGTGGTTTCCTTGCAGAATGACCTCCAGCCACACACATGTCCTTGTTCGATTCCCGGACAATGCACTCCTACACCTCTCCTATTTCGCTAACCAGTAGTAAGCCCGGTGAGGCCTGATGTTTAAACTCACACCTCTTAAAACCGGTAGCGAAACTCTGAATGCAAACGAATGGAAAAAAAATATGAAGAACACAAATGAAACAGTTAGCGTTTCCTGTAATAATCAGAGAAACTTCTGCTAAAATTAAGTTGACGTAAGTTCACAGATAAGTTTTCCGAATGACTACAAATAACTGTCGATTGACGCAGAAGTTATGGTGTTAAATGAGGTGGTATTATTACTAATGAGAATGAGTGTCTATAGGCAATTGCTGAGGCAATCGGAATTGCTCAAACCGAATCTATGTGTGCAGAAAGAGACAGTGGTGAGTAATGCGATAACTTGGAAATAATAAAGCGTACAAATTTCCCTATGGCATCTCCTGTCCTGTTTAGAAACCTTGATTTTTCCTCTAAATATGACTCATAGTGATTCCCTTCTTTTTGTCTGTTTTATAGAAAAAGTGTTTTTCTGTGATTGCGCAACCGAATATTTTTCATTCTGCTTCTGCTTAAGCTCTGTTTCTACCCACAAAGCATGTTTTTAACTCTGTCATTTTGTTTCCAGTCTTAGTCATGAAATATTTCCATAAATAGTCTGCCGTTTTCACCCTCAATTATTTAACAACCCACATCATACCTGACCAATGCTACTCTTAGTTCCAATCAATTCCTTATCATTGTTAAAAGGTTTGTTCAGATTCTTAATTCAGGTTGTAACCAGTTGAGGAGAATCCACGAAATAATAAAAATTCAGCTTAGATTATCCTAGTACATTTGTTGTCCTCGCTTCATTCAAATTTATTAGTGGGAAGAATTGTATGAAGAAATATTTTCATTTAAATTTATTCCCTTGGGTCTTGAGTGGAACACAGGGCTTCAACAACACATCTCCAATTTATCCCATTTGCCGCAGTCCTCTTTAACCGACCCCACAAATTCTCGTAGACTCTCGTCTCCTCTTCACACAACCTCTTACTTGTCGCCATCGAAGTGACATCCAACTCGCCGTTTCCCACTCGGTTTTTACTCAAGTGATGGCATGGCGCACGATGTCATCTGACAGTCCCCCAGGTGTATACCCAATCCACCTCCATTTTATCCATCATATTTGTTGAGCAATGGGTTCTTGATTGATTGGTTGATTACCGGAGTTTCTTTTTGGTAATTTTTTCTGGCTGTTTGATTTTCATTGTGGAGCCAGAGAAGGAGGCAGCTATTGATAAAAGTCTGAGATAGCCTGTTGGAAATGCTTTCCGTGACGCTCTGACCAAGTTTCTGACCCGCATAAAATAACTGATTCAACATTATTGTTGAAAACACGTATCTTATTCTTTGGGCTAAGTGCAGCAGACTTGCAAACTGATTTGAGAATGACATTCTCACCCGTGCCACTGCCTGTGGTTGAAACAATGCTTCCTAGATAAGTGAAGGAGGTCACCTCTGTCAAATTGCAATAAGAGAAGACAAAGGCCAGGCAACAGATTGTCCATTGAGAAAATCAAGAGATATTTATAGATTTTTATGTACATTACTATTAGCGTTATTGTTAGCAGAGAAGCAACGTCTGGTGGTTGGTTGTTTCCTTGCTGAAGGTTATTCTGTCATCTCTCTGTGGCTGTTTCCTAGACAGTCCGGTGATATATCTGCGAATCGTATTTGCACACGTTAAGTCTGCTGTGATTGGTTGCTGAGTTCATCAAGGTTGTGCTTTCTTATTGTTTCTTGTTATGCCCACGATTTGGGACGTAAACACTGAAGTAAACGGTTGTCTACAATTTCGGCTAGCAGACAGCTCCCACCACAAAATTACTTCCATTGATAGTGATTGGTGATGGTGATGTTGCTGGTTGGTTATCTTCATCGATTGAGTTTCCTATGTGTTCACTTGATGTCCTTTCATCACCACCTGTCTCTCCTGCTAACTTCTTAGTTTTCTCCTGTAAGTCTTCAAATTTATATGACATCACATATAAACCGTCCACAAACTCACGATTTTACTAGAATCCACCCATCGGTTCAACGTATTCTTGCTTCTTGCTCCCCACAGTCTCCTGCTAAATCCAGTTCACCACAAATAGGAATATCTCTGTAGTATCGTCTCTAGCTGCAGCGCTGAATGACAGTGATTTCATATTTCACAGAGAACATCAGATCCAGGTCGGCGTGTCAATCTCATTTTAGCACAATCGCTAGTCACTTACCTTACCTGACTGACAGAATTCAATGATCATTAACACCACGCACTAGATATGTGACATTGGTAATGTTTCAGTGACCAATACAAGAACGATACTCCCTCTCATTACATAACTGATGTGTTCAGGCTGTCACCTTCCAGACTGCGAAACATCTCTCAATATTCCTCTCCCCAACAAATCTTATTCTAATTACTAGTGGATCATATAATGATGACATAATTTCAACATTACCAAAAAAACAAAGTCAGTAAATGAATTGTATTCGCAATGATAAATTAAATGATTATATGTATACTCTATTAAGTCTAAATGACATTTGTGAAAAAAAGGCGAAAGAAACTGTCTACATCTGTTTGTCTTTTGTCTGTTTGCTATTTAGTTTTGACGTTTTGATTTAGGAGGGAAGGGGGAGACTGTCTTCTTCTTCATCCTCTTCTTTACTAATCCACTTAAGTCATTTCCTGTTTTCCACTAATTGTCTGAATTTCTTCAGGATTTCAGGCTTCAGCAAATAATCCTCAGCCATATTACACCAATTCAGGTACACAGATATAAGTGAAGGATTACGGAAATATTTATGTGTATACATCTGTTAGCGTACAATGAGTGAGTATATATGTATAGATATTTAAGGCCTACTTTAGACTCATTATACATATGTCTATAAGATAACAGTGTTACTGATGAATGACTCTATCCATGATTTCTTACGCAAAATATTTTTTTTCATTTTCTATGTAAGTCTATCTGCTCTGATGATTTCTATCAAGGGAGGAGGGGAAGGTTTTACAAAACAAAACAAAACAAAAAACAGAAAAATAGACTTCGAATTGCAATGAAATGTCAGTTTTAGGATTAAGCAAGGAAGAGTCAGTACAAGCCGTCAAAAAAGTTAAAAAAATTTGCATTTTTATGATGCACTGTGAAGTACAAAAACAGAGAGAGAGAGAGTGGAAAATTATCTATGCATTAATCTTCATCATAGACAATCTCTAATTCTCACTCTTGGTTCTTTTTTGCTCTCTCTGTTCTCACTCTCCGTTTTACAGACTAATCGTCATTAATCTCAACAAGAACAGCAGCAACAACAAGAATTTAATGAGATGGAGTTCTTCTTCACTTGTCTTCATTTTTTGAGTAATTTGTCTAAATATTTAGGGTGAATTATGTTTGGTAATCAGGTGGAGCAAAAAAGAGTACCACTGTAAGGAAGTTCGTCTTAGTGCGTCTTAGTAGGCATTTTGATGAATTCTGGTCGGAGGACAATTTCAGCTTGGCTTAACTGCAGTGAAGATTTAGGAAATACTAAGACGGATACAAAGACGAACAAGAGAAAGGGACGCTGAGTTCAACTTACACAGCACTAGACAAAGAAATGAAGAAGAGTGCCAGGTAAGACAAAAGACAATTCTACGACAATCTGGCCACTAAAACTGAGAAGGCAGCAGGCAAAAAGGACCTCAAGATATTATACCAGATAACCAAGTCTCTATCCGGGAGGAGATCAACACAAGTGAAACCTACAAAAGACAGCTGAAGGAAACCCAATTGCCAAGAAAGAAAGACAGATTAAATAATGGATGGATCACTTCAAAGGACTCTTGAACCGACCACCACCTACAACACGTCCAGAAATACCAACAACAGCACGTACACAACTGCAAGTTGACACCAATCCTCCAACGAAAGCTGAAGTCTTGAATGCAATCAGGCTTCTGAAAGCTGGACAAGCAGCTGTACGAGATGGAATACCCACTGGAGCACTGAAAGCGGACCTAGAGACGACAGCAGATATGCTGACTCCATTATTGCAAAAGGTCTGAAAGGAGGGAAAGGTGCCTACTGACTGGAGGAAAGGTTACCTCGTGAAACTACCAAGGATGGGCGACTTAGGACTCTGCAAGAACTGGCGAGGAATCATGCTCCTGTCGACGCCAAGTAAAATTCTGAGTCGCATCAGCCTGGAGAGAATCAAGGACGCACTGGATACAGAACTCCGACCAGAACAAGCTGGATTCAGGAAAGGCAAATCATGTTCTGACCAAATTGCAACTCTACACATCATCATTCAACAAAGCGTGGAATGGCAATCAAACCTCTACCTCAACTTTATAGACTTTGAGAAGGCCTTCGACAGCGTTGACCGCGAAGTAATTTGGAAACTACTCGAGTACTACGGCGTACTCCAAATATTCATCAACCTTATTCAACAGCTGTACGACAACGGCACATGTCAAGTGATCCACAACGGAAAACTCAGCGAGGCGTTTCGAGTAAACACAGGAGTCAGACAAGGGTGCTTATTATCACCAATGATATTCCTAATTGTGGTGGACTGGATTATGCGTCAGACAGTGGGAAACAAGAAGACAGCGATATCCTGGACCGACGTGAAGAACATAGAAGACCTGGATTTCGCGCGTGGATGATTTGTGTTTGATGTCACGCGAAATCGAAGACTTAAAAAAACCGACAAACTGGTCAAAGAAGCAGCAAAGACAGGATTCCAGGAGAACATAGACAAGACGGAGGTTATGAAAATAACCAACCAACAACAACGGCAGCAGCAACATCCAGCGCCAATCACCATCAATGGAAGGGATTTGAAAGAGGTTACTTCATTCACTTATCTAGGGAGCACTGTCTCAACCACAGGAGGAACGGACGAGGATGTCAAATCGAGAATCGGGAAGGCGAGAAACACATTCATCAACCTGAAACCAATCTGGAAATCTTCGTCACTCAGCATCAACAACAAAATTCGGACTTTCAATACAAACGTCAAGTCACTTCTTCTATACTGATCAGAAACTTGGTGGGTCACAAAGAATATTTTCAACAGGTTGCAGACCTTTATCAACAACTGTCTTCGCTCTGTACTGAAGATCAGATGGCCGGAAAGAATCACCAACAAGAAACTATGGGAACAAACAAAAAAAGAACCAATCGCTCAACAAATATGCAGGAGAAAGTGGAGATGGATTGGACACTCGCTGAGAAGGCCACGGAGTGACATCGCGCATCCGGCCATAGAGTGGAACCTGAAAAAGAATCAGCTAGTGGGACGTCCAATCGTGACATGGAGGAGATTGTGTAAAGAAGAGTTGAATCAGTATGGACTAACACGAATGCAAGTGAAAAGTACAGCAGAAGACAGAAGCAAGTGGAGACGTGTAGTTGAAGCCCTATGTTCCACTAGGAACTCAGGGGAACAATAATAATAAGTCTTGAATTCCGATTTTCTGTCTTCTACATTTTGTCAGCATCAAATACTTCCATTTGGTAGATTTTGTATTAAAGCAATAAAAATACGGTTATTACTACTATTATTAGTAGTAGTTTGTCGAATTCCGAAGAGGAAATAGTACTTCACCCGCAAACCTGTATTTCACTCTCACTTATGCAATCATTTTCATCTGGTTCCACGACTGCCCATAAGCCTTCATTTCTCCCTCTTGCTCATCCTACTCACATGATCTCCTCCATATCATCCAAGAACTATGCCGAGGTCGTCATTTTCCATTCGATTTCTGCTTAGAGATCACCCGATGATCTCCTGAGTGTATGTCGAATACCTTCTTCATTTCCTTCTGCGTATATGTTGGGTGATAGGTATGCTGTCTGAGTTCCTTGTTGCTTAGGTTTTTCTGGCTTGTCATTTGATCTTCAAGAAGGAGTGAATTCAGGTGTTGGTGAAATTCTGTAGTAGGTATTTTGAAGTAGATTCGGATGAGCGCCTTTCCAATTTATAAATAGAAGCATTTACTTCATAAAATTTAATGTTGAAAATCAGTCCTGACTACTGTTTTATTCTTGTGGAAAATCCCTATCCAGACATTAATGAAAACAAAACACGTGTAGTTCAGCGAAGAGTCTCTTTTCGGCGAATTCACTTTACTTAGCTGTACAATCACAATTATATATGTGTTATTTTGCATGTATGTGTACATTAAGTTTGTCAAACAAATATACAACTCATTATGGTTATTCTAACTAAACAGGTGAAGAGTGCTAATTAGAGTTACGTAATACAAAATCGGTCGAGAAAATTAGGTGTTTATGTAATTAGGGTAGTAACATAGGTGATGAGTTAACACAAACAGTTGTTAAAAGAAGTTATGTTATAATATGAATAGTTTGATGACTGAGTTTTACTCAGGATAAAAAAAGGAACAAAGCAGAGAATACGAGATTGCGTAAGAGTTCTAAATGAATACAAGAATTATAAGAAATTGAAGAATTATAAACAATTAAAGTAACAGGCAGACAAACAAAATTGAGTCATCAAAAATTAACAAAGTTGTTACCATGACAGTAGAAGCGGTTAAGTAATTCTCTTTTGTATGCACAGCTCCGGGTTTTCTGTCTAAATGGTCCAAGCTGCAGCAGTAAAAAGAAGACAAAACCGTATTGCTTTTCATAGGTTATTCTTGACTCTTTGAAGGAGGCGTTTGTTGAAATAGAATGATCAGTGTTAACCAGGTTTTCAATTATCGCACTTCTTATTGCACCACTATTGCCTATTCGCAACCATGCTGGATAGTGTTCTTGAATACTTTTGGACATGGTGCGCGTCGAACGACCGATGTACATGGCTTCACAGCAGCATTTGAACTGATATATGCACATAGAAGTGGTCAGATGCGTGATCTTGCCTTTGAGGCTTCTGTAGATCAGTGGGCGACTGGAGAATACTATTCTTAGCGTTGCCGGAAAGAATATTCTTCTCAGAGATGATGTGATCCTTCTCTTGAGAATATCGCTTGTTAAATCTTCCTTGAAATTCAAGTTCATGTAAAGTTTCTTTTTAGGCGTAAGTGAAGTTTCATTTCTCCAAATTCTTGGTTTCATATTTTTGTCAATGATTCTTATTGGGTATCCATTTTGGATGAAGATCTCTCTCAAAATATCTAATTCTGCTTCTAGAACATCAGAAATACAGATACATTTAATGTTTGCATGCTGCTGAAAAGCCTAATACTATGACGTAACGGCCGTGGGATGCCCACCCTTAAATTTCAATAATTGTATAGCTGATTTCCCTCCGTGATCTACCTGGAAATCAATGATATTCCTGTAAACTAACATTTAGAAGTAATTAGTATTATTCCCTATGGTTCCAAGTAAAACGCTGGCCATCAAAGACACATCTTCATTTTTTCTTTTTCTCTATAGTCATTTTCAGCTGGCCGTAAGATTACCAAAGGTTTCTATCACCTCTCCGCATAGTTGCCACGTCAATCAACGACAGACACACAAAACTCGTCGTTCCGCACTTGAGTTCCACTTGACGGTATGGCGGGCGATGTCACCCGATAGTTTTTACAGTGTTTGTCCAATCTATTCCCATTTTCTTCGAAACATTTTAGGCGATAAGCCCTTGATTGATTAACCCACAGAGTCCCTTGCTGCCGATTCTTTCTGGTCTTCTCATCTTCAATAGGGAGAGAAGGCGGCTGATAATAAAAGACTTCAGTACCCTTTTGGAAATTCTTTACGTGACTCACATGCCAGGTTTCTCATCCAAACAGATGAAGTGACTTAACACTGGTGCTGAAAATCCGAATTTCGTTGTTAAGGGCTACCCAAAATCTGCCGCATGAACCATTCCACCACGATTAGAAATACCATCATTGACAGTAGGCTACCTTATTCCACTCCTTTTTCCACATCAAAGGTTTTGCTGACTTTTCCTTTGTCCATCACATGATATGTGGCATTGTCGTATGGCTCTTAAATGAGGTTAATAAAAACTTGTGCACTGCGCACTGTAGTGTTGAAGTAGTTTCCAAATTAGTTCTCAGTCAGCGCTATCGAGAATCTTTATGATGTCTTTGAAATTGAAGTAAAGGTTTGACTGCCATTTATGTTTTGTTTGATGACGACTAGTGGAATTTCAATTTGAACAGCACATGATTTGCCTTTCCTGAGTCCAGCTGGTTCAGGTGAGTGAAAGAAGACAATGAACAATTCGAAACTTAACTATCCAGCTGACAGAACAATGAAACACTATCAAATGCACACACATATTTGCTACAAATACTACCAATATTCACTCCAAACTTTCTCTTTACATTCAATAAAAGATTGAAATAAAATTGTTGATTACAGATTATTAATTGAATTTTCTTAGTCTCTCCAATTCATTAACTTCACCTCTTTTTATTACTAATAATAACAAGAGCAATGAGTTTTCCTTGAGAAGGAAAAAATATCATTCTGCAATTTTATAGCAAAAGTAATTACAGGTTCTTCTATCATTCTTATCACATGTTATTTCCAAAACATTTTATCGCGTATACATATATATATATGCGATTGGTTTTGTATTAAAAAGCCCGGGAACATTTGTATTTATATGAGCCGCATGAATGAATATTTTTTAAACAAATGTTTGCTAGGTAATTAAAAACATGTGAGATTTTCTGATAAAACTTGATTCGTGAAATATACAGGCAAAAATATATGAGAGCTGACATAGGTTAGAGGATCATTGAGAAACTGTCAGTTGTTTTGTTCTAGTTTGGGACTCTCCATCGGAACATACCCGCCAGAGTTCGAACACAAGACTTTCCGGTTACAAGGCAAGCTCGTGGACCATAAAGCCATTGATCAATGAATTCCAGTTTCTACCAATTCGTGATATAACGCGACCACCAGCCACTGTCAACCGTGGCGTATATTTCTCCTTGCATCCGACCTGAACTAATAGTTTACGAGCTCACTTTGTAGCCAGAAGGGCTAGAACCTCGGGGGTTCCTACCGATTAAGAGTGCTAAACTAGGACAAAACAGCTGTCCAGTACCCTCAGGTTTTCTAATGGTCTTCTAACCAATGTCAATTCAGGGTGAAATCGTGAAAAAAAAGGAAATATGTTAGGAGTTTTTGTTGCCAACATTGAAATGATTCTGTTTTAAGGGATGATGGTTTAGAAGTTATCTTCTTATACCAGTCAGGGCCGGGAACAAATATTTATCTATAAATCAATGTAGAGACTACTAAGTTATACATCTACTGTGTTTCACTTTGAAAGTGTAATTTTAAGATGCGAAATACTGTAAAATATTATGTCACACTTGCTCGTATTTATAAATTCAATTATTAGTCATATTTATAATTTGTAAACTAGTAAGTTCAACTTAGGTTTTCCGAAGGTTGATTACACCGAAATGTGTGGCCACTGTTGACAAGTCGTCTCATATTATGGACACTTCGACTGATTCTTTTGCACATGAGGTTGCTTTCATGAAGTTAAGGCTTTGGACTTTGAAACAATGGGTACTTGGTTGAAGTCTCACTCAATGGGTATGTCAGGTACATTCAAATAAAGAACCCCAAATAGAATAAATTGCGCATTCTGGAGGTAAATGTTAGTCATCAATCACCAAATTGCTAGAAAGTATGATGTTTAAGAACACACTTACTGGTCTGCTTGGCAATATCTGGCCAGCAATTGCAACTGCTCAGCAGTTCGCTGAGTCAATGTGCGCTTTCGCTGAAGAGCTTGGTACCAAACAAGATCATTTCAATTTGCTTCCAGTGGTTTCCAACCCGTACTAAATGCTATCATATAGTTCCGTATATTGACTGTGGTTAATGCTGTGTGTGCGTCGGTGGCATAGTGGTTAGGACGCTCACCGACCATGCACATGGTCAGGGGTTCGATCCCCGGCCGGCGCACTCCTTTACCTCGCTAAGCCAGAAATAATGCTGGTGAAGAGGAAAGGTTGGACATGAGGCTAGCAACCCCATCCTGTAAAGTAAACACTGCTACAGAAACTTCAAGCCAATAGCTTGAAGCCGTTTGTTCCACTGGAGAACGTGAGAGTAAAAGAAGAAATGCTGTGTGTGATTACATTCGTTCTCTCTGGATCGACCATATGCACTTAGCTCGAATCACTCCATTTTAGAGGTTGTACACAGCTGCGCAGTCTTTAATGTTTCTATACACTGAAGTTGAAAGTCGATAGTAATTACTTTTTTATTCTTAAAACGAACAGAAATATCGTATCCATATATATCAGTCTGACATCAGTGATGGACATTAGTCAAACCGGGGTAAGATTTAGAATCACCATATCTCATCAGACAGAAGATTCTGCTCCTATATGTGACTTTTCACTCTAAACAAGCAACTATTCATCTCTGAATCAAGAGGGAATTATCGCTGCCATGTTTGGAAATTTCAATAAACGATGCTGAGCAGCTGCTTACTAGAAATGTTTATCTTTCCAGAGTCATTCATGGTCCACCCCTTTTGTACCAAACTAAAGCATGCAGAAGGAATGTGTCCAGCGTCTTTTCTCTTCTTGATCTTATTTCATTTATGCAAAGTTTAATTATTAGTTAAAATACTTTTTTCAAAGATCCTTTTACTTCATTCACACTGCTCGACTCTTAAGTAATAACCCTGTTTTGTTTTTTATCAGTGCTCATTTTGATAATAATTAATCCCCTGAGCAAATTGGCATTGCTACAAAATATAACTAAACTGCAACATTTGTGAAAATGGTATATACAGGTATATGAAGGTGGGTAAGCGATTATCTAACTATGTGGAAGAATTGACCATAAGTGATTAGAAACTATAGCAGTACTTTTAATCTGAGAACGTAAAATGTGTATCTTTTGCTGACATTTTGATTCACTTCGCCTCACTTCCAGGCTTCGTGTTCTTTATCTTGTGAGCCAGTGTACGCTCTTTTCTTGTGCAGAAGCCAACCTGTTCCCAGAGTTTCTGTGTTCAAACCCTGGTGAGCGTGGAATGTTGAAGGGTTCAAAAAACTAGGACGAAACAAATATCTATTACTCCCTGCATCCTAATGATTCTGTGACTGACATCTAACTCGTACGACAGCAAAACTTCTCTTTGTGTGCACCAATTTATATGTATAGATGATTACAAATACCTAAGTAAGATCCATTAATCACCACAGAGTACATTCCTAAACGATTGCAAGGTGATAGATCAAACCGACGTGTCATCGAGTTGACTTTTAATAATGCTTTTAAATCCATTTATAAAGCATCTCTGTGCCATATATTTAGATTTATTAAAGACCTTAGACTCACTTTTTCACTTAGAACTCAACGAATGGAAGGAAATCTCAAAGTAGACGAACATTCAATTAAGCCTAAAGTCCTTTGTTCGAGTAGGAACACAAGAGACAAATAATCATATGTTACAAACAACCTAATTTTGAATTAATATTTCAAAATTTTAATCAATAAAATTTTGCTGACACTTATTTCGTTGAGCTAACCTATGCTAAATCTGAAAGTCCAGTTAACAAACTGTGAATTTTGTAGAGCAGAAAAGCACTAAAATTGTAGATCAAACTTTAAGACATTATTTTCTCTTAAAATCTCCAGGTTAGGCAGGAGCATATTATCTATTATATTTAGAAGCCTCAAGTAATAAGTGTGTACTGATGACGTGTTTTACGATCTCCAATTAATTAGCAGGAATCTGTCAGTCATGTTAAAGGGCTAAAGCTTTTCGTCATTGACTTAATTGCATACGGCAGGTATTGTGAAGGAATAATCGTTAGGAGAATCCCTCTTGAAAGATCTACTTACAGTATTTATATCTATTTAGATGTTCCAACTAACTTCGTAATTAGTACCCGTTTTTCTCCTAGACTATATGTATCATTATAGTGCCATTTTGGTGTGGTTGTGTTCTCTGAGCTGGATGGTTTGGTTGCGAAGCTTTCATTGCTCTACTGAGCAACATCTTCAGCGCATACTTCGATGTGAAGTGAGCTTTTAGAATTCTCTATGAGTTTAGTAGTCATCTCTTCTAGTAACCTTGAACGTGATTGGTTGTTTTCGTGTGACATTTCATCCCCTAGTTTACTTGTCTCGGTGCTGGCTGCTTCTTTGGTCTGAATGTCGTTAGTCATTCCTTCTGCAGAAGGATATATTGATGTGTCGTTTAGCGATATGACTTAGTTTGAGTGAATGAAGGTTATTCTGACATTAGAGTACAGGTTAGAAGGGTTGATGTTTTATTCTTCTTGACGTAGTTTTTAATCCAACCTTGATAGGAAAATTGTACTTGAATTTAAGATACTCCTTACAGTTGAATATTAATATAGCGAAAATATTCATTCAGACATTTGGAAAAAGCCTTCAGCAAAGATTATTCTTTCCGATAATTTCCTATTCTGACTCTATAATTATGTATTTGTACATTTATATACATAAAATATTCTAGAATAATCGTCATTAACAATCTTAGTTTTTTTAAATAATATAGATTTGTAAACTAAGATCGATGGAATTACAGTTCAAGAAAGACGCATAAGTTAAAAAAGTATAAAAATGTAATAGCAAACAGAATTTCAAATAAAATTCAGGAAATTCATGACAGGGTCTGAACTAGCTTCTTTTGAACGCACAAATTAGGCTTCTTGATGTGGATCCCAACAGACTCAGCAATATTTAGTAGTTGAACTCTTACGGCGAAATTAAGATTTGCTGGTATGCATTAAATGACTTTAAAAGACTCGTTAACGTCAATCTTGTATTCTGATTCCACAAGGTGAGATAATATCGATTTTTTATGTCCCTTGCTTAACCACATTGCAGTATGATGTCCCGAAATCCGATGATAAAGACGCCTAATTGTACCGTCTGTGTAACTGACTGCATAGTAGCAGTCCAACTGGTAGATACACATAAAAGAAGGTGAAATTAGTTGGTTTATCTTTAACATCCGAACGCGAAAATAGAGGTGGTTTTGAAGATACAGCGGAATTCCTTAAGCGTTGTGTTAATATCTCACTGAAGTTATCACCGAGGAACTAAAGGTGTCAGGACAAGGCCTTTTCTGGAACTATCGGTACATTGGCCTGCCTAAAATTTTGATTCATATTCTTATCTATGAATCTCTCAGAGTAACCGCTCTGACTGAGAAACTGTTTATTAATATTAAGCTCTCCATTGAGACATCTATCAGAGCAAATATCTCTTACTCTGTGAACCAAGAACTTTATGAAGTTTCATTTGTATTTCAAAGGTATGAAGCTGAAAAAATGAGTATAGTGACCAGTTGAAGTAGGTTTCCTATATACACTTATTGTACTGTCCTCTATTCTGGTCATAAGCACGTCTATGAATGGAAAAATAGTTTCTTTACTTCTCGATGGTAAAATCTATTGCGGTATGCACATCGTTTCATTTTTCCAGGATGTTCTTTGATTCATCCTCATTTTTCATAATCAAAAATGTATCATTCACCTACTGACAATAGAATTCTAGTCCATTAATTACATCTTTCTCTAGTTTCGCAAGGAAATGCCAGCTAGAATTGGTCCTAGTGGTGACCACATTGACATACCATCAGTTTACCTGTCTAGTTCATTATTAAATAAAAGTCAACACACATTGTATATTTTAAGGGAAGCTTTTTTATAAGAAATATAGGAACATATCTAATACTGGTCGGAATGGTACATCATTCTTGTGCACTTTCAGTGAACCACATAATCTTTGTATGAACGTCCCAGTGTGCTCCAGTGATGTCTACTGACTTTGTGAGATGAAGCCTTGTTGTTTCAGTCTTCTCAATGTTTCAGCCTACAGATTCTCTATCTGTTCGATCAGATCCATTGAATTTTGAGCATTCAGTGTTATAACTGTTGAATCGAATCCCGCGTAGATTCCAGCGACAAATACTCGTCTTTTCTTTCTCTTTGAAACATTTTACAACTGTGAGTTTCCTATAGGAGTTTAAGACAGCCATTCAGTAGGATACATAAATAGATCTTCTGTGTGTTGAAACCACAACGAATCATTTTTCGATGTCAACTGCTATTGCTTTTTCTCCAGTAAAAATTGATTAAGTATACACGACGTCATGTTGTTCCAAAGAGTAAGCATTCACCCCATTAGATCATTAACGCCCAGGAGTTGTGGTAATTTAGTGAAGAGAAACAAAGTAGATGTAGAAATTGTGATTTGAAGTCAGATTGTCAGAACATAAGAATTTAGCTGAGGTAAGAATGGTTGACACTGAGAAGATATGTAATTTAGAAAAAAGCTCGGCAATTGCAATGCATGCATTAACACACAACCACACAATAGGGTGGGAGAGGGTTAAAATTCTAAAAAGTAATCTACGTAGGTGGAGAGAGAGGTTGATTACTGAATCCTTGTTCATCGAATCTACACGCAACACATGCAATAGGAATGATTCATCACTCATACCCGAAATATGGAAAATAATACTACCAATCAAATCAAGTGAAAATCAAGTGAAAAACAACGAAATTATATAAATGAATTTAGGAAGTTGTGTGATTACCTTGATATGATTATGAGCAATAAATTGTGCTCGGAACGCCATCAGTAAACATTACTGTTTAACACTGTTAGACCTTATCAAAACAAAATTTACCATAATGGAATTAAAACACTGAAGGAAGCAGAAATATCATCCGAGTCCCAATAAATCTAGAAATACGCATTTTACAACTGAGGAGAATGAGATTATCAGCAGAAACTTCCAATTGTGGATCGACTGAAACTAATCATCATATACGAAGCGTTTAACAAAGCAGTTTATTCAGATATTCTGACCATTGTAGCATTGAGAATAATCAGCAACGTGCTCAATACTGATTCAAATCTCTCAAATGGGTAAATAGGTGCTTGCTTAGCTTCCACTTATGACAGGATTCAAAGGCTTTTTATTCCAGATGAAATGCGTGAACACATGCAACCAGTGATGAATCGAAAACCTACCTACTACTAACATGAGATGAAGGGGCATTCGAAACAATAACTTTCTTAATTTATCCAGAGGCTGGATGACACTTAAACCTAAAATCTAACGCAAAGACAAAATTTCTCATTCTTGTGAAACCATTGGTGTGATTTAATGACTGTTTGATCCAGAAATACGCTGCAGCAGTCGACTGCTGTCAGTTGGTCGGTTAGAAAGTGGGAATGGCCCAAGGCACATTTTCACAAAGCTGGGTGTCGTATGTTACAATCAGTAGGAATTTATGTATATTGAGCTGAAATTACAGATCGATTCTCAGATTTGTGCCCACCATGTTAATGCTCAACCTGTATATAAGAAATGATGCAGCACTAAGCTCCGATACACCGATATATAAGTAGCGGTTTCTTTCATAAAATTATTGTGAAAATTTTGATATTTCCCGAATGCAGGTGCCATCGACTGGCGTTGAACCAGGCTGGCCATCATTATATTCACTCGTAATGGTTCTGATCCTAGTAAGCATCATCACAGGATTCAACAGAGGCTAGCGTATTAAGGGAAAGTGGATGTTTCTATCCGGTATTATCCATCAAAGCAAAATGCCAATCAACCTAGAACCAAATAATCACTGATACCTGTTGTACGAGGGGTGGGTGCCGTAAGCAAACGGCTATTTGTTGGATGTAAGGTTCGATTTCTAGTGGGAAGACCATGACTCACTGGGATGGTAGCTAGTCATTGCATAGATTCCCACAAAGAACGAAATGCTTATCTGGAATTTCACTGCTAGTCAGTACCAGTCATTTGATGACCTGTCAATCCTCAAACATCGGTGAATGGACCGAACTAGGAAATTACATAATAATACAGACTGTTGTCTGTAGTTTCGTATAATCAATTCGCTGGGAAGTACAAATTAGTCTACATCTAACATTTTAACATAACTTCTAAAACGTTTTCTTCAGAGTTGATGTAACTACTGATAATTGTCTGAGTAGTATAGATTGCTGCTTCAAATTACTGTGTTACAATAAAAACTGGGACTTTGTAAAAGAGTGACGGGAGAATCCCAGTCATGTGGTACGATGTAATTCCATATTAAACTTCGTATTCTCAAATGAGACTCATTAAAGCAATTATTCTGACAGAAGAAATTTGAAGGAGTTAAATTCCTTCTTTTGAACTACAGGTGGGACTGATAAGAAAGGCGAAGCAGATATTAATTACTCTAAAATGAGTTTGGGGGTATTCTGCACTCAACATAATCAACAAAATTCGGATTTTCAATACTAATCTTAAGTCCTGTTAAGTCCCATATACCTCGAAATGTCAGACTACTGACTTCTCCTTTATACATAAAAGTGATCTATGACGGCTGCTTAATACACACGACGCCTGTGGCATGGACGGGATTGTAATAGAAACTAGGTCTAATACAAAATACCACGGTATAGTTTTATCCTCTGACCTTATTTCGTCATCCCATATTTGACTGATCTCCGAGAAAATGATCTGCTTAAGTTAATATATGTAGACGCTAAGACAATCTGGAATCACTGAATCTCTTCCTTTACAACTTATTAAATCTTGTATCTTACCTAGTGTTCTTGATATAAGAATAAAACTTGGGCATTGTGGTAGAGAGTAATTCCATTATGGGTAAATTTTATTTTGATAGAGTCTCACAGTGTTATACAGTAATATTTACTGATGACGTTTCGAGCACAATTTATTGCTCATAATCATATCAAGTTAATCACACGACTTCCTAAATTCATTTATATAGTTCCATTGTTTTTCACTTGATTTTCACTTGATTTGATTGGTAGTATTATTTTCCATATTTCAGGTATGAGTGATGATTCATTCCTATTGCATGTGTTGAATGTAGATTCGATGAACACAGATTCAGTAATCAACCTCTCTCTCCACCTACGTAGATTACTTTTTAGAATTTTAACCCTCTCCCACCCTATTGTGTGGTTGTGTGTTAATGCATGCATTGCAATTGCCGAGCTTTTTTCTAAATTACTTATCTTCTCTGGGTCAACCATTCTTACCTCAGCTAAATTCTTATGTTCTGACAATCTGACTACCCCTGACCTACTAGTTTGACCTATGTAGTTGACCTCACAGTCATTGCAGGGTATTTTGTAAATTATATTATTTTGTCTAATTGGGCCCACTGGGTCCTTTAACCTACAGAGCTTGTCCCTGAGTCAGTTTGTAGGTTTAAATGCCACCCTAATTCCTGCCTTATTCAGAATCCTACGTAGGGTCTCAGATGTCCCCTCCTTATATGGTATAACAGTAGATGACTTATATTCTCTCTTATTTATGTTATCATTACTAGTTCCATAATTATTTTTATTTTGTTTTTGGCCTTTAGTTATCTGTAGTTAGTTCCTTTTTAACTGCTTCTAATGCCATTTTGACTGGTATATTAGTGTAAAGACTGGTTATATCAAAACTAACCATTGTTTCATCATTATCTAGTTGTATGTCATTTAGTTTATTTTTCATCTCATATGAATTAGTTAGTCTAGAATTTGAACGATCTCTAATGGGGCATAATATTAGAGCTAAATGTTTTGATAATTCATATGTAGGGGTATTTCTAAAATCTACTATTGGTCTTATGGGATAACCTGGCTTATGTATTTTAATAGTACCATACATCCTACTAGCATTATTAGTTTTAGGCATTAAATTAAACCATTTTGACTCACCTGGTGACGGCTTCATTCTGCGCACTAATTCCTCTGTGGATTTTTTAACCTTATTCATTATTGTGTCTACGGGCTTCTTAATTTCCTCATATGGACCCATTTCAATATGTTCATTGACTTTCTTGATGTAGTCAGATTTATTCAAAACTACGGTGGCGTTTCCTTTGTCGGCTTTTGCGATGACAATATTTTTATCCTGTTTTAGATTAATTAAAGCTTCTCTTTCCGACTCTGTCAAGTTTGATTTTGCCTTCTTTTGATTTTTTAGGGTTAATGCACATTGTGCTCGAACCTCTTCTGCTGTTGTTTTATCTATTGAACCTAGTGCTACTTCTATGTTAGGAATGACATCCTCTGGTTTTAATTTATTAACTGTTACGTTGAAATTTAGTCCTTTCTCCAGTACTTTTATCTCATTGGAGCTTAGTTCCCTTGATGAGAGGTTGATCACCCACTTTGTTTTGTCGATAGAGGATGAAGCATTGACATCAATTTCATTTGCAGTGTTCTTTTCTTCAATAAGTTTGTTGAATTTTTTGATTTGTGTGTTTTTTGATTTTCTTAATGCAGATTCTCTAGCTTTTTTGGATGTTTCAAGAATAATTGTATAATCTTTGTCATTGATCATATCTTTGAGTTTGTGTTTGAGTTTTTCAATGTCATTTCGTATATTATTTAGTTTCACAGTCACTCGATGTAATTCTTCTCTTAGACATAATCTACTGACATTTTCGGCAGCTGATGTTATTTTACTTGGAGTACGCAGACGTAAATATTTCGGAATTATATGATGCTGAACTCAATCATAGAACAAAGCTGTTCATTGAAGAAATTATTTTAGGAATTCAGCTATGCCTCACATCTACTATATTTAAATTCCAAGGCAAAATATATAGACAAACTGAAGGTGTAGCGATGGGATCACCAATATCCCCTATCGTAGCAGATATATTTATGGATAGCTGGGAAAATATGGCACTTAATACGTTTAATCCTACTCCAAAAATATGGTGTAGATATGTGGATGACACTTTCACTGTGTTAAAAACAGAACATATCTCTAGCTTCTTGACACACATAAACTCACTAGTAGAGGGAATAAAATTCACATTTGAATCGGAAGATGAACAAGGAGAGTTAGCTATGCTAGATTGTAAAATAAAACGAATAGAAGAAGGTAAACTTCACACTAGTGTGTATAGAAAACCAACGCATTCTAATAGATATTTAGATTTTAATTCGTCGCGTCCGTTAACTGTTAAGGCGGGCTTAGTAAAGTGTCTAACAAACCGAGCCATAGCACTAAGTAGCACAAAAAAAGACCTAAACGACGAGATGAAACAAATAGAAGAAGCGTTGGTGTTGAATAATTATCCTTTAAAATTCATTAGGAAGATAACTAAAGGCCAAAAACAAAATAAAAATAATTATGGAACTAGTAATGATAACATAAATAAGAGAGAATATAAGTCATCTACTGTTATACCATATAAGGAGGGGACATCTGAGACCCTACGTAGGATTCTGAATAAGGCAGGAATTAGGGTGGCATTTAAACCTACAAACTGACTCAGGGACAAGCTCTGTAGGTTAAAGGACCCAGTGGGCCCAATTAGACAAAATAATATAATTTACAAAATACCCTGCAATGACTGTGAGGTCAACTACATAGGTCAAACTAGTAGGTCAGGGGTAGTCAGATTGTCAGAACATAAGAATTTAGCTGAGGTAAGAATGGTTGACCCAGAGAAGATAAGTAATTTAGAAAAAAGCTCGGCAATTGCAATGCATGCATTAACACACAACCACACAATAGGGTGGGAGAGGGTTAAAATTCTAAAAAGTAATCTACGTAGGTGGAAAGAGAGGTTGATTACTGAATCTGTGTTCATCGAATCTACATTCAACACATGCAATAGGAATGAATCATCACTCATACCTGAAATATGGAAAATAATACTACCAATCAAATCAAGTGAAAATCAAGTGAAAAACAATGGAACTATATAAATGAATTTAGGAAGTCGTGTGATTAACTTGATATGATTATGAGCAATAAATTGTGCTCGAAACGTCATCAGTAAATATTACTGTATAACACTGTGAGACTCTATCAAAATAAAATTTACCCATAATGGATTTACCTAGTGTTCTTCAATGCTCCCCTCTTAGTCTTTCCTGGTCTACTGAAAAAGAACTACGTTGTTTTGAGAAGGGTACTGAAGGTTGCTAGCAGGGCAATTGGTATGCAACTTAGTCAGCTTGTCACTACATTAGCTGACAGACATCTAATCTCATGCAAGTAGTGGTCTAAATTTATACTGTTTGACTCCGAACACCGCCGTCTATTCTCAACTCTCTCCACGCTGCATCTCATCTGGTAGAATAAGAAGTCGGTAAAATATATTATATGCTTGTACGTCAAAGTACAAGAACTCATTAATACCATATTTGTCCTATGTTCTATGTGATAGAGACGATGTGAAGCATGAAACTTAAAAATTTCTATGTTGTTAGCTAAATGAGTGACACTTTATTATCTCCAATTTGTTATCTATGGTGATGCTCCCTCAATTAACTGATAATCTCAGCCACTAACCTTATAATTATTTATAATTTTTCTTGTTTATATATGTATTTATACATATATATGACTTCACTGTCACTACAAATACCACATAAGAAGTATCATTAACGATCCTGTAATATTACCTTAATATGTGTTTTCAATGTCACTCGATAAAACTGGGTGCAATATTATACCAAATAACGAAAATTCCACACTGTAACACCAGTACTAGTGTGAAATAAAGCAAACAATTATTATTATTTAAGCTCCATGTTTTTTTTTAGTATAGCTTGATTCCACACCATATTTTTGGTACAATCATGGAATTTTCATCATGTGATATCGGTAGCCAAAATTTTGCAGGCCAACCGTTGATATTTGGTGTGCATCGGCAGGGGATCGAATCCCGGAACATGTACACGGTCGGTGGTAGTCCAAACCACTGTGCCGAAGACGGACAAAGAATTAAATTAAAGTCAATGGCGTAAAGTGTACACTTTCCCTAACTAATCTGTCATAATAATTAAAGTAAAAAATTATATTATAGTGTTTATCCTAAAATATGAAAACAATTCGAACCACTTAACACCACATCTGTGTGACTAATAGTTACTTGCTTATGCAATTTAATGACATTTAAGGTCATAAAAATGCCTACCTAGAAAATGCATTAGGCTAAAAGCCTTAAATATTTTTATAAAGAATTCAGCAATTATTAGTTGTCAAAAATTTTACTTGAACAGAAAGTCAGTTAAGTGAAGATTAAGAAAATACTTCAGTTATTTTGTCTTCCTCAAATGGATCCAAATTATGATTGTTAAATTCAAAAGAGTTTGTTTTTGGAGAATTGATTTGTTTTAGGTTTGATTACAGGTTCATATCAAATAGAAAGTCATTGAGAACCAAGGAGTACCGGATAGGTAACTGTTTCGTCCTAGTGTGGGACCCATCGTCAGTATGCATTCACCATCGGCATTCGAACGCAAGGCCTACCAGTTATGGGGTTAGGTACCAGACCAATAAGCCATTGGGAACCAGCTCAATAGCCCATGAAGTCTACATTCTACCAATTCGTGGTTTTAGGTCGACCATCAGCCAACGTGATCAGTGAGGTCCATCCGGTTGGCAGTTAGAACAAATACTCGCCGATGACACTGATTGGTGGTAACGATAAAATCATGAATTGACTCCGCAGTGGCTGAATGGATTACGAGTTCGCCTTGTTACCATAAAGTTTCGAGTTCTTAACCCGGAGGGTGGGTACTACCGATAAGTCCCGAACCAGGACAAAACTGGCAGGTATACAGTTCTCCCTGGTTGTCAACTATTCTCTGACTGATATCAAAACTTGATCAAACTCATAGAACTTTGGGTAAAATCAGTATAAAGTAATCATCCATCTGTGATGCCTTACATGAACACTGTATTTGCAATATTGATATTTAACTAAATAATTCAATCGCTTTTGTAACTATTACTCTTTCCTCCCTGACTTGCTCATCATTTTTCTAGCCCTCGCATATCTGCTATTAAAACAATTCGAAAGTACATCCTGGAGTGATGGCTTGATCTTGAATTGTTTGTCAGTTTCATTTTTTTTTCAGTGAGAACTATTGGTCCTCATGTAATTTAAGATCATGTTCAGTCATTTAATTTTGTTACATCACATGTGTTCTAGAGAGTGTATTTCGCAATATGAGGTGAAAAAATGAGGTTGAAGTTACATAATTACTGTTAAAACATTTTCTAATCAGTCCTCCAGATGAAATGGACAGAAGGCATAGGAAATACGGTGATGTATAACGAGAATAATTTAACAGTAAAAAATCAAAAATCTGCGACAAAAGCTAAGGCATAGAAGAAGCTCCATCGGTTAGTGCTTACCCTGATAATTATTTAATTAGTAAGTTGATAGGATCGACGCACAAAAAGATGACAACACCAACAAAAGAAGATTTGAAATATCAGTATTTCGACCATACAACGAGGGTATTTCCGGAAACGCAGGTGGAATTCTTAACATGCCAGAAAAAAATGGCAATCAAGCCCATAAATTCATTTTGAAATACTGGATCCCATGGAGCTCATTAAAATAAATAATAATAATGAAATATTCAAGTATTGGTTTGCAGGGATTTGATTTGATTGGTTACTGGATTTCATGATGAGCCGACAAAGGTTAGAGAACCACTGGTAAATGTGAAGGTTTTGGACAGCCAACTACTCCGTCCTAGTTTAGAACTCTTCACCGTGCGGACCCACCGCCAGGGTTCGAAACCAGGACCTTCCCATTACAAGACGAGCCCGTAGACTATTAAGCCACTGGTTTTTCCAATGGTTATCTAACCAATATCAGCTCATGATGAAATCTTGTAATAAAATAGTAAAATAATCGAGCTCCTTAGGGTGACTGTGATATCAAATGCACGGGTCACAGTAGTTGGGTGTGGCAAGTTAGAATTGTGGAGCACAGAAATGTAGGAAATCTACACTAGTAAATCCTGCTACTATAACGAATCTAAGAAAATCCCTAGCTTTAGCGCTACATGCAGTTACACACAAACGTTTATTAGGATAGGTCAAAAAGACAGTCTTAAGAGACAACGTAACAGGGTATAGTGAGAAACAGGTAAGTGCAGCTTAATTTATTGAACTGACTATGATTACCTTTATAAGAAATAATCCAACAAGTTTCCTGAATATCTGAAAATTTCGTCCACCTTCACAGTATATGGTGAAGAAGAAGATAGGGAATCAGTAAAACAGAGTTTTGAAGTAGTGTGGTAAAAGTCAGCCATAAGAAATATGAATAATGAATTGCGTTCGAAAAGCACCTCATTAAATGATGGAGTTTCACTGTTTGTGATTTACCCAATAGGCAAATTTTCTAAACACGCATCCTACAAATTGCCATTAACCAACCAATAACGCCGGAGATGGTTGAAGGATTTCATCATGAGATGATATCACTATTGGAAAACCCACCAGGGAGTACTGGACAACCAACTGATTCGTCCCAGTTTGAGACTCCTCACAGCACGCACCCACCGTCAGGGTTCGAACCCAGAGCCTTCTGGTTAATAGGCCAGTGAGTTCGTAAGCCACTAAGCCACTGGGACCCGATCGAATGCCCAGGTAGCCCATCGATTCTAACTTCTGCCAATTCATGACATAGCCTGACCACTTCACAATGTCTGCCTCGACGAGTTACTGCCTCACCTTCAACCTGCTGTACCCCACTGTTAACGACTTCCTACTTGAATATCAGACTAACTGCAGGAATAGAGCCAATCGCAAGTGAGCATCAGATCAATTTTCAAGTACTGGTTTTATGGGGATTTTGTTTGATTGCTCAAAGGACTTCATCATGAGGTAACATCAAAGAAGACATTGCGACGTGGTAGCACTATGTCATGAATTGGCAGAAGTTAGAATTGATTGGATTGATGGGTCTCAGTGGCTTAATGGTCTACGAGCTAGCTCACCTTGCAAGCAGAAAGTCCTGGGTTCGAGCCCTGGCGGTTAGTGTTCACTGCTGAAGATTCCCAAACTTGGCTGATGAAACAACTGGTTGCCCAATAATCTCATCCAGTTTTCCATTGGTTTTCTAACTGATATCAGCTCATGGTGAAATCCTGCAACCAATCCAACAAAATCCTTACAAAATCAATACTTGAAAACGGTGGAATTTTATATTGGAAATAATATATACAGTTGTCTGTAAAGCCTTTCTATCAATAATGCTTTATAATTTATTCACTACATCTAATGGGAAATTTTGTTCACTGAAAATTGATTGAAAATATTCCCAAATGGATAACTGTCATTTATCTGTTAATATATATACATATATATATGTTCAAAGTCCAGCTACAATCCATTAAAAATATTGCTCACCTTCCAAATAATCTGTTATGTTTTAATCTAAATAACTGTAAACGGATATTCTAGGCGTGTTTATAAGCTGTAATTCCATCAATTCATCTTCAGTTCAGTCAGAGTGTTTGGCGAACATGCCTAACAAAAATTAAAAAGATACCCCAGATAGAATATTTTCCTTTCTAAAGGAAAGTCAAATCAAACTAGAGGAAAGCCTCTGAAACCTGCTGCGTAGAATGTTTCTTGCTTCATCTCCAGACCTCACCTTCTTCACACACATTCTCCTTGATATGTATTCAGCAATTCACCTGCTCTTGTTGAGTTAAGTTTATAGGCTGTCCCATCAGGATATTGTGTAGACGCGACCATGAACGCTTAACAGCATAGTTGTCAGAAGGATAATGTAAAACAGTCAACAGTTCAATTCTGGAGCAAATTGTTACTTCCAGTCATGCAGCATTAGCAGAGACTTCTTCTAAAGTCATATATAAACTACAACAAATTCGTTCGAAAGGATTACGTCTACATCTACTTCACGCAGCTGAAGCCTTAACATTCCTTAACAGGAAACCTGAACTTTTTGTTCAGAAATATTTTATTCAGCCTCTTTTACTACCATGTACTTTGAAAATCAATGTTAGATTGCGTAACGCAATTAGTCGAAATAATAGAGTAGATGTCTTACTCATGTGAATGAATTTTGTTAGTGGTCTTGTGTTTCGTGAGTTGGGTAGCGTAAGTGCGAGGCATTTCTTGTCCTTCTAGACAAAATGTGTAATGATAATTTCAGTGGTGAAATGAGCCTATGCAAACAAGCATAGACGGCAGCTAGTCACACTGAATCATTTCCCCTGGGAGAAATTTTCAGAGCTGAATAAACATATGAATTGCCCAGATGGATCAAACATGAACAGAGACAGTAAAAACATTGGGGCTGAGTAGTACAGATCCATTTTGTATTGTCACTTCAGGTTAGATATGTAAAACAATATTTAGATAATGGCAAAATGGAAATGAATGTTTGATCCTGCTAAATTAAATAACCTATTGCATTACATTCACTTGCTTGTAATCCCACAATAAGGATGGGTTGAACAAGGTGAAAGTATTAAAAATTAATTCAGTTTGGTGGAGAGCGAGGGATGAAGTTGTCAATTACAAGAGCTTTGTTCATCGAATCAACAGCAAACATGTCGAATCGAAATGATGCGAAGCCTTTACAGAATATATGGCAAATTATAGTGAATAACAAAATGACACTTATCACAGTTATTAATATTATTATTGTATCCTTTAATTCCTACAGGAACATAGGGCTTCAGCCGTGCGTCTCTATTGCGTCGAGTTCTCTGCTAGAGTCTTTACCTAGCTACATGTCAGCTCATACGTTTTCATCTCCTCTTCGCATGACCTCCTCCAAGTCACCGTTGCACTAACGACCAACTCGCTGCCGCTTCCCTTTCGGGTTCCACTCAAGGGCTTGTCTAGTGATGTCACTTGATGCATTGTTTTCTCAGAGTATGGCCAATCCATCTCCATTTCTTCCTGCCTATTTGTTTCACAATTGGTTCCTGGTTGGTTCGTTCCCAGAGATCTCTGTTGCTGATCTTTTCCGACCGGCAATCTGATCTTGAGTATTGAGCGAAGACAACTGTTAATGAAGGTTTGTAGTTTGTTTGAGATGCTCTTTATGACGCGCAGTGCAAGTCTGTGATCCGTATAGTGAGTAGCACTGACTTCACATTGGAGTTGAAGATCCAGATCTTATTTTTGATGCTGAGTGTTGTTGACCTCCACACATGCTTGAGAGTAGTGAAAGCTTGTCTTGCTTTTCCGATTCCTGCTCTGATATCCTCGTCAGTTCCGTCTACCTGTAGTTGAAACGATGCTTCCCAGGTAGATAAAAAAGGTTGTTTCTTTCAGGTTCCTCCCATTTATGCTGATTGTTGTCTGTTGATTACTGTATCGCTGAGTATTATATGAAAATAATCTTATCTTATATGTGGTTATGTTAAATCATGAGTTGGCAGAAGTTGGAGTTCATGTAGTGACTATGGGATCGCGTCCCAGTGGCTTAATGGTCCACGAGATCATTGGCCCTGTAATCAGAGGCCCTTTGGTTCGGACCTCAGTAGGCATGTACTTCTGAAGAGTCCCATTATAGGACGAAACAGTTGGCCATGCAGTACTCTCCGGCAGGTTTTTCAATGATCCTCGAACCAACGTCAGCTCATGATAAAATCCTGTAACAAATTTACTGTTAAGTGGGTGACGGCAAGTGAAAATTGCGTCGTGAGAGATAATGAAATACCGTGGGTAGAACTTAATTAATTGGAACATCAAATTTTGATGTGTAAGACGTCTGATAATATGACGATTATGTAATCCAATAAGAAGTCAAAGGATCAACAGTTGCGTTAGAGTATGGATAGATTTTAGGGAAAAGTTATAAGTAACTAGTAGTCCCGCAACAGATTCCTTTTGAACACATGGATATAAAACAGAAAACAATGGTGTGACTTATGATTTATAATTCATGGAAAAATACCCATCCAGACATGAATATAACAATAACAAAGTCAACTGAAGAGTCTCTTTTCGGTGAATTCATTCACTTAGCTGTGCAATCGCATTTATTTGCGATTATTTTTTGCATGTGTGTGCACACATAGATTGTCAGAGGAAAATAAAACGTTAATTAGGGTTATTGTTTAACTCATCAGAATATTTCAGAAATATGATAAATGATAAAACTGTAACTAGGGCGTGAAAACTGAATACAAATGAAACACAGATCACTCATTATGCACGGAAAATTCATTCGAAGTCATCTACAAAGTCGACAAAAGCCTTACGAAAATGGTGGGCTTCAGTTTACGTTGCACTCCCAAGGACGCCTTAGCGATCCGGATAAAAAACCATAATTTATGTACACAAAAGAAACTTCTTCACCCCCTCCTTCTACCTTGGGTGTAATTCCAAGTTCTGTTACTTTGTTAATAATGTTTTTTTGTTTGTTATTTTTTTGAATCTTTTATAACTTCTTAGTAACATCTTTTTCTTAACTAACCCTTTATTTACTCTTTCTGCCTATTACATAATTCATTTTGACACTGTCTCAATGTTTTCTCTTCAATAACATCCTATTTTTCTGTGTGTCTTACATGCTAAGCAACCCATGTCAATACTTACCTATCTTCATCTCTCTAGTTACAAATTTGATTATTCATGACATTTGAAAAACATTTTATTGATGTAAACAGTAAACCTCACTAATTTTTACTTTTGTTTGACAATCCTTATTAACTTGTAGTGACCCGTTTTATTACTCATCATCGCAGTATACTTTCACTATGTAATTGTACTTTGATTTGTGTATTACTCTAAATCTTGCATGTTAACAATTGATACTTTTGTACTCGCTCGATTTTTAAATTTTTGGTTGCTGCAATAATACACTATCGTATTCCTTCGCAAGTGCCTTTTGAATTACGTTGTGGATGTCGAGTAATCGCAACGTTAGGACACAAATATAAACGCGAAGAAGTGCTAAGATATACGTGTACTCTAATTCAGTCAAAATATAGCAGCACTACAAACTCACACAAATTAATTATAATATAAATGTAATTGTACAGCCAAGTAAATCACTTTGCCAGAAAGAGACTGTAAATGTACGTTTGAACATTGAACGTTTGTTTATCAGAACTGGTAGCCATTGGCGGGCAAATCGAAGGCGCGAATGGTTCAATCGTGTACAAGTTGGAAGAAGACGAATGAATACGAAAAAAAGTACATTATATTTACTGTAAAACGTTTGTTCACAGACTTGTACTTATCTTGATTTTAATTGACAAACAATACAACTTCTTTCTTACAAGTACTGGTGGTTTTTTAGAGTTCAAGTCGAGATATAGTCATAGTAATTATCGGTCCGGAGCGTCTTCGCAAATAATAGGAGACAGACAGAGACTCTTCGTTGAAATTTGTTGTTCTTATATTCAAGTCTGGATGAGCACTTTCCGTGAATACGTCTCATCCATCTCTATCTGCTTCTGCATATCTGTTGGATAATAAGTAGATCCTTAACCAGTTCACTACTGGAATTCTCTGTTAGCTATCCTTTTTTGCCGCCTGTCTGATTTTAACCACTGATTGTACACAAATGGTGATGGAATTTTGCAGAAAAAAATGTTGGAAATGCTTCCTGTGACATACTTGGTCTCTGAAGCATATCTGTTTGTCATGTTTATTGTCTTCTAAATTCACAATACAGTTTGATTTATCAAGAAACTACTCTGAAGCAAAGATTCGGGCGAAGGTGGTACGTTACGTTACAAAACACCATGTTAGTGAATGCATATGAGTTAAGTCATATTCAACTGAGAAGAACCAACAGATTCCGCTTATGTTAGAAAATATTCAAATGAATTCAATTAAGGGTGAGTTAAGTCTGTTTACGAATGTTTAAACAACAAGTGAAACGAAGCTACTGAGAACTAGACACGTTGTGCAGCTTGTTAATATTCTGGTCGACAGACACTTGGACTGATGTGAAAAATGGGCTAAATCCATTCTGTCTATCTCACACTATCCTCTTCATTCTTAACTCTCCCCTTGTATCTCATCAGGCAGAACCAGAAGCCTATATTGAAAACTATATGATCGCACAAGAAAGAACAATAACTCAACCATACTCTACTTAGCTCGTCTTCCTTGCGATAAAGAAAGCATTGGGCGTGATACCTATAACTTATTAAATGATCAGTAGAACGACTGGATCTCGTCTTTCCAACTCACATCATTTATAGGTACAAAATTTTCTTTCTTTCTTTTCCTTTCCTCTCTCTTTTCTTCTGTTATGTGCTGCTTTGTTTCTTTCGTCTTTACAAACTCTAGTTAAAAAATTCTTCTTCGTTTTTCCACACTCTGTATATCTCGACCTTTTTGTTACCACTTACGCCAGTAGATATGCTAGCGTTTACTTTTCTGACACCTTCAAACAATCTGTTCAATTTTGGCTTTGCTACCGACACGCCAGTATGTTGTTGTCAAAACTAGCTGAGATCACCCTTAATCTATGTAGAATTTTATTTATTGTTAATGTACTAACTGGATGCAATATTGTAGTGAAGTGCTGAGAATTCCATTCTGTATCACAAGTACTGTTTTGGAATAAAGCAAATTATTATCATTATTATTATTATTGTGGTGTGATACAGACAATGTGCTCTAAAGGGATGTTATTCTCACATATTGCGCAACCCTTGTAATTACCTATCAGTCTTCGCCCTCCTAGTTACAATCTGATTATTCTGAAGACGTAAACAATAATCCTAACTAACTTTTCATTTTTCTTTGAAAATCCTTGTGTACATGCACAAAATAATCATAAACAAATGTGTTTGCACAGCTAAGTGAACAAATTCACCGAAAAGAGACTCTTCCCTGAACTTCGTTGTTCTTATAATCATTGCTAATTGCACATTGCGTTCTTCATAAATGTCAGTTCAAAGTTCGAATGCTACTGAAAATTATGTAATATGAAATTCTAGTTTTTCCCTTTTGTGTTATTATTAAACATAATTATCACCTCCATGGGTCAACCATAGCAGCTTCAGGCTACATGGTGGTCAGCTTATCATTCATCAACTCGGAGTGTAGCGGTTGTTTCTCACCATTTTATTCCTTTAATTTCTCAGTGGAGCCTATGGCTTCAAACTACAGCATTGAATGATCGGTAGCAGTGGTTTCATTCTTCACTGGATGGAATTACCACCCTCACACCGAACCCTTCCTCTCCACCAGCCTCGCTACCAGCCTAGTGAGGTTTAGGAGTGCGACGGTCAGGGGCCGAACCTCAGACCTTTAGTGTGGTTGGAGAGGGTTCTATCGGTGAAACACTGACGCCTAAGTGGCCAATGAGCTCGAATTGCTGCAAATGCACGTTATGTAGCAACATTGCCAGCTTGTCGTTTTGGTCATGATTCCCTAATGGAACTGTAAAATTCATCAAATATTTAACACCTCTCCTCTTTCAATATTTCTTTTGGCCGATGTTGATTTGTGATGAAATAACAACGTCGATGTTCAGCAGATATATATATATATATGAGGCGGGAAAGGAAGTGAAGTTGACATTTATGTAAAATCTCAGTTATGTATGACGTAATTTGGCATATGAATCACACACAAGATTGCTGAGACAAAAATTATTCCCTAAAGGACCATAAAAAACCCTGAAGACAATAAGTTAGTAGTGATGATTTAAAATAAAAATAGATTTCAGTCATTGTGTAAATGTCATTTTAAAAGGTTATTTACATCATTGTCAGTAGATAAATATCAGAAAGCTGAAATATGTATAAATGACAAAAGCTGTTATCAACATTGTAACTGACAAGACAACTGTAAGGTTATATCATATATTCATAGAGAAAACAATTAAAATGAACAATGACGAAGTAGAAAAGAAACACGGTGTATGCATTCCACTCTTCGTAAGTAGTACCAGAAGTTATGGTAGTAGCGATGCTTTTACTAATTGCTGTCTGTAACTTGGTGAATAGTTTTTAAAAGGTTAACTTTTTTTCTCCAGTATTTTGCTTAACATTTATGTCATCAACGTGTTTTGGAAGATATTTTGTTATATACTACTCATGAAAACTTAGATATGATGGAGAAGATTTGTAGCTCAGGTGAATGATTTTGACGTGGTTGTGTTCTCTGAGCTAGCTGGATAGTTTATTTGTGAAGCTTTCATCGCCCCACCAGTAGGCAACATCTTCAGCGCATAATTCAGTTTGAAGTGTGCTTCTAGATTTCTCCACGAGTTGATTTGTCATCCTTCATGGTAAACGTGAACGCTGTGATTGGTTGCTTTTGTGTGTTTTCACATCCCTCATGCTACTTGTATTGGAACTGATTGTTCCCCTGACTTGAACTTTGACGCTTTGTGTGTGAGGTTTCTTTCTTATTGGTTGGTAAATTTTGTCTATCTCGATGTGTCTACTGATTGATGATTCACTGGAATACCAAGCTTCTAAAAATTCTCTAGCATTCTTGGTGCTCCCTCTGTCTTAAAATTTGAACGTTGGCTGTCCCAGTGGAACGATGTCCGTGGTTGTTTGTATGTAGTGTGGCGATATGAGGGAGTGGATATCATGTATTTTGACGGCTAGTTTATTTTTATGGATACGAAGACGAAGGAGACGTCCATTTTGGCCAATCTAGTGTCTTCCGCAGTTGTTACAACTTACTTTGTAGATGATGTTGTTTTTATCTTCTTTCGTTGTTGAGTCTTTTGATTGACATATAACTGAGTGAAGTGATTTTGTGGGTTTGTGTGTGACGTGAATTCCTTAAGGTGTGAAGAGTATTTTAGTGATTTCTGAGGTATCCTTTATATATGGTAGGGTGATTTTCTTTGTGCTTTCCTTGGGGGCCTTTGATTAAGTTCGTAAAGAACTGAGTGAAGTGCTAGAGAATTTCTAAAAGCCTGGTATTCCAGTGAATCATCAATCAATAGACACACCGAGATAGACGAAATTTACCAATCGATAAGAAGGAAATCTCACACACAAAGGGTCAAAGTTCAGGTCAAGAAAACAATCAGTTCCAATACAAGTAACCTAGAGGGTGTGAAAACACACAGAAACAAGGTCACCAGGAGAGATGACTAATAAACTCGTGGGGGAATCTAAAAGCTCAATCCATCAAATTGAAGTATGCACTAAAGATGTTGCCTATTAGCGCAATGAGAGCTTTACAAATTAACTATCCGGCTAACTCAGAGAACACAGCCACATCAAAAAAGAACTCATGGACACTGTTATAAGTAGTTACCTTGCGCGGTAATAATTTGGATTGAAGGTAATTCCTATATATATATATTCAGAAAAAAACATTAGACGAAGAAATATATTCCTTTTGAATTCGATCTGTATCAGTGACTCTACAGTAACATAATGATCATAATAACTGAGGAATTCAAGACTAGTGAAACGATACGTCACTGAGTGAAGGATAATAAGTCGATTTCAACAGATATTTTGAAGTTATTCGTCATATTTCACCCGATCTTCTGCATTCTCCACGATTACGGCTTCATCACACGGTAACAGTGATTGGAATTAGTGTAAGTAGGTGACTTGGAGGAGGTCATGTGAAGAGGAGATGAAAGCAGGTGGGCAGACCTGGAGCGAGGATAAAACGTTAGCAGAGAACCCAACGCAGTGGATACGTGTGGCTGAAGCCCTATGTTCCCCTGGGAATTAAAAGAAACAATAATAATAGTTTTCCGAAAACCTTGAGTGGCACATTTCGAATGCTCGCTCCTGTGGAATGTAAGATGGTGTCACAGGGCTGTATCTCACTGATTTCTTGCTTGAAGATAGGTCTTGGAGAGGTAGATCATGTCGAACACTTCACTTATTGGGGGATTAACATCAGTCCCAACGGAATGACTGCCGACGAAATCCTAGTGTGGCATTCATGGACCCACATCACCTCAGGCGTAAACGTGATATCTGACTACCATTAAAAGAGAGATTTTATTTCATACTCCTTTATGGCTGTAAGGTAAAGTAATTTAGAATGGGAGATATGAAAATGCTAGCTGTATTTGATCAAAGGTGTCTGCGTTCTGTCTCCCGTATTATGTGGCATAATAGGGTGAGTAATATTTAGCCTAGGCGTTGAGTGTAAGATAAGGAGTTTCCGATGGACGTGTATTACACGCGCCTACTTATCGCCCTTCTCGATGGACAATGTTCGCTGACATAGGATTAGGCTTCAAAAGAGCTAGTAGTTGTCTTGACTTGGTGGACCCCACTGGTTACGACTTCCCATCAGAAATCCAGGTGTCCTTTTGACCGAATGGCTTACGAGCTCGCCTTGCAGCTGAAGAATCCTGGGTACAAACGAAGTCGGGTGCTCAATGAAGCAGAGTCAAGACCTAGGATGAAACAGTTGTCCAGTAGTCCTTAGTTTCCAAATATATCTCTAACTGACGTAAACTAGTGGTCGAGCCCGTAACCAGTCATTAACCTGCAAACCGACGCTAAATAATTCGGTTCAAATTCGAGTCTTGAGTCCTACCGCCAGTTAACATGAAACTAGAAAGTTATCCGGTTGCCTAAAGCTTATAACAGTCACACATGAGTGTCGGAGATTGAAAACTTTGGTTTTATAGACAGTAGTAGCTTACTTTAGATGTCTAGAGGTTTCTGAATTTACCTATAAGCAAAATTAGAAAGCTAAAAATGGGAAAGAGTCTGTCTTACTAGTGAAAATAACAGTTTTAATTGAAAAAAACAGATTGATAGATCCTGTCACTAAACAGAAATTGAAGAATATTGCTGTTTTCGTACTGTTTTTCTTCAAGATTACTTAAATTTTCACTGCTTTTAGAATCTTCTCAACCTCATTTGTTTTATTTTCCTCAAATTGTTGACAGTCGATGATTACTTTTGTCTGGCATGTCAATTCAGATTACTGTGAAAAACAAACGATTCAGACTTATAAATAAAACAAAACGATGACACTGATAAAAATAACAGTGTTTTTATACAGCCATGAGTGAAAAGCAGACACGTGAATCTGTCTACTTTATGTAGATTGATGCCTGATGTCGGTTTAAAAATAAACTGGTTGTCGATTTCAGCCATTTGCTACTCTGTGTGAGCTCTTTGTGATAGCATCTTAAGAAGTTTGATTATTCATAGTCCATTGAATTGTGATTGCACTTCTGAAATCAGTAGAAAGCTGAAAATCGTCAACCCGCCTTGATATGGATATTTACTATCTCCAGCCGTCCCAATATAGTTGTTTCCAAACAGTAATACACACTGCAATGCATTATTATTATTCCCTTGGGTTTCAAGTGGAAATAGGGCTACAACAACACATCTCCACTTTGCTCTATTTTCTTCTGTCCTCTTCAGCTGGGTCCACGACTGACCATAACCTCTCGTCTCCTCTTCGCACGATCTGCTCCTTCTCACCCTCACACCCAACACACACTCTTCACTTCCCATCAGGAGAGATGGCCTGCATTGCACGTGATTTCATCCAGCAGCCTCCTCACCGTATCCCCGATCCATCTCCATTTTCTCCTACATATTTGTTGGAGATCAGCTCTTGGTTAGTTTGCTTCCTGCCAGAGTTTCTTGTTAATAATTCCTTTTGGCCGTTTCATCTTCATCATGGAGCAAGCGAAGACAGTTGTTGATGAAAGTATGTGACTTCTTCGAAATTATTTCCGTGACAAGTAAGCCAAGTTTCTGGCACATATAGAAGAAATGAATGACGTCGTATTTGTGTTGAATTTTGTTATTCTTGCTGGCTGAGTGCAGAAGATTTCCAAAGTGGTTTCAGATTGATTAAGGCATATCTCGCCTTTCCGATTCTTGCTGCCACTGACATCTTTATTCATTCCGCCTGTGGTTGAAACGATGGTTCCTAGATAATTGAAGGAGATAACCTGTGTCAAATCTCTCCCGTTGATGGCGATTAGTACTGGTTGTTTTTGTTGTTGGTTGCTTATCTTCATCACCTTCACCTTCTCTGTGTTCACCTGCAGCCCTGTCCTCGCTGCTTCTTCAGCCAGTCTGTTAGTTTTCGCCTGTAAGTCTTCTGGCCCATGTGACATTATACATAAATCGTTCACGAAATCCAAATCTTCTAGAGTCTTCTGATCGATTGTTCAACGTACTCCTGTTGTCTTACTTCATGTGCACAGGCCGACGTATAACCCAGTCCACCACAATCAGGAGTACCACAGTTGATGATAATAGGCAGCATCCAAGTTTTACTCTTATATTCAGTTCAAGCGCCACGTTGAGTTTTCCTTCGTGGATCACTTGACACTTGGCATTGTAGTATAGCCAAGTGTTGAATGAGTTTGTTAAACATTTGGGCACTGCACGCCGTAGTGATGAAGTAGTTTTCAAATTACTTTATGTTCAACTCTGTCTACCGAAGCCGTTTTCAAAGTCAATGAAATTGACGTGGAGTGAGGTTTGACTGCCATTCTATGCTTTGTTCTGTGATGACGATAATGCGTAGAGCTGCAATTTGATTAGCAGATTATTCGCCTATCCGGAATCCAGCGTGTTTCGGCGGAGTTCTGTATTCAGTGCATCTTTTATTCTCTCCGGGATGAGGCGGTATAGTATCTTAGTTGAAGTGGACAAGAGCATTATTCCACGAAGGTTCTTCCATTGGCTTATTAGTTTTTCTTTGGTAGTTTGATAAGGTACCCAGCCTTTTATACAGTCAGCAAGCAACTTTCTTTCCTTACAAACCTTTTGCAAAATTGTCGTGAAGGTATCTGCCTCAGTCTCTGAGTCCGTTTGCAGTGTCTCAAGGGGAATTCCATCCAGTCGTGCTGTCTTCCAGGTTGGTCTTCAGTAGCTTGATCACATTCAGGATTCCTGCTTTCGTTGAAGGATTGGTGTCCACTGGCAGGCAGTTCTGCGCGTGCTGTTGGTGGTATTTCTGGGCGAGTTGCAGGTGATAGTTGATTTGGGAGTCGTTTGAAGTGATTAACAAATTGTTTTATTTGTTTCTCCTTCTTGATAATCAAGTTCCCTTGAATATCTTTTATGGGTCTCACCTGAGTTGACCTCTTTCCTGATAGAGATCTGAGTATCTGATATAATGTCCTGACGTCTCTTCCACCTATGGTCAGCCTGTTCTGCTTCATCTGCCAGTGTGTCTTAAAATTGTAGTTTGCCCCTCCTAGCACTCTTCTTCACTTTGCCTTCTAAATCCAGTGCAGTGTACATTGAATTTAGCTTTTCCTTCTGTTGTCCATCTTCACATTGCGTCATATCTTTCACCATCGTCTTCTCTTCTGTGAGGTTCCAGATATCTATCGAGGGCCATTCTTGCCTCTTCTTTCTTCCTAAAACAGTTTTGCACGTTTCCTTGAATATGTCATCAGAGAGTTCTTATGTTCTTACACACAAGTTTCTTCAGTGTTGCCACATGGTGTCTGCGACTTTACTCTAATGGCTGCAGTGAATCTGTCCTTTAAAGTTGCATTTTTCAGTGTCTGAATGTTCAATCACCGTAACCTGTCTCCAATTTTTTTGAAGGTTTTAAAAATGACGTTGAAGATTCCTTTGAATCAGATGATAGTCTGAGCTTACATCTACTCCCCTTCTCCACTTTGTATCCTGCAGGCCGAGTCTCCACTTTCTCAAGCCGGACTCAGATGAAATCGATCAGGTTTGTGGTTTGTCCATCCACGTTGCCTTGTGTATATCCTTGCGTTTGTATATGCCGCCTCTAATCAACAAACCATTGAAGGCTCAAAAGTCTGCGAATAATTCTCCGTTCTCATTCATTCTGCAGAGAGACAGCCTCTCGATTCTTGATGAGTTCTCGTCCTGTCTTATCTGCTCCCAGTTCGCCTGGTTTCCATATTGCCTGTAAGAATTTTGATGTCTACATTCGGGATGTTGTCCATTATTTTCCGCAGTTTTCCATGGAAATCTCCCTGCTTGTCTTTTCCTCGAGAGTTGTTCTTAGGTGCGTAGCATTAGATGATTGCAACCCTTCTTCATCTTGAGTTGAACCTTACTGTTGTTTTCCTGGATGAATTTGGTTCTTGTAATCATCAACAGTTCACCCCATTCAAACATGCTACAGAGTTAGCATTCGAGAGTTCTCCTCTATCAACTGTATTTCGTACTGAAAAAACTGCCGAATGCCTTTATATATCAAACGCCTCATACAGCAGAGGATATCGCAATTCGCTTAAATCAACCGTATCTTTGAGTGCAAATCAAACATGTTCAGCTACTGTCGCTACCCTGGCCTACTGTAGAACTGATAAATTCCATTAATATTACTGAAATTCATTTTAGTGTCATACTGATGCTTATTATCTTTTATTGATGCTTTTGTAATGTAATCTATTGATTTGATTGATTCATTGTGATTGGAAGTACTAATGTTATTTACAACAATAATCCTTTAAATATTACGGTCATATAACTGTAGACTCTGATGACGAGTTTATCGGAAGAATATACTTTTTTCACTAATCAGTCTTTCAAATTTTTAATGAACACCTTCGATCAATTATGATGTATTATTGAATATATCATGGAGTACTGGACAACCAGTCATTTCATCTACCACCAATGTCCGAACCCAGGAAATCGCGGTTACAAGGGGTATTCCGCAGACGATTGTGTCACTGGGATCCACCTCAGTAGGCAGTACACGAATTCTAGCTTCTACCAGTTCGTGATTTTAGCGCAACTTGCACCATTCAATTTCATCGCTGGTGAGTATTTGTCCTCAATCACAACCAGGTGCAGCCCACAACTTCTGAGTAGAAATCTAGGCAACTTCGTCCTGCTGACATTCATTAGTGAGCTTGCGATGGGTACCAAACTAGGAGGAAATGGCTGGCTGTCCAGCACTTCCTTGATTTCAGCGATCCTCTAACTGACATCAACCCGTTATCAAATTAGAAATTCTTTAGTCTGTTAACACTGCATGTGAGTTTCACTTCAATGCTATGATTTCAGCTGTATATAACCATAAACTGCAGTTTTCCTTTTCATGTGACTGCAATTCATAACCTCACCGTAAGCATTCTGTAATGTCAAGAATTGCATTGACAAGATAGCGGCATTTTTGTATTCTGATGGGGCTTTTATGTATTATGTTTCCTTGAAAACAAATCATTTCCAACCCTTTCCCGCTATGATTTCTTGTATTTTTTTATAATTCAAATTCAGTGAACCTCACTGTCAAGATAAAAAGGTGGGTGGTTCCGAAAAAGAAATAATGACAGTAGTTTTCATATTAACAGAAAAAGGGACAGGAATGAATCGGGTGGTATTTTTTTATACCTCCAGTCCATGAGGCAGGACGTACTAGGGGATAAAAGTCAAAAGGAATCAACAAAAATAGTTTTGATGTCGTGGAATAGAAAGGTACATTTTAGTTTTCTAATCAAGGTAAGTAGTACTATTTCTTTATTTGTGCATAACACGTTTATTCGTTCGCAGTTATAGTGCTGTAGTGACACCACACATATATATTCAGCGAAAATACGACATCCTTATATGGAAATTTCAACTGGTCAGCATAATGCGTATTCACCATCTCTTGTCTTTTATTTCTCCTTTTCACCAGGGAATCCGGTAGTCTGCGCTATTCAGGATTCTTGTAGTAGTCTTCACACACACACACGTACAATATACTACTGGTAAACACTTGTAAGTAGTAGAAGGTAGTCGGATTTTCTTGGCTAAGCTGATAGCTTTCAAATGTGTTTTCCCCCTATTTTATTGTTTTTTGTACATGCGCTGTATTTTTCTCATAAAGATAAGAGATACTGTCAAAGATTTGTGTTTTATTTCGCAGTATGTGACATTGAAAACAATAACATTTCTGTGTTCTGTACGAATGTAAAGTTTATCTGAAAAACATTAACTTCCCTAATTTCGTCATATGCACGTAGACAAATAATTTTCTTGACATTAGTTTCAAGCAAATATAGGACTGTTATTAATCAGGGAGTAATGAAACTTACAGAAGTCATGTAAAAGTCACAGACTGGGTGATTTACCAGAAACACTGACTTATGAATGAAAGGTATGAAGGTGAAAATAAACAATAAACATATCGAGCCAAGATTCACAGGATGTTTGACAGCTGTAAACAGATCACTATTCACAACCAACTTTATCATTGCAAAGTTTTCTTGTAAATGCCATTAAACGCTGAAAAGTGCTGACTCTGCAATGCAATGATCATTTAACTTCGTCGATTTCTTTATTATGAACCTTTAACCCTCGAAGTGTACTCCCTGTCCATTAATTATATTATAAGACTTTGTAATAAAACTGTTCTTGTTTATGCTAAGCATTCTACTCTGCGAGGATCAATAAAAAGATGGAAACACAAACGATAAGAACTGATGTCCCATGTACCAAAAATGAATTACCGCCGATCGCCTGCAATCCTATTTAGTGCTAATTGAAAAGATGTACCTTGACGACGAGTTGTTGAGCTTTTTAACCACACTGGGAACCTAACTGAAGGAATTTGGCATTCGTTTTCACCTACTGACGTACAGAAATATCTATTAGTCATACATGTGGTCATTCATGAACCCGACAAGCTCACTGGTAAAGTCTGTGATTGAAAAGGTGGATGACTAGAATTAGATTCTTGTACAAGACATCATTGTCATCGAGGTTGTAGAAAAATTTGGCTACAAAGCTCCATAAATGCATAAAAGGAGACCTATGTGTTACTCCTAGTTGCCTCCAGCCATCTAACATGTCTATAGACACTTTGATTCTGCGTAATATCAACAAACGTTATTGGAGAAATATATTATGGACTATTATTATTGTTCCCTGAGGTACTGAGTTGAAAACAGGGCTTCAGTACCACATCAGCTCTCCAGTCCACTTTACCTGGCTGCAAGACCTCTCACTATAACTAAACTTCTTCTCGCAGAAACTCATCAAAATCACTGTGGATAACCAGCCCATCGTTTCAAATTCAGCATCCACTCAAGGTTATGCCTGGTGATCGATGTCACTCAACAGTTTTTTTCAGCATATATCAGACCCATCTTCAGCTTTTCGGCATATTTTTGGGGGCAACAGGTTTTCGGCAGCGTCGTCGCTGGACTTCATTTTTCCTTATCCTTCCGGCCATCTTATCGTCAGTCTGCAGCAAAGGCTGTTGCTGTTGAAAGTCTGCGATCAGTTCAAGAGACTTTCGTAACGCGTTAATTCTCTGAGCGGTATGGAATCACTAACTCAACATCAGTTTGAAATCCAAACAATGTCCTTATGCTGATTACAGCGGAATTCAGAAATAATGTAGGTCTATCCTGCCTTCCCAGTCATTTGTTGCATTTAGACTGATTAGTCGTTTCTCACACTTATTAAGTGATTTTGAGTCCCGTAACCCCAATTTTTCTGATTTCTATGCAGTCATCTTCTTGTGGTTTAACCTTTATATGAAATAATACAAATCCTGGAACACATTTACCAGTAATTACGTTAAATATGAATACGATTGGATAACTTTAAAAAATGAGTTATTGGTAAGTAAATTCTAACCGCATAATCTCAATTCATAGTTAAGCACCTTGGTAATTTCACAATGTTGGTGGTCACAGTACCAGCTTCAGTGGTCGAAATCAGTCATCACCATTAGCTGAACTTATGGTGTTGGTTATTTATTAGCGTTACTTTTTATGTTTTTACTTTTTCAGTAGAAATTAGGTTTCATTTTCTGGGTTGTGTCTACCTGGTGAGAAACTGAAGGGAAACTAAGAAACCCTAAGGGGTTTAGTAGCAGCCCTCGCCTTTTGATTAGTGGTTGATGTTCCTTGTCAACAAGGCGTATCTTCAAAATTGGAGGAACTGACGTTTCCTTTGAGATATGCATATGTCCAGATATCCAGAAGAACTGGATATCGTGAATGATTTATGTTTAATGTCATGCAAACTGGCCGACTTGCAGGCGAACACCAACAAACTGGCAGAAGACAGGACTCCAGGTGAAAATATAGGAGATGTAGGTGATGAAGAAAACCAACCAACCGACATCAACAAAAACAGTATCAGTCACCATCCATGAGAGGAATCTGAAAGAGGTCATTTCTTTCACTTATCTAGGAAGCATGGCTTCAGCCACAAGCAGGCAGAACGGATGAAGATGTCAAAACCAGCCAGAATCGGAAATTGCAGATTAGCCTTCATCAAGCTGAAACCAGTTTGGAAACCTTCTGCAGTCACTCAGCATATAGGTCAAGACTCGCATTTTTAGAACAAAGGTGAAGTCAGTCATTTCTTTTCTATGTGTTAGAAACTTGGCACAAGCGTCATGAAAAGCACCTCTAACAGACTGCAGACATCTCCCTTCACTAGCTCCATAATAAAGATAAAATGGCTAGACATAATAAGTATGTAACAATAAACTCTGTCAACAAACCAATCAAGAGCCCGTCGCTCATTATATATGTAGGAGAAACTGGAGATGGATGGACTGGGTATGCGTTGATGAGGTCATCGACTGACATAGTGCTTAATGTAGGCCATCATTTGAGTGGAATCTAAATAAGAGGCGACGAGTGGGTCGTCCGAGAATTATATGCAGGAGATCAAGCGAGGAGGAGATAGGAGATTATAGGCGGCGGTGAGGTGAACTGAATAGGACTGCTAATAATGGAAAAAAGTGTAGATGTGTTGCTGAAGTCCTATGTTCCAATAGTAACCTAAGGGAATAATGATAACCGCACAGTGGAATAACAGAAAAAAACTATTTCTAACTGAGTTAAAGGAAAACTCTTACCTTTTTTAGGCAGTAATCATTTAGAAAGTGTATAACGACCGAAATCAACTTGTAGTCTAAATGCAAGTAACCAATTAATACGTCCTACTGTGTGGTTAGCAAGAGCTTCCCTGACTTTTTCCCGGTACAAGTATGTCCTGACGACAGTGGAAAGATGGAAATTTGGAATAAAATGTGCCACACTGTTCAACAATCACAACACATCAAAACGCAAATTCACCTCAACAGTGCCGTTAGCCAGCTATATAGACGAGGTAGTTCTCCAGTACAAAACAAGTACTACACAACAGAATTATTGAACCAAAATCAACAGTTAGAAATACCCAACAAATAGGTAAAACATTCTTAATAAGGCGGAATTAAAAACTCTGTCAGCAAAAACCACACAACGAAACGATTCCCGTAGGCAGTCAAGGGTCCAAATCACCTTGATTTATTCAAATTAAAAGAGAAAAATCGAAGAGACTCCCTTTGGCAAATTCATTCACATAGCTGTACAATCGCATTTATATATAATTATTTTTTTGTGTCTGTGTGTACATGAGGTTTGTCCAGTTTAGATGATTAATCAGGCAATGCAAGAATGATCTAATACAGAAACACGGTTAATTAGACAGCATCTAAAGTAAGATTGAGTTAGCAAGTTAGATGACGTAATACAATTTAGGTCAGGATAGCAACAGAGGTGATTGCAGGTGGAAATTAAGCAGAAGTGGGGTAGAGAATAATGCCATTTAAATTGACACTAAAGTTGAGTAAATAAATTGGATGACGTAACATAAATGACTAGAAAGTGAGCTTTGGTCAAGTCAGTAACAATGATAATAAAGTGCAGAAATTAAATTGGGTGGCGGTAGAGAACAGGAAAGTCGAAAATGTAAAATATTACAATTGAAAAGTCAAAATAATACTAATGAAGAGACAGGAAGAAATATAATTTACCTGTCAGGTATTAAGATGGATTACGTTCATTGCAAGTGTGTTGATTGAAGGAGTTCAATGCTTAGGAAGTGAATTGCCATTGCTTCTGCAGTTTGGAGAAGTTTATTCGTACACTTTTAGGAAGACTGCTTCGTATTCTGTAGACGATTTTGAAGTTTGTTTGATGCCTAGCTTGGTGTCTGGAATCTATCAGATGGTCTAAGAAAGAGCTGCAATGGCATCGTTTTTCTACTTTATAAAACCGTGCTCGTAAGTGTTCGGTGATACTTTTGGAAAACGAACTCTGGGTACGGTCAACATACCTGGCTCCACACAAGCAGGTAAATTGGTAGATGCACACTGATATTACTTTAGTTGCTATCTTATTAACCTTGTTTCTATATTAGATCGTTCTTGTATTACCTGATTAATTATCTAAACTTGACAAACCTCATGTACACACATAGAAAATGAATTATATATAAACGCCATTGTAAAGATATGTGAATGAATTCGCCGATAAGTGTCTGTTCGCCAAAGGTATCCTCTTTTTCATATGACTCAATGTGGATTTTTAAGTTATCCAAATAAAGTCACAGCATATTAAATTGTCGATAGCATCATGCAACCACAAAAAAGCATTACAATTAGAGATGAAACAACAACAAGGACAAATAATACGGTTTAATTGAATTGGTAAAAGCTAAGGAACTAATATATAGCTTCGGAGAAAAGAGGAATACAATTACAAAGTTATTTGAAACATCCAAATAAATATCGGTAGTCAAGGAGTTTGCATCGGTGGTTCAGCGGTAGAATGCTCGCTAATCACACACTTGGGCCAGTGCTCGATTCCCGGCTGACGCACTCTAAAACCTCGCCGAGCCGGGAGTAAGCCAGCAGAGAGAGGAAAGATTGGTCGTGAGGCAAGCACCCCCATCTCGTAGAAATTAAGACCATTGATACCTAGCTTCAGAGCTTCAGTTTGAAGCTGTATGTTCCACTCGTAACGTAAAGGGTAAGAGATTAAAGGTTTTTGAAAAAGTTATCCAATCACACTATAACTTAAGTTTCACATGGTCAGTTTTAAAATTCACACATGACCTACAATTATTATTATTAAAAATTGTTATTATTGAAAGTGTGTACCTTTGTTTCTGTTTCTGATAAAAACACAGATATAACCAGTTGTAAAGATTAATGATTACTTGATAGTATAGTTAAAGTCCACTGCTACAAAGGAACAATATAATCAACAGAAACGTTCGTTGCTGAAGTCGTATCCATTAAAAGAAGTCGTTTAAGGATTGCAGAATAGTATTCAGACGAGAATGAGAGGCTCTTACGAATTCCAAACAATGCAACTTGATTAGTGGTGAGGCAAGTGGACAGTGTGGAGCAGCAAGTAAACGAAGTGACGGACATTACACCAAAGTTATACATATACATTGTCAATGGACGTGAATATTGAACGTTTGTTTTATTGGATCTGGCAGCCATTAATGGGCAACTGAAAGGCGCGAATGGTCGATCGCTTGCAAGTTGAATGAAGACTGGAGTTAAGTACGAATAAAAGTACTTTATAAATTCATTTGTGCTTAACATTTGTTTGTAGACTTTGTAGTTTTCTTCACTTTAACTGCCAAACAATATAATTTCGTTCAAGGAATACTGGTGTTTTGGATTTAAAGTTGAAGGACCTACATAGTATTTATCGGTTCAATCGACCACGTCTTCATTACAATAGGAACTTTGGGCTAAGTTCCTTGACATACATACATATATATTTACCTCAAGATAAACCGTTTTTAAAAGAAGTTATGTACAATGTGTCCATTTGTAACAACTTACAAGGAAACTGTACAATTTTATTGTTTCAGACTCTATATAAATAGTTATTTATTTCTATTACCGTGATAAAAATGGTTACATGATTTCTGATCTGTTTACAGACATAAAGCACACAAATGTGGAATTACTTACTACCATAAAGCCCAAGTTTTACGCCTAGATTGACAAAGTATCATGATTACAAGTACAGATGACTTAGGATCAAACTATTAATCAACAATTCTTGTGTAAACACTTGGTTATATCATGTTTTTCCCTGAGGAATTACTCCGTTTTCAGAAATTGTTTTGTTTTTCTTATTTTTGAGATGAAACACTGATATAAAGTAAAAATGTGACTTTCACTGCTATTATTATACTATTATTGTTCCTTTGGGTTCCGAGTGGAACATAGGGATTCAACAACACATCACTACTTCCTTCTATTCTCTGCTGTCCTCTTCAACTGGGTCCGCGACTGACCATACTTTCTCATGTCTTCCTCCCCAAATGGTCTTCTCCATTTCACCGTCGCAACGATGACCCACTCGTCGCTCCTGATTAGCATATAACCTAAGCGACGGCCTGCATTGCGCACGATGTCATTTGGCGGCCTCCTCAATGCATGCCTGATCCATCCATCTCCATTTTCTCCTGCATATTTATTAAGCGATCGGCTCTTGGTTGGTTTGATCTCAGCCGGAGTTTCTAGTTGATAATTCTTTCTGGTCTGCCATTTGATCTTCAGTATGGAACCAGAAAAGTTGGCAGCTGTTGAAAATCCTTTTGGTGACACACGAGCAATGCAAGTTTCTAACCCGTTTAGATGAACTGAGTGACGTCATATTTGTGTTGAAAATCCAAATCTTATTGTTTATACTGCTGACTGAGTGTTATAAGATTTTGAAACTGGTTTCAGGTTGATGAAGGCATATCTTGTCCATCCGTTTCGACTATCTGTAGTTGAAACGATGCTTCCTAGATAAGTGAAGGAAGTACCCTCTGTTAAAAGCTTTCATTTTAGCTTATTTATTTACTTAGAGAAATTCATAATCGGCTTGGTTATTTTATTTATACTAATATATATACATATATATATATATTGTCAATGGACGTGAACATTGAACGTTTGTTTATTGAAACTGGCAGCGATTGGTGGGCAACTCGAAGGCGCGAATGGTACGATCGCGTGCAAGTTGGAAGACGAAAGAAAGAACACGAATAAAAGTACTTTATAATTTCATTTGTACTAAACATTTGTTTGTAGAATTTGTAGTTGTCTTCACTTTAATTGCCAAACAATATAATTTCGTTCAAGGAATACTGGTGTTTTGGATTTAAATTTGGGACAGATATATAGTCTTTATCGGTTCAAAGCGTCTTCGTTATAATAGGAACTTAGGGCTAAGTTTCTTGATATGTATATATATATATATATTGGTTTTGTAATTCAGAAGAAATATATTAAGAATAATCTCGCTAAGTAGGTTATTTTTATCCACGCTTAAATGAATATCTGTTTTGTATATACATATCTAAATACACATTCCAGGGGAGAAATAAACTATCTTGTAAAATGTCCTTATAATTATCTAAATACAACAATAATTTATTTTATCTCGAATGCTGGATATGCGCATGAATAACCCGCATAAAGTACACATAGAGAAACAAAAATCGGGTTCATCTGAAAACGTTTACATACCAACCATTGAATTGAACGTTATTCGCCACAATAAAGGTTTCCTTGTATTTCCCAATGAATGAATGAAAAACAAAACGATATGGCTGTTTTCATTGACGTTTCGCCATTTAATGCTGCTCGCAGGTTTATCAAACTAGTATTATTTAACCAGAATTCACAAAATCCAATCAGCTTATATATAACAACTTAATCATCGTTCCTCAGTACGGAGAAGTTTTTCATTGTCAAATTGGCCAATTGGTAAAGATAACAAAAACAGGTGTAGATGGTTGGATTTGATAAGTGTGTAAAATTATAAAAGCAGCTTGTGTTTACGTTATGAAATTGCTTACCACATTTGTATTGATTTTGTCACTTCAAGGGGTGGAGAGGTGTTGTAACCAGGTTCATCATTCCTATTCAAACATATGAAGTTCATATGAAGTTCTTCTGATATTAGACGTTCTTTGTTATTTCTGAAATTTTTCTAGATTATTTCATTAGTGTCTAGATAAATTTTGTGTCTTGATTCTATGGCGTGTAGACCTACGGCTAATGATTTTACAAGCTTTCCTAGTTCAAATGGATTTCTCGGTGACCGAACAGATGCTCTACGGTTTTCATTTCTTCTGATTTTGATTTCTCGAGATGTAAAATGCTTGGAATCTGATGCAATATGCATTGAACAAACATCGCCAGAAATGAGTTAATATAACACTGTGATTTATCAAAATAAAATCTTATCCATAATGGAGTTATACTCCACCACAGTGCCCAAGTTTTATACTTTTATCAATATGGCATATTTCCAATCCATCTATATTTCCTTCTTTGAGATGGCGCTTATTAAAACCTGGCACTTTTAACCTTCCACAGGTTTATTCTTTAGTGGCTATTCTCCTGAAATATAATATATTGCTAACACCAGTTGAGGAATCATTGAAAATCATGAAGTACTGGCCAGTTGTTTCTTCATAGACTGGAACATCTCTAATGTTTAAAATCGAAACTACCAATAGCATAGGTTAGATATGGGGGAATACGGTGAAATAGCAGAAGTTAGAATTTAGGTTTTACTGTAATTGTATCAGGTGGCTGAAAAGTCAGAGGCATTATAGCGTACACTAAAGCTTGTTGGCTTGACCTTCGTAAAAATCTCAAGGAAACATGATTGTTAATACGAGACTTATAGGTAAAGCGGAGAAACACTTACTATATCTGGCAAATGGCCTTCTTTACTAAAGCACTTCTATGATCTCTTAATATAGTCCGTTGTGTTACGTGATCCATATCAGGAAACTCAGCGAGGCGTTCGAGGTGCATACAGGAGTAAGATAAGCTGGATGAATATTATCACTTACGGTATTCTTAATTGTGGCGAACTAGATTACGCATCAGACTGCACACGGAATGAGAAGACAGGAATACGCTTGACCACTGATATGAAGGTTCTGGCAGATCTGGATTTCGCAGATGATATATCGTAATACCAGAAGGCAAGACACGGAAGCCAAGGGACATTTTCAAGTGATCAAACCTCTGTCTATATATAAATGTATAGTTTTATATGCGCTAACCAATCATTGAGTGTGTGATTTTGGCTAACATGAAACGACATGAAATAGAATGTTCAAATACATGGCATTATGTTACCAAAGCAGTATTGAACTGCGTGAAACGTATTCTTTCTCTAACAGCAAATATAATGTCCAAATATATATGTGCAGTATTCTGCTGCTAACGTAGTACTGAACTGTGGGAATATGTGAGAATAATATTCCGTTGGAATACATTGTCTTTATCATACCATCACAATAAGTCTTATGTCACACAAAATAGATGACTTACAGGCGAAAAGAAACAAACTAGCTGAAGAAGCAGAGAGGATAGGACTCCAGGTGAACATTTAGAAGACAGAGGTGATGAAGATAACCAAACAAACAACCAGAGCTTTCGAGAAACCTGAAACCAGTTTGAAAATATTCTGCACTCTGCTTCAGCATGAAGAACAATATTCGGAGCTTCAACTGAAATACGAAGTCAGTCAGCTGTTCTGTATGAGTCAGACAGTTGGCACAGGCGGTACAAAAGGCATTTCCAACAGGCAGACTTTTACCAACAGCTGTCTTCGCTAGCTCCATACTGAAGATGAAATAGCTGACCAGAAAGAATTAGAAAAAAGAAAATATCGTAACAAACAATTCAAGAGCTGATTGGTCAACAAATACGTGGGAGAAAACGGAGATGGATGGATAGGGCAAATATTGAGGAGGCAGCTGCCCCTTTTCACTGGCTCCACACTGAAAATAAAATGGCCAACCAGCAAGAATTTACAAGGAGAAACTCTGGCTGGGAACAAACCAACAGGCGAGAATCGATTGCTCAACAAATATATAGGAGAAAATGGAGATGAATTGGGCATGCAATGCAGGCCATTGCTCGAGTGGAATCCAAATGGAAGGCGATGAGTGGGTCGTTGGTGTGCAAGGGAATAACAGTGATATAATAATATTAAGATAATCAACTGACACTTATATTTTAAAGCATAAGTTTAAAATTTTACAAGGATTAAATCAGAATTCATGTGGATGTGTCAATTCATCTTTCAAATGCTAAGTACTTTAAGGTATTAACTTCGTGAATTATTTTTTGAAGGAATTTTTCGGGTACTCCTGATTTGAATTCATCCGCAAATATGGTGAGGAAAATTGATATAAACAAAAGTCACTTATTCTGACCATGCAAATCTAAAATGAATTTAATCTTGACGAAAATGATTATTTAATATAGCAGTTAAACAACTTAGGTGGCACCCTCATGAGAATTTGTAAAGGCTGAATCTATGATTCTTTTTTCCAAACCACGTCGTACAATGCTCAGAATGGTGTCGATGGGATTACTGAGTCAGTCTTACTATGTGATCGTCTTCTTAAATCCTTAAATATTCGCATTGTCAACATTAGAACAACACACATAAGCGAAAAATATTGTCGTTTTCAATTAGATCTTCTTCAGGCTTTACTCTAATTTACATAGATTTATACCTAACAATTTTAAACAATGACGGTGTTTTTGCGGATCAAATAATAATAAGAGTGTGGTAAATGTTTTGAACGAAATTAATAACGATTATTATAATGATAACAAAATAATGATAATAAGGTTTATGCAGGTGGCGATAGGAATAACAAAGCTAGTAATATGTGTATATGTAGACAATTCAACAAATAAATTTGGTCAAATCTTAAAAGTTACGTAATACTAAAGGTGAAGTGGACAGATAATCGGAGTTTAAATAAAATAACATAAAATACGAAGGAAATGGAAAATAAGAAAGGGTGGGAGAGTTCTGAATAAAATTCACCTAGACGAGGAAGGGAGAGACAAAGGTAGAACAAACTTCTTTTCTATGCAAAGACTGGGATTGTTCTCTCGAATTCCCATAGCATCGACTATGTGTAAATGAAGGGTTCGAATTCCGTTCGAAAGGCTCGATGGAATTCGGTAGATAACTATGAAGGTACTAAATCTGTCCTATTGATGACCACTATCATCAGTCACATGAGTCAAAATAGAACGTCTTTTATTTATTTGATCTTTTCCGAAGATGCTCATTAATACGTTTGTTGAACTGTCTTGTTGTTCACCCTATATAGCTCTCTCCACAGGATCAGCTAAATTAGTAGATACACATAGAAGTGGCACATCTAGGTAGCTTGTCATGCACATGAGCAATAATAATTGTTCGGCTCAAAAGTGACTAACGAAAGGTGGTGGCATTTTAAGTTCGTTTTATTGCTCCCAATAATCTTAGATGTAAGACTTCACTAGCCACCTTCGCATTAAATTGCAATTTTAGGAACAGTTGTTTCTTATTTTCCATGTCCTTCGTACTTTTGTGATATTTATTTAAACTCTGATTATCTGTCCACTTCATTTTTAGTATTACGTAACTAAAAAATGCATTCATGTGAATGCACATTGAAGTAGCCGGACACGGCATCAACACTCCTTCACCTTCATTTGAATCATACAACAACTACTGAGCTATAAACATATATTGATGTGCTAAAAAATATTTTGACTATTATTTTTTCTTCGAATTTTGATGTCAACAATTCATTACCCACGTCTGTTTTGAACGATAAAGCCCTGTCCATATACATGTATATGTATATATATGTAATACAATTTTGCTTGTTTTATTCATTCGGCTGTCAAACTTTCTAAAAAACACAAATAACCAACTAAGCCCAGTTATATTTTGTTTTAACTACCTATTTGTGTCAACTGGTGGATGACAACTAGCAGTGAAATCCAGAATGCGCATTTCGTCCTATTTGGAATTCGTCACCTGGATGTACTTACATTCCCTACTGAGCAATGACCTTCCCACCGGGGCTCTAACCCAGTACTGGGAAAATCTAAATTGAATGAAATACCTATTTCTGTCCGTGAGGAACAATCAGTGCTCACGTGCATTTTCTGGCGGCTTTCATAATAGCGATTGGTGGACTTTGAACAGACAAAATCGTTCATATTTTAAGACTGTTTTAAATGGAAATAAATTCCATTAAATAGTAAAATCTATATTCGTGTTTTGCCTGAACTTTCTATTTGTAAGGCGTAGGCAAAACCAAGCCAAACATTCTGCAATGTATATGAACATGTTGTTCAGGAAAAAGCTTTTATTATATTATTATTGTTTCCTTTAGTTCATAGAGGAATATAGGGTTTCAGCCGCACGTCTCCATTGCGTTCGGTTCTCCACCAGCATTTTCACTAGGCTCCACGTCTGCCTACATGCTTCCACCTCTTCGCATTGCCTCCTCCATGTCACCCTTGCACTGCTGACCGACTCTCCGCTTTCTTTTTGGGTTCCATTCGACCAATGGCCTGATGAGATTTCACTTAATGGATTGCTCAGAATATGGCCTCCAATCCACCTTCATTTCTTCCTGCATATTTGTTGCACAACTGCATCCTGATGGGTTGGTTCGCCGCCAGAGATTTCTCCTTGTCGCTGATCTTTTCTAGCCGTAAGATCGTGAGAAGCATTGAGAATAGATTTGCAGATGTTTATGAAGGTCTATAGTTTTTTCGACGTGCCTTTCGTGACACGGCACCAAGTCTCTGATCCGTACAGTACCACTGACTTCACACTGGAGTTGAAAATCCGAATCTTATTTTTCATGCTAAGGAGTGCTGTTGACCTCAACACAGACTTGTGAGAAATGAAAGCTTACCTTCCTTTCCTGACCCGCGCTTTCCTGCCTTCATCTGTCCTACCTGTAGTTGAAACGATGCTTCCCATGCTAGCTAGGTGAAGGAGGTTGCTTCTTTCACATTTCTCTCATTCATGCTACTTGTCGTCTGTTATTGTTGATGTCATTGTTGTTGCTGTTGGCCAGGAATCTTCAATAACCCTGTTTCCTCTATGTTCACCTGAAGTCCTATCTTTGATCCTTCTTCTGCCAACTTGTTGCTTTTCACTTGCATATCTTCCAGTTTGTGGGAAATCAGACATCTATCATTGGCGAAGTCCTGATCCTCCAAGTGTTTTGTGTGAGTCCATTTCATGCCTGTTTCCTCATCGACCGCTGTTTTTCGCATTATTCAGCCTACTGTCCGTCGCACTCTACAGTATATCGCAATAGTAGACAGAAAGCCTTGTCTTACTGCCGTCTTCACTTCTTCGAAGGATTCCGTGAGTTTTCTTTTGTGGATTACTTGGCATGCAGCATTGTCGTACAACTGTTGGATAAGATGTACAATAGTTGGCGACATTCCCTGATAGCAGCGAAGTAGTTGCCAAATCATCCCTCGATCGGCGTTGTCTGCTGAAGGCCTTTTCAAGGTCGATGAAGTTGAGGTAGGGAGCTGGCTGCTATTCCAAGCTCTGCTCAGTGATGATCTGCAGTGTTGCAATTTGATCGACGCATGATTTGTTCCTCCTGAATCCAGCCTGTTCCGGTGGGAGATTTTGATCCAGGGCGTGTTTGATTCTCCTGAGGATGATGCGGAGTAGTATTTTGCTTTGGATGTATAGGAGCATAATGCCGCGCCATTTCTTGCATTGACTTAAGTCTCCTTCCTTTGTCAGTTTAAATAGATAGCCTTTCCTCCAACCCGCAGGTACCTTGCTGTCTTTTCACACCTTTTCCAGTAGAGGTGTTATCAAAGCTATTATTATTGCTACATTACAATGCTGCTTCTTATTTTAAGGGCATATAAGTGGACTAAGTTTTGAAAAAATCTGGAATATTTCCATATCATGGTTTACTTTTCATTTGAATCAGCTAAATACACTTTTCTGTTCTCTTTTCACTGCTAACACTGGTTTATAAATTCAGTGGCGTCTTTATGATAACTGCTCATTAGCATACTTCAACATATTCTCTATCATCTATTTACTTGTCAGACCAGTTTCCAACTAGACAATGATATGACAACACTGGTGGCTCAATCATGCATTGTAGCAAAGTTAACGGTCAGCTAGTTTTTACTTTCATCTATGATTTGAGACTGTTATGCGAAACGACTGTTTTTTCACCGTATCTAGAAGGACGTTTTTGAAAAGATGGAGACAATTAATCCGGTCTCTATTGAACTCAAATCGTTGTATGACTTCTATGCTTGATGTACTTTTCTAGTCACTGAGCCGTTTTCTGAGCACTAATATATCCATGCTAAACTACCTCATCCTTGTCATACCAGGGCTAAGTTAGCTTTCACATTGATGAAAGTCTCTGAATAAAGCGAAAACAACAGTTTGTTCAAAATAAGATTGTAGCATTGTTTCTTTGGCGGCTTCTCATCATCTGTGTACAGGCTAAAAATGTTAAAGTTTAAGTTTATCATGATTAACTAATAATTTGAGTAAAACTGTGGTGGGTTCTCCTCAAATCATAGGAACAAGAGAAAATAGAGTTACATTTTGGCAATGGGGGCGAGCGATTAAGGACACAGATCACGCACTCAAACGAAGCGAGGACTAAAGGTATCCAGCTACCATTAAAATGAATGAATGGTAACTACTTCGTTAACACACAAATCGGGTTCCAGGCGATTGAAAGGGATTGCCTCAAGCAAACTTAATGAGAACTGAAGTATTTTATCTACCGATAATTTTGAAGGATTCCAGAGTGTCCAACTCATTATCTTTATTGAGGATGTAACAAGCAGTGACAGTAATAAAAGCGTTTCTTCCTTCGAGACGAAGGTGTTTTGGTACTTGTTAAGCGAACTGAAAGTGTGCCTCCCTTTCTCTTTTCTCGTTGTAACTGCTACTACAGGTGCGTTTAAATTTGTATGAAGTAGTCACCAATAGATTATTTATGTCCAATGTAAGTTTCAAAGTACTGATTACTGAATAAAGAATATTCTTTGCACTGAAAAGAATTTCTTTTGCCCGTGAACATAACTGTCAAGAAGACCTTATCCCCTATACCACAGTATCTTCTTGATTAGATCCGTAAACTAATAACAGATTTTAAAGAAAGCAAAAAAACAGAATATGCAGTGCAGTAGAGGTTGAATGTCTCTTCATAACCACTCTAACCTTATTTTCGAGTAATAAAAAAGCTACTGTATTACATCATCTCTTCTATATGTATCTACTCAGTTGACTCTTCCAGTGGAGCTAGCTATATTGGGCATATAAGCAAGCATGTTTCTCGTTGGATGGTTAGGAATCATCAAGCATGATTAAACAAGGGATAAACAAGATCAATTGTAATCTCTATCTTAGCACAACTTGTAGATATTGAGCATAAAGTTTATGTTAATTAGGCATTCCAACTGATATTAATTTAGCTATATGAGCTTGTCTTCTGCATGTAGCTAAGTCCATCGGAATATACCTGAAGAAGCCAACGCTGTGTGTTTAGGACAGTTTCGTTCAGTAACTTCCATTATATTGGCCATTTTTATAATAACCTTGGGTTCCAACAACACATCTTCACTTTCTTCTATTTTCTGTCGTCCCCTGCAGCTAAGTTCACGATTTCCCATAATCTCTTATCTCTTCCAACTCGCACAATCTCTTCCTGGCACCAACGACCCACTTGAGCAACGGCCTACATTGTGCGCATTGTCATTCTGATGTGGTTGTGTTCTCTGAGCTGGATAGTCTATTTGCGATCTCATTCGATGGACTCCTCAGTGCCTCATGCCCAATCCATCAGTCTCCAATTTCCCTCACATATTTGTTGAGCAATCAGCTCCTGAATAGTTTATTTCTATATTTTCTTGTTTCTAATTCTTTCTGGTCAACCACTTTATCTTCAGTATGGAGCTGGCGAAGACAGCTGTTGATAAAATTCTGCACTGGTCCGTTAGAAATGCTTTTCGTGCAGAGCAGTGCCAGTTTCTGTCCCGTATAGATGAACTGACTGACTTCACATGTGTGTTATAAATCCAAATCGTGTTACATATGCTGAAGCAGAGTGCAGAATAATTCTAAACTGGTCTCATTTTGGTGAAGACGTATCTTGCCTTTCTGATTCTGGCTGGCTGGCTTTAACATCTTCACCCATTCAGCCCGCCTGTGGATGAAACAATACTTCCTACATATGTGAAGCAAGTAACCTCTGTCAAATTGCCCATCATTATGTGAATGTAAAACCCTGACCCTTTAGCTCTCCCTCCAAACCCTGTAGAAATTATCATTATCCTAATTACTCCATTATTCTGACTACTTCATATTCAGTTGTATATTAAGTAATCAATACGACTACCCACTTAATCCCTAATGACTACTTTCATTTCTTTCAAAATTATTTATGCGTTGCGTAATCCACTTGTTCAGTATTCCGAAATGTTTCTACCTTTTAATTGTTGATTAAATGTCATCTTCATGACATGTTAATAGTGAGTAACTGTTTTTTAACAACTCGTCGCCAACAGACTATTAAATATTTGTATTATATTAAAAATTCATATTCATATTAGAATGGAGCCATAGATAAGGGTCTTATAGAAAAATAAATATTTCTCCATTCAATCCTTTAATCTTCTAAACGTCGAAGTGGGGATTTCCGTCGTATCATTTGAAGGTCACATACCACTAATGAGACAACACCTCACCACAGTTACTTATCACGCAGAACAAAACCTAGAATTATAAAATGCAGAAGTGACATCCTTGATGCTATGTACTGTAGTGTACATTGAACCTTCGAACTTTTGTTTGAACTGACTCACCTGACCTTAAGCATTACTTCCTCTCTTGATTCTTGAAACTCTTGTACGTTCTTGGTTCGCTCTCTCGTTGTGCTTTCACCTAGCGCACTCTCCGAGCCTACCACAGTCAAGACTGCAGATAAGTGTGTAACCTCTTATTTCTTATCAAATTCCACATCTCTTTTGTGTGAATACAACTCTGTTCCAGTCACACTTGCCATCTGAAGTCTTTTAACCTTGATTCCGTTCGTTAGTACTTGCACGTTAGGCAGAGTACGATTAAAGTCATAAGCGGTGAAGAAGTTTTGTAAGAGTGGTTATTTTAGGTCTAAGCCAAGCCTAACTTCTACAAGTGGTGAGCCCGTGTTTTCACCGTTTGCCTTCATAGTAGCTTAACGTGTAAATAGTCCTTTTTCATATTGACAATTTGTTTTTCACACAGAGTTATAAAATTTCACTTGCCTTGTTTTTACTCATATTTTCTGTTGTCATATTTGTTGTTATCATTCTATTAATGTATATCGTCTTGTTCGCAGGATGGCAGACAACTGTTCCGCCTCACAAATGGCTATCACCTTGCAACTCCCTACCTTCTGGACACATCGTCCTGTTGCATGGTTCAGCCACATAGAAGCTATGTTCGCACTCCGACATATACACTCACAAGAGACAAAGGTGAACCTGGTAATCGTGAGTCTTCCTGAGAACGTCGTGGAAGAAGTGTCTGATGTCCACGTGGACTCATCCCCTGACTTGTATGAGCGTCTCAAGCAGGCGCTAATTAAGCGCGTTGCACTTACCGACCAACAGAAAGTGCAGGAACTTTTCAGAGATGTTCAGCTTGGCCATAGAAAGCCCACTCAACTGTTACGTCAGATGAGACAGTTAGTGGCTGACTCCAAAATAGATGACGCCTTTTTAAAACAGCTTTGGTTACAACGACTACCGCAGGCGATTCAGAGCATTTTAGCCCCAATCAACAAGTCCCCGTTATCCGAACCAGCTGAGGCAGCCGATAGAGTAGTGGAGACTACTACATCCAACATGAACATTTCTGCTGCGGTGACCGCTAGTCCCACTTAGACTCATCTGCCGAGGGGTCATCAAACTTAGATGTGGTGGCCCACATAACTAAGCTTTATGAGGAGATATGTAAGATAAGACAGAAGATGGGACCTAGAGGTAGCTCGAATAGCCGCACCAACTCGACTCGTGGTAGATCTTCTTCACGAGCTGACAGTAGGCGTCGTAGGTCTCACAATTCTCAACCTGGAGTGTGCTGGTATCACCGGCGTTATGGTGACAGGGCCCAAAAGTGTACTCGCCCGTGCACCTTCGATGTCCAGCAAATGGGAAACCAGTGAGCCAGCACGTATTGGCGACTAACGTCGCTGGCGAACCACTTCCATGTCACCTCTTCTATGTTACTGACCGTAACACTGAGACACGCTTCCTGGTTGACACTGGGGCGGAAGTTAGCGTGATTCCACCAACATCTGAAGAGCGCCAGCGGCCACTTTCCTTAAAGCTTCGTGCCGCAAACGGTTCGCCAATAACTACGTATGGTAAAAGGTTCTTAGATCTTAACATAGGCTTACGTAGATCATTTCGTCGGGTCTTCCTAGTGGCAGATGTAACCACCGGTATTATTGGCATGGATCTCTTGCAACGTTATCAGCTACTGGTAGATACTGGCAACCACAAATTGATCGATTCAGCTACAAACCTCTCGATCTCCGGTGCTGTGATGCACACACCTTCATTAAGTCCAGTATATTCAACCCCTGCCTCTAACGGCCCTTACGCTAACGCTCTCCAGTCCTTTGCCTAACTCAGTCCTCAGCCTAACTCTTACAGTACTATTAATATTACATTGGGTTCCGAGTAGATCATACAGCCCCAACAGAATGTCTCTATATTCTCCTGTTTTCTGATGCCTTCTTCAGTTGGCCGCGCAAATTACTACAAGCTTTTATCTCCCACTCACATGATCCTCTCCACATCACCTTAGGACATATAATAAGCCTGTCGTTTTCTACCCGGTTTCCACTAGAACGACTACCTGACGGGTGCGTGTCTAATCCGCCTCGATTTTCTTCGAAATATTTTTTGAGCTATAGGCCCCTAATTTATTCATTTACAAATTCCTTTTTGTCATATAATCTTTAATATGTAATGAAGGTAGCCGTTGATGAAAGTCTTCAGTAGCCTATTTGAAGTGCTTTCGGTGAGGCACACGCCAAGTTTATGACCGATACAGAACAGACTGACTCAATATTGCTAGTAAAAATCCGAATCCAGTTCCTCCTTCTTAGTGCAGCAGATACCTAGGCTAATTTAAGAATGGTGAGGGTTTGTCTTGCCTTTCCGATCCTGTTTTCAACGTCCTCATCTGTGCCGACTGTCTGAAGTTGAAACGATACTGTATGGATAGGTAAAGAAAGTGACTACTTTCAATCGCCAGCTGTTCTGGAGGACTTTAACTTGAAGTGGAGGATGATTTGAGCCCACATCTGCCCCTTTCTCGATCCCTGCCCAACAGACTACGTCTCCACTTTTCTGAGATTGAGATAAATTCTATATGGTTTGTAATGTGTCTGTCAGACAAGATCCATGTTACTTTGTGTATATCTCTGTGTTGGTACACAATGTCCGCTGCCACTAAATCAATTAAAGTGCAGAAGTCTGTGAAGAGCTCTCCACTGTCATTCATTTGGTTGACTGACAGACTCTCGACCCATGATGAGTTCTCTTCCTGTATTGTTTGCTCCCAGTTTGACATTCTAAACGCTCATATGGATTTTGGTGTCTTCATTTGGGATGTTCATTACTGTCTTCAGTTGTCTATAGAAATCTTCCTTCTTCTAATGTTCTAAATTGTTTGCAAGCCGGTAACTTTGGATAATTTTGAACTTCCTTCCTTTTGAGTTGAAACTTGCTGTCATTGTCATTCAGGATGGGATTGCAATTGCGATATGGCTGCTACTGGTAAAATCATCGTAGCCATTCTCTTGAATAGATTATCGACCCTCCAGTTAACAATCTGAAGAGTCCACATCAATTCCACCTGCTCTCACGGATTACCTGCCAGGTACAAAACACATCATCTCACTCATTTTGCGACCTGGGAAGCCTTCCTAGTTTCGTACAATCTTCAAAAATTCCACGTTCCAATGGTTATTTTTGCTTTCATCCAATTAAGACACATGGACTGAATGGCTTTCCGAAGGCTTCTGCCGACACCCATCGTTTGGTCTCTGCAATTCCAGCGAAGAATAAGTTTGCATTTTGCATTTTTCTTCTGTTCTGAAGTTTCTGTGGTGATTCGGTTGATTAGCTGAGGTGAGACCACTAGCTTCACTCCAAACCTTCTTTCTTTTCTATCCGAGAAAAAATAGAGAACTAGTCTGGGCCAGGTTGGTGTTATTCATAATACCAGTGAATTGAAATGAGCAGTTGAAAGACATGTACCTTACTTAGTCAGTGGTACTTACTGAAATGACAAATGTATCTTCGATCTGACTCATCTTGGAAGATCACATCACATCAAAACAACTCGAATTCTGTCATGCTATATTGGCGAACTGGTAGCGGGAAATTCGATCCCATGAATGAATACTATCTTGAGTACATTTTTTGTTAAAAGTTCTCAAAAACCAGAAAAAGATGAAGTTTGAAAATTTGTAGCCGGCCATCCCATGCTTCAACTTGCAAAACAATCCACTCATGATTGTATTCTGATGAATATTTCGGAAGTATATATTTCAGAAAAACAGTTCTACGGAAATTATCAAAATCTGGCGTAAACAAGTTAATTATTCAAAATTCTGTGGATTTTTAAGTGTTAAGCAAAACAATCATCAATCACAAAAAGTGATTTTTTTTGAACAAATTAGTTATGCACGTAATGATGTACACAAAAGCGTATGTATTCTGAAAGGCAGAGTTAGAAAACAAAAGTGGGATATTATTGGTATAGTTGCAATTGTAGTTTACCCTAGTTTAGAAATGAAATATCTAGGTGACGATTTCACAATAGAACTGTATCAGTAAGAACACTTTGAGGTTTAATACATAAAAGTTCATTAGTATACAAATATTACTTATCACTAGAAGATTAGTTGACAAAATCCAAATGGGTTGCTTGCAGAATGTCAAGCTTCCAGGTTGTCCAACTGTAATGTAATAAATATTCGCCTTAGAATCAATGATTTCGGTCGTGCATTCTGCTTTTTTTCTTGTCAACGAAAGTTTTATCTACTTTTACCTGTTTCGTTCATACTATTCAAAATTTCAAATAAGAGTGTATGCGGTCACAGAAAGCCGCTGCATCTGCCTATTTCAAGGTGAATCCCATCAAAATCTGGAAGCTAAGCTACTTGAGTGTAAAATTTCCTGATGTTATCAAGACAAAGTAATTCACCAAAAAACAAATCCAAGAATATCTGCAATGGGAGAAAATTTTCAAACTTATGAGGCATCATAGTCTTGGAATAGGGCTATCAGTCCACAATTGAACACAACAATACCTGATTGCAATTAAGAATCATCTAGTGGGCATTCATCACTGATATACAGATGACTGCATACAATGAAAACAAATAAGGCCGGGACTATAGGTTTGAAGCATAACTGAATTATTACTATCTTGTTTAATATCAGTCTGATAATCGTCTGTTTATAGATTCTTTCAAAATCTGAAAATAGTCAGCTCACAATATGAGACACTACGACTGGTATTAGGAAAAACCAAATAGCTTTCAGCACGATATATACACTAGTGATGAATGCGAGTAGTTATGCAGTACACAAACCAATCAGTTTTACAAAGAGTGAGTTTCTTTTCTATGTATCCTTAGTATGCTTAATCAGTTACTCGGGTCTCAGAGTGCTTGAAACAATGGAGTTCCACTGAGCAGATTCAGCATGGTTATGCCGCTCATGAGTTCAAGGCAGGTCTAATACATCCACTGTATGGAATTCTGATCCTCTCGATTGCTCCTAAGTGAATTATCAGTTACTATGAGCGGTTTTAGCTACCAATTTCAGGCATTTACATGAAATATAATGACAATTAAATTACTTTTTATTATTTGAAAGAACCAAAAAACGATATTAAAAATCCTCATATTAAGCTTCACAACATGAGTTAGTATAGAAGTGTTTGTAAGAGAGATTACTTAATATTTTCATATAATGATCGCACAGTATGTTGGTGGCAGAGTGGTAGAAAGATTCTACACCACGCAGCTGCTTCGCGATTCAATTCCTCGCAGACTAACTCCTATACCTCGCCACTGACAAAGAGGAAAGATAAACAGATAGATAGATAGCGCTTAGCCTAAAATAGGTAGCAAACGATTTAAATTCTTCTTTTGCCAGGTATAAGTTTATCGTTGGTCATCCCATTGAAAATCTGAAAATCCTCTGAAATTATCTGTAGACAATATTTTCAATTTTTTCTCTAGTTTGCTGATGAGACATCTTTCAAAAGCTTGAAGTCCGATTTGTATGTTTGGGTAGAAGCTCTAATAACTTGGTGTCTCTACATTCCTTTATGTTTGTATACGCAACAGTTGACTTTAACGTTTCCCCCATCAGTTGTTGTGCAATTTTGTTTGTTTTTCCTTGTTTCTATGTTTTTAGTGGAACTCAGAGCATTGTTTTACAACTTACTGGTTATTTCCCGTCTACTTATTCACTCCTTGTCTTTATTACGTAACTCCTATATCAGTGTACCCAAGCTTTTGTCTTTTCGTATACTAGTTATATAGGTGTTATTTCTGATTAGCTTTCTTTTACTCTGGAATCTCTTGTTAACTGACATCAAGTGAAATTTACAAGTACGTTAAAATTGTTTTGTACACAAACTCAATAATTTCTTTAGTCTATAGGCAGATGATGTGAAGCGAAGGAAATAAGTGATGGTAGCGTCTCCTTCTGAACACACCGCTGTTTTCGCTCAATGCATCAAAGTTCACTAATGATAACTGTTTACTGTATAAAAGATACGTGGACGACATTCACATCAATTCTAACGATAATTATGATCTCCTTCAGCTGTTACAGATATATGACAACTGCCATCCAGAAACAAAAGTCCCATTTGAGACAAAGAACGATTCAAAACTTCCTATTCTTGATGAGAAACCAACAATAAAAAGCCGACGGCAACCCTAAGAAGGTCATCCCAAAGGTCGCTCACATGGAATGGTCAACTGACATATTTCTCTAGTTGGCGTCTTTTGAAAGAAATTAAATTTAATTAAATCTCTTACCACTTGCATCAAACATATCTACAAGCTTGATACCTTAGAAGTATAACTAGACCTTCTAAAAGAAATGTTCATCAAAATCGGATATCATTTGAGATTCCTTAACAAGAACATAAAACCTAAATAAATTTCAGAGAAACGATAAATTACCTTTAACAAAAAAGAAACCTTACATGAATCTCGATTTCAAGAGAGATTTAACCTGAGATAACCTTAAGAAAAGAATCTCTTCTTCTTCGAGAAGTTTAATCGCAGCAACGCTTAGAGTAGTATTCACCAGACGTCCGCTGATCTGCGAATGCTTGAAGAACGATACCTTGAGTACGATGGCTTGTATATGTATTAATCGGTTCATATGTCCCTATCAAGACAGGTATTGTAGTCGTTTGACGTGTATCCTGACTAAAAGAGATCAAGAACACTATACAGCATTGTTTCATAGATGCATCAGTGGTTTTACAAGATTTGTGATCACGAAACAACTTGTGAACACTGATCATTATGTTTCAAGGAACTCATTGTTTAAAATAATCTGCAAAATGAAGAACAGCCTGCTAAAGACAATATGCTTTCGTTCCCTATGCATTGTCAAAGCTCTAGCCATTCATTTATAGAAACCTCAAAAGTATAGGCATTCGGTGACTTCTATTATCATGGTGACAACCTTGCTGATTTCTACTAACGTCAATCTCTTTTTTTATATCTTTATAACTCGTGTATTTCTCCCGAACTTTTAACTGATTCCTAACTTTCCTTCTTTTCTATGTACCTCTTGATCACAACTCATTCATCAAATTGTTCACCGGATTGCGTAACTCGAATGCAACTCAACTCCTAAATAACAGCTCATCACTTTTGATACTACTCTCTACCATGAAAAGAAGCATATGGATCCGATTGAGTAGATAACGACGAAAATCAATCGTGGTTAGCAAATAAATAAGACAACTGCTTCTGAGTAATGTCCTGAGGTCTCAAAATGTACTCCTGAACGCTTTACAACTGGTTTTCAACCTACTGTCGTGCGTTTCTCGAAGGAAAGAAAGATAAATATCGGAATGGATTGGTTTGGGCTTCAGGTCATAAAACTCTGTCACGCGATTTTATTTGGAGATTCTAGACGAAGAGAGAATATCATGCAAAAACACTCCCCTGAAATCTCTGTAAACTATATGAACGTTGCCCAGGATAAAGCTACTATTATTATCGATCTGTTGTTGGTGCTCTTTTCATATAAATGTCACGGTCTAATATTGTAAAAATCTCATAATTTATTAGAGAAGGCAGAAAGCGAAATAAACGAATAAACTCTACTTCATGAGTTCTAAATTTTCTAGGTTTTGCTTTAGATTTAACTATATATTAAAAGTCTGTTCTAGGTGTATTTGCTCATAGACGTAAATCTGACAGAAAATATTATATTGAATCGCAATGAGCAGTAAAATGTAAAAAAGAACATTAGTCAAGGGACCGCTCATGAATTAGTTAACGCCAACCGTGGATTTCGTGGTTATATCATTTAACTTTATGTGGGATATTATTATACCCTGAGATGTCTAGTGAAACAAAGTGCTACAAAAACATCCTCATTTCAGGCTGTTTTCTACAGTCTTTTTCAGCGAGCTACACGATTTTTCATCGCCTTTTATTTTATCTTCACGTGATCTCCTCCATGTCACTCTCCGATAACCAACTCGTTGCATACTACTCAGGTTACTTGCCAGAGTTACTCGTTGCTGATACTTTTCATTTGGCTCTCGGATCAAGCTGACGAAAAGTGACAATGGATTTCTTCCGTAACCTGTTGGAAATGCCTTTATTGACTTTTGCTTCAAGTCTCTGTAAGTCACTTCCAGACGAAAACGTGACCTACAACAACTAGCTAGCTCACATGGTCCCACTATCATTGACGGCATAGAGGTTGAAACTACATCGAATGTCAAGTACCTTGGACTGAGTATTTCCTTCGATTTTTCCTGGTCCTCTAACATCTTGCTAGTTACCAGAAAGATGTTTTGCAGTTAAAAGTGTTCGCTGAGCTGGTTGGTTTAGAGAACACTTTTAATTGCAAATCATCCACCTGAGCTACAAATCTTCTCTATTATTTCAGAAAGATGTTTCGCTTAACGTTCTACGTTAGGAAGTTAAGGCAGTCTGGTAATAAGCAGTCTTTGCTTTCTCAGTTTGTCAACTCTTGTATTCTACCTATCCCTATTTACTGCTCCCCATTAATCTTTCCTGCAATACTTAAGAAAGACTTTGCTTCACTGCGTAGGGCACTAAAAGCTGTTAGTAGAGGAAGTGGGATTTCGTTAAACCAACTGGTTAACACTATTGTGGATAGACATATAATATCATGTAAGAAACTAGCGAATTCTATATTGTTAGATCCCGAACACCCTCTCAATACGCAGCTCTCTCCTTGCATTTCATCTGGTAGAACTAGAAGCAACTATAGGAGGCTATATGCCAGGACTACCAAGTATAAAAACTCCACAATACCTTATCTGGCACAGCTGTTATGAGATGAGAAAACTGTTAGGCAAGACACGATCACCTTACTGCAGCACTCTAACAGATATTTCCCATTAGCTTTTGTTTTCCTTTCTTCGTTACTATTATATTGTTGTTCACATATTCTATTACACACTAATTTTATATTTCATATCCTGTGGTGCATTGTTTAAACATGTGAATACAATGCTGTTCTTTTTTATTTCTTTTCTTTTTCTTTTTTTCCTTTTGTTGTTGTTGCTTTTTATTTTTAAAATCTTGTAAAATTTATGAGGTAATTAGATGCAATATTGTAATGCACGCTGAACATTCCATACCCTGTACCACAAATACTGTTTGGAATAAAGCTGTTATTATTATTTTATTAGAAGCACTGACTTGACACTTATCCTTATGCAGTTGATTTTCAGGCTGATTTCAAAAAAGTGAGTAATATATTGACCTGATATGTTAGTAGAAGAGATGAACTTCTTTAGCAAGAAGTGGTTACTCTATATCATGAATTGGCAGAAATTAGAATCCATCGACTGGCCATTGGATTTGGGTCCCAGTGGTTTAGTGGTCCACGAGCTAGCTCGCTTTGTAACCGGAAGGTTCTGGGTTCGAACTCCACGGGGGCCGTACTACCGATGATTCCCAAACTAGGATAAAACACCTGTCTAGTACTCTCTGGTTTTCAAAGGATAGAACATAACCTTTTAGCTAGATCGATTCACGTGTATCAAACGAACTTTTCATTAGTTTAGTCGAAATTGGTAGACACTTTTGTTGGTTAAAACTGTCCATATTAATTCAGGTGTAGGCGCTGAAGCGCACACTTTGGAAGAACTTATCTTAGACTTTCCGAATACTCACCAACATGTTTACGATCCAGTGAGAGTGAATCTTTGAACAAAAGTCTTGATATAGTTGATTGACAAAGGATATCAGATGGACATTTTAGATTCCTTCAAAGTAATAGAAAATTTTGTAACCTCAAGCCTCTTGAAGTTTCTGTCAGATGAATAATACTTGACGCAAACTCAAGCTGTACTTTGTCTCTCTCCACCTTGGTAAATCGTTTTTAACCCTAATTGATTATGCCGACTGTTTTAATGAGTTAAAATGTTTATTTCTATCCATTCCTATCTAGTTACGTCATCATTTGTTAAATTGCCATTTTTCACATGTCTAGTGAGTAAATAAATGAGCTTAATTCACAATGTTTTGTTTTTTGTTTCTCATTGGCTTGTATACGATTTTCTGTTGACTTGCGTAATCTCATAGTTTACGTAATTCAACGTATTGTTGATATACTCACTTCCCACCTTCCTTTTTTGTCGTTCGCATCACGTATGGAAATACAGCATTAATTTGATATCATCATAACTTAATATTTCAACTCATCCATACAACAAAATCATTCCGAAGTATTATTTATTACCTGTATCACCAATGAACTAAAGTCTACAGGAATTGTAATACAGCTGTTGATTTGATGTGTCACGAAGAGCACTCCTAGGAGGTTATTGGAGACTTTAATCAACAGCAGTCTTCTCTAGCTCCCTAGTGAAGATCAGATGGCAGGCCAGAAGGAATTAAAAACAAAGGAACTCTGGGACCAAATATTCTAAATTCTAAAGCAATTAGTTCACTTTTATGAATAATAATATAATAATCTGTGGACACACGTACATAGGGAGTCTCCATTGGTTTCTTCAGGTCAAGGCTGCGGAATACATTTTTCTAAGTGACTAATACAACTGAGCCTCGGTGGCACAGCGGTTAGGACATTTGCCAACGACGCATGTGGCCAGGGGTTTGATTCACGGCCTATGCCGTACTCCTTTACTTCTCTAAGCCAGTAATAAGACTGGTAAAAAGGGAAGGTTGAGTATGAAGCTGGCAACCGCATCCCATGAAAATAATCACCACTGCTACCGTCTCTAGCATGAACCCCTTTGTTCCACTGGGAACGCAGAGAAATTTTAAAAAAACTACTAAAAAATATACAGTGAATCCTGGAAATAGATGCCCGACAATATGTGTCGCGAAGCTCACCATAGAGAAGGGTCACAGGTTGATTCCTATAATACCTTTTAACTAAAATATAAAACAAGATTGTGTCACACACTTAAATTCGTTGAAACCTTGTCCATAAAAGCGTAAAACCTTCTCTCACATCTCCGAAAATGGTTGTTTTTATTTTGAACTCGCCTTGGAAATTCAATTTAGAACCAAAGTTTGGTTTACTCAGTAATATTTTCACCTTCACCCTTGTTCTTTTCTGACTCTACGTCCTTATGTTACCTTCCTATTATCAGTGACCTAGACCTGTACATAATGTGACCTGTATTGTAATAGTTCATTCCTTTTTGCCTTCCATATAATTGTGTATGGCAAGTACATGTGTGTGTGATCAGAATACCCAAAACGCGTTGTACAAGTGCAATACACGTTTCAGATAAACTATATCATCTTATTGTCTTATCCAACTATTCCAAAGAGAATGGAGATGAATTTGACACACTCTGAGAAGATCGCCGAGTGAAATCACTCAGTTTTGTCTTCAACTGGAAGCCGAATAGAGAAAAAGAAGTTGGGGGTCCAAGTGTGTGACATGGAGAAGAATGTGTAATGCGGAGATGAAAGCATCTGGACAACAAAAGAGAAAAATAATGAGAACTGAAGAGAACAGACCAAAGTGGAGGTATACTGTTGAATCTCTGTGCCCCACTCAGAACCTAGAGGGTCGGAAACGTCTATCGGTGTGACTTAATTCAGTTGGAGTTAAAACGGTCAGCAGTTAGATAATTAACCGTATGGCTCAAACAGGCAACAAAGCTCCATTATGGATATAAATTTTATTCTGATAAAATCACACAGTGACGTTCCGAGCACAATTTATTGCTCATAATCGTATCAAGGTACTTACACAACTTTCTTCCTTCATTTTATACATGAGTAAAAATTGGTGATTAGACGTTTGAAAAAAATCAACATAAGAGCTGCGTGAAACAGAATGGAAGATAAAGCACATTCGGAAATAATATTAGTGTTTACAATCAAATAGATTGTGATGAGAATTAAGACGAGTGTTGTTAGTCAATCAGATGAGAAATAAAACGTTTTTATATTAAAATAAATAACTTGTTAGTATGTTACAACGTGAATTGAATACATTTTAACATTATTTACTAATGTCTAATAGATATTTAGACTTTAATTCATCTCATCCATTGTCTCTAAAGGCAGGCTTAATATGGTGTCTTTTAAAATTGGGCAGTAGCACTAAGCAGCACAATAAAAAATGAAACAGATAGAAGAGGCGTTGGTGTTAAATAACAATCCTATTAAATTCATTAGGAAGATCAGAAAAGGCCAGAAGCAAAATAGAATTAATTGTGGAACTAGTAATGATAAATAAGAGAGAATATAAGGCATCCACAGCTTAACCATATGAGTAGGGGACATCTGAGAACCTACGTAGGATTCTCAATAAAGCAGGAATTTTAGTGTTATCCAAACCTACAAACTCACTCACACACGACCTCTGTAGGCTAAAACACCTGAAGGACCCAAATAAACAAAGTAATATAATCTACAAAATATCTTGCAGTGACTGTGAGGTCAAATACGCAGGTCAAACTAGTAGGTCGGGGGTAGTCAGATTGTCAGAACATAAGAATTTAGCTAAGGTTAGAATGGTTGACCCCATGAAGGTAAGTAATTTAAAAAAAGCTCAGGAATTGTAACACATGCATTAACACACAACCACACGATAGCTTGGGAGAAGGTTAAGATTCTAAGAAGTAAAATAAGTAGGTGGAGAGAGAAGTGGTTGATTACTGAATCCTGCTTGGTTCATCGAGTCTACACTCAACACATGCAACATAAATGAATCAATGCAATACCAGAGATATGGAAGATATTATTACCACCAGTCGAATCAGAGGAGGATAATAAATAATGTTAAAATGTATTCAATTCACATTGTAACATTCTAGCAAGTTGCTTTTTTGGCTATCAAGACATCTCATTTCTGATCTTGTTGTATTCTGTTGATAACTCTAATATTATTTCTGAATGTACACTGTCTTAAATTGATTTTATTCCATGGTCAAATGTATGAGTACCTTTATTTAATTATAAGCAGTAATAAATTGGGCTCAAAAAGTGGTCGTCAGTAAATATTACTGTATAACAAACGCTGTGATTTTATCAGAATAAAATTTTATCCATAATGGAGTTATACTCTACCCCAATGTTCAAGTTTTATCCTCATATCAATAGGGCAATAAGGCTTTCACCTATGGGATATCGAATAAATTGCCAGAAAACACTCTAAACAGCAGGAAACCCGTCAAATTGCCTAAAACAGATGAAACTCTGTGTACAGAAGAAGCACATCCAGCCACTAGTGTTTAACTCTGATTATGCTTTAGAATAAATGAATCAATAAATACTGTACTACATCATACCCTTTAAGTCTGGCCTTCCAAACTGTATGCATAATTTCTCTGTATCCCTTACTTATTATCACACTTCTGCAAACAAACCATTTACTATCGTCGTTTAGCCTTTGTTCTTCACTTGTAAACTGGCACACATAAAACTGTCCACTCCGTTTTCAATCCTTGTTTTCGACAATACAATCAGACTGAACATCTATCAGAAGTATCCATTACTAGGCTTTCGTTGTTACTGATAACCATTCACGTTTGAAATCTACTTATTTATCGTAATGTTATCGATAACAATGATTATGGATATTGTAGAATGAGATAGGGGGTATAAAGTTATCGATAAGAGAATATTCTTTGTTTAACACAAAAATCTCAGTCTTATGCGAATGTCTTTATCCGTGTTAAATTATATCTATTCAGGCATAGATTACCATTTCTGTAGTATTTCCAAAGGACAGAAGTTTTTTCAAAAGTATAAAACAGTAAAAGTGTAAATATACTTATGGTGATAACACTTTTATCCTTTAATCCCCAGTGCAAATTGAAGTTATATATGTATATATATAGATATGCAAAGAAGTGTGAAAGTCACGTAACCCATTTGAATACATAAAATTGACAAAATACAGAGGAAACACGTTAGCTACAGAAACGAATTCAGTAGGAAACATTTATAAGGTGAGTGATTTTAGTCATTAGTTTTCAACACACAGCCGTCGTGCTTTCAAGTCCCAAACAACCAGTAATTTGACTATGCAAAAATGGCGTATCTGAAGTTCTCTCTGTTGTTTGATTTCCGGAAACTTTGTGGATTACTGCCAAGCAGTCACATAAGGACGCTTGATAAATACAGTTGATGAGGTGTTCGAGGATGGAGATAAGGATGTTCTTATTTACCCCGTTTTGTAAGTCAGTGTTTGAGAATACAATTATGAAATTGAAACTGTATATGATCAATATATTTACGCCAAAAGAACAAACAAATTAATAAATACACAGTAGGGTGGCAAAATGGGGTGTACACTGCTTAATGCTCCAGAGTGTTGGTTTTGTACAGCTGCCGTTAAAAGATAAAAACATGAGATATTTTGTAATAATAACAATAATAACAGCTTTATTCCAAACAGTATTTGTGTTACAAGTATGAAATTTTCAGCGTGCATTACAATATTGCATTTAATTACCTCATAAATCAAAAATCAACAACCAAAATAATAAAAAAATAAAAAAGCACAGCGTTGCGTTTACATTTTTAAACAATGCACCACAGGATATGAAATATAAAATTAGTGTGTAATAGAATATGTGAACAACAATATAATAGTAACGAAGAAAGGAAAACAAAAGCTAATGGGAAATATCTGTTAGAGTGCCGCAGTGAGTTGATCGTTTCATACCTAACGGATTTGTCAACAAATAACAGCTGTGCCAGATAAAGTATTGTGGCGTTCTTGTACTTGGTAGTCCTAGCATATAGCCTCCTATAGCTGCTTCAAGTTCTACCAGATGAAATGCAAGGAGAGAGCTGCGTATAGAGAGGATGCTCAGGGTATGACAATATAGTATTCGCTAGTTTCTTACATGATATTATATGTCTATCCACAATCGTATTAACCAGTTGGTTTAACGATATCCCACTTGCCCTACTAACGGCTTTTAGTGCCCTTCTCAGCAAAGCAAAGTCTTTCCTAAGTAGTCCAGGAAAGAATTATGGGGAGCAGTGAAGAGGGATAGGTACAATACAAGAATTGACAGATTGAGAAAGCAAAGATTGCATTGTACCAGACTACCTTAACTTCCTAACGTAGAACGTTAATCGAAACATCTTTCTAGTAACCAGCAAGATGTGAGAGGACCAGGAGGGATTCGAGGAAATACTCAGTCCAAGGTACTTGACATTAGATGTAATTTCAGCCTCTTTGCCATCAATGATAGTAGGACCATGTGGGCTAGCTAGTTGTTGTAGGTCACGTTTTCGTCTGAAAGTGAAATTTACTACCTGACATTTAGACGGATTTAGCTTAAGACCGTTTGAAGAGGACCACTGACTATTTTACGACAGAAAGTTATTATATCTTTGTGTTATCAAAATCTTCGTTTAACTCCGACTTTTCTGCGTTACTGTAGATATACACGTGCTTTTGTTCACGCTACATCTTCGCACTCTCTGTGACCATCTTTTCGCCATAACGATTCTCTGGCTGCGTAATTTGGAAGTCAACTGAATCACTCATTTTCCTTTTAAGAATACTGAACAACTTGTTACCAACATCTTTGGTGAAGAAAACACCGTCAGAACATACCTCGTGAAATGCATCGATAGATTATATTGTGGAAGTGGCCTTAATCTTGTTTGCAAGTAACTGTATCCTTTATTAGCTTACTGACCTCTGTAATTGTAATACACTGTTTAAATATCTTTTATTAATTACGACCTTAATTTTGATATTTCATATAATTCCTGAAATTACCGTTTTATCCCATACACATCCCTGTCTGCTAGAGAATACGATTCCCACGATGGCTATTTGAAATGTAGTTTTCTTGACGAATTCATTCACTTGACTTAACCATCACAAATATATGAAATCATGTTTTTATTTTTAAACATATATATATATATATAAATAAATCAGTCCATGTTGTCTTCGAGTTTACTGATCTTCTCAGACAAATTTATAGCCTTTCTTCGAGGAAAATGGCGTTTAGCAAAGCGTTACTCCTCCCAGCGGTATCATTCTCACACTATGGGGTTAGGTACCTATATATTATGTTTTCTGAGTAACGAAAACAATATTTTCAAAGATGTTTCCTTTGAATTCGCAGTTGTGGATAACGAATTGCATAAGGTGCAGGATATTAACAGGGTAGGTACTGAAATAAAATTTTATAAGTAAAAGACAGATTCAGCGAAGAAAATTTTCTTCATCGACGAAGTCATCTTCAAAGGCTGTACAGTCGTACTTGTACTTACAAAAATATAAAGTGGTCTATTATTGAGTAATAGGAGGTGACATAATTGATATAATTACTACTACTGAGGTGCACTCTAAATGTCCAGTTCAAGTTCAACAACACGATTTATAGACAAAGACATGGAGTGTCAATGAGGTTACCATTGGGTTATTTACTTGCAGACTGATTCTTGGCCAGTTTGGAGAATAATATTTTACGGCCTACTATCGACAGCTTTCATCTGTACCAAAGATACATGGATGATACTTTCATCATATGTGACGACAATACCGACATCGAATTGATAACCAAAGAGTTCAACAGCTGCAATCGTGTCATCAAGTTCACGTCAGAATCAGAGATTAACTCGGAATTCGATTTTCTGGATGTTTTTCTAACGAGGAGATCGGACGGTTCTCTTCAAAGATCGATCTACAGGAAACCAACATGGAATGGTACGTACACAAATTTCCATAGCTGGCTCCCTTTGAGATGGAAGAGAAATCTGATCCATTCCTTATCCTCAAGAATAAGGAGGATATGTCCAAGCGGTACAGTTGATAGGATACTTGGGCGACTCAGACAAGTCCTCATGGGGAATGGATATCCTCCAAGATTTTTCGAGAAAAACATGAAGTTAAGGGAAAAGCCTGAAAGAATACAGACGGTGCCAAGGAAAATGCTATTTATGATTGTTGAATTTAAAGGTGATACCGTGGCTGAGATCCTGAAGAATCGCTTATGCAGATCACTGAGGAAAGCCTTCTTTATGGCTGAGCTACGTATCAATTTCTGCAGCCGACATTTGATCAGCGAATGTGTGAAGGATAAACTGCCGCTTTGGGCCACCTCAATGGGTGTTTATAAATTCACTTGCTCGTGTGGAGCTAGTTATACTGGCCGCACAAAACGCACGCTTTCCAAACGCATCTCTGAAAATTATCTGGCATGGTCAGCAAAGGGACAGTGTAAGACAATTACTAGCTCAATTCTCGAGCATTTGGTGAACTCAGGCCACGTAGCTCCACCGGAGTCGTCTTTCAAGATCATCTACAAAGTGAAGTCAAATAGTACAAAGGGCGTCAGGTCTCGGCTTTTGTGTATGACGGAGGCTCTAGCAATTAATCAATACAACCCTGAACTCTGTATACAGAAAAAGTTTGTCCAGTTTCTTATTCTACCTTGGTCTTAACCTCTTCACTAATCGTTCCTTGTAAATAAAATATATTTTGATTTGAAATAAGACGAGTATTGTTAGTTAGTAAAATGGGGAATAATATGTTTTGTAGTAAAAATAAATAACTTGTTATAATGTTATAATGTACGTGAATATAATACATTTTAACATTATTTATTATCCTCCTCTGATATGAGTGGTGTTAATAATATCTTCCATATCTCCGGTATTTGTATTGAGTCACTTCTAATGCATGTGTTGGGTATGTGGACTCGATGAACCAGGCAGGATTCAATAATCAACCATCCCTCTCCACCTACCTACCAATATCACTTTCTAAAAATTTGGCTCGGTCCCACCCTAATGTGTGATATGATTACGAGCGGCAATAAACTGTGCTGGAAACGTGATCAGTAAATACTACTGTATACCACTATGAGACTTTTTTGAACTAAAATTTTATCCATAATGGAATTATACTCCACGATAGTGTCCAAGTTTTATTCTTATACCAATAAAATTGATTGTTATTGTCTTCTGTAACAGATATATACGTATGTACAGCTATGAAAATGAAAACGTCGAAAAGGGAATTCTCTTCGATGAATTCCTCATTTTGATGTCTCAATGGGGATTATTAATTAAAATTTAAAAAAACAAATTATTTTTTATTTTGCCTGGAAATGCTAATAAAATATTCTATATCTTGTTTTTATGCTGCATGATACATCAAATTAATTGATGTATGGAAAGCATGCGCAGAAAATTTCGAAATAGAATGTCATGTCATGCCGATTTGTTTCCAATCACTTCGACTGTCTAAACAGGATTCAATCAGCTATGTCACAAACGCAATCCTGTTCAGACCCAGAACCTTTCGGTTACCTGGCAGGCCAATAGACCATCTAACCACTATGACGTGATCCAATGGCCAGTTCATGAATTCTAACGGCTTTCAACTGATGATTTTAGTGCAGCCTCTAGCCAATGTCAGCGATGAGTACTTGTCCTCACGCCCTACATAGTACACTCCACTGACGAGGACGTCTTACAAAAGCGCCAGTCAATTCCTTCCTGTTGTCTATCTCTGGCGGGCATCAGGTGGTCAGGCTGAAATCACAAACTAAAAGAAGTTAGAATTCATCGATGACCATTCAAATGGGTCTCACTGGTTGAACTGTCTATCAGCTTGTATTGTAACCGGAAAGTCCTGGGTTGGAGACTGATGAAAAGTCCCCAACTATGACGAAACAGAATCTAGTCTCCAAACGTTCACAATAAATGTCTTTTGTTGTTGCTAACAATCACTATTATGCAGTATGAGTCGGTTCTGGCCACTCATTCTTTCTTGATGATACTTGTGGTATCAAGTGTCCCACACATAAATTTTAATCTGAAACGTCTCCTCAGTTCCCCGCTATACAGTGTAATTTCTGAACAATAAATCTGCAAGTAATACTACATTTTTGTTCAAAGTGAAGAAGCATTTGTTTCCAACAACTTCATTTTTAAGCAACTGTGCAATCGTAGTTATACTATGTGACAAAAGGCATTCAGTGATATTTTAAAATTGCTCAGTAAACAATATGCACACATCATAAGGAAGTGCATTGTTGGAAAGTCCTAAACTAGGACGAAACGGTTGGCTGTCCAGTACTCCGTGGCAGGCAGTACTCTGTGGTTCTTTAACTGATGTGAGCTAATGATGGAATCCTCTAAACAGTCAAACAAAATCCCTACAAAACCAATACTTGAAAATCAATCTGGCGCTGACTGGCGAATGGCCCTATTCAAGTAGGTAGTTACCTAGAGTTCTAGTGGGTAGTTGTGACCAGTAAGGTACGACAAGTTGCAGGTAAGGCAGTAACTCATCGAAGCACACACTGCAAAGTGGTTGCACTGTGTCGTGAATTGGCAGAAGTTAGAATTCATGGCCTGGTTGGTCATTGGATTGGCGGGTCCCAGTGGCTTAATTTTCTATGAGCTAGCTGGTCTTGTAACCAGAAGGTTCTGGGTTCGAACTCTGGTGGATGCGTACTGCACAAGAGTCGTGAACTAGGACAAAACAACTGTCTGTCCAATACTCCTTGGCAGGTTTTCCAATATAGTTCTCTAACTGGTGTCAACTCATGATGAAATCCTGCAACCAATCAAACAAAAATTCTCTACAAAACCAATACCTGAAAATAAAACTAATTAACATAAATTTTAGGAGAATAGAGTTGAAGGGAATGAATTAGAAAATTTTTAACTTTTATCGTATAAGTGAGTTGATATTAACTCTTTTAAAGTAATTTAAGTAGACTCAAAAAATTAAAGTGCGTCGATGGTCGTATTAAAGGAGATGAAGATGAAATGAAGTGTAATGAAACTCAACAAATAAGATAAAATAAAATAGAAGAAAAGGTAACATTACTAATACCAAGGTAAAGAAATGCTCTCAACATGACGTTTTTTTGACTACTTAATCCTAAGTTTTCGTCTAAATGTGGTTAAAGCTTTGGCTAAACATAAGTGGAGAAAAAGTAAACATTTAGAGTGATAGAAATGAGCTCAGTAGACAACCTCATAGGATAAATCGTACGGAGTTGAATGACCTGTTTCAAGAAGGCGTTTACAAATAGAAGATTTCGTCATGTTACATTCGTCCTTCATCAGTAAAAGCAGGTGGTGTTCAGCTATACCTTTCCAGGAAATACACTTACAACGTCCAGTGTAATCAACTTCAAACGCACATGGAGATAGATATAAGAAGTTGTTTATACTTCACTCATTGTCAAAAAAGACGCAATTGCAGGGCAAGCTTCCTTTGGACGCACAGACTAGGGCCATTCTTCTAAATTCCAATAGCTTACACTATGTGTGAAAAATAGGTTCTTAATCCGTTCTTAACGTTTAACAGAAAACATTAATTCACCATAAAGGCAATTTGTCTGTTCAATTGATGACCACTAACGGTCGAATACTACCAAGTTAGGCATCTTATTTGTTTTACTTGACTTTGTTCCTAGGCACGATGAAAGAAACCCAGTGATTTGTCTGTTTAACTGCCTAGTTGATCACTCAGCAGAGCTTTCCAAAATTTTATTTTTATTCTTCCCGTGGATTCCGAGTGGAACATACGGCTTCAGCAACACATCTCCACTTTGCTCTATTTTCCGCTGTCCTCTTTACCTGGGTCCACAATTGACCATAATCTCCCAACTCTTCCTCAAACGATTTCCTCCAAGTCAGCCTCGGACAAGTCACTCGTCGTTCGCCATTCCGATTCCATGCAAGAGCTTGGTGTACGATGTCATTTGACGGTTTGATTAGAGTACGCCTGATCCACTTCCATTTTCTCCTATCTATTTGTTGAGACATCAACTCTCGTTTGGTTTATCACTACAGTTATTTTGTTTTCAACTGTTTCCGGCCATTTGATCTTCAAAATGGAGCCAGCTAAGGCAGCTGTTGATAAATGTCTGTAAATTGTTGTAAATCCTTTTTGTGACACGCCAAGTTTCTGACCAGTATAGAAGAACCGACTTCACATTTGTGTTGAACAGAATCCGAATCTTGTGTTTTATGCTGGCTGAGTGGACTTCAGAAGATTCTCAAAATGATTTCAGGTTGATGAAGGCGTGTCATAACTTTCCGATTCTGGCTGCCTGGCTGTGAGATCTTCATCTGTTTCGCCTGCACATAGAACGACGCTTCCTAGATAAGCGAAAGAAGTAACTTTATTCAAATCTCTCCCTTTGATAGTGATAGGTGCTGGTTATTGTGGTAAGTGTTGCTGCTGGTTGGCTATCTGCATCACCTCCGCCTTCTCTAAGTTCAAATGGACTCCTGCCTTTGATGCCTGCCTCCTTTTTCAGCTTGTTTGTAGGCGTTCGCTTGCGATTCTTCTAGTCTGTATAACATTTAACATAAATTATCCACATGTGAAAACCATATCTTCTAGAGTCTTCCTATCTGTTCAGCACTCTCCTATCTTTTCGCTCCCTGTGCATAGTCTGTCGCATAATCTAGTCCACCACAGCTAAGAATATCATCGGTGATTATAGGATGGCAGCGTTATCTTACTGCTCTGTTCACTGCAAAAGTTTCCCAATACTCGGCTGACTGGCTTCCCAACGCTGTGTCATTTCATCTCTCCGATTCTGGCGAAAAATAAGTTGGCTTTTCACATTTCTTGTATTTTGAATGTTTTTATTGTGCAGTGAAGTTTCTATAGTAGTTTGATTGGTTTAATAGGATAGTGTCACAACTCTCCCTGTTTTCCCGGGTTCAGGACCCACTAGAAAACTAGCGAGCTAGTATACAAGGCGAGATTAATTTCCCAAAAGGAGCTGACAAATTTGCAGACATGCGTAGAACTAGCAGCCCTTAGTGACTTCCCCTTCAACTAAGCTATAATGAACAGTCGGCTGAATTATAAGTAGAATTAACTGACTTCGTTCTCTGTTGGTGTGAAGTTTGTTTACTGATGAGATTCCTGACATTTTAATTGAAAATAACCACACAAACGTACTCATATAACATTTCGACTGAATTTCTCGTTATTTCCTATAATTTTATCTAAGTGATGATAATATATATTCTCATAATTTCCATACTGATATTTCATGGTTCCTGTTATACTTGTTAAGTTTTAATTTGAAGAAAAAATGATCAGTGGTCAACCTCCCATTCCACTCAATTATATATGATCCTTTAGAGATGAAAGTCTGTGGTATTACACTTGGTGATTGTATTAATGTATCCATTTCTGACAGACATTTCACACCACAGGAAAAAGTCCTTTATTCTAATGAATGAAATGATTCTGATAAACATGTTTAACTTGTTTACATGACTTCACAAGTCATTGAAGGATATTTAATTGACTTAGTTAAACTTTGATTGGACACTAGTGAGTAACTAGTGTGGTGTGCCTAGTCCTTTGTTTGGTGGGGACTGAATTTAATCAGTCAGTCAGATTTGTAATGTGGCCACCATTCTAGTTAGCTCGCCATCACCGTGCACTTAGAGTGGTTGATATTACATGGCTGCCACAGGAAGTCCTGAACCTAGGTTTCGGGCTAGTTGGCACTCGTCAGCAAGGCGTATCTGCAACCTTGAAGGAACTCATGTCCCTTCTGAGATTCGAATCCGCGTCACCCAGTGAGTACTGCAGTCAGAGACGCTACCACCGATCTATTTGGGCTCATTATGGACCTCTTTCATGTAGGACTTTACTGAATGCTTTGATTAGACACTAGTAACTAATGTAATGTATCTAGTCCTCTTTTATGCTGTCTAATTGGTAAAATAGAATACTTCAATTTACGGAGTTTGTCTCTGAACGAGTTAAGACTCTGACTTGCCTTCCCCTCCACTGACTATTCAGCAGAGGATATTTGGGGAATTTTTAAATTTTATGCGTGAAACTTTGTAGTGCGATTACAAATGAATGAAGAATGACATTTCCTCCTGTGATATAACTGGGCAATTGTAGAAAAAGTAGTTTTTCTGATAAGAAACATTTGTTCAACTTCTAAAAAATCTCTCTCAATCTGTCTCTAATTATATCTAATCAGTTCTGCAAAAAAGCATTAAGTGTGTAAAGTCACTCATGCGATTTTCAGAGAAGGATGTCAGAATATCAACTTCTTAATGTCATCATAAATGTTAAGTACGGGTATTGACAAAACAAGAAATGCTGTATTCAAAAATAGAACAAAAATGAATACTATTCTATGTGAAAAAAGCCTAGCATCTATATCTATTTTTCTGCCCCATCTTTTTCAATTTCCAACAAAGCCTAATGTTCATCTCATTCAATTATCACGATAAAATAAGCGCTGCTTTTAAGAATTCCATCAATTTGAAGGCTGATTTCATTAAAAATCATGCAGAAACAAACATATCTTCAAATGTATATAATTATAGCCCCATGGTTAAGTGACACTTAGTCTACCAGAGACGAAAAATGTGGGGACTTTACTGCATTTATTCAAACATGATTTTATAATGCGTGAAAAGTTCATATCCTCTCATCTCACCATCATTATTTCGTTATTATCCTCTTTTGTGTATTCTATCTTACACTAATTTTTATTTTTTTTAAATTTTTTTTATTACAGCTTGATACCTGGATTCAGGAAAGGCAAATCATGTTCTGACCAAATTGCAACTCTACGCATCATCATCGAACAAAGCATGGAATGGCAATCAAACCTCTACCTCAACTTCATAGACTTTGAGAGGACCTTCGACGGCGTTGACCGCGAAGTAATTGGGAAACTACTCGAGTACTACGGTGTACCCCAAATATTCATCAACCTCATTCAACAGCTGTACGACAACGGCACATGTCAAGTGATCCACAACGGAAAACTCAGCGAGGCGTTTGGAGTAAACACAGGAGTCAGACAAGGGTGCTTATTATCACCAATGATATTCCTAATTGTGGTGGACTGGATTATGCGTCAGACAGTGGGAAACGAGAAGACAGGGATATTCTGGACCGACGTGAAGAATCTAGAAGACCTGGATTTCGCGGATGATTTATGTTTGATGTCACACAAAATCGAAGACTTACAAGCGAAAACCGACAAACTGGTCGAAGAAGCAGCAAAGACAGGACTCCAGGTGAACATAGACAAGATGGAGGTCATGAAAATAACCAACCAACAACAGCAACAGCAGCAGCAACATCCAGGGCCAATCACCATCAACGGGAGGGATTTGAAAGAGGTTACTTCATTCACTTATCTAGGGAGCATTGTCTCAACTACAGGCACATGAAACGGACGAGGATGTCAAATCGAGAATCGGGAAGGCGAGAAACACATTCATCAACTTGAAACCAATCTGGAAATCTGCGTCACTCAACATCAACAACAAAATTCGAATTTTCAATACAAACGTCAAGTCAGTCAGTTCTTCTATACGGATCAGAAACTTGGCGGGTCACCAAGAATATTTTCAACAGGTTGCAGACCTTTATCAATAACTGTCTTCGTTCTATACTGAAGATTAGATGGCCGGAAAGAATCACAAACAAGAAACTATGGGAACAAACAAAACAAGAACCAATCGCCCAACAAATATGCAGGAGTAGATTGAAAATCCCCATTGAGTCATATGAAAAAGAGAAGACATTCAGCGAAGAGACTCTTTTCGGCGAATTCATTCACATAGCTGTACAATCGCATTTATATATAAATATTTGTGTGTGTGTACATGAGGTTTGTCAAGTTTAGATAATTGATTAGTTAACACAAGAATGATGTAGTATAGAGACAAAGTTAATCAGACAGCAACTAAAGTAAGACTGAGTTAAAAAACTAGATGACGTAATATAATTGGCTAAAATGTTACAACTTAGGTCAGGATAGCAACAGAGGTAATTACAGGTAGAGATTAAGTAGAAGTGAAATTGAGTGAATAAGTTGGATGACGTAACATGAATGACTAGAAACTGAGCGTTGTTCAAGTCAGTAACAGTGGTAGTGGGAGATGGATTGGACACTCGCTGAGGAGGCCGTTGGGTGTCATCGCTCGTCAGGCCAACGCTCTAGTGGAACCCGAAATGGAAGCGGCGAGTGGGACGTCCAAGGGTGACATGGAGGAGATCGTGTGATGAGGAACTGAAACAGTATGGATTAACATGGATGCAAGTGAAAAGTACAGCAGAAGACAGAAGCAAGTGGAGACGTGCAGTTGAAGCCCTATATTCCACTAGGAACCCAAGGGAACAATAATAATAAATAATACAGCTTGATGCCACACCGTATTTTCAGTACAAGTATGGAATTTTCAGCATGGATATCGGTAGCCTAAATTTTACAGGCCGATCATAGATATCGGGTGTGCGTCGGCAGGGGATCGAACCCCAGACCATGTGCATGGTCGGCGGGGGTCTTAACCACTGTGCCACCGGCACACAGTACCCTGTCTGTATAAGGGATATTTCATACACGAATACCCCATAGTGGACTTAAACATAGCAGCAGCAACAACAAGACACGGAACAGGCTAAGAGGAACACATTTCATTTCACCGATATCTTGCGAACTGCTTGCATCTTGAATATTGAAAGTTAGTTAGCTAGATTATTAGGGTTTTGGCATATTTTACTGAACTGATAGCGAAATGTCGAACGATAGAAATGGCCATGCTTTATAGATGAATAGAAATGTTGAGTTTGTAAGACACAATAATAATTGGTATTCTCAAGCCTCGCATTATTCTTCAAAAACTCGAAAGATACACTATGACGTTTGACGACGTGCTCAAGTGGAGCGAGGTATTTACGTCGTTCGATGCGCTGTTTTATCCAAAAGAGTCTAAGAACATTATCTCGCTTGTCTAAAAAAAGGTGACAATGGATCAATAAAGAGTGCTATAATTGAACATTTATTCAACACTGGTCACTCAATATGTAAGTAGAATTAATTAAGATTTATCTACAAAGTCGAAAGAAGCCTCCCAAAAATGGTAAGCGTCCGTATACTTTGCACTGCCGAGGAAGCGTTAGCAATCCGTATAGATAATTCTGATTTATAAACACAGAAGAAACTTCTCCATCCCCTCCGTCTACCTTAGGCATAATTCCATCTCATACTACTTTGTTAATAATGCTATTTTTTGAATATTTGTATGACATCTTAGTAACATCTTTTTCTTAACTAACCCTTTATTTACTATTTCTACCTATTACACAATTTATTTTTGGGACACTTTTCTCAATGCTCTTTCAGTTATAACCCTTGTCATTACTTACCAGTCTTCACCCCTCCTTATAGTTAAAGTTTCATAATTCAACACATTTTTGAAACATTTTGATGATGCAAACAATAAGCTTAACTAATTTTTGTTTTTGTTTGATGATTCTAACATACACACACAAAATAATGTGTAACTACGACTGTAAAGCCAAGTGAATGAATTTGCCAAAAAGAGACTCTTCTCTGAACTTTTTTGTTTTTAATTGCATGTCTAGAGTGGTATTTTTCGTGAAAAATAGTTTTGTTTGGATATGTAATGTGACATAAGTTTCTAGAATCAAACACAAAGGGGGAATTATTAAAATATTGATGTGAATGAAAATACCATTGTGATTTAGGCTGATGTAGTCACATATCAAACGCATAAAGCATGACATTTATTAAATGATGTAACTAAGTCAGAAAGGAAAGAAATCAACACCTACAGTGACTAAACGATACTAATATACATTAAGGCTAAAATTCTATCAACCAGAGCAGATGGAGACTGGTATCTACCAGTCGGGCTTTTATCGTCTGATAGCAGTGTCTTCTGTGGATTTCAAGGGGCTTGTTCTGGAGCCTTCCTTCATTATTTTGATGGAATTTAAGACATCTACCTTATGTTCTATGTCAGTCAAATGTTTCGTGACAACGCTGATCAAAGACTTATTTCCTGCTTATATCAAACTTTCCGATACTTGTTGGGAAAATCTAAGACAAGCTCTTCTTAATGTGCTTACAATATGTCTGCCTCGGTAGCTGCCTATAAACCGATATACATAATCAAATTTAACAAAATAAGGGTGTCTGCTGACTTCCAGACAAGGCTAAGGAACCTCTTATTTGGTGCATGTAAATCACTCTAGGCGAAGAGAATGTTCTAGCCAGTGATTTATTAGATTGTTGGTCAGTTATCTCTGCGATGTAGTTACCTTTTCATTTTGGATGGATGAGTACAGATTTTGTATTCATTGTGACATTTTTGATTCCACGTTTTCAAATCTGTCGTTTAATATTTCCGGGAACCTGTAGTCTTGTGAACAATGTTTTTACTGTTCATAAATTCTCAGAAAATCTGACACTTGAGCGTATCATTCTCTCCGTATGACTAACGCTAAGACCAATGCCCAAATGTAAATATTTGGAACAAAATTTGTTGAAATTCGAGTAACTTTTAGTCATGGTGGGTTCCACATAGGTATTTTCAACAAAGAGTACTGGACGGCTGTTTCGTCCTGGTTTTGGACTCTTCGTCAGTATGCACTCAGTGGGTTTCAAACCCAGGATCTTCCGGTTGCAAGATAAGCTCATAGACCATTAGGCCACTGGGACTCCAGCCGATGACTAGCTCAAGAATTCCAACTTCCACCAATTCACGTTAGAGCGCGAACTTTAGCCAGTGTCATCGCTGGAAAGTACTTATACTCACACCCTATCTGCTGTACCCTACTGGTCACGATTTCTCACTAGAACTCCAGGTAACCACCTTTTCGAATACGGTCAGTAGCTAGTGAGCATCTCATTAATATCTCAGTATTGGTTTGTAGGAATCTGATCGAATAGTTACTGTCGTTACAGTGCGATACAGAAGGTTGGGTGTGAGGACAAATATTCGATGGAGACACTGGCAAGTGGACGCATTATATCGTCAGTGAATTGGCAGAAGTCGGAATTCATTTGCTGACCACTGAATCAAGTTAAAGTGACTTAATGGTCTATGATCTAGCTGGTCTTATAACCAGAAGGTTTATAACCCTGGTGGTGGGTGCGTACTGATGAACAATCCCAAACTAGGAAGGCAAAACAACTTTGCAGTTCCTGCCTGCATTTTTTCCAGTGGTTTTCGAACCAATGTCAGCTTACTATGAAATCCTGTAACATAATCCTTGTCCTCATACTCTATCTGCAAAATACTACCACAAAATAAACACATAGGAACATAAATAAGTAGCCTTATTTTAGAAATCCCGGCCTACATAAAATTACTTCACATTCGAAAAAGCAATGTATACCTTTATCAATATGAAATCGGTTTGAAAATCTTATGCACTGAGCCAGCATGAAGAATAAGATTCGAAACCTGCACTGAAATCAACCGAAATACCTACTAAACTAAGATATCTACTGATAAAATTAAACAAAGATTTCAGCGAGGAGAATACTTTTTTCTATGATTTTTTCATATACGAATCACAATTGGCACTAACAATCAGTTTTTTTTGTGGGTGTTAATGTTTGACATTGATTGGGAATGCTGAAGTGCGATAATATTGGTGTAAATGATTATGAGTAGAAGAGTGGTTAGACATATCAATGAATGAATGAACATATTTCAACATAACGTTCAACAGAGATGCGTAAAATAGAGGAGATAAGAAAATAAAGTACACTAGAAAGTACAAGGACAAGCACTGTAGGTTAAAGGATCCTTTTGATCAAATTAAACAAAATAATATAACTGACAAAATACCTTGCAACGACTGTGCGTCAGACTAGTAGATCAGGAATAGTCAGACTGTCAGAACGTAGCAATCTAGCTAAGGTTAGAATGACTGACCCTACAAAGATAAGTAATTTGGAAAGAACAACTCAGCAATAGCACTGCATGCATTAACACAATCAAACAATAGGGTGGAGACGGTTAAATTTCTAAAAGGTAATATAGGTAGGTGGAGAGAGGTGATTGATTACTGAATCTTTGTTCGTACAATCTACATACAACACGTGCAGTAGGAATAACTCATCACTCATACCAGAAATATAGAAAATATCACTACCGATGACATCAAGAGATGAGAAATAGTGGAATCATATAAAGGAAGTTGGAAAGTTGTGTAAGTAACTTTATGTGATGATAATGAGCATGAAAAATTGTGTTCGAAACGTGGTCATCAATAAATAAGTTTTATCCACAATGGAAGTATAAAGTTACTAATGGCCATATGTTGTTTACTACATTTCCATGGGTAGCAGCTGTGTATATGATTCGATCACTAAGTAAAAATACTAAGTTTAAGTCACTTCTCCTTAAATGTTAGACTGACAATTCTAATGACTGGAATATCCAAATCATACAAGATTCGATGAAACCAACCAAAGTTAGTTAAATTAAGACATCTGCGCATAGTCGAGGCACTAGCCAACCGAAAACTCAAACCGACCCTATGTATACCCCTGTCCCTGTCGTGGACATCATAAACAGGTAATTCTTCTAAAAGTGACTATCCCATTAACTTTCTTATCTAAAGTTACTATTTATTCATGTTATTTTAAGTTTTTCTTAATCTCTCCCATTTACACTACCATGTTTTCATATCCGAAATTCCTGTTTATTTTGTCATTTTACTATTTCTACATATTTAATCCCTGATTGCATAAACAATTATTCGTCACATTTGTTATGATCCCACTAGATTTTTTTATCCAAACATCCTGTCTATTGTTGTTATTTCTACATTCCTAAACCCCAATTGCACAATATGTCAATCTTCTCAGTAATTATGATGCTACTTTGTTTGAGTTTTATCCGTCCCCCCTGTTTATTATGGCATTTGAATTCCTGATTGTAATTTTCTTAATTTGAACATTGATCAGAAATTAATCTGCAACTTTCACACCCATTTGTTATAAATACACGAATGTACAGCTACACAGTTGATGGTGACCTAAGCGAAAAGAAATTTTTCTCCACTGCAAATGTCTTTTTATTATATCCAGAGTGGTTACATGTTCACGGGACCATAATTTTAATATATACGTTAGTGTACATTTTACATGCAAAATGATATACATGGTGTTAACAAAGGCAGTGTGTCTCTTGACTTTTAATTGAAGTAATGAACATGTTATTTTTGTAGGCTGGTATCAGTCTGGCCACATGGAATATACTAGACAGTGATTTCTTTTGTAGTCGTCCACATCTCTGTGTTACAATAATGTTTTTACGGATTTACGTACAAAAACTATTAAGCACAAGTGTGAGCATTTTGTTTTATAACTGTCATCCTTCTGACATTAGTCACAGTTTCAAGTTAGACAACGGATTGTTATCAGCTAAAGAAGGATTGAAAACTAAGGAGTACTGTACTAGAATTTAGGAATCATGGGACATTGAGTCGGGTACCAGTGGCTGAGTGGTATACGAGCTTGTCTTGTAACCAGGCGGTCCTGGCTTCAAACCACAGTGAGTGCGTACTGATGATGAGCCCCGGGTTAGGATGAAACACCTGTTCGGCACTCCCTAGTTTTCATTCGTTCTCTTAATGATACCAATCCTTGGTCTAGCCTGAGAAAAACAGAATCCAATAAACCTAAACCTTGAAAATTAGTTAGAGCATTGATAACAACAAAAACAGTTATCATTGTACTTTATCAGAAAACCTTGACTACGACATATAACATCTTTACTATCAAATATATTCCAACCCAGTCTTAAACAATAATTAACAAGTTTATGTGCATGTCAGAAGAGACCGAGCATTTCGTCTTCATAAAGGTAATTAACAGAATGAACTAATAATAATTGATACCGAGGACTAAACACATTAAACTAGTTACTAGTGTCCAATGAAAAGTATCTACTACAGTCCCACAGGAGGTCAGTCGCGAGCTCGAATAGCTCAGTGGTAAAGTCCCTGAATGCAGCACTTGATGAAACGGGTTCAAATCTCAGAAGGGAAGTGATTTGTTCCTCCATGGTTCAAAATACGCCTTGCTGACGAACTGGTGAGTGCCAACTAGTACAAAACCTAGGTGAGGTAGAGCTTCCTGTAGCTGATTGCCTTCAACTATCTAATACCAACAATTCACTTCACAATGCACCGCGATGGTGGGCCGACTAGTGGCATGATGGCTAAATTGCAGACTTGACCGACTGACTGACTGATTTCAGTCTGTACTGAAGATAGGATTTAGACATACACATTACACTAGTTACTGACTAGTGTTCAATCAAAAATAACTGACACCTGTCGCACACAAAGTTGTCCAGTGAGTAACCCACTGACGTTTGGAACGTTGCGTGCAGACGTCGAGTCCCAGTGGGAACATAATGACTCACTAGAGATAAAGGCAAATATATCTAACAAATCTTAACCAGGACGAATTGCGCATCCTAGATTCCTCTCTTAGTCAATAATGCCACCCTGGGAAACAAGTTTTTACACATCCAAAATTTTATAGAAATCGATTTCCCCCAGAGTTTATAAGCTTATTTGCAATGAAAACAACACATAATTGGAATGTGTTCAGAAAAAAATGTTCATGCCGTTCAATCTGTACTGATGCTGTGACCTAATACAACTTCTTTTTGTTTTGTAAGTTGCATTTCTGTAGAAAAAGTTCATGAATACAGAATGACTGACATCAGTTATTTTACTATTGAGGTCATTTTGTGACTTACAAATGGCCTAAATCTTACAAACCTCATGTGTTGCTTTCATAAAAATTCACTATATGGCTACTTTAGAAAATGAAATCTAAATTATAATTATAGAAATTCCCATCGATAAATTTGAACAGGGTAAGAGAAAACATCTGTGCAGAAAAACATGTATTGGTCTTATTGTTGAAACTTTTGTAAAAACCTCATTGATGCTCACTAGCGACTGGCTGTATTCAGGAAGTGACCTGGGGTGAGCCGTGACCAGTAAGGTACAGTAGGTTCAGCGTGAGACAGTAAGTCATCGATGACATTGCGAGGTGGTCGCGCTATGTCATGAATTGGCAGAAGTCAGAATTCATGGCCTGGTCATTGAATAGGGTCTCAGTGGCTTAATGGTCTTTGAGTTCGCTGGTCTTGTAACCAGAATATCATGGGTTCGAGACCTGGTGGTGGGTGTGTGCTGCTTAAGTGTCGCAAACTGGGACGAAACAGCTATCTAGTACTCCTTGGTTTTCCAGTGGTTCTCTTACTGACGGCAGCTCATGATAAAATCCTCCAAACTACCTCATTGTGAATTGAAACTTAAGGTTGATAATCTCTGAAAATATCTATTGAGTCAGGAAGAAAATAAAATATAATCCTTTTACGAGTTGATCAGTTAGAGAACCATTGAAAACCAGGGAGTACTGGACAGCTGCTGTTTCATCCAGCTATTTTTTGAATCATCGGCACTACGCACCCACTGGGATTTGAACCCAGGACTTTCAGGTTACAAGTCAAGCTCGTATACCATTCAACCACTGGGCCCCGATTCAATGGCTCATGAATTCTAACTTCTGCCAATTCGTGATTTAGCACGACCCCAACCCTTACAAACCAAACTATAGAAAATATAATTCAGTGACAAATAGTTAGTTTATCGACGAAATCATCTTCAGAGGCGGTACACCCGTATTTATATTTACCAAAAGTGTATAGCAGCCTATTATTGAGCAATAGGGAGAGTGACATAGCTGATATAATCAGTTCGAAGTGGCTTCAAAAGTAAACATTAAAATTTATAAATTATGTAATACTCAACGGCACAAAGGAAGAAAACATTAGAAATTTGATAAGGTTGAAATTGTTATTGAGTGAGAAGAAAGGTATTTGAGAATGTTCATTTCTTTCTTTTACCTCACTAAGCCAATAATAAGACTGGTAAAGAGGGAGGGTTGGGCATGAGACTATCAATGCCATCCTGTAAAATTAAACATCACTGCTACCAAAACTTCAAAACTGTAGTTTAAAGCCGTATGTTCCACCGGGAACGCAAAGGAATACAAAAGAATAAGGACAAGCAAATTTCTCTCAATAATGTTAGTGGCTGAAACTGTCTTATAAAACAAAGAAATGTAATCAGGTGAGGTGGGGTTTATATGATAAAACACGCAAAGTGATACAGTTCTAGTAACTAGATGACGTTTCGAGCACCCACTTCCTAAATTACTTTAAAACTTACTAAGCCCTGGTGAAATTTTCCTTATATCTGGCAATTTCAGTTACACTAACTAATTATCGGTAAGTCTTGGAAGGTGAAACATAATATTGAACCTCCAAACTGCATAAACTAAAGCAAAAAGTCCGCTTCTGTATCTGTCCCTGATGCATTCCTGTTGTACAGAATGAACGTGATATGGATAACAGCCGTTTAGTTCCTGTCGTAAATGCAGTTGGATCATAATGTCTGAGCAAAAATTTGGACATCATGATGACCTTCAGTCACTGAAGTCTTTACCACACTCTTTTGACCAGACCGATACATAATTTTTTAAGAAAAGACAGCTCGGTGATTTGCGTGTTGTGTGTGGTGACGGCAAAAAGTCTAAGTAATAGCTAATCATTCTGAGGGAAGAACAAAGAGTTGATATATCTTTCGTTACCGGTATTTGCTAGATAGGTATTATGTTCATGAGGTCAGCTTGCAGTCTAACTTCGTCTACGATGTAGCTCGCAGTTCAGTGGTGAAAAAGTGGTCTTCCATCCGGGCGAACCAAGTCACATTTACGGAAGTACCCTACAACAGTCTTTCATTGAAGTGTTCATGACACTAACACTACACGATGTCTCAGATTAGAGAAAACGACGTTCATCAACTGATTTTAAAGGTATGATACACTTATGTATAACTTATAATAACTGCGTAAAAATGTTTACCACCACCGACCAATTATGTTCAGTTGTTAGTTTGTTACGTCCTTGAGTCTTCCAAACGGAACATAGGGCGATGATGTTGTTTCTGCAGAATGAAATTGCCGGCCTAATGCCCAATCTTCCCTGCTTTCTAATTTGACTACCAGCGAGTGAACGAGGGAAGGTATGGGAATGCATCAGACAAGAGTCGAACCTAAACGTATTATGTGATTAAAGATTATTTTACGTTTGGGTCTACCTACTTCGAAGCATCTGTGACATGTGGCAAATTCCCTATGGTTTAATATACACATGGAAGGAAAGTTAATCATCAAGACAATAATTTCAGAAGTTGGCAAGCACAGAATTATCCACACAGTTGATTTTCACCTACTGTGAACAGAGTATGGACTTGCTTTCATATAGGGAAATAAATTACACGTCTAAATGTTTACACTAAAAGTGTCATTTGAATTAATTTCATTTCGGAATGTTATTTAAGAAAGGAAAGGAAAAGATTATTCGTATTTTATTTTTTTAATAAAGAGAAATATACAATAAAGATGTATTCAGTTAAACAGAATTCCAGGTGTTAGTTTGTAGAGATTCGACTACCTACTGAATGCGTAACGAAGTTGGCTGGAGTTGAATATCGAAATCTTGACCAGCAGGATAGATGAAATTGGTTGTGAAGACAAATACGTACAGATGGTACTAGAAATTGCGAGATGACAGAAGATGGAGTTGATGAGTCACTGTATTCAGTTACTGTAGCTGAGTGGTCGAAGGGCCCATCTTATAAATTTAAGATCATTGCTTTGAACCCTGGGGGTGTCGTGAGTGAGTAGTGCTGATGAGTTCCAAACAAGTAGAGGACAGCTGTCCAGTACTCTCTGATTTTCACGCGTTCTCTAAATCCTTTCAATCTTTCTTACTACTTGGAATAACATAAACATTGGCTATAGGATTTCATCATGAGCCGAGATCGTTTATAGAACCATTGGAAAACCTGCCAGGGAGTACTGGACAGCTGTTTCGTCCACCTAGTTTGAGACTCTTAATCAGTACGCATCCACCGCAAAAGTTCGAACCCGGGACCTTCTGGCGAGCTAGGTCGTACACCATTGAGCCACTGGTACCAGATCCAATGGCCAACCCATGAATTCCAACTTCTACCAATTCACAACATAGCACGACTGATACTAGCCAATGTCTTCGGTGAGTATTCGTCCTCACACCCGACCTGCTGCACCCTACTGGTCACGACGTCTCACTAGAACCCCAAGTAACTACTTACCTGAATAGGGCCAGTCGCTAGTGAGCATTTCATTGATGTTCAAGTATTCGTTTGTTGGGATTTGATTGATTGGTTACAGGATTTCATCATGAGCCTACGGGGTTCGAACCCTTGTGGTTGCGTACTGCTAAAGAGTCCCAAGCTAGGCTAGCGAAACAGCTGCCCAGTACTCCCTAACAGATTTTCCAATGGTTCTCTAACTGATGCCATCTCATGATGAAATCCTATAGCCAATCAATCAAACCCCTACACGCCAATATATAAAACATTATTTTGATGACAACAAGCCACTAGGTGGCCTATTGTATCATAAGATTATTGATTTGATATTTCTGAATCGATAAGTTTTCTATTAAGTGAAGAAAGACTACCTGAATTTAAATGCCTTTATATGATAATCTGCTCTTGCGAAGGTAGATACACAGGATGTTCGTAGAGGAACATATCCTGCCGCTTATTATACTACTTACCGGCTTGGCTAAGCAAAGACCTGCGTATAGCTATTAATTCATTTATACTAAAACATTATAGTAGATAGTGACTACTTAGCCTATCATACATCCCTTAACATTGTCTACCGGGTCGGAGAAAGTTTATTGAAAGTACCACAAGTTTATTTGCTTTGTACAGAAAAATCTCTGGCAATACATAACATAAAGCAAGAACTGCGTTTACAAAATCAATTTACATTATCTCTTTTGTTACTATGGTCATAATTTTATCACGTGATTCATAAAACTTCTTTATTCCATTTTGTTCTGTTTATTTCACTTTACATCATCAGATTCTAACATTCATTTAATATTCATTTATTTTATTTTACTTTACTTTGTTAACAGAGCTTCACTGCTTATCTTATTTCTAGCATCTTATTGCATTTAAACATGACATATCCACATATTCACACTTCCGAATGTACTTTATTTTCTTATCGCATCTATTTTAAGCATCTCTGTTGAACTTTATCATATTGTTATTATTCCCATGAGTTCCGAGTGAAGCATATTGCTTCAACAACACACCTCCACTTTCTTCTTTTCTCTGCTGTCGTCTTCACCTGGGTGCACGATTGCCCAACATTTCTCATCTCCTCCTACAACTTATACGATCTCTTCCATATTACCCTCAATGTGACGACCCACTCGTCGCTTCCTATTGAAATTCCATTCGAACATTGGCCTTCATTGCGCGGGATGCCATTCAACGGCCTCCCTAACGTCTGCCTGATCCACACATCTCCATTTTCTCCTACATATTTTTTTGAGAAATCAGGTCTTGGTTAATTTATTCTCATATTTTCTTGTCACTAATTTTTTTTCTGGCCAGTTGGCCATTTTATCTTCAACAATGAGCTAGATAAGAAAGCTGTTGATGCAAGTCTGCTTTAGCCTGTTGGAAATGCTTTTCGTGACACTCACTGCAAGTTTCTGACTCATACAGAAGAAACAACAGACTTCACATTTCTGTTGAAAATCCAAATCTTGTTATTTATGCTTAACACAGCACTGTATGTTGAACTGTGTTTATTCATTCGTACGTTGGAAGATTTCATCATGACCTGACATCAGTTAGAGAACCACTGGAAAACCAGTTGGGAGTACTGGACAACCAGCTGTTTCGTCCAAGTTTGAGACTCTTCAACAATACGCACCCATGACCTCCTGGTTACAAGGCCAGTGAGTTCATAAACCACTAAGCAAATGAGACCTACCAATGCAATGATCAGCCTATGAATTCTAGCTTCTGCCAATTCATGACATAGCGTGACCATTTCGCAATGTATTCTTCGATGAGTTACTGCCTTACCTTCAACGTGCTGTAACCTACTGATCATGGCTTCCCAGTAGAACCTCAGGTAACTGCCTGAATCAGGCAAGTCGCTAGTGGGCATCGGACTAATTTTTAAGTAATGGTTTTGTGGAAATTCTGTTCGATTGGTCGAGGGGAGGAAGAAGTCCTGCGTTCGAAGCCAGATTTGTGCGAAACGCTAAAGAGTTGAAAACTAGAACGAAACTGCTGGCTGTCCACTACTCCCTGGCAGGTTTTCTAATGGTTCTCTAACTGATGTCAGCTTATGATGAAATCCTCCAGTCCTGTAATTTGGAAGTAGCCTCAACGTATCGGGGATCAATGTACATTGCTAATTCTAACTAACGTCAATGTGTCTATTTAGCAATATGACAAGCCATCTATCACACTGACACAAGGAAGGGATCTTCAACCCTGAAATAACTCTTGCATCAACGACTAATGTTCACATTTTTAGGCTGAGCTTCCTGTGACACAGAATTGATAGTTTCCAGGTATACATTACGCAGGTTTATGAATTTTACAGGTCCCGGTCACAACTGACATTCTCTATTAACAAACTATTCAGCTCTAGGTAACAGTTAATATCGGTCTACTTTGGAAATTAAAAATATTTAGTTCCTAAGATGTGATAATACAAGCAGTAGACAATGTGGTGACATATGGCAGTTAGTCAGTAGAGTATACTAGGTCAAGTTCATCAGCTATGTAGACTAAAGATCTCTCTGACTCTGCTAGGAACTACCAATAATTTAAATGAACCATTTCCAGTGATCCACTGGCCAATAATACATACCATCATGTAATTTTGCTACCTTTCTGATTTCTATTTATGCAGTCAAGGTCTGAGTTTTTTTCGGCTTTCATAGGAAAGCATGCCGGGTTTCAACCTGGCAGTTGTACGGGGAATAGCCTAATCAAAAGTAGAGTAGCGAAAATTTAGTAGACCTGAGAGTTCATAAAGAGTAAGTTTACCAGAAACATTTATCAGCATTTGTGATCGTACTAAAAACAGGTATCAGTCACTGATACTTAGTATGACGAAGATCCTAGACAAGTAGTCTTTATCTCAATACGTGAATAAAATCAATATTCAAAGGCATCATGGATTCATGCCATTTTTTGTTTTGACCAATACTAACCAATTTCGAGGTGCGTCGCTGGTTCTTTATAGTTGAATGTTCATCAGCAACGAATGTATCCTGAAGTCTCACTCTTTGTGGATGCACTCCTACAACTTGCCTAATCAGCAGTAGCGAGTAGAGGAAACACGGAAGGTTGAACATGAGGACAGCAACACTACACTATGAAAAGGGGAACTACTATCATAGTAACTTCACACTTTGATTCCTTATGTTCCTTTTAATACCTATGGAAGACGAACATCTCTTTTTTCCAGCCTGATTCTTTGTCATCTACCCTTGCTTGTTGAGAAGTGCGATGACTTGTCAGACGTAACAGCTGTCCTAGCCAACTCAGTCGACTCAACTTCACAACCTAATCGACTAACGTCTATCCTTGCCCACCAGTTTAGGCACATTCTATATTAGTTTGTTTATAGATGTATCACACACAGAGTGAAATAGTATTATTTACTGGATGACGATGTTTCGAACACAATTCATTACTGTTCATAATCATATCAATTATATTCACATGACTTCGAAACTTGAGTTCTATAGCTTTCTATGTTCTCTCATGTTCGTTGTCGTAGGGTTTGTAGAGTTTTCCAGATGTCCGGGTGAACAGGTGTTGAATCATTCCTATTTCATGTATTTGCAGTTGATTCGATAAACAGAACTTCCATTATCAATCTCTCCCTACACCCTGGTGTTACAATGGATTTTAAACCTGTCATCTTATCCCATCTAATTGTTTGGTTGTGTGTAATTGCATGTAGTGCTAAGACTGAACTATTCTCTGGATTTCTTATCTTATTTGGGTCAACCAATCTAGATTTTGTTGATAGGTTTCTGTGCTCGCTTGTTTCACTAGCTGATCCCATTCTAATACTTTGGCCCGCGTATTTGACCTTGCAATCATTCCAGCGGGGAATCAGATAAACTAAATTGTTTTGTTTAATTTGCTGCACACAATTTATCCTTTAGCCGACAAAGCTTGTTTCTAATTGAGTTTGTAGGTTTGAACGCCAACCACTTTTATTCCTGCACTATTAAGAATTCTCCTCAAGGTTTCCGAGGTTCCTTCTATTTATGGAAGTATTACTGATGATTTAGATTCTTTATTGTTGGTGTTGTCATTATCCTGTGCATGTTTGACATGCATATCGTCAATAATATTAATATAATTTTTATTATTATTATCACTATCACTAATATCATCATTTATTTTATTTTTACACTTGTAATTAATGACGATATTCACGTTTCACAGCTCTAAATGAGGACTCAGTGAACTGCTTGAGATTGCACGCTTCCTATGACCACTACCGAAGGCAGGATGCAACCTGGCGAAAGTGCCAAAAAGTCCTTTCCTTCAACGACCAATTCGTTATAATTGATACAATGTCTTAAGACGAAGTTTAATGATCAACAGTCATAATCACTTCTGTAAATATTGGCTTCGATGCAAGACAAACCCAAATTATCATCTCATATTTGCCCCCAGTTCGCCCCTGCATCATTACTGTCGCTGTATGCGGAGAAAAACAACTCATTACTTATAAATTAAATCTGTGTTCTTTCAATAAAAAGAATAAACACATAAATATACATATATAGATGTCTTTACCTTCCATTACATAAATAATAACACTGGAAGGTAAAACACATTTGAAGATAAGAAATGAAGTAATATCACTGAAATCTACATCAAAATGATATTCTCATCGTTTAATGCTGAAGATAGAATTCTGTTAACATCTATTGAGATTGTCTTTCTCTTTATCTTTCTCTCCCTCTCTCCACAAACCCACTCTCAATTTCTCATTTTCTTATAAAATATGATGTAATACAGATGTGTAAAAGTAACAATTTAATAGAATGAAAACTATAAATGTGTCTTTGTTCACTTGTAAACGTGTACAATAATTCATTGAACGTATTAAACGTTCAACAAAAGATAGTTTTGCATCACTTTTTACCTTCAAGTGATTTGTTTCACTCAGGATATTTGGTCGAATGAATTTACGATTGAACGTTGAGGATGACGATGATGATGATGAGTGTAGAGGTGATGAAAAAGACATGGACGAGGAGGAGGAGGATAGTGTTGGCACTACAAGAATTAATGAAAACAAGTCAAATAATTCAATTATTAGTTAGTAATTAAATATAAAAAACGTATATCACTTACTGATAAATTACTAATTGATGACATCGCTTGCAGCTGTAGCAGGAAGTCTAGAGCAGTGGAGTCAACCAGCTTGGTTGTAAGGAAAAATGTTCGCCTGAGATGTAGACTGGCAGTCAAGCTACCTTTGATTGAACACTAGTTAGTAACTAGTGTAATGTGTCTAGTCCTTTCTTTCGTGCAGACTGAATTCCGTCAGTCAGTCAAGTTTGTAATGTGGCCACTATGCCACTAGGTTGCTCGCCATCACGGTGCACATTGATTTGATGATATAAAATGGTTGGAGGCAGTAGGCCACAAAAAGCCTTACCCGGAATAGGTTTCGTGCTGGCTAGCAATCACCAGTCAGTCAGCAAGGCGTATCTGCGACCGCCTCATATCCCTTCTGAGATTCTAATCCGTATCACCCAAGGAATATTATGGTCAGAGACGCTACCACTAAGCTATTCGGACTCGTGATTGACCTCCTGTAGGACTGTATTGGATACTTTGATTGGCCACTAGTAACTAGTGTGATGTGTCTAGTCGTTTCTTTGGTGCAAACTGAATTCCATCAGTCAGTGGTTACGTCTCTGACCGCAGCACTAGTTGACGCGTGTTTGAATATCAGAAGAGACATGAGTTCCTTCTAGGTGGTTGCAGATACGCCTTTCTGGTGAGTGCCAACTAGCACGAAACCTAGGTGAGGTAGGGCTTCCTGTGGCCGATTGCCTACAACCATCTAATATCTTCAATTCAAGGTGTGTGTCACAGTCGCAGTGTCTGAATAGTCAACGGACCAGGTCTCGTCACCTGGAGATCCTTAGTTTCATTCTTGTTGAAGTCACGAATGCGCAGCCCTGAAAATTCGTTCTCAAAGTAGGATGAATCAAGTGTTCAGTGGTTCTCTTACTGAAGACAATTCGTGATCAAACTCAGAATTGATTCAGTAGATTAATTCGTAGAACCAGTAAATCTACTAACAAATGGAAATGCTGAAACGTCCATGCTTTTTAAAAGCGTTAACAATAAATGGATAATAATCATCTTTTCCATCTTTGAAATTATTATTCAAAGCAGAAGGAACATTTTATTTGACTTTTGAAACTTATAAAGTTGGGTTATCCAGATATGAATTCAATGACGGAGATCAGTTTAGTAATTGCTTAGAATAATCACAGAGTTTATTTACTTTATTTTTTATTTTTATTTTGTTCCTTTGCGTTCCGAGTAGAAAATTATACTTCAGGATTGAGCTCTGAAAAGATCTTGTTCCCTGTGGTTTGAACATAATTCCAATGTGGATAAAATTTGTCTTGATCAAGTCACATAGTGCAATATAATAATATTTAGTGATGACCACGTCTCAAGCACAATTTATTCCTGTTTATTATCATCATATCAAGTTACTCATTCAACTTCCTCACTTCGCTTATGTGGGTTCCACTATTTCTCATCTCTTGATTTGATTGGTAGTAGTATTTTCTGTATTTCTGGTATGAATAATGAGTCATTCCTATGACACGTGTTGGGTGTAGATTCTATGATCAAAGATTCAGTAATTAACCTCTCTGTCCATCTACCCATATTGCTTCTTAGAATTTCGACGCTCTCCCACCCTATTGTTTGTTTGTGTGGTAATGCATATAGTGCAATTGCTGAACTGTTTTCCGAATTACTTTTCTTCGCGGTGTCTGTCATTCTAACCTTAGCTGAATTCTTGTGTTCTGAAAATTTGACTACTCCTAATCCGCTAGTGTGAACTATGTAGTTGACCTAACTCACAGTCATTGCAAGGTATTTTGTGGATTTAGGAGTGAGTTCGCGGGTCCCTGGACCCCTGACCATGCGCTCGAATGGTAAGAATTCCATCGTTGTACCACTGACTCACATAATAACACAACAAAATGGAATTATTCCGCTTTAAACAATATTACAATATGACCTAATGGTTAATATCCGTAGAGATTAGTCTCCATGAACACTCTGATATGAATCGCGTATCATATAGCCCTCGGTGTTAGGGGTTACACATACATTTTCAAGAAGTGGTTTGTAGCAATTATATTTGCTTCTGGTTAGACCACGGATCGATATCACTCAGACGACGAATGAAAACAAGGGAGTACTGGACAGCTGTTTCATCCTAGTTTGATAATCATCAGTAGTAATCACCCACTGGGGTTTGAATCCAGGACCTTCCGGTGATAAGGCGATCTCGTATACCATTCAACCTTCCGGACACATGAATTCTAGCTTCTACCAATTCGTGATTTTAGCCAGTCAATGCCATCCTTAAAAAGACAAACATCCCTCCAACGTTCTGTTAAAAATGAAACCTAATATCTGGTAACGACATATTCACACTGATTTAAGAAAATCACAGGAGTTATTCTCTTCAAAGTTACCATATATTAACCAAAATGTGTATATCGTTTTAACATGCTAAATTTCATGCAGTGCATACGAAACTTAATTGCATTCACACTCATTAAACATTTCGAAATCATTCTATTTTCTTTACAAAGAATGACAAACAAACACAAAAGATGATTAATATCTGAAAAGAACTGACTTTCTCAATTATTTCTTGTATCATTTAGGTGGGTCGGAAATTTTGGAGCGATTTAAGTGTCTAGACTCAAGTAATTCAGGAGAAATACTTATCCCTTGAGCCCCAATTCGGAAACTCCCACCTTTGTAGTTTAAATCGCTTCGTTTCGCAACAAAGTCACTATACCAAAGGTTGATAGTTTTAAATACTCATAATTTATTTGAATGCAGAACTTAAACGCTGAATGGTGGCTACCAATTTTGCCGGTGTGATAAGGGTTGAGTGGAACAATATCTAAATAAACCGTGTGGTTTTGAAAGACCGTACTCAATTACGAGGTCAATTGACGAAGGAAGTAGTATACATATCTGCGCAAGATCAAACGTAATGAAAGACTGGAAGATATGCATCAAACTTGGGCTGAATGGTTGGAACCCAGCTATTTGATAACCGGTTGTGAACCACACTTTCTATATCTGGGTCTGTGATAATACTGAGTTGTAAAGACTGGACTAGGTGGAAAATGATTCGAACCTGGGATGCACTTGCCAATTTATAAAAAAACGCTTACTTCAGGGAACCACATGTGCACTAATGTGATTCCGACGCACTGCAGCAATCTAGAAAATCACGAATTTAGCTTACATTTTACATTTTAGGTTTGTGATAATCACCAGTCTAATTGTGTTAAGGGTTTTATTTTTAAATGTCCATTACTGAATTCGGTTGGATAGGTAATGAAATTTAACAGATAGAAAAAAGTCACATGTTCTTTTGATTGATGATGATTAGCAATGAAGTCCCATTCAAGATGAGGCAGATGGGTTTTCTCGCATTCCTGGTAAATATTGGTGTTCCCCCCGAGAAGTGAACCCTGTATCCATCGTTTCAGATTTCAAACCATAATACATCATGCATTTGGGAATTGAAGGGAATTGTTCACATTACCTGTGGTCAAGTGAATAATGCTTCACAGTTTAAATCAATGCTTGCGGAGTTCAAGTTATAGTGGGGACACAATAAACTCCCTGAGGTGCAGATACATCCGGATGAAAGGTTCTGCATAGAATAAAGTGTGCATTCTAGATTCAAGTGCCAGTGACAGTCAACTGAAAATAACATAATCTTAGTCATAACAGAGGCGAAGCAATTCCGTCCCATATCTTTAATCGGCGTGAAATGCAAAAATCAGGTCTAAAATTTTATTTCTTCACTTATTTATGGGCTTGTGCACAAACATGCAATCGGTGAACAACACCTCTTCAATTGCTTACTGATTTCTGGAGGTAACTTTAATGTCAGTCACCAGAAAAAGTAAAAGTTAAATCAGTCTTGAACCCAAATAACACATCAGTGACATAGATTTCAATCTCCATGGAGGGGAGGCATCATTTTCCTCCAACTTTGCAGATGAGTGCTAATGATCAGTCAAAATGAAAACAATTGACTTTCCGGCAAACAGTACTAATGCAAAGATTTATTGTAGGTTACTTTATCATTAGTAATCAGGAAAAGCAAAAAGGTGCTATTATGTAATGTGTGATAACTAAAGGTAAAGTGCACACGTTTAAGCTGACAAGCGGGCGGATAGCAAGCAATAAGTCACCATTCTACTCAGACTTCTTTTACCAGGCATATTAATCATGCTGTTGAACTTTTAGTCTTCAACTTACCATTAGTTGATGTACTGACTGTTTTCGAGTGTACAGAGTCTGTTGTATCAGGGAGATCTATAAGGTATGACAGACGTTTTCAATTTAGAAGGTATTGTAGATTTTTTCCAAAAATGTGGTAACATAATAGGAAACATTTTATATGGTCCTTGCATTCTGAGTGGAATATATGGCTTTAGTCTTTGAAGTTTCAGTAAAAGCAGTCATGATTCTTTGGGATGGAACTGTAAGCCCCACCACCAAGCTTCCTCTCTGCTCGCAGTTAATACGAGCTAATAAACAGGATGAGGTTTAGGAGTGTTTCGATTGGACATTAGTCAGTAACTAGTGTAGTGTGTGTGTGTACCTAGTACCATCAACGGTGAAGACTGATTTCCATCAGTCAAGTTTGCAATGGGGCCACCTCACCACCACGTGGCTCGCCATCACGGTGTACTGTGAATTGAATTGTTGGTATTAGGTGTTGGAGGCATTCGGCCACAGGAAGCCCTACCTCACCTAGGTTTCGTGCTAGTTGGCACTCACCAGTCAGTCAGCAAGGCGAATCCACAATCACATTGAAGGAACTTATTTGCTTTGCTGACGAGTGGCAACCAGCAAGAAACTTAGGTGAGGTTGGGCTTCTTGTGGCCGATCCCCTCCAACCATCTGATACTGACAATCAGGATATGTTATTACATCATATAATGTAATTCTATGTGAACATTATTGTAATCCTGCGTGATGGACATTCTTGTTACCTGGAATATCAAATTGTTAAATGACTTTATAACTTCTATCTAACTTTATCATTTGTAATGTTGTTCAAAACACCGCTTTAAAGTATAACGCTATTTTTGTCCATGTACAGTTGTGGATGATTGAGGTTGCTAGAATCATAGTACAAAGACAGCAGTCATTGGATTTCAACCCGTCAAGATCCTGGGCTTGACACTTAGTAGGACAACTGATGCACTGTCCAGTGATGCAACTGATGTTGGTTCCTGACAACTCTCTTGACGTACTTCCGCCCACTATTTTCACTGAATGCACAACATTAAAGAATCAGTACTACATAAAGGTTTTCCACCAGAATATGACAATTGTTATCAAATATATATATATGTATTTGTGAATCCATAAATTAGTGTTTTGTAAGCGCTACAAACATTTCACCGCAACCTACATCCACGTATATACAATGAGCTTTCTAAGTAATTATTGTTTGGTAAAGGCTTTTTGTGTTGGCAGATGACAGGAAGAAATTGCACTGTTACTTGAATCCTGACAAATAACAATATCGCATCCTCTATTTCTCATCAAGCAATGAGAAAACAGAGTTTTAGTATGAGACAAGAAACTGTTACTCATATCTGGTTACAAATATTGTGTAATCAAATAATAAACAAAGCGTCCGTAGTTTAGTGGTGGAATAATCGTCAACCGCCCACGTGCTCTGGATCTGGCTCCCAGCTGCCGCACTGTGAAACGTCATTAGGCCGGTATAAAGCCCGGAAAAAAGGATGGTTGGTCATGAGGCTTGTAACCCCACCACTCAAGGAGATAACAATACCGCATCAACCGTAACTTCAAAACCTGAAGACAACACTCAGGAAGCTGACGAATGAAAACAAAAACAATCAATAAAGTACAACAGAATTAAGTAATCGACTTACCAATTATTTCAATATAAATTTTATCATAAACAAAGTCAAGCCTTGATGGACTGTATGTTACAGACTTATTAAGGTAGGCAGGTGACTGTGAATTCAATTCCATATATTCCAGTTTATGATAATTTGGTGACATTTTCGTTAAATTTACATTTTTAATTGGATTTGATCTTTCTAAGCATATCCACTGGCCTGCTTCTGCTTCACTTGCCCAGGCTATGAATAATCGACTTTCTAACAGATGAGAATCCAGCCATCGTAGGGTAATATATACACCACCAGATTTGTATGGATTTGACAAACGTCGAATTCCACGATGATACCATTCCAGAGATATGGTTGGATCAAGTTTAGCTTCTGAGGATGGGAAACTAGCACGACATATCAATTCAAGCGGGGTACCGTAAAATACAAGATTTGGACCAGTCACTGTTATCGCTGATATGAAGATGAAGAAAAATAAAATAAAAACCTTTAAAATTGCAATTGTAATCAGTCTCACGTCATTGATTTAAACAATGCCTGGTAAACAGTAACCACGTACATATATTTGTATTCATTCCTTAGCATTTTGGCTGGAATGCATGGTTTCAAGTTATAAAGCTTCAACAGCGTTGGAGTGTTGCTTCTACGGGTTGAATCTGCTAGCCTTTCGAGTGAACTTCCCTTTCACGCAGGCTTATTGTCAGTTAGTTTATGAATGTGTTACTTAAGAACTGCACCTTGATTCAAGGAAGATACCCATCCAGACATGAATGTAAGAAAAACAAAGTTCAGTGAGGAGTCTCTTTTTGGCGAATTCATCCACTTAGCTAAACCATCTCATTTTTACTTAAATATTCTGTGTGTGTGTGCATATTTGGATTGTCAAACAAAATGAAACGTGAAATAGGGTTACTGTTCACGTCACAAAAATGTTTCAAAGCTGTGATGAATTTTCAGATTATAACTGGAGAGAGGGGTGAATACTGGTAGGTAATGACAAGGGTTATTATTGAAGAGACAAGTGTCCAAAATAAATTACGTAATAGGTAGAAAGAGTAAATAAGTGGTTGGCTAAGAAAACGATGTTATTAGGATGTTATACAAAAATTTAGAAATTGGCATTAAAAACAAAGTAGTAGAACCTGGAATTATACACAAGGTAGAAGGAGGGATGGAGAAGTTTCTTCTATGTACGTAGATCAGGGTTATCTACAGGGATCGCTAAGGCCTCCTCGGCAATGCAAAGTATACGGACGCTTACCGTTTTCAGGAGGCTTCTTTCGATGTTGCAGATGACTTTGAAGGAATTCTCCTTACATACTGAGTGGCCAGTGTTGAATAAATGTTCAATTATAGCACTCCCTATTGATCCACTGTTACTTTTTCGTAGCCAAATGGGATAGTGTTCTTTGACTCTATTAGATAAAGTATGCATTGAACGACCTACATATCTCGCTCTATGTGAGCAAGTTAATTGGTAGATACACATAGATGTGGAGTTGTTGGAGAATACCAATCGTAGTGTAGCAGTAGATGTTCTTTACAGGGCGTTAGCTATTCTTCTCTTTAGAATGTCAGCCAGAATATCGCTTTTCAACGCCACATTCATGTGTATCATCTTCTTCGACACAGAGAGAGGTTATTCTTTGTTAAACCTAATAAAATTTGCATGGTTAGCTGACATTCTACCAGTGGGCCACTGCCGCTACATATATGTAATATATATTATTGAACACATAAATATTTTCCTTCTGAATTTATGGACAGAACATGTAGCTCAGTTAGATATTTTGATGTTAGTGCTATGCTGGCTCTGAAGATGATATCTGAAAGAATAATCAAGCCTTTGTGATTATTATTAGATTGTTATTTCTCTGGCTTCCTCACGGAACATAAGGCCTGAGAAGCACATTCCCACCTAACTGTATCCCATGTAGTTTGTTTTGTCTGGCTTCTTGATTACTCATACGCTTTCATTACCACCTCACTCTTGGATACACATCCAGATCATTGTTTCTAAGTAGGTATTCACTTGACTGTATGCCTGTCGAGTGGTGTTACTCAATAACTTCTGAGTATCTGTCCAATCCATATCCAACCCCGTTCTCCATATTATTGGACTGCAGGTTCTTAGTTAATTCGTCACCAGAGATCTTTGTTACTTGTTGTTTAAAGATGGTCATTTGATCTTAAGTATCGAGAATATTATCACTCTCCCAGTTAAATGTTCACCAATAGACCACCTTTCATAATATACATTTCATTTTACTTGAAACTATTTCCAATTTTGATTGATGTTAAGACCCGGTGGACCTAATTAAATAAAATAATATAATTTACAAAATAACTTGGAATGACTGTGAGTTAGGTCAACTACAAAAGTCAAACTAGTAGGTTAGGGGTAGACAGATTGTCAGAACATAAGAATTTAGCTAAGGTTAGAATGATTGGTCCCACGAAGATAAGTTATTTGAAAAAAGTCAGCAATAGCACGGCAAGCATTAACACACAACCACACAATAGGGTGGGACAGAGTCAAAATTCTAAAAAGTAATCTATGTAGGTTGAGAGAGGAATTGATTACTGAATCCTGCCTTGTTCATCGAGTCGACACACCCAACACATGCAACGGAAATGACTCAATGCAAATACCAGAGATATGAAAGATATTATAACAACCAGTCAAATCAAAGGAGGATAATAAATAATCTTAAAATTCTATTTCAATTCACGGACATCATAACATTCTAACAAGTTACTTATTTTGACTATAAAAACACTCGTCTTATTCCCTATCTGAATTTATTTGACTGATAACACTCATATTATTATTGCTTATTGTACATTATCCCATATTTATTTTTATTCAAATGTCTGATCATCAGTCCCACTGATCTATATAAATGAAGTAAAACGTTGTATGAGTGAGTGACTTGATATGATTATGAGCGACAATAATTTGTGTTCGAAACGTGGTCATCAGTTAATATTACTGTATAACACACTGTGTGACTTTATCAAAATAAAATCTTATCTATAATGGAGTTATACTCTACCACAGTGCCCACATTTTATACTTATATCAATCATGTACACATCCTTGTTTGATGTTATTCGAGAGGAAGTAGCCGGTAATGGAATTCAAAAGAAGACACTTCGTCCTATTCTCAAACTCTTCAATAACGCAGTGAGAGAAGTTCTACTGATTTTACCTTGAGATCACTTCAGCGAACTTTCAAAAACTATATATGACCATGAACAATTGTTATATATGTATATATACATTTATGAAAAGTCACACGAAGCTCAGCACTGAGCAGAATTTATATTCAATCGAGTTGAATTGATAGCCTGCTCAGTAAATCAGTTCCATTATAAACCTCATAATAGCAAACATAATAATAATAGTAATAAACTCATGCATGCAAACCATGATACATGAATTAACAACAATTACCGCATCTACTCTAAAAATAGCTCAAATAAAAGCATGAGTTATTCACTAAAATACATTTAATTTAGCAAGAGACAACGCCCAGTGAATACCGTCATTTTTAAGGATCTTGAAACGCATAAAAAGGAAATACGAACAATGATATATATGTATATGTACACCAGAAGACTTACGATAAGTCTGAGGTATATTTGTGAAGTTCTATCATCAGTTTGAATATTATACCACAAGGTTCTTCAGTGGATAAGAACCCTTATTCATTGCAACCTAAGTTCGAGCAGCATTTTTATTTACGTTATTCAGTCATGCTAGTGGTGGACTACGTCAGAATCAACCTAGTAAGTCCTCCATAGTATGGTGATAAGCTTTGAAGGTATATGTTTGAAACGGAATAAAAGGTATCCTATTAAACATCCGCATACTACAGTTTCATCAGTATCTGCACTAACGAATTTTACTAATAAATTGAGGAGACACAGTATAAATGAGTTTGATTTCAGATCGGCCCACAACAGCATCAATTTGAGCCTAACTGAGAATTACGGGTTACTGGATACCTGATGGTTTTTAGTTTATGCCTCTTTAGTAATGGTTTGTACATGAGGTCAAAAGAAGGATATTCAAACACTACGTCGGAATTATACAGTGCACGATTTCTAAATTTTGCTGATTCGTGACACAGAATTGCTGCTAGTTAGCAGTGTAGTTGAGTATACTCTTATTTTGATTGGCCTCATTGCAAACCTGACTGACAGGATTCAGCCTGCATCTAAGAAAGGACTAGACACATCACACTAATTACTAGTGTCTAATCGAAGTATCCAATACAGTCCTACAGGCGGTGAATCGCGAGTCCAAATAGCTCAGTGGTAACGTCTCTGAATGCAGTACTCACTGAGTGACGCGGGTTAGAAACTCAGAAGGAATATGAGTACCTTCACGGTTGCAGATATACCTTGCTGACTGACCAATCAGTGCCAACTAGGACGGAACCTAAGTGAGGCAGGGCATCCTGTAGCCGATTGCCTACAACCAACTAATATACCCCCTATTACCTATTTGATGGACATTAATTGATGTCATCTTTTTTTATATGCACACGAATCTAAGCATCAAAGACAAACTTGTTGATCATAGTAAATTCATATAATCTGGTCTTAAAATGATGGGGATGACCTTTTGCACACGTCGATGATTTCGTTGTATTTGAGTTTTCTAAACTGGTTAGACAATTTCTTTCCAGGGTAATTTAGGCTTTGAGAATTTAAAATACAGCCCAGGAAATACAACCAAACTAAGATACATCTTAAAATAAAACTCAGTCTCAGTAATTCCTTTATTCAAGAGCAAAACTGGAAGTGTTAGAAAACTGGAACCAGTCGAAACACAGTATGTCCAATCTTTGCCTTTTTTCTCTTGGAATATATGTTGAATAAGAGGCTCTGATAGCATGCGAAACATATATACCATATACCCTTTTACTCTCAAGACATTTAATACCCCAACATATTTAAATATCACACGTAACTGCCGATGGGTTATATCAGTGAAAATGAATACGCGATTCAAGGCAACAATGCGTTTATGACTTTGAAACAATAAATCACTCACAAAATGCAAACTGAGTAATAACCCTAATATTTCTCTAGCCTAACCTGAAACCAGCCTTAGTCAGTCTCCTACTTACACCTAACCCTAATTTTTCGTTAACTCAAACCTAACCCAATTACATATTCTGTTTAACATTCTTACACTCCTTTCATTTTTCTACAAATATAGTGTCTTTCAACTGCTACCCCCAAACTGCATTACTTTTACATTTCAGAATCACTGGTATGTTAGTTACTCTTCATCGCAATTCCTAAACGATGGCCAATAGATAATTCATAAAGAAGTACTGGTTTTGTAAGTATTTTGTTCGATTGGCTGGGGGATTTCATCATGAGCTGACATTAGTTACGGGACCATTGGAAAACATGCCGGGGTGTACTGGATAGGCAGCTGTTTTGTCCTATTCGCTACTCTTAAGCAGTATGCACCCACCGCTAGTGCTGTAACCCAGGACCGTCTGTTGACCGGCCCTATTCAGGCATTTACCTGCAGTTCTAGTCTGAAGCTGTCACCAGTGTGTGCAGCAGACTAAAGGTTAAGACAGTTATTCATCGAAGAGGAGAGTGAAAAGTGGTCGTGCTATGTCGTGAATAGGCAGAAGTTAGAATTTATGGGCTAGCTGGCGATGGGATGGGGTCCCAGTGACTAAGTGGTCTACGACCTCGCTGGCCTTGTAACCAGAAGATCCTGGGTTCAAACCTTGGTGGTGGGCGCGTTCTGTTGAAGAGTCACAAACTAGGACGAAACAGTTGGCTCTCCAGTACTTCCTGCAGGTTTTCCAATGGTTCTGTAACCAATATCAACTCAGGATGAAGAATTCTCCAACCAATCATAACGAAACAGCTGGATGGGATGGTTTAAAAGCTGTCCCGTTTATTGGTGAATTTTAAAAATTCTTCTTATAAAGAACGTTTATCGTTAGAAGTGAAGAATGCAATGCGAATTGTTGTTTATATAAGTTTCCCCGCAACAATTTATCAGCAATCTTATTTCTTATATGCTGATATTTTCCTTTTTAAATATACATATATATTTCATTTCTTATATAAGGAAATTCATTAAATCAAATAGAAATATGCATACTGATAAACAGATGGGATTTCAGTTCGTTGTTTTTCCGGCAATAGTGAATAGATATACATATATATATATATATGCATATATACATTTATGTTTTAGCTATAATCGTTTATTCACTTACACTTGTGTCCCAGGAGAAAATAAACTAACCCTTATCCCAAGAAATACGTAAATATAGATATACCCCAGATAATTGGGTAAATAGAAGTGATGACGATACCCAATCAACGAAAACAACAGGCACCAGTCTGTGTCAACGGTAACATGTAAAGCAACTCGCTTCTTTCGCTTCTGTAGTCAGCATTTGTTAAACTACAGTCGGAGGGGATGAGAATAATAAAGCTACAATCGGAAAAGCCAGACAGACCATCAGTCTGAAATCGGTTTGGAAGTTTACCGCATTAAGCATGAAGAGCAGAATTCGAATTCTGAAGGCTAATGTCATTTCAGTGACTCTTTCTGTGTGGTTCAGATACTTAGTGTGCGCGTCACTGTAAGCATTTCCAGTAGACAACGGCAGACCTTTAATAAAACCTGCCTTTTCTGTTTCGATATGAAAGATCGAATAAGCATGAAGAATTCGCTACAACAGAAATCTGGCAATAGACTAATCGAAATAAAACCAAAGAACGTGAAGCTGGATTGGACACGAACTGAAGAGATAGGTGAGTGACATCACGAACCACGTATAACCTCTAATAGAGCCCCGGAAACAAAAAAGTGAATCACATACGCGTTCATTTAGACATGCACGAGATCCTATTAGAAAGAGATCAGAGTTTATGGGCGTTCGTGGAGCCAGTTGAAGAGGACTACAGAAAACACAATGAAGTAGAGATGTCCTGTTGAAGTCATATGCCCTACTCAGAACCTAAGTAGATAATAATATTCATTGTAATTATAGCAAGTACAAAAAACACTAGTCCCAAACCAGCAGAGAACAAATCCAATATCAGTAACAAAGAAAACTGCAACATCTAGAAAACACTCCATTAGTCATAGCAGACGTCCAGAGACAAGACATGGTTTTCAAAAGACATATTATACACTCTTTTGCATCCATACATCCAGAAAATGCCAAAACATGCTGGAAAATTTCTAGAAACCTGTTATTCAGATGAATCTGTAGTCAGCAGATACAACGGCATAGATTCGTCAATCAATAAAAAAGGAATTATTTGGTAAAATGTCAGCCTTTAGGTCAAAACCCTTATAAGTGGGGAAATATCCTGAAACGACAGATCACATTTAAAGTCGGCAGGTGAGATGGCTGCTAAATTTATGGAGAATTCCCTAGAGGTCCCTTCATGTCGCGAAGCCTACGCTGAAGGTATTGTCTAGAAATGCGATGAAAGCGTCGCAACTAATCCATTTAGGTCAGAGAAAACAACTAATGATTCAATTCTTTGCATGCATTACTAGTGCTTTTATCTGATTGTTCCTTGTAAAACTAATGAACCCTAGGAATTCTTCTAAGTACAGTTTATAAGTAGTTATGCAGTTTAACGAGTAAGTTCCACATAGAATCCGTTGCAATCCTTTAAGTAGAAGCGATTGATATCAGTCTGCTTGGTATTATCATTCAATTCTAAGACAATCCGTGAACAAAGAAAAGCTCAAATTAGCCATGAAAGAAATTACTATCCCTTTGGGTTAAAAGTGGATTATAGGGCTTCAGCAACACGTCTGCTCTTTGCTCTGTTCTCCACTATCCTATTCATCTGGGCCAACGATTGCGTATAGTTTCTCATCTCCCACTCCTCAATTCACAGTCTCCTCCATGTCACTCTGAAACGACCAGCTTGTCGCTTCCCATTCTGATTCCACTCAAGCGATAGTCTGCATTGCTCGCCCAGCCCAATCCATCTCAATCTTCATATATATGTTTGTTAAACAATCGGCTCTTGTTTGATTTGTTGCCAGAGTTTCGTGTTACTTATTCTTTCTGACCGGCCATTTGACCCTCAGTATGGAGCTAGTAAAGGCAAATGTTGAAAAAGTTCAAAACAGGCTGTTGGAAATGCTTTTCGTGACACTCAGTGCAAGTTTCCAACCCCTATAGAATATATCCAAACTGGTTTTAATTTCAGAAATTATTCATAAACAATGTAATTTATTGATAATATTAGTTCATTCATGATGTATTCTGAAACAGTAGCCTGATTGTTACATCTCTGTCATGAGATGTAATAATATTAGCTTCTATCCATCATACACTATTATAGGTTTAAACTTATTCTATATCCTGCATTACAGAGAAATTACAACCAAATAATGCTTAGTTCATTTTTGTTTCATTGGTTGCTGCTTATCCCTGGAAAGCGCTGTTAATTAGCCACATTTCTCAACACTGCTCAATCATGTCAACTCTTCTTTCGTTCATAAATGATAAAGTTTGGAATCTATAATTTATTTTCAACTTTTCTGTATGTCTTATCATCAGATTCATATTTCATTATATAATCAGTTGACAGATATGTTACATAAGAATACGTGATTATTTCACTGAGAATATGTGACACGATAAAAAAAGCCAACTGTCTAGCAAGTCTAATCTCACTTGCTTCTTTTGTGAGTGTGTATATGGCTTGAAACTTATTTTAATTGTGGAAACACAAAGTTTTTCACTAGAAATCTGATAACCCAAAAGCTCAATTATGGTTAGAAAGCTTGAAGACATATGTGAACGGTTTTAGTTATATAGAGATAACTGGTATCCGTCAAGGAACCATATTTTCAACCTCAAAAACACATGATGTATCCTTATAGATTCGAATCAATGTCACACAATGCTGCAATAAGCAACGTTACCGCTGAGATTTTCGAGCTCTGTAACAGTGTGACTGACAAGGTGACTGGATGCTTTAGGGAAATCAATATAATGTTTCTAGTCCCATTAGACAGAGTCCAATGTTTCCTGGAAAACTAGGCAAGTGGTAGTACTGCAATTCAGACTCGGAGACCCACTGAAGATATTTTTTATGAGCATACTAAAACGCTGCAGTCTTCTGTCAACTACATCCGATGAATTCATCAATTTATCAGTAATCGTAGCTCAAACACTTTAAGTATATCCAACCACTAGCAGTTGAATGCAGTTGGCTATTATTCTTTTAATATTCTATAAGGTCCCGAGTGGAACATAAGTAGTCAATAGCACATTTTTATTTCATCCTCTTTTCTGCAGTCGTCTTAAGCTGGTTCTCCGACAGCCCATAAGCTCTCAACTTCTCCTCTCACAGCCTCCTACATGTTATATCTGGTTGTCCAACTTGTTGTTTCCCATTCTAGTTTCACTCCAGGATCTGCCTGGCGGCCAGTCTCGTCAGCGTATGTCCAATCAGTCTCTACTTCTCTCGGTTTATTTGTTGATCAACAGGTTTTTGTTTGGCTTACTGCTGCAGTTCCTCACTGCCAATCCTCTCCTTGCAGTAGCCTATTTCACATACTTTCAGGAATGTGTCAAGTCCTTGAACCACGTAAAAAAATTACTGAATAAACATTAGTGTTGAGAGCCCGAAACGTTTTCCTCATGTTGAATGAAGTAGCTTTCCACTCTGATTTCGGAATCATTAAGGTCTTTCATGACTTTTCGATCCTGATATCCTGATCCATCCCTCATGTAGTTGAGATCATGCCGCTGCTGTTGGTACCACCAGCTGCCACCAGACCTCAAATGGTACAGCCGGCTTCGAGCCCGTGACTAACTGGTTAGGAATAAACAACTTAAGACAACTAGCCACAATTTCACATACTCAGTTATAATAAACACGTTTAGTAAAACAGCGGATCAGGCACATTTTCACATATCAGATGTGAAGCGCGTTTAAGAACGAGTTGAATTCACTAAGAATGAACAATTAACAATAAAAACTCACTTTTATTCTTCATTGATGTCTTACTTATAGGCACGTCAACTTGATATCTTTCAGATGGTAGCGGTTCAACTAAACAGTAAAACAAAATTTAAAAAAGCGTTATTTGCTACGGTTTAAAACTGCATTTAAACGTTATAGTAAACAATACTAGCAAGCATTTGCGGTGTAATTAAACAAAGACTCAATTAGTAAGCATGTTTTAGGCAATCCCGTTGTTTCGCCTCCAAGTGGAATATAAAGGTTACGAACTTTGAAGTTTCACTAGCAATGTTGTCGGCTGTTTTATGAGGTGAGGTTGCTAGCCTCATGTCTCACCCTCCCTTTGTTCTTAGCTCACTGTCAATTGGTAAATGGGGAGGCGTTAAGGCCTGTGTCTGAAGGGATCGAACCCGGACAGCGTGTTTGTCTTGCTAACATTCTAAAGGCTGAAGTCTTCGTTGATCAAGATTTTATGTTTTACATATCTCGTCAGGTGTTCGAATGCCGTCAATTTGGGATACGCTTAGAGACGTCGTCTCTTAACTTTTATGCACCAACGTAATTGACTAACAGTGGTGTCACCACCGGCATTTGGATCGGAATAAGATGCTACGATTTTTATTCGCTGGCTTCTTACAGTTGGATACAAATTAAAGTTAAGTTTGTTTCCATGCTTTTCCTGTTCACATTTATAATCCGTTTTTAAAAATTTGCAATTATATCTTAATCCTGTGCAATTTTTTGTGTTTCTAAGGCTCTTGTAATCTATATTCACACCTCCTAACTTCCATTTTAAGTTAAAACTATTATATCAATTTTGTTTCCATGCTCATCTTCTATTCACCTGTAATTCGTTGTAACCCTGTATAATTTCTAAGGCTCTTGTAATCTATATTCGCAATTCCTAACTCCCATCTCAAGTTGAAAATTATTATTTCAATTTTGTATCCATGCTCATTTTTACACACTTGATATCCGTTCTAATCCTGCGTAATTTTGTTTCTAAGCCTCTCGTAAAACTATATCTAGTTGGAAATAATTATCACCTTTTATTCGCCGTCATAATTATGTAGAATCAAACAAGAATTGTCTCCATGTGAAATTATGTATTTAAATGCGATTGTACAGCTTTTGAAAATGAAATCGCCGAAAAGATATCTTTGCTGAACTTCTTATTCTTCACAAATTAAAGAAGTTCAAATGCATACACACAGTGATTTGTGACGTAATTGAGAGAATAACATGACGTCAGTTAACAGGGGACTCCAAAATAATAAACTGAATGTGCTGAGAAAATATGCCTACACACGGGAAATCCCACATAATGCAAAGATTCTGAATATTTCAAAAATAAGCAGTTACGTAAGAAAGGACGAATCGACTATAAATAATTAATGTCTTGCGTAATAATGTGATGAGTTCAACTCCAATAGTGGGATAAGTAACAAAGGAAAGCAATATTTTAATAAGTCTTAAGGAAAGAAGTTTAACAAAGAATTGTATAATCAAGTAGAAGAAGCTGTTAAATGATTGCGTCACTAGTGTTAAAGGAAGACTAACAACGGCTTTTCTCTCAACACAAAATTGAACTTTCATAAGGCGGATAGAGATAGATTCAGTCAAATTTGAGGTAAACTAAATTCTCTTGTGTTGTTTACTATCCTAAAGAATTTGAACGTGTTATCCTGAGTTCTTTTTCTTTTGACTAAAACGTTTAGAAATGAAATGTGGGAGCAAATAAACCACCCGATTAAGACGATAAGACAGTAATTCGTACAAAATAAATTACTATTATACTAGTGTACAATAATTTGTTTTATTGAAGTTGATCGATAACAGGAAATTAAAAACAGATGGAAACCTTGAAACTAATATATGTGTAAAACTTGGGCACTGTGGTAGTATGCAATCGCGTATTATTCTGCTTATTAGATGTATCACACAGTGATGAAACAGTGTTATTTACTGGATGACGTTTCGAAAAACATTTATTGTTCATTATCACGTCATTTATAATCACACGACTTCGAAACTTCAGTTCTATAGTTTTCTGTGTTCTCTCCTATTCGTCGTCGTAGGGGTAGGAGAATTTTCCAGATATCCGGTTGGACAGGTGTTGAATCATTCCTAGTACATGTATTTGCAGTTGATTCTATCAAGAAAGCATACGTTATCAATCTACCCCTCCACTCTGTTACATTAGATTTTAAAACTGTCATCTTATCCCACCCGTCCTGTTGTTTGGTTGTGTGCAATTGCATGTTGTGATAGGTATAGCCGAACTTTGACCTACTTATTTAGCCTAACAATCATTCCAGTAGAGAATTAGATAACCTAAATTGTTTTGTTTAATTGGCTTCACAGGATTGATCTTTTAACTGACAAAGCTTGTTTCTAATTGAGTTTTTGGGTGGTTGAATGGCACTTTTATTCCTGCACTATTAAAAAATTCTCATTAAGGTTTCCGAGGTTCCTTCTTTGTACGGAAGTACTAGTGATGATTTAGATTCCTTACTGTTGGTGTTGTTATTATCCTCTGCATGTTTGACATGCACATCATCATTGATACTAGTAGTAATATTATTATTATAACTATCACTACTATTGTGGTGCTGTGATACAGACAATGGGGGCCAACGGAATATTATTCTCACAGTAAGAATCAATAGTATATTTGTTGGCGTTAACGTCTGAATACTATTCCCACAGTTCACTACTGCATTAGCAAGAGAATGCTATATATATATATTGATCAAAAAATATAAACTGTATGGATACAAATAGTTGTTTGATCACTTGAATATATATTTTAGCTTATGCAGCTTGCCTCCTGCTGTTACACTATTATTTATTTTATTTTTACATTTTCCTACATACTTTCTGATTAATCGAACCTTGAAACTCTTGACAATTATTTCACATGTGTACAGAATCTCAAAGACGAAAACTTGTATAAAAATCAACATACTATTCCAACAAATTAAGTTTTATTCCAACTTGAAGTTAGACGAAAGTAATCAGACATATTCACAGGACGAAGTAAGATTAAGAAAACAGCATGTATTTAAACTATCGAAGTTAACGTTTTGTCAGAAGTTGATCTCTAAGAACCAGTCCGATTTAGAGAATTTTATGAAAGCTTATTCTAAATCTAAATTATGCCTGCCTTTATAGATTCCATGAAGAGTACTCAACTACTGTGTCAACGATGGACTAATTAGGGTCACCAAGTCTTGTGTAATTCTGTAGGTAGGATTAATATGACAACAAAGCATTTCGACGTTGTGGGAGATAAACTTTGCCGTGTATGCCACTTATGACATGAAAGGAAATCGGATAATGATGGGAGGTGCAGTAATTTACTTACCTCCTAGGTACTTTAAAGGAAGGAAAATAGCTCTGTCTCTACAGTGGAATACTGTCAGAACTCTAGAGACATAGCGTCATGTAAGTTAGAAAGAATTACCACCTGTCTCGGAGGTGTAAGGTTATTGGTTGATACTGATGAAAATGTCCCAATTAAGAAGAAGTATAATAGGAGAACAAGAAGGGCGAACCAAGTGTCGGTGCTTGGAATATACGACACTTCACTACTCAAGGGTATCATGAAGACAATACCAAATCTAAGTGTTACAGTGATAAATGCAATTGTTTAGCGCATCGTAATGCCGCCAGTGATTCTAAAATCAGAAGAATGAAGGGGATATGAACAACTGTCATCTCTGAGTTATGTTTACCATGGTGGTAACCTCTCCTCGGATCTTGTGGATCCAGTCGCAAGCTCCTACACTAATTCCATTGAAGGTTTTTGGGGGATGCTGAAGGACAGACTAGGGAATATCAGTGCACTTCCGAGTGCTATGGTTTACAGCCGCCTGGATCAATACATATTTTGACTATACAGATATTCGGTGCAGATTTTCCCTGGGGAAACTAAGAGATATATTCGCGACACAAAAACGACCATCGACTAGTTTAATATCATTTCTTCAATGTTCCTTATATATTTTTAATTCTTATACGGTGTTTATTGCAGCTGAGCTCGGACTGGTGATACAAGGTCACTGTGATTAAGTCGATGATAGTTTAACTCCTCCAACAACAGAAGTTATTCTGCTGCTATTCTGATTGACAGTGACTGGCAGATTTCGTCCTGTTTGAGACTCTCCTGCCAGATTTACCTATATTTGTAATGAGTGATGGTGTTCCCACTGAGATTCTAAAGTTGTGTCAATCACCTCAAATACCAAAGCATTATCAACTTGGCCACGGGGGCCACGGAAGCCATCTCTAGCACAATGCATAGCAGTTATTATTTATTTGAGTTGATATTGTATACGCCGTTGATTCAGTATGTTGGACAGAAATAGTCGAACTCTGACTAAAGATGATGAGATGATGATAAGGAGCTAATCTCATGCCCTCTTTACCAGTCTTATTACTGGCTTTACGAAGTAAAGGAGGAAGGCGTTGAATGGGGATCGAACCCCTAACCACCTGTGTGGTTGGCGAACATTCTACCACTGTGCAACCGATACACAGGCAGAACAATACTGATTCAAATAAAATATTATCGACCATCCATTTATTTGGTGATTCTGTACAAGGAGTAAATATTCTACATGAAAACACGCTGGGGATTCTGTACTGTGTGCAACTGCAGTTTTCAGAGAAAAGCTATCATTATTGTCAGTATTGTCATCGTTGAAATCTAATTTGAACCAACATCAACTACATAGATCATTGGAAAGCAGGCAGGAATGCATAGCTATTTCTGCCTAGTACGAGACTTTTCAGTAGTGCATACCCACAACCCGACATGGGATCGAACCTAAGGACTTCAGGTTACGAGACTAAGCCCGTTGACCATCCAGCAACTTTGACTGGAATTCAGTCACCCGTGATTTCTTTCCTTGTCATCCACTTCACATTGACATAGTGGACCCCGCTGGTCATAATTTTCCACTAAAGCTTCAGAATATCTATTCACAAGCCATCAGTGGGCTGTAGAAATTACAATAATTCAAATGCCTACAAATCCCATAATCTAAGTATCATCGAAAGTGTTGATTTCTAGAGCGTTGATCGAATTCTTCATGAACACTCTTTTGTCATTTGACTGCAGTATTCATTAGCGTGTCTAAACGGAACCTGTCAATAAAGATTACGAGAAGTGATTAGCGCGATGCCCAAATACTCCTTGCTTCGGTATACGGCAAATACCAACTACTGATTATATGACTCGATAAAATAATGACGTCCCAGTTTTATTGTACACGAATTCAGTTAAAGAACAATTGATTGAACACAGGATGAATCTGCCTGAAATTCTAGTGAGAAGTGGTGATTGGTGGCGTCCAAGAAACTGGCCGTGAGGACAGATAATCAGTGATGGCACTGGCTGATCGTCTCGTCGCAAACTGGCAGAGGTTAGAGCTTATAAGACGATAGATTCCTTCCCCATCATCAAATGATCAATGACAAGAAGCCCCCGAGGTCGGATCTCTGGCGGGTATGGCATTCGATATGTATTGCTGAAGAGTCCTGAAGAAGAACGAAATAACTCGTCAGCACTCTCTTATTTTTCATTGATTCTTTATCTGAAGTCAGGTCGTGACCAAAATTTAAATCAATCAAACTCCAGCAAACCAAAATTTAAAAGTTGAGAATTAATGACTGACGGCAGTCTCCAGAGTACTGGATGGTATCGGTACACCTACTCGCCTTTCATGAAAATATTTGTTGATTAATGCATGGAAAAATATCCATAATCCAACCCTGCCACTGAATAACTGGTTATAATTTCATACAGTAAAACAGATTGCTCATATCCATCAATGTAAATGTTTAAAAACACACCATTTAGTAATAACCGTAAGTACTTACCTACTGAGACGTAATATTCACGACCTTTCAGTTTTCTTTTTGCTGTATCATCTGTTATCTTCATTTTCGATTGACGTCTTCTAGTCACAGACGCCTCCAAGTTTTCTTTTTCCTTTGTTGACTGAGATTTACCATTAGACTCTGCTGTATTGCTGGCGCTGTTGCCAAGTCCAGAGCCAGTTGTACAAGAATATACACCAGTATCATTTAACTGAGCGTTTGCAATAACTAAATGCCAACGATTCGGTGGCTTATACTGTACATGAAATCTCTCATCGGGTATAAAACGATTCTTTCCTATCGTTAATGGATAGTCAAGGCCCAATTTATTCCATAGTACCTGAAGTATAATCAGAGGGAAAACTTTAAAAATGAACTGATTTACTTCACAGAATAATGGATGATAAACACAGGTGTACATTTATCATTGTATACAAGTACTGGTAGCATAATGTCAGTCTTTTAAATAATAATGTTTGAGTGCATCAGCTAACCATCTTGCCCTACTTCACAGAGATTTCAAGTAAGATCCCACTATAGACTGGCATCAGTTAGAGACCCACTGAAAGTCAGTGCTCGCAGGACTGTATGCCCATTTCACTTTCATAGATCCACAACCCGAAAAAGGATAAAACTGAACAAGTTCACACTACTGATCAGTTACTGCGTCGGAATGAAATAGTAAGTAAGTGTTCTCACAGCCCACTCGGTATTTGATAAGGCTTTTAATGGTAATGACGTCGGTTACAATACGTGAATTTTATTGTATGTACGTTTATGTTTAGCCCACACAATTCGAGGAAAGAAATATCAGGGGAAATAAATTAGATTTTTTTAAGGCAGCTTGAAAATATATATTACTGTAGGCTGTCAAGTCAAAAGCACTAACGGTTTCAGCATTACCTCGGCCATCAGTACATCAATGCGAAAAAATTGGGACTTCTTTATCCCCTTGAGCATATACAATTTAGTTTCGTTCCAATTGTCCTATTGTTCTGTCTACTTCATCTTAGATTGCTTTTTTTATTACAGCTTGATGCCACACCGTATTGTCAGTACAAGTATAGAATTTTCAGCATGGATATCGGAAGCCCAAATTGTGCAGGCCGACCATGGATATCAGGTGTGCGTTGGCAGGGGATCGAACCCCGGACCATTTGCATGGTTGGCGAGAGTCCTAACCACTGTGCCACAGACGCACAAGTAATCGATTCAAACATTGATATAATCTTGATTTACTCTTCACATTTCTCTTACGTTAGGCATTACGTAATCCACTTGTTCAATATCTGCATACATTCCTACCGTTGAATCACTCCAATGTGTTTTCTGGCTAGTTATCCCACTGATTTGCAGACGCTGACTAATTACTGTCAACATATTTATGACCACTACATTAGCGATTTTCTGGATTATTTTATTATATATATATATATATATTTCTCCAGCGCATCCTTCAGTCTTGTGAATTTAAAGCATGGTTATAGCATTTGTTCAATATATATATCTAGTATATTATTTCGGTCCTCGGTAACTACCAGTGGAATCCTGAATGTGCACTTCATCCTACTTATGACTCGTCGGTTGGATGTGCATTCTCGCCCAGAGCACAGTGGTTTTCCCACTGATACTAAAATACCATATTCATTTCATTTTAGTCTAACATAAATAACCAATGGGAAATGAGGATTCGTTCACACAATGCTTTAATAAAGCTGACTTTTGTTTTTCCGAGTTGATGACGGATTGATATCACTCAGAGGACGAATGAAAACTAGGGAGTACTGGACAGCTGTTTCATCACAGTGTGGGAACCATTGGCAGTACGCACCCAATGGGGTTTGAACCCGAGACCTTCCGATTACAAGTCAAGCTCGTATACTATTCAACCATTGGGACCCGATTCAATGGCCAACACATGAATTCTAACTCCTACCAATTCGTGATTTAGCTAACTTTTATTTGATTATTGTGTAAACCTTCAGACTCCGCGGGTGATATATATAATGTCATGCAAAACAGACAGCGAAGACAGGATTTTGAGTAAACATAGAGAAGGTAGACGTGATGCCTTACCAACGGTGACATGTGGCAATCCCTGGTGCGTCGGTGGCACAGTGGTTAGGACTCTCGCCGACCATGCACATGGTCCGGGGTTCGATACCCTGCCGGCGCACACCCGATATCTATGGTCGGCCTGAATTTGGGCTTCCGATATCCATGCTGAAAATTCCACACTTGTACTGAAAATACGGTGTGGAATCAAGCTGTAAGTCAAAATCAAAAATAAATAAAAAAAACGGGAGAAATGTGAACGAAGTCACATTTTTCACTTATTTTATCAACATCGTTTCAACTATAGGCAGTCGGCATCGATGAAGGTGTTGCAGGCGGAAAATCGGTCAATCTCATGAAATATGTGTGGAAATCTTCTTCAGCCGCCATAAGCAACACGATTTCAATACCAATGACAGATGAGTTCTTCTATTTGGTTTAGAAGCTTGATTCGTCATCGGAAGAGTTTCAGTGGGGCTACTGCAAACTTCCATCAACAAGAGCATTCATTACCTCGGTACTGAAGGTCATATTGTAACAACAGAAGAAAAGGGCCAGGCAACAGATCGTTTATTTAGGAAATCAACAGATATTTATAGATTTTCATGTACATTATTGTAGATTATTGTAAGCAAACAAACACAGTCTTCTGATTGGTGGTTTCTCATTGAACGTTAATCTTCCATCTCTTTGTGGCCGTTTCTTGAAGTTCAGATTATCTATCTGCAAATTGTATCCGCCTATGCAAAGTCTGCTGTGCTTGGCTGTTGGGTCAGTCTTTGTTCTTATTTTGCTCATGACCAATATTGGGGACGTACAAATTGATGTAAAGTACTATTTTCCAGTTTTGACTTGCAGCCAGCTCCAACCACAATATGACCACAAAGAATTAGTAACAAGGAAGTCTACCAACGAAATGACCGAAAACCCACTACTCTCTAAGCTTTCTCAAGAAAATGGTGATGTACTAATCACATGCTGATGAAACCACTGAGTTACTTCGCTCACTCCAAGTGGCAACCAAATGAAAAGCGACGATTCCGTACTCGAAGGGTGACATAACAAAATGATAAGAACTTATGGGCAATCGTACTGCTTGTTAAAGAGGACTGCCAAGTAGAAATGTGCAGCTGAAGTTATACATTCTATTCGGAATTTAAGGAAATTTCAGGAAATATCACTGATCACAATCTTAAGTACTGAATGGGCCGTAAGAAAAATGTATTCGACGCAACGTTCTCCATTCCGATAGCCAGTGAAGCTATGAGAAACAAATGTTTCAGACTGCAAGAGATTTGCCACAAACCCATATCATATCCGCCGAAGGTCTATTGAAATAAATATGAAGAAGCGAATCGCTACTAACGAAATCATGGTGGTATAGAGGATCCTATCTATAAGTTTGGTATTCAAAGGTGATATTATCTCCGAAGTAATTAAAAAACATTTGTCCATGCTTATTAGGCAGTCTTTTAATGCAGCTGACGTACACCTGGCATTGTTGAGCTGAACTTTGTTTCTATGATACATGAAGAACAAGCGAACAATGATGTCCACCCCTATGTGGATTCCCTCTTTCATATGTTCCTGTGAAGTTGATTACGCTGGACTTCGTTAGTATGCTCTGAGGAAAAGTGAAGCTAAAAACTCCTCAGTTTAGTTGATGAAAGCTGAGCATAGGATGATGAAGTGCTCCATACGGGAACAACTTCTTGAGTCAAATTATTTATTCTCATACAATTTCTGTAAAAGCCTGAAGAAATTTAGTCAACCTAACAGTTTACGTTTTCTCTACTTAATTATATCCGGAGCTCTAGCTATATATAAATATAGACCCGAAGTTTGTAGTCAGAACCGTTTTATTAAACCCCTTTCGTTCATCTTATTAATAGGTAATGTTCATTTTATTATATTCTTTTTTACAACTTGAATTCATCTCACTTCAATGCATCTTCTCCCTTTCTAATCGCACTTTCAACTTTTTGACTACACTTGACTAACTCTGAAAATTTTAATGATAATTCACGTATTTAATAATCTCTTAAAACCTTATAATCCATTCACTTCAACTCTTCCTCCCTTAACATTTATGTCAATCATCTTTATTCTTATCATATGCGTGTATTGACTGAGCTATTCTCGGTACCACTTAATGCATTTTTATTCATGTGTTGGTTTGCGTTGATCTGATTGGTTATAAGATGACATCATGAGCTGAAATACAGCAACCAATCAAATCAAACCCCTGTAAACTAACACTTGAATATCGATCTGATGCTCACTAGAGACTGACTCTCTTCAGGTAGGTAGTTACCCGGTTTCTGGTGAGAAGATAAGACCAGTGGGGTATAGGTCGGGTGTGAGGATAAATGCTCGATAGCGACGACATTGGCTGGCGGTCACTCTATATTGTGAACCAGGCAGAGGTTGTAATTCATTGGCTGGCTATTAAATGGAGTCTCAGTGGCTTTATGATCTACGACCTCAACTCGTAACGGGAAAGTCCTGAGTGAGTTCGAAAGCCTGTGAGGGTGGGTGCATGCTACGTACTCGCTGTTCAGTACTCCCTGTTGGTTATCCAGCGGTATTTCAACCGATATCAGCTGAGAATGAATTTTTCCTGTAGCGTAAACATGACTGTGTAGCTGAGTGAAAACGAAATCGTCGAAAAGAAATATTTCTTCAAGCTGAACAAATAAGTATTCTTCTTCCCTAATAAACACGCTGAAAGAAAACTGTTGGACACAGTGCAGAAACAGTATTTCGTGTGATTCTTCTCAAAAACATGCCATGGATAACGCAGTGAATTATTCAGAGATAACTTGTTCTGATTTTTTAAGCAGGCTAGAATAACCTGAAACAAATTTATATTGAAAAGTAGTTTAGATCAGGTGGAAGTTTGGATTTTGTTGTGTGTTTGTGTTCTCTGAGCTGTCTTTATTCACATATCCAGTGAATACTGAAATAAAACATCCCCATACAGATAATTAAAAAAACCCATTTCCTTCCTTTATCACTCATATCATTCATTTTAGCAAGTTTTTCTCCTGACTTAATAACAGTCATATGACATCAGGATATATGAGGGGGGAATCACCTTGTGTAACAGTGTCTAGTGTAATGGAAAAAACCAACCTTTTTCAGACTCATATGAAAAGCAAATAAAAAACCTCCAATGTCTGTTACTAATGTTCTTCAATTCTGCATGCAAAACAGAGTTTAGAAGAGTGTTTTTCCGGGATTCAATGTCTTGCATCGTATGAGAGAAATGATTATTGATCATTTGATATCTATTTCATCAGATGAAATCATTATGAAATTATTTAAAAAGGTAATTCTGGGGTGTTTAGAGAATCAAAACAAAATTTTTATGAACGCTTCTATGTATTCAAATGGTACACATAATGAAATCATACATTTTGTTGGTCCCCATGACAGAAAGGTCAACAGGCTCACCTCGTGACTTCAAGGCGATGTGATCCGATTTATGGTGTGGTCTTCTGAGTGTACTACCGAGGACGAAACAGATGTCCACTGCACGCTGGTATTTCCGTATTCGGTTCTTGGCGGTGCCATCTCTATAACTCGCCTATTTTATTGGAATAAGTGGAAAGGTTGGACGTGAAGCTAGCAACTTTTTGACTGGACACTAGTTAATAACTAGTGTAATGTGTGTCTCTAGTCCTAACTTTGGTGCAGACTGAATTCGATCAGCCAGTCAAGTTTGCAGTGTGGCCACCATTCTGAGTGGCTCGACATCATGTTACACCTTGAATTGTTGATATGAGATGGTTGGAGGCAATCAGCAGGAAGCCCTAACTTACATAACTTTCGTGCTAGTTGGCACTCACTAGCCAGAAAAGTGTATCTGCAACCTTAAAGGAACTCACGTGCTTTCTGAAATTTAAACCCTCTGCGCTTGACTTATAGAATTCAGTTTGCACCAAACAAAGGACTAGATACATTACACTAGTTACTGACTATTGTCCGATCAAAAGTATCAAATAAAGTTCTACAAGAGGTCAATCCTGAGCACGAATAGCTCAGTGATAAAGTCTCTGACCGCAGTACTCACCGGGTGACATTGGTTCGAGTCTCAGAAGTGGCTTGAGTTCCTTCACATTTTCAGATACGCCTTGTTGACTGATGAGTGCCAACCAGCACGAAACCTAAGTCGGTTAGGGCTTCCTGTGGCCGATTACCAACAACCATCTAATGTTTCAAAGAACAATTGCTGCCTTCCGTGTTCATCCTTGTTTCAAGCCCTCAAATTATTTAGAAAACGCTTCAGTTAATTTGAGAGTATGAAATAGGCAGTTATATCAGGGCTTTATTTTATCCAGAATAATAATAGATTAAAGAATGGCAAAGTCAAAAGTATTTGTGCCCTACAGACTTGTTTAACTGAATTCAATTATAAAATATTGTCAAATGCAGGACTAATTACCATGATTAGTCATTCACTGTGGGAAAGGAAAGTTTACAAGTCAGTTCAAGGTTGCGAATAGTGTTAGGTGAGCGGCTGGTACAAAATAGCGAATCCCGGTGGGTGCGTACTGATGAAGAGTCCCAAACTAGGACGAAACAGCCGTTCAGTACTCCCAGGTTTTCCAATGGTTCTCTAACTGATGTCAGCTCATGATGAAATCCTGTAACCAATCAAATCCCTACAAACCAACACTTGAAAATCAAAATAGTATACATTAAAGAGGAGAAAGTAAAACTGTTTTGAACAGTTCATAGTGAAACTATCAATGTTTGAAATGGTCCAGATGGAGTTATATATTGAGGAAAGAAAATTTATCACTAAGCTTAAATCAGAATATTTTCTTGATATCTGTATAATTAGAAAATTGGACTGCGATTGAAGAAAATGACTGTATGGACGAAAGGGTAGGGAAAAAAGAAAGAAAGTAAGAGGGGGCAAAACTTTTAGGAGGGAGGAGAAGAATCTTTTATATTTTGGATCAAAGTTTGCAGCTATTTCAGATACACGTAGAGGTTGTTAGCAAACGTTGTGTCATAACGACTTTGGAACAGAATATATGACCCTATGAGTTATGTGAGCATCGATGAAGTAATAATAATCATGACTTTATTTCAATGTGAGATCTTCAGCATGTAGTAAAATAGCGTATCTAATTTTATGTTTATATTACACAGCGTGAGTGCGTTAGTGGCACAGCGGCAGAATACTTGCCGATCACGCATGTGGCTCGAGGTTCGCTATCCGGCCGACGCACTCCTTTCCCCCATTAAGCCACTAATAAGACTGGTATAGAGGGAAGGTTGAGCACGGGGCTAGCAACCTCGTCCCATAAAATTAAAAACCACTGCTGCTGAAACTTCAAACCTCTAGCTTGAAGCCCTTTATTCCACTAGGAACGTAAATGAATACATACATGACATAGCATGGGGGGCAGAGAGGTAAGCGAGCATTTACATTGGTAATAATGTTAATGTGAATATAATGGTAAGACTAAAGTTCAAATGAAAATATTAACAACAATATATTAGTGAAAGAAAGAATACAAAGGGCCATTTACTTAGTGTTTTGAAGTACGTCAGCAGTGTCATTTCTAACAGTCATCCCGTAACATAAAATGTGTGCCAAACAAGATACCATGAAGTTTGTATGCCTAATCGCTCGATTATAAACGTTCTTTCTAGTTGCCTGTAATTCTACCCGATAAGATGCAAGTGGAGAGTTATGTATAGAAAGAATGCTCAGGCTCCGACAAGATAATATTCACTAATTTCTTGCATGAGTTTGTGTCTATCTACAAGTTGGTTCTGAGACAACCCACTCACACTAATGACAGCTTTCAGAGTTCTTAGCACTGTAACAAAGTTCTTCTTAAGCAGTTTAGGGAAAAGTAAACGGGATAAATAAAGAAGAATAAGTAAGATACAAGAATTAACAAATAGTACAATAGTCGGAGCTGAATGACATGAGGTTGTCTTAACTACCTTATTCAGAGGTTTAGATAAGATATACTTCGGCAAGTGAGCACGATGTGGGAAGAGCAGGAAAGACATGATCCACCCGACTTAGTTTCACCCTAAGACATAAGAATCATAGGAAGGAACCAGTTCACATAAATCAAGTTTGTGTCTGAAAGTGAAATTAAAAGTTCGATATTCGGAGAGCTTTTGATTGAGGTTATTCCACAAGGACTACTGAATAATTTCTGATAAAAAGCGATTCATTTGGGGACGATTTCACTGGGACATCACTGGCGTGGAAACAGTCAAAACATTGACATACTTAATAAAATTGGATCTGTCAGAATGAAACTAGTCATGTAGGAAGAAAGAAAACAGAAAAGCAGAAACATTGTCAACCTGAGAAAGGTACACCTTGATTACACATCTGCTTTTGACAAAGTGTTTCAGAATCGAATTCTTTATGCCTTTGACTTCACCCTTTCTGTACCAGGTTGGAGGAGGATTTTGAATCCTTTGTGACCATTGTCGATGAACCAAAACTTGGAAGGCATAAAATAATATTTATAGTAAATAATTTAAGTTAGGTGTCCTCAGGCCAGTCTAAATCATGCTGGACAAGAATAAGAGGAGGAATTTGTTAATTTGTAGTGATAATTATTATTTTTCCTTTAGTTCCTAGAGGAACATAGGGCTTCAACTGCACATCTCCAATAATTTCGGTCCTCCGTCAACGTTTTCATCTGGCTCCACGTCTGCCTACATGCTTTCATCTCCTCTTCACATGATCTCCTCCATGTCACCCTCGCAATGACGACCAACTCGCCGCTTCGCGTTCGGGTTCCACTCGAGAATGTCTGAAAGATGCTTAGCTTTGCATACTAATAGAAGGTAATGTGTGAGGGTTGAAGTTTCAGTGGGAATAAAGGTGCTTTTAGGCCTCCAAACTACAGCTACTGGATTACAAGTTCGGCACTTTATTAGCTGAGCTACGAGCACCAACTGCTTGCCATCCAGGTCATCGCTTAACAACAATCACACAAAGAAATCCACCTCATATTCATTTAAAAATTGAACTGATTTATAGTTGATAAGATGAATGCAAAATGAAAAGACCTATTTCAAATTGTGAAGAAAAATTCTGTTACACCTTCGTGAATAGCAGTTTTTATTGTCATTGTCATTATTATTATTGTTTCCTTGGGTTTCTAGTGGAATATAGGGCACCATTAGCAAGGTCTCATCTCCCTCTATACCCTGCATTCTTTCCTGGCTGTCTCTACGATAACCCGAAGCTTTCATCCCCATGTCACCCCCTGACACTCCAATCACTGTTTCTTATTCAGGTTCCATTCGTAGACCTGGTGTATGATATCAACAGTCTCCTGCGCATGGGTTCCATCTTTCATGTTGGTTTCCTCCAGTAAATCTTCGAGTGTGTGTGACGTTGACTCCAAATCATCCACTAAATTCAGAACTTCTTATGTCTTCTCGTTGTTCTAACGTATTTACGTCTTCATGTTCTACGCAGTCGCCTCATGATGCGGCCCACCACGGTTAGGAATAAGATCGGTGGTAGTAGGCAGTCTTGTCATATCCCTTTAATCACTTCAAAGACATCACCAAGCTTTCTGTCATGGATCACTTGACATGTGGTATCACTATATAGCTATTGAGTGAGATAGATAAAATTTCATAGTACTACATTCTTTAGTGTTAAAGCAGGTTCGAAATTACTTCGCGGTCAACTCAGTCGAAAGCTTTCTGAGAACTGATGAAGTTGAGGAGGAGATTTGACTGCCATTCTATGATCTGTTCCATGATAATGTATAGCGATGCGATCTGTGCTGGATTTATATCTCCTGAATCAGTTTTATTCTGGGCGCGACTTTGCATCCACCGCTACACTAATCTCCGTGCGATGATGCTACTGATTATTTCGCTTCAGTTCTCTAACTAATCGTTTGGCAACTTCCTCTCCTTCTAAACTTTCCTCAATAGTGACATGAGCGTATCCACTACGGTCTCTTAGTCCGTTTTGGGCCCCTCTAGTAGAAATCCATCTGAGAGAATTCACTGAGTGTTGTATTCAGTGATTCCACTGAAACGGTAGAAGAGGAAATCTTGGTGAAGAAAGACAAAATGGGAATTGGTATTTCTATATAGCCAAATTATGTATACCTCATCTTCAAAGCACCATTTGCACAAATCTTCAAATTGTGGTACTTCTGGAATCCATGTTTCGTTTTTTGTGTTCCTATCACGTCCTCCATATATCTCCAAAAGGTTTTATCACTTGCTTTCTCTGAAATTAAATGTATCTCTCTGCTATTTGATGTATTTATGCCAATGAAGGTCTCTTAATATACTACTGATAAATCTTATCAGTAGCACACGTCACATTATTACCTGGGTTGAGTCATATATATGATATAAAATCGGACGTAAACATGTGAAGCAGACACTTGGTGTTTAAATAACCTCAATCTGGATAATAGGCGCTACTAACTAATAATATGTATAGCTTTAAATCATTTACACCAATCGGTAGTACATAACACCTTCTAGTAAATTGTGAAACAATTTCTTAAGCTCATATTCTTCGAAAAAAGAAAAGTGGATATTTACTGCACAGAGTTTTGCCACATTTATCAAAACATGATCTAATTTAACCTGAAAATGAAGATGACCTAATTACTCGCTATAAATATATATATGTCAGTTCGGCTAAAAAACAAACCTTTGATGTAACCTAAGTAATGTCAGGCTAAATCTGCAGGAGATAACGATAAAGATGACTCATACGCATAAATGATAGCGCTAACATGGAATTCTACAAAGGTCGAAGATAAATCCACGTCAATATGTCTGTGCTTGTTTGTTCACAGAAAATATGTAGTAACAGTTTACTAGTAATGAAGATCATGGTGAAAAGGTAGTTCATGTGAAGAGTGAATACATTCCAGCAATATTGTTTATATATATATATATATGCTTATATATCTGTAAATCATTAGTGGATAATTTCGCTTAGTTGTTCTTTATTCGGTGTGTTGTAATACCACAAACTGTGAACTAGCCATCAATCATTGTGATGAAGATTTTTACACTGATTACTGTACTTGAATAAAGTAACCCAAGTAATCAAATGTATATATATATGTATATATTCTGACCCAGAAACTAATTATCATTATTATTATTCCCTTGGGTTCCTAGTGGAACATAGGGCTTCAACAACACATCTCCACTTTATTCTGTTTGGCACCGTCCTCTTCAGCTGGGTCCACGATTGCTGATTATCTCTCATCTTCTCCACACCAATTGATCTTCTCCATTTCACCCTTGCATCGACGATCCACTCGTCGCTTCCGATTTGGATTCCACTCGAGAGATGGCTTGCGTTTCATACAATGCCATTCGACAGCCTCCTCAACGTATTCCCAACTCATCTTCATTTTTTCCTGCATATGTGTTGAGCAGTCGGCACTTGGTTGGTTTTGTCGCCAGGCAAAGTTTCTTGACTCTAATTCTTTCTGGCCTACTGGTCATTTGATCTTCAGTACTAAGCCAGTGAAGGCAGCTGTTGATAGAAGTCTTCCGTGGCCTGTTGGAAATCCTTTTCTTGACGCGCTGGCCAAGTTTTTGATCCATATAGAACAGATGACTGATTGAATTTACATTTCTTTTGAAGATCTCAATCTTGTTATTTGAACGAAAAAAATTTCCAAACTGGTTTCAGGTTGATAGAGGCGTATCTTGCCTTTCCGATTCTGGATGGCTAGCTTTGACACCTTAATCCATGCTGTCACCTTGGTTGAAGCCGTGCTACTTAACCGGATAAGTGATAGAAGTCACCTCTGTCAAATCTCTCCCTCGTGAATCGTGATTGGTGCTTTTGGTCGGTTATCTTCATCAAATCTGACTTTTCTATAATCACCTGCATTTCTGCCTCAGTTACGAGTCTCTTTAGCCAATTTCTTCGTTTTCGCCTGCAAATCTTCTAGTTTTTGTGTGACACTAGACATAAAACACCCATGCGCGAAATCCAAATCTTCTAGCGTCACCTTATCGCTGGTCCAGCGCATTCCTGTCTTCTTACTCCCCGTACACAGTTTTCTGCATAATCCAGTCCCCCACAAATAAGATTATCATCGTGTTTGATAGCAGGCAGGCAGGCTTGTCTTACCCCTGCATTCACTTCGAACCACTGGCTGACAATATATAAGTGAATCAAGGTCTTCTTTAGGTTCTACGCTAACAGAAGAATATTACACATTGTAACTAATGAAATAAAAAGAACAGTTAATAGAGTTGAGTGCAAAGTATATGAAAATTTTTCAATATTAATTTATTTTATCCTAATTGAAGTTCATCAAAGCACATGCGTTGTAAAAGTGGCCGTCGTGGATAGTGTTTTGGCATTTGAGTCTATGGGCTTTCCTTTCATCTCTCAATGGATATCAGGCAGATATAGCTGGAAAACAGCAGATATAAGACAAAATGTAGATCGTGGGTTCTACTGCAAGGCACCACCAAAAAAATTTCTAATGACTAAGATTTCATTCTTCTTTGTCAGGTGGGGAGTTTGACTGGGTCGGTACATCTGTTAAATGGTAACGCAGGTGTCCTATGGTGAGCTCAGTCAGGACAGAAACCTGGCGTAGAGTAAAAGGGCAAAAGCTTACTTGATTTTGATTTTCAGTACGAATACAGACCGTGAAAGCGTGGCCTATCGCTCCTTTTGAATATATTATTTTCAGAGTTTGAAGCAAGAGGTGTCAGAAAAGTCACCACACGGATAACTGGCTTGTGGCGGCCAAGAGTTCATAGCGACGTCGCTTTTTGATCCTTCGATGTCGGTTCTTTCTATCATTGTGATGCAGAATTCACCAAGCGTTGGATTGTTCACCCACTAATAGGGAACGTGAGTTGAGTTTAGACCGTCGTGAGACAGCTTAGTTTTACCCTGCTAATGAGTACACTTGCGTTGGTGGCACAGTGGTTAGGATACTCACCGACCATGCACATGGTCAGGGGTTCGATCCCCGGCCGACACACTCCTTTACCTCGCTAAGGCAGAGATAAACCTGGTGAAGAGAAAAGGCTAAGCATGAGGCTAGCAACTCCATCCTGTAAAAATTAACACTGCTACCGAAACTTCAAGCCTCTATCTTGAAGCCCTATGTTCCAGTGGGGAACGTCAAGGAAAGAAAAAGAAAAGTTTTCATTTTTCTTTAAATTTAGAATCAGGAAAGTCAGAATGTCAGCACCCTTGTACCCAATAGTGATATACTGTTCTCTAGCTAAACTTTCTTTTTATCAAGAATTCAGAACTCAGGCTTTTCTCAAGAATATTTATCACAAACTGTTAGCCAATTTGCAATGTACACAGTTCTGGCCTGTAAGCACAACTGGCTGATATGTGAAGGGTATATCACTACTCATCTCAATCAAGTAGTAGCCTATAGTTTAATGCATATTTGCTTGTTTTCCTGATTATCGCTTTTAGTATCAGGTAGATCACATATTGTGGTGAGATCTAAATAATTCGGTCTCCACAGGAAACTGCTCTGAAACTTTCACTCTTCGAAATTGTGGACATGGCAACTGCTAATCAATTTGCAAATTGTTCATCTGGTTTATAGTGTCACCATTATGACCAAGTAGGTAGCCTGGAATTGGATGATTTGAACTGATTAGCTACTCTGAGTTAAACAAGGTAGAGCGTTGATGAGCTCAATTCCAAGCGAGAGAAATGGCCACCTCGATCTGACTGCCAAACACAACTGGTTGGTATCAATAGAATAAAAACTACTCAAATCAGTGATTCAGTAGTATGTAAGTAGTTTCATCCCAGTATGTTCAAACCTTTTATCGCAATTTATACGTCTTTACTATTCAGTTCGTAGATAGCTGAAAAGAAATACATGAAGGAATAAAATAAAACTTAGCTCACACTATCCGGGGAAATTTTTGGTTATGGTTTGTGTTCAAGTTCACTAATGGGAAGAATCATAAGGAGTTAAAAAGATGATATATGATATAAGTGATATCGTTTTGGTTTCTTTTGATTTCTTTAAGTTCCCAGTGAAGCATACGGCTTCAGGCTAGAGGCTTGGAATTTTGGCAGCTGTAGTGTTTATTTATTTACAGGATAGGGTTACTTCGAGCCTCACGCCCAGCCTTCCCTCTTTACCAGTCATATTACTGGCTAAGCAATGTTCGGGAGTGCGTCAGCCTGGAATCGAACCCTGGACTACATGTGTGGTTTAAAATAGGTTTCATTCTTCAGGAGAGTTGTAAATTTGACTCATACTGAAATAGACGAATGAAATTTAACTGATTAAAATTGCCCATTAAAATTTTCAAAAGAAAATGGTTACTGAACAAAGAATACTGTTTTCGATAACCCCTTCTTCATCAGGTTCTACAGTTATATACACATTATAGTGCAAGAATTAGTCTTGTTAAGGGCATTAATGTTGTTTAAATAACATCGAACCAATAATAACATCACTGGATTACAGTTCGATAGCATCAACAAAACAATAAACTGAATGTAAGAAAAATTAGGAAAGACAATAATAATACAAATTCATGAATTTATATACTCCACTGAAGGCCAGTCAGGGCAGTAGTAGTGGCTGACTGGACTGGTTGTACTAGGCGAATCGCGATAGCCTCTGCTGTTTGGACTTTGCGGTAACTCGATGTTTTTGGCAATTTATTTAGTATCCGGTAGACGATAGAGAAGCATTTTTCAATCCTGGCTTTGTGTCCGGCCGGTTTGGACCAGATGGTCTGATATCAAGCTGTTGATGGCTTTTACTACACCTTTATTTAGCCACACAGGAAGATGTTCTCGAGCGATCACGAAAAATCACGTTCCTAGAGCAACGGCCAATATAACTCGCTCCACCACAAGCGAAGTTAATAATAATAATAGCTTTATTTCAAACAGTATTTGTGGTACAGGTATGAAGTTTTCAGCGTGCATTACCATATTGCATCTAATTACCTCATAAATTTCGTAAGATTTTAAAAATAAAAAGCAACAACAACAAGAAAAGAGAAATAAAAGAAATAAAAACGAACAGCACTGCATTCACATTTTAAACAATGCACCACAGGATATGAAATATAAAATTTGTGTCTAATAGATGTGAAGAACAATATAATAGTAACACAGAAAGGAAAACAAAAACCAAAGGGAACTATTTGTTAGAGTGCCACAGTAAGTTGGTCGTGTCATACCTAACGGATTTTTTGCCACATAACAGCTGTGCCAGATAAGGTATTGTGGAGTTTTGTACTTGGTAGTCCTAGCATATAGCCTTCAATAACTGCTTCTAGTTTTACCAGATGAAATGCAAGGACAGACCTGCCTATAGAGAGGATGCTCAGGGTCTAACAATATAGTATTCGCTAGTTTCTTACATGACATTATATGTCTATCCACAATGGTGTTAACCAGTTGGTTTAACGAAATCCCACTTCCCCTACTAACAGCTTTTAGTGTCCTACGCGGGAAAGCAAAATCTTTCTTAAGTTGTCCAGGAAAGATTAATGAGGAGCAGTAAAGAGGGATGGGTAGAATACAAGAATTGACAAACTGAGAAAGCAAATACTGCTTTATATCAGACTGCTTTATTTTCCTAACATAGAACGTTAAGCGAAACATCTTTCTAGTAACTAGAAAGATGTGAGAGGACCACGAAAGATTGGAGGAAATACTAAGTCCAAGGTACTTGACATTAGATGTGATTTCAACCTGTTGTTAAATTGGCAGGTATAGTTGGAAGTGGCTAGCTAGTCTCGGTACTTCATTTTTCGATTAAGGAATCATCATCCATTGCGTAGAAAATAAGACGTGTAGTTTTCCAGCATTAAAAGTTCTTTGAACCGATTTTCTTAATTTCTTCGTAATTATTTCGCTAGGTATATCACCCTTGATTGAATGAATGATTTAAATGATCCAATACAAAGTTGGTAGGTTATGAATTCACACTGAACTGCATGAAACAGCATCCCGTCTTAAAGTTGTTCCACGAAAAATTAACCAATTTCAGCGGAAATTGTGTTTTTTTACAATGCCTAACTAATTTCACACCTATTCTTTATTCAGGCACATAATGACTAAGCAAAGAGAAAACGCTTCACGTAAACCTCAAACATACTGAAATGACAATTCAACATCAAAGTAGAAATATTTTCTACAAAGCTGCATAAGGAAACAAGCTTGTAAATCAGAATTTTTTGATGTCATGCAAAAGAAAAATCGTAAACAACTGCCCCCCCTAACCATCAGATTTTCATACCATAAAAAGAAAACCGCTTGTTGAAATTAAGCTGACTAGTAACCGAGGTATTGATGAGATGTTTTGACAATCCTTTGTGAATATGTGTACGTCCACACAGCACCGACATGCTAATGGACTTCAAGAGTCATGCATTATATGTATATATATATATATATAGAAACAGTTGTCAGATATCAACTAATCTATTTCAATTATATCCGAATGTCAAAGTAAATGATGAAAGCAAGAACAAGATTAGGAATACAAAGTGTTTAAGAATCAAACATTAAACATTAGTGAAAAATTCGTGTGTCAAATGCTTTTTCCCTTTTTTGTTGTTTTTTCCCATCACCTAATTCAACGCTGTCATTAAGATCATCACTAAGGTGATTAGGAGTGGGAAAATAGAATCAAAGAGAAGTAGGATACAGTTAGCTTTGAAGGGGAAGGAGTATAGATTGAAACAGAGTCGTTGCCAAAAATTAAAAAGAAAATATTCCTTCAATCTGATTATTGGGATATAACGAACACACTTGATGCTCACATAACGAAGTTGCTTGGAGTCCTAGTGAGGCGTCGTGTCAAGCAGCGTCCATCAGGTCGATTGAGAGGGAAAACTACTTGTTGATGATATTGGCACTAATAACAGCAGCCCGAGTGGTCTTGGAATTTTTGAGCCACTGGATTCTGACTGGTCAACGAGCTCACCTCGTAAGCTAAAAGTCCTAGGTTCGATCCTCAGTGGGGTCATGTGTGCGTACTGGTGAAGAATTCCAAACAAATACGAAGCAGATGTCCAGTACTGCTTGGTTTCCAGTAGTTATCTAAATGATATCAACCAGTGGTCAAACATGAAAGCGATGAAATCCTGACAAAGTAACAACTTGCAAATACTCACATACCATGTACATATATATACATATATTAATTTTATTTTATTTCCTTATCTTCCAAATTCACTACATGGCGTCATGCTTGAGCTCTGAACCTCCCCCTTAGCAGTGGTGTTTAAGTTTCTTGAGGAGAGTTTGCAAGGCCTACGCTCAACCTTCCCTCTTCCCCGGTCTTACTGCTGGCTAGACGGTTAAGGAATGCAAGAGTCGTGCGTGGAGGGCGAATGTTCTACTAATAAACCAATGGAGCAAATAAGTATGTATAATAGCCTAAAGTAGTAATGTGTCCGTGTTATATACTCCCTTATTTTATCGAGACGTTTTTCCACTACTCTAAATTCCCCGCATTTTAGAGTTATTATGTATTCATGAGGAGCCATAGTGTTTCCTATTCAAGAGGAAGCCTCGACTCTGATTGGTTAGCAGTTTTTCAAACCTATCAGTTAAATTTAGAGTTTTTCTCGATATCACTTAAAACTAATAAATTCTTAAAATGAGTTTCGCTTGTAATTTTGTAACGACAGAAGACAAGGGCCAAGCAACACATTGTTTATTGAGAAAATCAAGAGGTATTTATAGGTTTTCATGTGCATTATTATTAGCGTTATTGTTAGCGGAGAAGCAGCCTCTTTTGATTGGTTGTTTTCTTGCTGACTGTTATTCTGTTATCTCTTTGTGGCCATTTCTCAAAAAAATCAAGCCATTTATCTGTGAATCATTTTCCCACAGTTAAACTCCTCTGTGATTGGCTGGTGATTTTCTCAAGGTTAAGCTTTGTTATTGCTTTTTCTCATGACCCTGATTCGGAAAGTGAACACTGACGTTAATTGTTGTCTACAATTTTGGCTTGCAGTCAGCTCTCACTACAATTTCAAAAAGTGAAGATTCTGTCGGCGGAGATTTAAATTAGCGATTCGAGTAGTTTTCATCAGTGCGATACCTTCATACTGTTCATAGTTTACTACGACGTTTTACCAGTCATATCATTATGGATATTTGGACAAGTTGAATAGAACTCAACAGACAGCATCACTAATCAGTTACCATTCCTGACTAGTATGCCTGAGGATGATTGACATCTTTCAGTCTGTTTCGCTGATAACTGAAAAATTTTCCCAAGATGTGAAAATTCAATATGAAGTAATATTGTTCTATAGGGTGGCTTTTCAGTCAACCACTAAGATTTAATAATCTGACTAAACTTGAACTTGGCGCCTTGAGAAAGGTGTATCCTTGTTTCTAATGTCTTCTATTTCAACTTTTTATTGTTGCTGTTTGTTTTCCAACTTGGAAACTAAACTATATCTTAGGAAGATACTTGTGTTCAGTTAATTTTTGAAACACTTGGGATTTTACAGATTAAATTAGGGAGAGGATGAGTGACAGTGTGTAGTTAGGCTAGGCTGTTTTGTAAAAGTTTAGACTTACACTTGGTACAAGAAAATATTTTACGCAGAAGTTAAATAGTCAGACACATTAGGATTCACTTGAATTTTGTTTGATAAAATTTAATTAAAACCATATTTCCATGTTTCACTTCCAAAATCTAAGGTTAAGATATTCTAATTCTTCAATCATAGCAAAGTATTCGTCTTATCCTTACACATTCCCGTTGAATGACTGCAATGGACTGAAATGTTCAGCTCCTGTTGACATATCGTATGTCGGCAAGGACGCTTCAAAGATTTCTGGGAATTAACATAATTTTATCTTGGCGATTGGTGACAAGAACTGAGATCGAGGATACGTTCTTTGTCTTGTTTGGGACTCGTCATCGGAATGCACTCGCATTCTCAGTGAATGATGGTGTTCTCACCGAGACTCGAAGCTCCCACACATCTTTACAGACGCAAAAGCATTAAACACAAGGTCACTGGAAAACGACAACCACCACTTGTGCTGTGATTGTCAGTCATCGTTTGTTTAGTTCGAATTTGTATTTCATTATAGGGAAAATATTCACTTAGACATTTGGAAAACAAAAGAAAATTTGAGCAAAGAATATTCCTCTTCTGGCTCTATAATTATATGCATGTGTTTGTATACTTAGAATATTCTAGAATAATCTACATGACCAATATTAGTGTTTTTTAAATAATATCGATTTGCTAAGATCATTGAAATTACAGTTCAAGAAAGACGCTTAAGTTATAATAAGCGTAAAAATGTAATAGAAAATAGAATATCAAATAGAATTAAGAAAATTCATACAAAAAATTGAGGATCATCAGAATCTTGAGGGTCAGGGGGTAAGGGCAGTGTCTGAACCAGCTTCTTTTCAATATATAAGTTAGGTTTCAAAATGTAGATCCACACAGCCAGCCTCAGCCACATGTAGTAGACGAACTCCTAAGGTAAAGTTAGGATTATTTGGTACGCGGTAGATGAATTTGAAAGCCTTGTTTACATCAGTTTTGTGTTCTGTATCTAAGAGATGAGATCGTATAGATGTTCAGACGTTCGACGATAAACACCCCTAATTGTACGGCCTATGTAACTGGCTCTATATGAGTAGAAAAACTGGTACATACACATAGAAGAGAAGAAATTGGATTGTTTATCTTCAACCCCCAATCGTTAAATAGGAGGAGAATATTCTTCAGTAGTATCGAAAGCTCTTTCTACTGCATTCCATAGGCATTGTGTTCATATCCCACTGATGTGATATCACCGAGGAAATGAACTTGTAAGGACAAGACTTTTTCTGGACTTGCTGGCATTTCAGTGTGCCTTGACTTTTGGTTTACATTCTTATGTATGAACTTTTCTGGGTAACCATTCTCATCAAGGAACTGTTTGACAGTATTAAGCTCTTCATTGAGACATTCCATCAAAGCAGATTTCTCTTATTCTGTTGACCAAGCATTTTATTACATTTTTGCATTTTAATACAAAGGTACAAAGCTTAAAAATTATTCTACTGACCAGTTGATGTGGATTTTCTATAAATACACTTCTTATTGTACCGTCCTCTTTTCCTTCCTTCTCAGTGGTACAACATTGCAGAATGCACATCGTTAGGTTTGTCCAGCATGGAATAATGCTCTTGTCCACACCAAGTAAAATACTAAGTCACGTCACCCTGGAAAGGATAAAGAATGCACTGGATACAGAACTGCTCCCGGAACAAGCAAAATTCAGGGAAAAATGCAACTCTACGCATCATCATCCTGCATAGCGTAGAATGGCAGTCAGACCTCTACGTCAACCTCATTGACTTTGAAAAGGCCAACATCAGACAGCCTTCGCCGAGAAGTAATTTGGACACTACTTGCCCACTACGGTGTGCAGTGCCCAAATTTTTATCGGCCTTATTCAACAACCTGCTGTATCACAATTTCCTGTGTAAGGTGATCCACAACGGAAAACAGTGAAACGTTCGAAGTGAATACAGGAGTACAGCATGGCTGCCTATAATCACTGATTATATTCTTAATTGTGTTGGACTGGATTATGCACCAGACTGTGCAGGAGAGCGAGAAGGCGGGAATACGCTGGACCACCTACAAGAAGACTCTAGAATATCTGGATTTCGCGGATGGTATATGTCTAATATCACACAAACTCGAAGACTTGCAAATGAAAACTCACAAATTAGCTGAAGAGGCTGGCAGCTAAGACATACATGCAGGTGAACACAGAGAGGAAGGAGGTGATGAAGATAACCAACCACCGACGACAGCAATAAAAACAACCAGCACCAATCACTGTCAACACGAGAGAACTGACATAGGTTACTTCTATCACTTATCTGGTTAGGAAGTGTGGTTCCAACCACAGGCGACAGCACTAATGAATCTGTTAAAGCGAGCCAGTCAGAATCGGAAAGGCAAGGTACGCCTTCATTACCCCGAAACCAGTTTGGGAATCTTCTGCACTCTGCGTCAACATAAAGAACAAGACTCGGATTTTCAAAAGAAATGTAAAGGCAATCAGTCAGCTGTTCTATATGGAGCAGAAACTTGGCAGCGGCGTCCCGAAAAGCTTTGCCACCAAGTTACAGACTTTTATCAAGAGCTGTCATCGCTGGCTACACACTGGCTACACCAGCCGGCCGGAAAGAATTGGCATGGAGAAACTCTGGCTGGCAACAAACCACATGAGACCCGACTACTCAACGAACATGTAAGAGAAAGTGGAGATAGATGGAGCATACGATGTAGAGGCCATAGAATGTCATCACGTACAAATGCAGGCCATTGCTCTTGTGGAACCTGAACTGGAAGAGAAGAGTGGGTCGTTAGTGAGAGGGTGATATGGAGAAGACCTTGCAAGTTGGTGGAGATGCGAGATTATTAGCAATCGTGAGGTAAGTTGAAGAGGACGACAAAGAATAGAAGAAAGTAGAGATATATTGCTGAAACCCTGTGTTCCACTCGGAACCCAAGGAATTAATAATTGATTTTCACAAATCCATAATAATTTGAAAAACAGCTCTATTGTTGATAATGACTATTCTAGAATATTCTGTGTTCCTAAATAAATACATTTGTATAACCGGAAGAGAAGATTATCGCAAAGAATATTCTTTGCAAAAGTTTTATTTTGCATTTCATGTTGAAGCGATCAGAGTTGATTTCGAGCCTCACTGGGAACATCACCATATTTAACTTCCTGAGTGTATAAATTGAAAATTCCTGAGATGTGGGGTCTCGAAGCTGTGCATAAAAACAAACAGTCATCAGCAGAAACTACTGGTGGTAGTACCATATCTATAAAAGACGTAAATGGTAATTTATGAGAAATTAACGTTTTTCTGAGTTATGTAGGTGCTAGCCCTAGGTTCCTTGAAGTTCTGATTTCCACTCCCTAGTTGATTCAGTGATGTTTATTAGACAAATGCTCCCAAACTAAGAAGGAAGCAGCTATCCAGTACTCCTTTAATGCTGCCGGCTTGGCGACGACATCTGGCATGACATGAATTAGGACTATAAAAGTAACTGTGCCTCTGCTTTTTTTCCAAACTTTAATCAACCTGTATGACCTTTTTCACATCTAATGTCTCTTACCATTGACAAACATAAAATAAATAAAATCAGGTACAAAAAGGATCTTGATCAAAGGGAAATTAAAAGCGTATCCACAATACATACCAGATATGGTCCTTTTGCAATCCGACATTTCAAATGTATTGTATCACCAGTGTTATACTTCAAGAATTTGATACCTGAATTTGTACTAATGATTGGCTCATTTGTCGGTTTCAAAGCGTTGGCAACCTTTTGTGGTGTACCTGCTACTTGGTTACTGCTGATTTTAGGTGATTCACTGGCTTGAACAAGTGAGTCTGCCTTTGTAGTCACATTTGAAATGTTGTCATAACTAATTGTCTTGTTGATGAGTTGTACACCAGTGCTTAGAACAGCGGAATCTGTACAAAATAGACAAAAAATATACAAGACGATTATTACTTTCGAGTTTTGAATATTAGGAATTCGGTCAGTTTCAAAGTGGGTCTTGCCACGAACTGATATCAGCTGCAACATTACTGAAAATCAGATGGGACTCAACGGTTACTTCATCCTAGTTCTATGAACAGATAGGAAGAGGGATACATGAGACAAGGGGTCCTAGTCTGCTACCTGAATGCTCTACATGATCGCCTTCTAGCCTGGGATCTCGTGTTCAATGTTTTGTGGTTTTATGGGTGCACACTACTTAATAGTTCAAAAGTAGTATGAGTAAGGTGTCCAGTGGTTCGTGCTCGACAATAGACCTCAAACTTATATCAGCTGATGAAAAAATCTACTTGGAAAAAGATTATTACTCATAGAATGTTTACTTATTCCATATTAGATCAGTTTATTTGATGAGTAACATTATGGTATAGTGCTGAAAACTAGATTTATAGATTTGACATCGCACGTCTGAAACTGGTGAAATCTTGGATGAATTAATTCATATGAAATGAAGCAAATAAAGCTAGGCAAAATCCAAATAGAAAAGGACGAAAATATGATTAGCCTTGACGTGACAAGTATATATGCCAACGCCGTAAGGAATGAGCTGAACGCTGACTTTGAACTCACAAGTATAAACTACGGTTTTAGTTGAATTAGTGCCTGTGTGTGTTTAATTGCTTTACCTACACCGTACAGACATCTCAAAATACGGTATGCGAGTAAACACTGGTAGTAATGGACATATTTACAGATATTTGGGTCCTTAAAGCTCTCAGAAGTTTCAATCCTGCTCCTCAGTTATGGTGGATGTGTGTGAGCGACACACAAATCATGTTGAATTCTGAACAGGCAGCCAAATCCTTTACACATATATAATCAGTAGTATTTCGATTGGACACTGGTAACTAGTGTGATATGTCTAGTCCTATCTTCCGTGCAGTCTGAATTTTATCAGTCAGGTTTGCAATGTAGCCAACTTTCTGGTTAGCTCTCCATCACGGTGAACATTGATTTGATGATATAAAAAGGTTGGAGGTAGTCGGCAGCCAGGAAGACTTGAACCTAGGTTTTATGCTAGTTGGCACTCACCAGTCAGCAAGATGCATCTACAACCGCATTGAAGGAATTTATGCTTCTTCTGAGATTCGAACTTGCGTCACCCGGTGAGAGCTGCAGTCAGAGACGTTACCACTGATTGACCAACTGTAGGACTGTATTGGTTACCTTTGGTTGGACATTAGTTATTAACTAGTGTAATGTGTCCAGTCCTTTGTTTGGTGAAGACTAAATTCTGTCAGTCAAGAGATACGGTTTCGAATCTCAGAAGGAGAATGAGTTCCCTCAAAGTCGCAGATAAGTCTTGCTAACTGTTAAGTACCAACTGGCATGAAAGTTAGGTCAGTCGGGGATTCCTGCTGATTGCTTACGACCACCGGATATCAACAAATGACAGTGCAATGCACCGTGATGACGAGTCACCTACCATGGTGGTGACATTAAAAAATTGACTGATCGAATTCATTCTGCACCAAAGATAGGAATAGACACATTACAATAGTTACTGACTAGTGTCCAAATCATTCCACCTAAAATTTGTCAAGTTATGCTTAGTGGAATGTTTATGCATTTGAGTCTATGGCCTAACAAGTGAGTCAGAAGACTTATATGTTGAAGTTAAACAAATAAAGACAACATTAATACTAACCCTCAGAATTCATCCAGATACTTATTTACAATCCTAAAGAAAACAGTAGCAATGGACATAATGGAAACAATTCTAATATTAAGGGATTTATAACCTTGATATTATTGAAAAATATAAAGGGGACATCATAAGCTTTACGTAGGATTCTTAAAACGGCTGGGTTAAGGTTAATACTTAAACCAACCAACTCAATCAAAGACAAACCTTGCCGGCTTGGAAATTCACACATACAATTAGGAGAAATAATATAATTCACCATATAATCACTCTGAGGTCAGTTATATAGGTCAAATTAGTAAATCGTTGTCCGCTGGGCAGTGAGAAAATTTGGAGTTATGCTACATCCAGACTGACTAACGCTGAAATGTTAAATAATTTCGAAATAAAAATTGGCCTTGTAATGCATTCACTTGTATATATTCACACGATAAAGGGAGATAGGGCAGAAGTATCAAAAAGTAATACAGTATTGTGAAGAGACACGTTAATCACTGAATTTTCCTTCATCGAATCAACATCAAACACTTGCAATCGCAAAACTGCTTTGATAAACAGGAGGGAATAGGAGCATGTAAAAGTATATGGATGCCCTGATATGAACATATTAAAACGTCATCCAGCTTTCATTACTGTACCTCTCTGTACGTTATGCTTAATAAACATATCTAATATGAAATTAGATTCGAATACAATGCCCGATTGTTGCTCTCACACTGACGTATGTTCACTTATTATTATTTTCAACAAACACTGTCCAACCATTCAGTGGCAGATTTCCAGTATTTCATACTGCATACTATACTAGTCCCAGGTAGCCATTTTTATAATAAAATAAAAACGTAAGAAATGCATTCAGCGACGAGTAACACTTTCAACAATATCATTCTCAATTTATACAATCGTATATGCTGTCGTCGGTGAAAAGACCTACTCTCCGCTGAACATTTCTTTATTATGACCTAATTACGAATCTTGGACATCACGAAGAATATTTCCAAAAGACTGGAGACATTTATCGACATCTTCCTTCTCTCCATATTGAACGTCAAAAGAACAGAAATAATTGATATAAGAATAAAACTTGGGCACTGTGGTAGAGTGTAATTCCATTATGGGTAAATTTTATTTTGATAGAGTCTCACAGTGTTATACAGTAATATTTACTGATGACGTTTCGAGCACAATTTATTGCTCATAATCATATCAAGTTAATCACACGACTTCCTAAATTCATTTATATAGTTCCATTGTTTTTCACTTGATTTTCACTTGGTTTGATTGGTAGTATTATTTTCCATATTTCAGGTGTGAGTGATGAAACCGAAAATGAGCAAGGAGAATTAGCTATGTTAGATTGTAAAATAAAACGAATAGAAGAAGGCAAACTACACACTAGTGTTTATAGAAAACCAACGCATTCTAATAGATATTTAGACTTTAATTCATCTCATCCTTTAACTGTTAAGGCAGGCTCAGTTAAGTGTCTAACAAACCGAGCAATGGCACTAAGTAGCACAAAAAAAGACCTAAATGATCAAATAAAACAGATAGAAGAGGCGTTGGTTCTAAATAACTATCCTCTAAAATTCATTAGGAAGATTGAAAAACGCCAAAAGAACAATAAAAAGAATTGTGAAACTGCTAATAATAACATAAATAAGAGAGAATATAAGTCATCTACAGTTATACCATATAAAGAGGGGGCATCTGAGACCCTACGTAGGATTCTAAATAAAGCAGGAATTAGGGTGGCATTTAAACCTACAAACTCACTCAGGTAGGAGAAGCTCTGTAGGTTAAAGGACCCAGTGGACCCAATTAGACAATATAATATAATTTACAAAATACCTTGGAATGACTGTGAGTTAGGTCAACTACATAGGTCAAACTAGTAGGTCAGGGGTAGTCAGATTGTCAGAACATAAGAATTTAGCTAAGGTAAGAATGGTTGACCCAGAGAAGGTAAGTAATTTAGAAAAAAGCTCGGCAATTGCAATGCATGCATTAACACACAACCACACAATAGGGTGGGAGAGGGTTAAAATTCTATAAAGTAATCTAGGTAGGTGAAGAGAGGTTGATTACTGAATCCTTGTTCATCGAATCTACACCCAACACATGCAATAGGAATGAATCATCACTCATACCTGAAATATAGAAAATAATACTACCAATCAAACCAAGTGAAAATCAAGTGAAAAACAATGGAACTATATAAATGAATTTAGGAAGTCGTGTGATTAACTTGATATGATTATGAGCAATAAATTGTGCTCGAAACGTCATCAGTAAATATTACTGTATAACACTGTGAGACTCTATCAAAATAAAATTTACCCATAATGGAACAGAAATAATTAGCTGCAAGAAACTCTGGCGACGAACTAATCAAGGGCCTACGGCTCAACAGATATGCCAAAGAAAATGCAGTTGGATTCGAAAAACACACTAGCTACGTCATTTCTGGAATGGACCGCGAATAAGAAACAATGAATTGGGCGTTAGAGAGTGACATGGAGGAGACGAGGGCATGTTGACAATCGTGTAGATGGCTAAAGAGGACTTCAGAGAGGAAAACGAACTGAAGTTGGGCTATTGAAGCCGTATGTCCCTTTCAGAACCCAAGTAAAAATAATAACTGAGAATCTGAAGCTAATTAGATGTCGTAATCACATAAGCGTTTTAGACAGTGTTGTTATCGTCACTCTCACTTCAGATGGATACTGAGAATACAATTTTAAATACCTAATCCATTTTTATGAGTAGAATTTTGTCACCTATTTCACATGAATTAATACAAATATTTAGACCGACATATGTATAGGAGAATAACATTGTTTTCAACTAAATTCCCTAAGGATTTACCTAAATATGCATAACATTACGAATAAATATTGAGTGTGAAAGGAGTAGTTATAAATATAAACGTTAAAATAGAGGTAGAAGGTAAGCGCCTATAAAATATATAATAAGATTACGTAATATTAAATTTAAAACAGAAGTAGATTAACTGTGTTTTGGCGAATTGTAAAAAAGGGATTAAAAATAATAATAATCAAGGGAGGGTAGCGTAATTGTTTGGTTAATTAGTTATATATTCACTTTCCAGGAGAGAGATAATGGCTCAACTGACTTTTTCTCAAAACATATATTTCAACATTATTAGGTTGAATGGCCATAGACTCAGCACTATACAAAAGGAGGAATATTAAGGCTGTTGGACAAATTCGAAAGACGTTTTATGAACACTAGTCAGTAACTAGTGTAATGCGTCGAATCCTATCTTCGGTGCGGACTGAATTCTATCAGTCATGTTTGCAATGTGGCCACCATGCTAGGTGGGTCGCCATTACGGTGCACTGTGAACTGTTGGTACTAGATGGTTGGAGGCAATCGGCAGGAAGCCTTGGACCTAGGTTTCGTGCTTTTTGGCACTCATCAGCGAGGCGTATCTGCAACCTTGAAGGAACTGATGTCTCTTCTGAGATTCGAACCCGCATCACCCATATTGCAAACATGACTGATAGAATTCAGTCTGCACCGAAGATAGGACTAGACACATTACACTAGTTACTGACTAGTGTTCAATCAAAAATATCCAATACAGTCCTACAGGAGGTCAGTCGCGAGCCTGAATAGCTCAGTGATAACGTCTCTGACTGCAGCACTGGGTGATGCGGGTTCGAATCTCAGAAGGTACATCAGTTCCTTCAAGGTTGCAGATACGCCTTGCTGATGAGTGCCAACAAGCACGAAACCTAGGTCCAAGGCTTCCTGCCGATTGCCTCTAACCATCTAGTACCAACAATTCGAAGAGACGTTACCAGTAGCCTTGGATGCTTATTCTTAGGGTTTGGTTCGCAGGGATTTGACTTATTTTAAGTTAGATCACGAGGTGATATCAGTTAGTGAACCACTGATTATCCAGCAGTACTTGACAGCTGAGTCAACCAACTTTGAGACTCTTCAGGACCATGTAACTTTAATTTCAAGGGAGACCGGACCTAGGACCTTTAGATTATTAGGCAAGCTTGTTTACCTCTCAGCCACTGTGATCCAATGGCCTCTGAATTCTAATTTCTACCACTTTCGCGATATATAGCACAACCACCAGCCAATGTCACTGGCGAGTATTTGTGCTCATACCCCACTTAGTGGAGCTCACTGGCCACGAGTTTTGACGAGAACTGTAGGACCATCATGTTGTGGTTAGTCACTAGCGAGCGCCAGCTAAATTTTCAAATGTTTCCATTGCAGGGATTGGGTTTATATGATATCAGATTACGAGTTATCTCCAGTTTTGCTTACTAACTCTCTGATACCAACCAGGTAGGATAAAATACAGCTCTACCTATGACCTTAGATATTCATTGGCTCGTTTTCTAAGCTGTCTTTGGTACACTCAATATAACTGCCTCCACAAGAACTCTTGTGACGCAATCACTCGCCGACTAGAAGAAGAGTAGTTAAATGTTTGTTGCATAAAATGCCTCGGAAGAAAATATCGCTTGTTGAATCATTATCAATACAATCAATAGGGGTTTCTTAATCACTCTCACTGAATCCAACTTTTTTCGGTAACTAATTCGTTCATATATGTCTTCGTGAAGTTAACCGTGTATCCCTTCTCTATCAACAAGTCATGTTCGTACTCGAATTTCTTTTTGTAAATGAATTCCCAAATTTATGTTTCTTGCTCTTATTGCCTGGCTTTCAACAATATTTCTTTATGCGTAATAGGTACATAACTAAGGAAAAAATGACCATATGATACAGTAAGCTGAGCACATTAGTAAATAAAAGAAGATTGAACCTGATATGTCACATAATGTTGTAAAGTAATATTAACTGATAATCACGTTTCGAGCACAAATTATTGCTCATAAATTTCTAACTTCGTTCATAAAATTTAATTATTATTTGATTGGTAGTAGTATTTTCAGTATTTCCAGTATGAGTGATGAGTCATCCTTATTGCACGTATTGGGTGTGTAGACTCGATGAACAAGGATTCACTTATCAACGTCTCTCTCTCCACCCACCTACCAAGATCACTTTTTAGAATTTTAATCCTCTTCCACCCACCACAATGTGTGGTTGTGTGATAATGCATGCAGTCGAATTGCTTAGTATTTTCTAAATTACTTTTCTTCTCGGGGTCAACCATTCGTACCTTTGCTAAATTCTTATGTTCTGACAATCTGACTACCCCTGACCTACTAGTTTGACCTATGCAGTTGACCTTACTCACAGTCATTCCAAGGTATTTTGTAAATTATATTATATTGTCTAATTGGGTCAACTGGGTCCTTTAACCTACAGAGCTTCTCCTACCTGAGTGAGTTTGTTGGTTTAAATGTCACACTAATGCCAGCTTTATTAAGAATCCTACATAGCGTCTCAGATGTCCCCTCCTCATATTTTATAGCACTAGATGCCTTGTATTCTGTCTTATTTATGTTATCATCACTAGTTTCACAATTATTTCTATTTTGCTTACGACGTTTTCTGATCTTCCTAATGAATTTTACTGGATAGTTAGTGATGTGATACCAACGCTTCTTCTTCTATCTGTTTCATTTCATCATTTAAGTCTTTTTTGTACTAATTAGTGCTACTGCTTGGTTTGTTAGACACTTAAATAAGCCTGCCTTAACAGTTAACGGATGAGATATCGAAAATACTACTACCAATCAAGTCAAGCGATGGAAACTAATGGAATTATATGAACGAAGTCAGAAAGTTATGTGAGTTATTTGACATGATTTTGAGAGGCAATAATTTGTGCTCGAAATGTGGTCATCAATTAATATTACTGTACAAAACTGTGTGATTTAACAAAATAAAGCCTTATCCATTATGTAGCTATACTTTACCATGGTGCCCAAGTTTTATACTTACATCAAAACTGAACCTGAGACTTATAAATTCATTAAAACCAAATACCTATATTAATCGTATTCTCTTTGGTTAATGCTGCAAACTGTACACTTCCATAAAACGTTTTCTGAAACATCATCACTTGAGTTTTCAACTTTCCTACAGATGAATCCCAGTTCAGAACTTTCGGAATCTTTTCTCTGTAACTGGCCTACTTATCCTATCATATAAAGCGAAGATTTTATATGGTTGTAGGCAATCGGCAGGCAGGAAGCCCTACCTCACCAAAGTTTCGTGCTAGTTGGCACTCGCCGGTCAGCAAGGCGTATCTGCAACCGCTTCCAAAGAACTCACGTCCCTTCTGAGATTCGAACCCGTGTCACCCAGTGAATACTGCAGGCAGAAACGTTACCACTGAGCTGTTCGGGCACGCGATTGACTGTAGTAGATATTTTGATTTAACACCAGTAACCATTTCAGTTATAAACTGCCTGGATAAGAAAGTGTTTCCCCTCACGTCAATTTCGATTCCAGGTCGAAGCACTGATACACCGCGCCTTTTCCACTGGTCGATAATACACCGGCATAAGTCAGAAAGTCAGTTACTCAAACCTTTGAAAACCTGAACCCTCAATTTTTCCCTCAGACATCAGCATACACTGTAATATCATGTATGATCTTACTGCCTGGCAAATATCAAAACGAAGCAACAGCCTGTTTTAAACATTCACTCAGACATTATCAACACGCCAGTGCTTTTTTGCCATTTGTATCATTTTTGTCTCTTAACAAAATCAAGTGAGCTTATAACTTTCAGTCATGCGAAATTTCTATATACACACACACTTTTTGTAATTTTCAACATCACTTAATCTATGTTTAATATGTTTGACTATTAGTTTATCTCAAGTGTTTTGTAGACAACACATGATATGACTTGCCTAGAGTGCCTGTATCTCTAAAAACTCACCCACAAACAGTTGAAAAGAGCTTTTTAATACATCAACTGATTAGAGGAGATGAAAGTTAATCAGTGCAGTGAAGAGAAGATGAAAATGAGATTACAAATTTAATGATTAAATGTCTGAAAAATGTATATTTGTAGGATTACAATTTCTTTCATCAGAGAGGATAAATTTTCAAAAAAAAAAGAAGGGAAAAAAAGAAACCCTTCTATTTGATTAAAGATTCTCATTACGGAATTGAAAAAAAAAGAAAGACTTGTTATCCAAACAAAGAGTGTTCACATTTAGATAATACTTTTTTTATCAGCTTCTAAAGCTGATAACATTTCGATTTATCATTATGCATGCCACGATTATGCTTAATGAATGTTCTACGCGTTTTATCCTCAATCAACTAAAGTATGTTGAAACTGTGGTGTGTCGGTGGCACAGTGGTTAAAACGTTTGCCCACCATGCACATAGTTCGGAGTTCGACCTCCGGCTAGTGACGCACTCCTTCACCTCGCTTAGCTAGTAGCAGAACTGGCAACGAGGGAAGATTGCGCATGAGGCTAGCAGCAACTCAGTCCTGTAAAAATAAATAAATACCACTGCTACCGAAACTTCAAGCCTCTAGCTTGAAGCCCTATATTCCACTGGGAATGTGAAGTATTAAAATATATTAAAACTGTAATATAAATATTTGGTCTCATGAATAAGGTTTTTATGCAGGATAGAATGGAAGTTAAATGTCTACCTCAAATTCATTGACTTTGGCAAAGGACTTTGACGACGTTGACTGTGAAATTACTTGGTGAGACTGGCAGTAAGAAAGGACTCTCAAATATCACCGACGACATTTCCCATTGTGGTCGAGTGGATCATGTACCAGACAATGAAGCAAGAAGACAGGAACAAATTTGGTCTATTAGAAGATCTGGGCGGATGACTTATGTCTAATATCACACAAACTTTAAGATCTGCAGGTGAAAACTAACAAGCTGGCAGCAGTAGCAGCAAATACAGGCCTTAGAAGACAAAGATGCTGGAGTTACGTAACCAAATACCGCGAGTACCAATCGCTATCGCCGGAAACGACTTCAAAGAAGACATTTCTTTTATTTACTTAGACAACCGCAGGCAGTCGGTAGGGACAAGGATGTCAAAAGCTGAATAGGAAATGTAAAACAGGCATTCGCCACTCGGAAATTGGTGTAGAAATCTGCTACAGTCAGCATGGGGAATAAGATTCTGATTCTCAGCAAAAGTATTAAGCCATTCATTGTATATGGTCAAGAGACTTTGCAAGTAATCCAAAGCATTTCCAACAGGTTTTAGTCTTTTATCAACAGCCGCCTTTGCTACAACCTATTCGCCTGAGGAAAGAAAGATAGATTGGACGCGCGCTGAGGAGACCGCCAAATGACATCACGTACCAGGCCCAGTGGAATCTGAACGGGAAGCGGTGAGTTTAGTGTTCAAGAGTTACACGGAGGAGATGAGAGCACTCGAATCTCGACACCAGGCTGACCCACAAACCAACTTTGAAGTCGCATACAGAATACACGGGAGTCTTGTTAAGAGAGTTCGAATCAAACTTCTTCAAACCTTGAAGGCCACAGCAATCCCAAACTTTGCATAAAGAGGAAATTTTCCCACTCAGTAAATTTGCAACTCAACTAATCTCTGCTAATACCGGATACGTTATTTTTGCTTTTGTGTTTTTTAACAGTATTATTCCCTTCCTCCTATTAAATTTCTATCCTATATTACCAATGTTGTTAAATTGATTCTCATGCAATTTCAGTTGAATTCTACTCAATCTCATCAATTATATAATGTCACTCAGTTTACTTATTTAAATTTGGTTGGAGGATTTCATCATGAGCTGACACAAACTAGAGAACCATACTGGAAAACCTGCTGTGGAAAACTGGACAGCTGCTTCGTCAACCTAGTTTGGGACTCCTCATCAGTACGCATTCACCGCCAACCTTCGAACCCACGACCTTCTGCTTACAAGGCGAGCTAGCTCGTAGACCACTAAGGCATTGGGACCCGCTAATCCAATGGCCAGTCCATGAATTCTAAGTTCTGCCAATTCATGACACAGATCGACCACTTCACTTCGATGTTTTACTGCCTCACATTCAACCTGCTGAACCCTACTTTTGACGGCTTCCCACTAGAAACTAAGGTTGACTGCCTGAATTGGGCAAGTTGCTAGTGAGCATGAGGTTAATTTTCAAGTAATGGTTTTGTGGGGATACTATTTGATTAGTTGGAGGAGAACCTTTAGAAAACCTAGGAGTACTGGACTGCCGTTTGATCCTAGTCTGGGACTTCTCAGTAGCACGCACCCACCATATTAAAGCTTTCTGTATCACGTAATTTTTTATTAGGAAAATTCACAATTCAAATGACACATCAGTGGAAATATTCTTTTTACTGTAAAGAAAATTTACAATATATATGCTATCGTACAGTTGTCGTAAAGTGCGTCGCTGGCAGAGTGGTATGATGCTCACCGACCAAGTAGAAGGTTCGGGGTTCGATCCCCGGCTGATGTACTCCTATACCTCGCCAAGCCAGTTATAAGACTGGCAAAGAAGAAACGTTGGGTATGAGGCAAGCAACCACATCCTGTAAAAACAAACACCACTGCTACAGAAACTTCAAAGCTCTAGGTTGAAGCCTTTTGTTCCACTAGGAAAGTAGTGGAATAAAATAATTAAAGTTAAGAATGGTACAGCTTGAGAATGATATCACCAGAAATGGCAACCTTCTCTGAACAACTTTTCTTTCGTCTGAATTCTGCTAGTCAAATTTGTCACTTATTCACCATGTTAAGTGACTGACCATCATGCCGCACTTCAAATTAAGCCGACATAGACACAAGGAACTAGAAATATGACATCAGTTACACCTAAGAGACCATTCAGTTTATATCTCTGATGTTTGTTTTATAAGACTTCTCCATGGCAACCTATAATCTTAGAATAACTTTGAACCTTCGGTGGGTTTTTACATTGCATTCATTTTCTTAACTGCTTTCTTATTAACAAAAAGTATTATATAACATATTTTGGTGCAGGAATGAGTTAAAAACACGCATGAAATCACAATTCCAAGATAACGTTAATAAATTGCATAGTCGTCGGTAGCTTCGTGGTAGGACACTGACCAACCTCGTGAGTGGTTCCGGTTCGATTCCCGACCGACGCATACCTTTACCTCTTTCAGTCGATAATAAGCCCTGTTGTGAGGGAAGGTTGAACGTGTGACTAGCAACTCCACCCTGTAGAAAACACCACTTCTACTGAAACTACAGTTCTCTAGTTTGAAGCCATATGTTCCACTGGGAACGAAAATGAATAAAAATAAATCACATACGACATAATATATCCCTGCTTATGTAATAATCGTCTTCCACTAGCCATCCCTACTTCCCAGTAAACCTTGATTCATCGTGGGGAAATGTGGAACTGAAAACAATTCCCGCTATCTGTCACCTCAATCGCCAAAGTGCCATGAAATAAACATACCTATGAGCTCATTTATGATAAAACTGAAAATAGCCGTTCAAAACCAACGATTATATCAAATACTAACGCATGTGAAAGCACACATTAAGTGGTATATTTCCGTTAGAACACGGTAACCTTTAAGTTTAAAATCAATATAATCACATTTAATGTAAACTATGCATAGCATAAACGGTGAATAATCTTCTTTCTTTTAACCAAACATATATCTTACTAGCATCAATTAATCATCTTATTTTTAAGTAGAAATTAAACCGAAGAAAATGTCAGAAAAGTACACGCTTAGAAATTCTGGTGGGAATGTAAACTATTTACTTGGAAAATGTAATATGTTCATGCTTTTTTGTATCGAAATTACATGATTCATATATCCGTGGACTACATTGTTTACCATCGATAATTCGACATAATATATGCGTTCTATAAATGTAGATTTTGTTACGAACCATTGGGGAAAACATGGGGAGCCCTGAAGATTTGTTTCATCTTAGTTTGAAACTCTTCAACAGTGGGTTTCAAGATCCTACCCAATACATCAAACCCAGGATCTTCATATTGTGAGGCTATATTTTTAAGTATACATCCAATTATGCAGCGATTGGATGACGCGTGAACTCTAACTTCCTTTATTCGTAATATAGCCCTGCTGTCAACAGATGTCACATTAATAGTGAGGACCACACCAGCCTAGACTTTTACTACTACCATAAAGTAGCCAGCAGAGACATAACTTTACAGTTTGAACTAATTTCACTGAGGAGTTCATCGTGATCCAATGATTGACGATAAAACCTGACGACGAGTGTTTGCGTGTGAATTTAAAACTTCCACTAAATTAGGAAATGAAACGATGGATGATTTTACGGGACATAAAAGAGGTAAAAGGCTTTATAATCCCAAATGTTTTGTATTCTGTGAGAGAAACCAATGTTTATTATAGAAATTATTTTTCAGTGAAATGACGAACATTATGGATAAAATTTATTTTGATAAAGTCTCACAGTGTACTATGCAGTAATATTTACTGATGACCACGTTTCGAGCACAATATATTCCTGCTCATAATCATCATATGAAGTTAATCACACAACTTTCTAACTTCGTTTATATAATTCCATTTTCCTCCATCGCTTGACTTGATTCGCAGTAGTATTTTTCATATTTCCGTTATAAGTGATGAGTTATTCCTATTGTACGTGTTGGGTGTAGACTCGATGAACAAGAATTCAGTAATCAATCTCTCTCTTCACCTACCTAGAATTTTGAGTCTGTCCTACCCACTCCATTGTATGGTTGTGTGATAATGCATGCAATGCAATTGCCGTGCTGTTTTCTAAATTACTTATCTTTTCAGGGTCAACCAATCTAACTGTTGCTAAATTCTTATGTTCCGACAATCTAAATAACCCCCAATCTACTAGTTGGACCTATGTAGTTGACCTAACTCACAGTCATTTCAAGGTATTTTGTAAATTATATTATTTTGTTTAACTGAGTCGAGCGGGTATTTTAGCCTACGCAGCTTGTCCTACCTGAGTGAGTTTGTTGGTTTGAATGCCACCCTAATTCCTGCTTTATTAAGAATCCTGCATTAGGGTATCAGATGTCCCCTCCTTATATGTTATAACACTAGATATCTTGTATTCTCTGTTATTTAAGTTATCATTACCAGTTTCACAATTATTTTATATTTTGCTTTTGTCCATTACCGATCTTTCTAATGAATTTTACCAGGATAGTTAGTTATAATATAATAATAATCACTTTATTCCACAACAATAACAGTTTACAGCATGGAATTTTCAGCGTTTCATTTTACATATTGCATTGGTTTTGCTCTTTTTATAATTATATAAATGTATGAAATGTTAAAAATATTGATAATTAATAGGAAAAAATAAAAACCCCAACAAAATCACACCATTTCTAGGTCATAGTGAATAATAAATAAATAATATGACAAATCACACATGCAATAATATGCATCATTACATTTTATAGTTTAGTTAATGATTTAAAAGTTGTAAAAGTGATACCAACGCTTCTTCCATCTGTTTCGTTTCATCATGTAGGTCTTTTCTTGTACTAATCAGTGCTACTGCTCGGTCTAAGCCTGCCTTAACAGTTAACGGATGAGATATCGAAAATACTACTACGAATCAAGTCAAGCGATGAAAAATAATGGAATTATATGAAAGAGGTTAGAAAGTTGAGTGAGTTACTTGGTATGATTATTAGCTATTATTTGTGCTCGAAAAGTGGTCATCATTTAATATTACTGTAGAAAACTGTGTGATTTTATAGAAATGAAATCTTATCCATAATGAGGCTACACTCGACAACACTGCATAAGTTCTGTTCTTATTGAAATGAACAACTGTTCTCTAAACCCTTGTATACTATTATTAGTATTGTTCTCACGAGTTAGATACACAAAACGGGACGGAAGTGAATTCTCTAGAGTATTCTATTGTCTACCATCCCTTTCAGTTGTCTCACTGCACGACTATTTACAAGCTTGCACCTCTCACATTATCCTCTCTATGTCATTCAAAGCAGACCAACCGGTCGTCTGTCTTTCGAATCGATAGCCACGGTCTGGCGTGTGATGTCACACAAAGATTTCACTAGTATTTCTCCAATCCGTCTTCTATTCCTTCTGCATATTCCCCGTGACATTTCAGAGTAATGGACGTCTTCCTTGCCATTCCGACTCTGGCTGTGACATCCTTCACTTGTATCACGTGTAGTTGAAATTACGCTGACTAGGCTGGTGCATGAGGTGACTTCATTAAAAGTACTCCCGTGATTGGCACTGATAAAGTCTAGTTTCGAATTTGTCAGGTGTACACATCTACGATCCCTAACCTGCATTAAACCCAATACCTTCAGGTAACAAGACCAAACTCCCTAACCCGTGGATTCCAACTCTGTCAGTCCGTGATACAGCACTACCCCTAACCACTTCACCTCTACACGGTGGACCCCACTGGTCATGACTATTCAATACAGCTTCAAGAAATCCATCCATTAGTCCTTCATGAGCTGCAGTTGACATTTTCATCTCTTCTGGAGTCGTGGGTATGCTGAAGAGTGTCAGACTAGGACGAAACCGCCATCTAGTGCACTCTAATTTTCAGTGATCTCCAAATGATATTGGTGTGTGACGAAATCTCTTCATTAAAGCTGATGCGATTCCCTAAAAAGACCAATGATGTAAGTGTCATTAATGTAAGAGCTACTGCTTTTTTCTAAAGTTTTCTAAATTCATTAGCTAAAAATTTCTTTTTTCCCCAGGATTTTGTGCACTTTTTACTAACATGCGTCGATTAATCAAATAACTTTTAATCTATTTTCAATTTAATGTGAAAAACGGAAAATTTGGTACTATTTTTTGCCATCATTTTTCTTCTGATAACAGACAGAAGCTTCTCATCTATTTTTGTGTGTATTACAATAGTAAATGTCAACTGGAGCACACGTGACTCCTGCTTTTAGTACATCTTTCATTTTTTTTATAAAAATGTTGGGAAGGAAATCATCCCTAATGGTTACCACGTGTTGGCGAAGAAAACACTGAGTGGTTGAAAGTAGAGAAAAATGTTTCTCCCGTTGTTGACTACCTTGCTGATTAGTGTTCATATTCATAAAACTATAAGTTAGGCAATCGTAGCTGATGGCTCTTATAATTATCGCCACGATATCTTATCTATCTGCTTGTTGAAAAAACTGGTGATTCGGTCAATAGATGAAAGATATTATAAGCTAGTTGGAGAAAATCAATAAGAGGACTGCCTAGACTCGGTTTAGTGCTCATTGACACTCGTTAGCAGAGGACGCCTCTTAAGAACTGGTGCCTTTCCATGAATTAGGTCCCAGTGGTTGAATGGTATACGAGCCAGCTTGCCTTGTAACCGGAAGGTTCTGGGTTTGACCCTTGGCAGAGGGTGCGTACTGCGGATGATTCTCAACCCTGGTGTGTTTTCAATGGTTCTCTAACTGATATTAATCAGTGGCCAAACCCTAAAATAAACACTAATATACTTCCTCAGCACCATATTCCACCCAAAGTGCAAATTAGTCATATATAGTAATATAATAATAAAGGGTAAACTGAAAACCGTCTACTTAAAATTGAATATTTTTATACTTCTAGTACTTATTCATTTTAAACAGAATGGTAATAATCCAGTTATAAGGAATCATCATTTGTATTCTGTCTAAACTTTATTAAGGCCATATAAGGCCAACAATGTGGGGTTATATTGAATTTATTTCATTCCATGTGGTCCAGTGTTTCGACATGCATTACACATTCAAAAAATCTGTTAGCACATCAATGACTTCAAGACGTAAATGTCAGATACATTTAATTTCATTACTGAAATCATCACCAAATCAACCTTTTTACAAGCACACAACAATTTATAATGAAGTTCATAACCTCAGTAGTCAATACGTGGAACAAGAACATATTATTAGCAAGGCATCATAGATTATATCATAAAACTGAAGGGTAAACAAAAAGTGATTTGATATATACATTAGTACTAAGGAAATCCTATTAGTTTACTGGGACTTCTACATAGGTATATTTTAGCAAGATCGCTTAATGTCCTTCTGACATAGATTCTGTTATAAGCTTTCTTCATTCCTTTGAATTCTGCTTCAACCTTCAGCCCTGGAATTTCACTAGAGGAGGAGTTGTTTTTACGGTGTAGAATTACTAGTCTAACTCCCAGTCCACCGTTTTCACTACTACCGGCTGAGCTAGGTTCAAGAATGAGTTAGTCAGGAATCAAACGACGACCATCAACACAGTTGACAAGCATTCTACCACTGAATGACCGACACAACACTTTATTGTAAGTACAAGAGAATAAATGAATACAGAGTGGTGGCATACTTAGATTATAAAATATTGTTTGGTTCGTAAAAGGCGTCTTTCCACTCACCAGAAAGACGAAACTGAGCAAACTGAAGGGAAGATAATGCGAATGTTGAATAAGATGAGGAACAAATCGTTTATTAACTCTGAGTTGTTTGCGCAAAAACGACCCTCGTGTTCTGTAATTCACCGGTTACATGGTCTCCCAAATATGCAAAACAAAATCCTAAAAGAACTCAGACAGTGCCGAAGAAACTGCTATTCAATAACGTTAAATTTAAAGGTGATACTGCAGCTGAGATTTTGAAGAACCACTTATCCAGATCACTGAGAAAAGCCTTCTTTGCTTCTGAGCTACGAATAAATATCTACAGCCGACAAATGATCAATGGATGTGTGAAGGATAAACTGCAGCCGCTTTGGGTCACTTCAGTGTGTGTTTATCAGTTCACCTGCTCCTGTGGAGCTAGTTATATTGGCCACACAAAGCGCACACTTTCAGAACGCATCTCTGAACATATTCCGTCATGGTTAGCAAAAGGACAACACAAGACAGTTACTAGCTCAGCTCTCGAGCACTTGGTAAACTCAAGCCATGCAACTATACCGGAATCGTCTTCAAGATTATCTACAAGGCAAGACCAAGTGGTACAAAGGGCGTCAGTTTTTGGTATTAGTGTATAGTGGAGGCGTTGGCAACTTTTCAATGCAACCCCAAACTCTGTATGGAGAAGAATGTTGTCCAGTGTCTTATTCTATCATGGCCTTAACCTCTTCATTAGTCGTTTTCTGTACATTTTTTATTTTTATTTTTAATGACTACTTTGCTTTTACTTTAATAATTAATTCACTGTTATCACTCTCACATTTTCTTTTTGTACGTTTACTCACCCTCCTCACTCTTGTTAAATGAACACTCAATTACCCCTCTTTTCACTCAATAATAATTTTAACCTCATCAAATTTCTAATGCTTTCTTCCTTTATGCCGTTGAGTATTACATAATTTATGACTTTTAATTTTTACTTTCGTGCATTGGTGGCACAGCGGTTAGGTTGCTCTCCGAACATGCACATGGTCTGGGGTTTGATCCCCGGCCGACGCACTCCTTTACCTCACTAAGCCAGAAGTAATCTTGGTGAAGAGGAAAGGTTGGGAATGAGGCTAGCAACCTCATCCTGTAAAATAAACACTGCTGCAGAAACTTCAAGCCACTAGATTGAAGCCCTATGTTCCACTTGGGAACGTGAAGGGAAAATACGATTTACTTTTGAAGTCACTTCTGAGTATTTATGAAGATTATATCACCCCTATTACTTAGTAAATATAAATACGACTGTAAAAATCCTCTGAAGATGAATTCGTCGATAAAGACAACTTTCTCCTCTGAATTGTCTTTTATCCTTTCTTCATGACTCAATGGGTATTTTCAGTGATGAGAAATTATTCCACTAATTTACTTCGATCTATTCAAATAATAAATGAATGAAAATGATGTTTTTAATTAGTTTTTATTTTCAGTTAGTAATTATTATTGTCATTATTATCATTAGTGAATTTTGGGAAACAGTCTCTTGATAGACTTTAGAATGGAGTTTAGGATGCAATTTTCGAACGCATCAACTAGATTCCATACTAGTTTGTTTATTAGATATATCGCTTACAGAGTGAAAAAGTATTATTTACTGGATGGCAAAGTGTCCAACACAGTTTACTCTTGTTCATAATCATATCAATTATAATCACACGACTTCGAAACCCCCGTTTTATACTTTTCTTTGTTCTCTCCTATTTATTTATTTATTTATTTTAATTATAGCTGGATTCCACATAATATTTTGGTACAAGTATGAAATTTTCAGTATGTGATATCGGTAGCCCAAATTTTGCATGCCGACCATAGATATCAGGTGTGCGTCGGCGGGGGATCGAACCTCGGACCATGTGCATTGTCGGCGAGAGTCCCGACCGCTGTACCACCGACGTCGTAGGGGTAATAGAATTTTCCAGATGTGTGAGTGGACAGGTGTTGAATCATTCCTATTACACGTGTTTGCAGCTGATTCGATAAACAAAGCTTCTGTTATCAAAGTCTTCTTCCATTCACCCTATCACATTAGATTTTAAAACTGTCATCTTATCTCACCCGTCCTATTGTACGGTTGTGTGTAATTGCATGTGGTGATTGGTATAGCCGAACTTTGACTTGTTCATTTAGCCTGACAGTCATTCCAGCAGAGAATTAGATAAACTAAATTGTTTTGTTTCAAAGGCTCCACGGATCCTTTAACCGACAAAGCTTGCTTCTAATTGAGTTTGTGGGTTTGAATGCCATTTTTAATTCCTGCCTTGTTAAGAATTCTGCGAAAGGCTTCCGAGGTTCCTTCTTTGTATGGAATTACTACTGTTGATTTAGATTCCTTATTGTTGGTGTTTTTATTATCTTGCGCATGTTTGGCATCCATGTCGTCATTAATATTACTATTATTATTAATATTATCACTATCATCATTGACCTACCTCAGGTCAAATACATAGGTCAAACTAGTAGAACAGGTGCAGCCAGACCAGCCAAGCATCTAAAAAAATGTAGATTAGTTGACCCTATACTGAGATAAGAAATCTAGAGAATAGTTCAGCTATACCACTCACTACATGCAGTTACACGCAACACAGCTATACAATAGGATGGGATAAGATTAAAGTTCTAAAATCTAATGTAGCACTAGGGTGGAGGTAGAGACTGATAACGGAAGCTTTGTTTATCGAATCAACCGCGAATCAACTTGTAGAAGGAAAGACTCAACTTCTGTCCACCCGGAAATCTGGAAATTTTTACTACCCCAACGAAAAATAACATAGAAAAAAGATTCTAACTGATATGATTATGAACAACAAATTGTATTCTAAACTGTGTCATCGAACAAACAATAATGTTTCACTCTGTGTGTGATCCATCTAATAAAAAAAACTAATATGGAATTACATACTACCACAGTACCAATGTTTTACACATATAATAACCATCAACTACATGCGCATCCATCTCCATGATTGATGGTGTTCGCTATCAACACTGAACACAGCGTTCCAAGCAAAATGGCATTCTTAGCTGACTTGATGATTACTTTGATTGGACACTAGTAACTAATGTGAAGTGTCTAGTCCTTTCTTTGGTGCAGACTGAATTCCATTAGTCAGTTTTGCAATGTGGCCACCAGTCTAGGTAGCTTGCCATCACGGTGCACATTGATTCGATGATATTAGATTGTTGGAAGCAATCGGCAGGAAGCCTTGCTGGTGAGTGCCAACTAGTACGAAACCTAAGTCCAAGGCTTCCTGCCAATTGCGTCCAACTATCCTATAACTTGATGAGTCCTACTACCTGTGAAATATCATCAAGTTGAGAATAAAGATTCCATGAAATTAGTCATTCACCCAGTAAAAGAAAAACAACGGACCGGAAGTTGCACGCGTTTCATCAAATAATCTAATTATTCTTAAAATAAAGTGAATCGATCTCTATAAAAAACTTTATGGTTAGCTAAACATATAGATGAAGAATCACTGAGAACCACAGAGCAGTGGATGAGTGTTTTATCACAGTTTCTAACTCGTGAACAGTGCGCACACACAACTCCTTCCCTTTCCCCTAGGAATAGAATCCATAACCTTCAGGTCATAAAGACAATCAGCTGACCATTCGGTCGATAGGGTGGTATTCAATGATACCTGAACTCTAACTTCTATTAAACTGTAAGACACACATCCGACACCATCCATTGTTGTCGGCACGTATTCGTTCTCATATCTTACACTATAGATGCCAGCAGCCTAGGACTTCTTATGCTAGAGATTCATCTCATGATTGACTGGACTCTTAGTACTGTTCACGACTTTTCGTGAAAACTCTTAGTATTACGGTAAGATCTATCCTATATATACTAAATGAAAAGTAATCAACATTTTATTTTATGAGATTGTGCCTTTTTTGATACAATAGTACTCAACGCTTACACTCAGTTTTATATCTGAACTAAGAAGTCACTTGTGAATTTATTTTAGTGAGTTACTGTAAGAAAAACCGCCATATTATATCTCCCCATTAAAATTATAAATCTTCTTTTGTCACGTTTACAGACAGCATTTCCTCCATGTTAATGCATGCTTAAGGGGATTCGATATTTTACCTGTTTCAATTATTAATTCTTCGGGAAATTGCATAAATGTAGCAAGACGTTCTATGAATAAAAACGTGCCTTAGCTTTAGTTGGTTTACAAAAGGAAATTATGAGCAATCGGTTGGAAAAACTGCTCCATATGTGAATGAGTTTTCATTTCTTATTAGCCGGATGTCTCTTGATATAAACACAAGTGATGAAAGCTCTCAGTATGTGACTCATATTCAGCTAAAAATCCGGACAACACCAAACGTCATACTGTCAAAGGAGACATAATATATGAGTTTGACATATAAAGTCGACAACATTCCTGAAGTAATTAAAAGTCATCCATCTGAATGTTTCAAAACTGTCCTTATATTGCTACTGACTTACACCATGTATTTTGGAGCTGACTCATGATTCGACGATGAGTAAAGAATACACTACAGCTTATATCCACCTCTATGTTCAGTTACTCTTTCACACTCCTTTGGAGCCGATTAAATTAGACTTTCTCCAGAAATTCGCAGCTGAATACTATGCGGTAAGCTTAGTCAAAGGCGGGCATAGGATGATGAAGTTTTATATGCGTGAACACCTATTTGATTGAAGTCAATCAGCCTCACGTGAACTATCCTTTGAAGTTATTTTCAGGGCTAAATTCTGATGTAGTTGTGTTCTCTGAGCTGGATGGTTTATTTGAGAAGCTTTGATTGCCGCCCCCCTACTAGGCAACATCTTCAGCGCATACTCCAATTTGATGAAGTGAGGTCTTCAGATTTCGCCACGAGTTTATTAGTCATCTTTCCTGGTGACCTTGAACGTGATTGATTGTGGAGAAATCTAAAAAGCTCACTTCAGATTGAAGTATGCTCTGAAGGTATTGCCTAGTAGGGCTGCAGCGGCAATGTAAGCTCCACAAGTAAACCATCCAGCTAGCTCAGAGAACACAACTACAAATTTTCTCCATCATAGGGTTAAATTCAGCCAATGTTGAAGTTTGCGCCTTCTCCACACATGTATAGCCGAAGCACTAGCTCTACACTTCAAGACTGTCTCAATTATTGTTATCATCATCGTACTTTAACAACAATTGACCTACTCTAAAACTCTCAATACCCAATTTACTCATTTAGTCTCGTCATTCACACAGTTCAACTCTATGTATAGTGCTAAGTAATGCCTTTTTTCGTAATATGAACCATAAAACCAAACAGCATGTGAATACGAGCTCAACACCATTTAAAAAATAAATTGTGGCAACGGTGAAAAGAAGGGGACAAAGTGAACATGCTTTTCGTCTTCATACTGAAGAACACAAACTAGCGTGTCAAAGGAAATGAAAATATATTCCTTCATATCAATTCATGTAAAGAACTATGGACATCAATCCGACTTGAAAAATATAAGCATCTTAAGTAGAAGAAACATGAGGACTAAACCTTGTGCACTGTGGTAGAGTATAATTCCATTATGGGTGAAATTTGTTTTGATGAAGTTTCTCAGAAAAATTTCTGAAAATAACTAATCGACAGGATATTGAATGTTATAATATTTCTTTTTTGTATTCCTAGGGGATTTCGGTCTTTATTAATAATATTATTAATAATCCCTTGGATTCTGAGTGGAACATAGGGCTTCAACGACACATGTCCACTTTCTTCTATACTCTGCGGTCCTCTTCAGCCTACCTTACGATTGCCCATAATCTCTCATCTCCTCCCCACCAACACACGATCTCCTCCATGTCACCCTCTCTGCGACGACTCACTCGTCGCTTCCAATTTGGATTCCACTCGAGTGATGGCCTGCATTGCGCGCCATGTCATTCAGTGGTTTCCTCAATGTATACCAGATCCATTCATCTCCATTTTCTCCTACATAGTTGTTGAGCGGACGGCTCTTGGTCGGTTTATTCATCGTCAGAGTTTCTTGTTACTTATTCTTTCTGGCAATTTGATCTTCAGTATTCAGCGAAGGCAGCTGCTGATGAAAGTCTGCAACCTGCTGGAAATCCTCCACATGACACCCCACATTTTTAACCCATATAGAAGAACTCACTTCAGAGACACTGGTGATGAAAATCCGAATCTTGTTCTTCCTGCTGAGGCAGAGTGCAGATTATTTCCAAACTGGTTTCAGGTTGATGAATGCGTATCATGCATTTCCGATTCTGAATTCGACATTGCCATCTGTTCTGCCTGTAGTTGAAACGATGCTTCCTAGATAAGTGAAGGAGTTAACCTCTGTCAAATTTCTCCCGTTGATGGTGACTGGCGCCAGTTATAGTTGTTGCTGTTTTTGTTGTTGATTGGTTGGTTATCTTCACTACCTCCGTCTTCTCTATGTTCACCTGCACTCCTATATTCGCTGCCTACCTGTTTTTTCTGTCAATTCGTTGGGTATCGCCTTCAAGTCTGTGTGACACTAGACATATATCATCTGAGAAATCCACATCTTCTTGTGTCTTCTTATAGATGGTGTTCACTAGTACATCTTTATTGTACTCTATTGTCTGCTGTCATCAGAACATACAGTTACATTATTCATGAAAAATTCTCAAGTGTGCACTGAGGTTAACACTCAAGAACTTATTCGGAAGGAAAATCAAAGCTTTGTAATTAAAATTTCCAGTTCAGAGAACACAACACTACTGCCAACACTTCTGTTCAAAAAAGACGTTGTCTTTAAATGAATCTATAACACTGATAAAAGATTCTATTTGATACCAGATACTCTATAAAAAGTGATCTTTCACTTGTAATAATCAATTAGAACTTTCAGATTTCTTTTTAAAAACATACTAATGAACTCAGGACTTGTCTTTAGAGAACAATACAGTGAAGAAACTGATTCATTTCGTCTCATCGTCTAGACAGTGTTTTTCTTTCAAAACAAGAAAGTAGCTTCATTGAAAAAATTTTGATTGTAAGCAAAAGTTTTTCTAATCAGTTTCAAAAAGTAAATTAATTCAAGTTAAACCATGCCTCATTTTAATTTAATGAGTTGTATCTTTCTTGATTACAACTACTGAATAAAGAACCAATAAGAAGAATGATAAACAATGTCGGAAGTGTTGTAGATGCTCTTCAGATTTTGCTAGTGAACTATTAGTTTGATTTATCACGTTTTTTGAAGGTTTGATCTTAGATTAAGTTGAAAAAGTTGATAATTCAATCTTGTAGTCTGGTACGAACATCTGAAGAACACCTTCAGTGATTTAGATCACAAGTTTATAGACGTCAAACCAAACACCTAGTCTATATTGACCAGGAGACTTTAAAAATGTCAAAATTATAAGATTTATATACCATAACACTTTAATGTAGTAGTCAGTTAAAGAGAGCTCGCCAACCACGGCTCATATGGTCCGGAGTTCGATTCCCGGCCGACGCCGCACTCCTTTACCTCGCTAAGCCAGTAATAAGACTGATAAAGAAGGAAGACTGGGCATGAGGTTAACAGCAACTCCATTCCTTGAAAACAAATACCGCTGGTACCGAAACTTCAAGCCTCTAGCTGAAAACTCTATTTTCCACTGAGAAAGTAAAGGAATTTAAGAAAATTGCATTCAAGTATACCTGTACACATAATTACAGTTAATGAATGTAGATGTACGTTCGTATGGATCAGTACAAGACCTCAGTTATTTGGTTACAGGATTTCATTATGAGCTGATACCAGTTAGAGCAGCACTGAAAAACCAGCCCTGAGTACTTGACAGCTGTTTTGTCTTAGTTTCGGACTCGTCATCAGTACGCCACCACCCTACTGAGATTCTAGCCCATGACCTTATGGTTACAAAATAACCCGTTACAATGGCCAGCCCATAAATTCTAGCTTATGAAAATTCACGACATAGCGCCATCACTAGCCAGCGACTTTGACGAGCTTGTAACCAGAAGGTAGTGAGTTCGAACCTGGGTGAGTGCATACTTTAAAGAGTCTCAAACAAGGACGAAATATTTGGCTATCCAGTAAACCCTAGCAGGTTTTCCAATGGTTCGCTAACCGATGTCAGCTCATGATGAAATGCTATAACCAACCAATCAAAGTCCCTATAAACCAATACTTGAACCTCAGTTATTATTACATAATTAAAAGACAATTGATTAGAATCCCTGGATGCATACATCGTGCTTATCTGCACTTTTTAACAAGATATATCTGCCATCTGACTACGTTCAACAAGTCAGCACCACTAATAACGAAGCACATGACACTGGTTAACGTTAAGTGACCAATCAATGTAAGATTTCACATATTAACTGTGTTGACTAATGATTATTTTTGATATATCCATGTCTCCTACACGATTCTATGTGTCATGAAACAATATCAAACATATATCAGACACCCTTTGCTGTGAAAGTGACGTAAGTGCTGTTTGTAAGCACGTCAGCTCAATTTCTTTTGTGGCTCAACACCTTCTATCATAAACTATTTCAATACCATAGATGATTAAGTAGTGTAGACTTTGAAGCTTCATCAGTGGTTGTTCGGTTGTTATTACAGAATGCGGCCACTATCCTCGCACTTAACCTTCCTTTATTTCTTATTGCCGACTAGGTGAGGTTGTGGATTGCGTCTGTCGGGAATCGAACCTGGACCTCTCTCGTGTCTGGAGGGCATTCCGGCACTAATTCTGTGAATCCATGTTTTGTTTTGGAGACTCCTAACCAATTATACAACAAAATGGATCATGTTTTGGCAGTAGAAATAGAGGCAAACACACAATTCAGCCAACATACGTTAATTAATCGGAATTTCGAATACAGATAAGTGCATATAACACTATTACAACCTCTTTTTCTTCTTCACTGATCCTAAGCCCATCAAACCTGTCTGACTGCAAACAAATGACGTACACTTACGTAATGAGATGAATTTCCCTCTGAGAGTAAATCTTCAACGAGACTAAAATATTCCACCAAGCTGTAAACAATTTCAGATATGACTGATCATTACCTCTTCCAGCTCAACAACATCCTGCTTTGCCTGCTAAACACGTTTCATTTACACTCGAATAATGAAATTTAAGTTAATCAGCATTTCATAAAGAGTAATACATTTGTCTGATAACTTGATGAGTACTCATTAGACCGTAAAATGATAATAAATTAAATTATTATCCATTATAATCCCCTACCCAACCACATCTACAATACTGCGAATTTATTTAGAGTATTTTTTTCCCTCTTGTCTGTCGCATTTTATTTGTTAAACATTTTTAATCGCAATGTGCGTCACAGTCGTTTAAGGTTGCGTAATACTTGCTGTTGAACAGTAAATGCTTGCTTGATAAGATTTTCTTTACTCTAATCATGTTGCGTAATCGACAAAATATTTCAGTAGATGATCAGTTCTGTACTGTGTACTGAGAAATTTTCATTCCCAAATAAAACGGAATGTGATTGAATGATTTAACTTTATGACGCCATTTTCAATATCATCTCTGCTGTAACATTGTTACTTATACGAACATTTGAAAATTGGTTTCTTTTCCTGCCGAAATAAAAATAATTTTGATGTCGACATTTGATTTAAGTTTTTTTCTCATCAAACGTTTTTTTAAAGGCACAGTAATAAATAACACTTCCATCTTCATGTGTTGGTTAGTAGAGATTTGAACGAACTTAAAAACACTGTTCATGAACTGAGAACCAGTGAAAACAATGGGAGTAATCGATAACTTTTTCGTCATTCGGGCCAGACAACCATGAAACAGATATTCATTACTGCCTGGTTTTCTGTGATTATACAACTGATGTCGGTCAGTTACTTATCTTGAAATCATTTTAAAGGAGGGGTTAGTAGGATTATGTAACAGTGTTTTATATGTATCAAGTCACCTGTTTTCTAAAACGTAACTTCAAAAATATCAGTGGTCAACTCAAATCTCTTGTCGCAACATCCGATGAAGTTCGAGGTTGGTTTAAAGCCAAGGTGGTGGACACAGCTCACCAGATCTCAAACAACAAACCAAAAGAGAGAAGCATTTTAACTTCCCAGCATTTCAAAGCATTGAAAGAGCTACAGGAAAACTCTAATGTAACAATTACGAAATCTGATAGAGTTTTGGAGTCGTCATCATAAACAAAGGTGACCATAATTCTGAAAGGTTATCTATTCTTGATGTGAAACCAAATTTAGAAATGATTCCTTCTCAGAATATATTCGGTTGTTGTAAGGCATAGTGACAGCTAATCCAGTTAAGCTGCTTGACCTAAATGCTAAAAGTAAAGATACATTTGACGACTCTTTAAAACCATCAGAATGTAAGTTTCCGCATATATGTATGTTTTATCAAAAACACATAAACCCAATAATCCTCTACATCCTATATTGTCAATGTATAAATCCCCAACACATAAATTTGCTAAATGGTTAGTAGAATTATTGCATCCAGTCAAAACACAATTCTGTAAGTATATATGAAAATATGCATTTTTAACTGTTTAATTGTCTTAGTGATATTAATATTATAAATAAAAATATGTATTCTTCTGATGTAAACTCTTTATTCACTAATGTGCCTTTTCTTAAAACAATTAACATTGTGTGTGATTACATTTCTACACACAACGTTTTCATCCCGTTCCCTATATCTTATTTAGAGGATTTATTACTTCTATGTACTAGTAGTGTTAGGTTTACATTTGAAGGCTTTTGGGAAGTCCGTTGGGGTCCCTTTTAGCAGATATCTACATGTTATGCACTGAGAAGGATTTAATCGAAAATGTGCCACTTTATAGAAAGTATGCAGACGACATTGTAATCATAAGTGATAAGCGTCTTGTTCTGACACCTCAATTTTAACTCGAATGAATGAAGTTCAGAAAAGCATATCACTTACATCTGTAGAAGAGGAAGATAACTGTTTATCTTTCCTAGATAGATTGCTTAGTCGACGACTTGATGGGTCAATAAAACGACCTATTTATAGAAAACCTACCTGGAAGGGTAGTATCTTAATTACCACAGTTTCTGCTCTATTCTGTACAAAAGAGTCTTAGTGAGTGAGGTAACTCTTCAGTAGAATCGAACGAATATACACCGAAGACACACTTGATGAGGAAGAAAGAAAGTTGACACAAACTCTCATTGATAACAATTATCCAGACAAGTTCATCAGGAGATATAAAGAAGTCAGAACACCAAGACCCATTTTACAACTCGCTCCTAAGAAAGACGTTTACATCAAGCTGCCGTATATGGGGAATCATAACAGCTTGACAACTAGACAATTACTGAACGCTGGTTTTGTTAAAAAGACTTTTTATGCAGCTAATATCATAATAATATCCATCCATATAAGCCCTTCAAACATGCGAAAAATGATGTCACATCCCACTGTATTTACCAGTTTGAACGTACGTGTGGACACACATATATAGGCGGGACTCATCGATCTCTGAAAGTAAGAAATTTGCTTCACAGCATATTCCTAAATGGATTCAGAAGCAAATAGAATCCTCCGAACCCATTAATGGTGAAGACAGGCGATGACCTGGCTCCTCGATCGCGAAACATATTATAGATACAGGACATAAACTTGATGTTTACACATCTTTCAAACCAATCTATAAAATATGTTTGGCGTATCCTGAAGTTTGAGGAAGCCCTAGCAATTAGAAAGTTTAAACTAACTTTATACATTCAAAGCAACAATTCGTCATCACACTAAGTAAACCTTCCTTGGTAAACTTTGTTTTGATACCAGCAAGGGTGGATGGATTATTACCTCTGTTAATTGTTTTAGTGGTCTTCATTGTTATTTTGACCTTCAATAAGGCTTTTTAACTTGACCTTAGTCTATTTATTTTCTCACCTCCTAGCTCTTCATTAATTTCATATACAAATTCCTATGACAAGTTCTTGCGTGATCAGATTGTTCGAAATGTGTTGCGCAAATACATTACACGATTCAGACAAATTACGTCTTCTTATCGCTTCGTCTAAATCGTTATATTATTTTAGTTAAAGTGTTTAGGTGAAGCCCAAGAAATCTAACTTCTCTCTGTCTAAGAGAATACAGCATCACCTATATAAGTGGCATTTCTGAGAGTCTGTTCACGATATCTGTCTTCTTCCGATATGTTATTTAGCTAGGCTTTACTAAAGTTTATATTCAAAAGTAATATTGAATTGCTTCAAAACAATTTGACTCTCTTCTTTGTAAACCTTTCACAAACTATGAACAAATATCCTTTAAACAAAAGTATATACCACAAGATGCTTTTCATCTCAATCTCTTGTACAAACAAGTGATCATTTCTTTACTTAATTAAGAGATTGCTCATTAACGCGATCACGTGTTTCTGTGTCAACATAGAATCAAAAGTAACTGCATAAACAGACTGTTTGGTATCAAGAAAAAAAATGAGAAACATAACAGGAAATCAATTTTTCATTTCTTCTTTTTTGTTTTGTTTTTAACATAGAAAAGCCACTAACAGGAATCAGTAAGCGAGTGCTATTCACGCTAAGAGGATATTTCAAACAACATTTTTGTGAAGCCATATTATTTATTTATTAGGCAGTCCTAAATTCGATAAGAACGAATGACCAGCGTCAGACCAACAGCTTCATCATGTATAAAAAGGCAAACGCCTTTTGCTCAATACTAATGATCAAATGACAGGCCAGAAGGAAGTAGCGATAAGAACGTTTAGTGACAGAAAAACAGCCAACAGCACATTCACTATCCAACACATATTCATAGTGAAATAGGGATAGATTGAGCGTACTCTGGGAAGGACTTCAAATGGAGCGCAAATAAATAGGAAGCAAGGAGTCGGATGTGAGACCTTGGTTGACATGGAAAGGATCGCATGAGATTGGTTTCATAGGAAGCTAGAGAGCATGATAGACTCAACTAAAATGGAGGTGTGTCAATGAATCCATGTATGTCATTCTAAACGCTATACGTCTCTGAAAATACAATGAGAAACTCTATAAAAGTCGAAGGAATCGACAAAGAAACAGTAGTATGATTTTACCAATAACTATACAATAAGACACTTTTAAAGTGAATAGTTGGGGCAGCTGCCAAACAAACACAGTCACTGAGTTGGTGCAATGTAAGACAAAATTGAACTGATTTCCCATTCAAATATACTGACCAAACTGTTAAGTTTCATTTCGATGTATGATTTTTATGGACAGATGCCTCGATATTATCAGCAGGATTTGTAAATAAAAGTCATTTGATGACGGTTAGCTACCGGCAGATGCCTGTTGATGTGCATTTCGGTCGCCAGTTCAATCTCTGCGGAATAGGTACATCCAGCTAACATACAGATGTTATCCTTTGGATAAGATTACCAAATGAATGGTAAATTCAGTAGTTAACTGGTGGATGGTGACTATCAGTGGAATCCAGGACAACGCACATTTCGTCCTATTTGGGACCCGTCAGCTAGTGGATGTACCTGCATTTCGTAGTGTGATGATGTTCCCATCGAGGCTCGGACCCAGTGACTATAGCTTCAAACGCCAAAGCGTTATCCACTAGAGCATCTGTACAAGAAGCCGACATGTCAACCTGAGACCTAGCACTTTGGTCCAATCAATCGAAGAGAAAATCTAAAATTCCATTAAATAATTAATATGACTCGTTGACCAAGAGGCGGCTCTCGCGGTCCAAGTGACCTAGTGGATAACGCTCTGGCGTTTGAAACTATAGTCACTGGATTCGAGCCTCGATGGGAACATCATCACTCGATACAAAATGCAGGCGTGTTCAGATGACGAGTCCCAAAAAGGACGAAATGCGCGTTGTCCTTGTTTCCATTGCTACTCACCATCCACCAATTAATATTACAAGTAATTCTGAAATTCGTTAAATCCTTTATTTATTACTTTATACGGATTGATTATATAAGCTAGAGAAAAGACTTGGCGCACTTTCGTTGCAGTGTACTTGAGTCGAAGAAACGGAGGCGGGCACTTACGACCAAAAATCCCTCAAGTAGTTGATCATATATGATTCTTTAATGTTTTAATCATACCAGTTGTTACGCTTGTATGTTTTAAAAGTGTTTTATCAACTTTTTAACAAAGATGCAGTATGTGTTGCTTTTGTTAGTCATTCTGTGCGCGAAATTACACTATCATAGATTTTATCTTCACCTCCCTATATGTAGAAAACGATTTCACATAAAGCGCCATCGGCAGTATATCTGTATTTAAATTGCTTCCTTTTCATTCTATCTGCACAAATGCATACAAATCACCTTTGAAAACACTTCTATTTTGAGTGTAAACTGGAACAAAGCCAATCGAGGAGGCACAATGATTATCGGATGATAACTATTGAGAAAATGGTTGGTTGTTGCAAAAGTTAACTTAAGTAAAATTAAAGCCTTGTGGAATGATTACCAGTGTATTTTTAAACTATAATTATCAGGAAGATGTGTTGTAAGTAAGGATAAAATTCGCACAATACAGTAAAAATGTGGCGAGCACAAGGTTGATAAACTATCTCATAGTACTTTAATTAAAAACTCCTCTTAAATATACGAAATGTATCCTTCATAGTTCCATTTCAATGAGTTTACGTGAAAGTATATATTATAAGTGCTTAGATATCCTGGCAAGAAGGGTATCTAAGCTATGTAAAGCACCTGAATGTAATGTTTGTTTAAGACAGTTGGTTACACGCCTTCAAACCTTGATCATGTGAAATCATCTGCGAAATCCAAAGACTGTTAACATTTCATTATCCACATAGGAGTACTGGGCAGCTGTTTCACCCTTAGCAGTACAAAGACACTGGGGTTCGAAATCAGGATCTTCTGGTTACAAGGCAAGCTAGTAGACCAGTTTTAGTCACTGGGAATAAATTCAATGACCGATATTAACTCGTAGTCCTATCTGTAACCAATCAGATCCCTGGATATTTAGCCACTTCACAACTAACTTTGGCTAACAGGTTAACAGATCTCAAAGCCGCTTCGTGAATATTCTCTTTGCAGTATTGACAATAATTGGGATATTTCAACTAATTTTGTAATTTTATTCATTTTCCCCTGACTTGTATGTTACTGTCCTTCTATGTGCACGTCTTCTTCTTACCTAATCCTTTTTTGGTTCTATTTTTTATTTCTTTGGCTGATTCTTATTAATTCTAATCCTTTCCCTCACACCTGTATGATGGTGTTGATAGTGATGTATATTTTACGACTGCAGTTCTCTTTGAATGAAGTCATTGTTACTCCTTGAAGTAACTGCTTAATCTTTAACTGTTTGCAAAGAGAAAGGGACAGAGAGGCTTAACATCCTACCTCTTTTGAGGGTATTATAAGTGGTTCTCAGGATGTATGTTAAACCAGAGAAACATTTTGACTGTACAGTGGCCTGATGGCATTGTTCAGGTAGTTTTGAACATGGGTGACTCTCAGACGTTTGACAAACTATAGAGAAGGAATCATCGAATGGTTTATCTCCTAAGTCCAGAACAAAATACTTGGTTTTAGGTCAATACGCTTTAGGTTTCGGTTTCAAGAATGTTGATAGTTTGGTCGTGGAAACGACAGTTCAAAATTACTGCCAGTCGGTCGGACCTCCTCTCAACCAAGTGAACATTTGGCATGGCTAATACAGATCTCTTGTGATAACCTTATAGAAGTTAACAATTAGAACTCATCAGCTGCTCTAACTAGTAAAATTCATGCCTGACTTAGTATATCAATCAACATGAGGAGTGCAAAAAAAGAACTTCATCATGAATTCTGAATAGACTAGAAAATGATTGATGTGCATATTTGCATGATCCTGTCTACCGTTTTGGTATAAAATATTTATTTCAGTAAAGAATAAGGTTAGTCACTGATTACATCCTCAAAAAATAATAGCTGTTATGACTGGCATTTACGGAAGCTGTAGACATATGTGCACACGAGAATGTCGTGATAACTTTACTCTTTTAACGTTTAAATGCTTTTTTCATTTTACAACATTTTTTTCCAGTTGTTTCCCTGATAAGTAGAATATCTTTTTCAAAGATGTAAGCTGCCTATAATTTCGCCATTGGATTGTACAGAAACGTTCTTCCAGTGTAATAAAAGGTACCAGACGAGGTCAACCCATTATTACTATTATTAATATTATCTACTTCTTGACCATTCGTTGTTGAATACTGGGTTTCAGCGGCACATCTCCATTCCACTCGGTTCTGCAACATCTCTTTCAGTCAACTGCTCCTTCTTCTCTTCCTTGGATGGTCTTCTCTATGACACCCTCACATCCTGATGCGTGATTTCATTTGAGTGAGTTTCCACATAGCATTTTCCATCCATCTCCACTCCCTTCTATAGATGTGATGGGTGAGAAATAGTTTCTTCGTTTCTTCTCCATCAGAACAGTTCCATGTTGCTTATCCTTTCCGCCCATTTGACGATTTGACCCTAATCTTCTAGCCCCACCCACCACAGCAAAGTATTCAGAATCACATACTATAAAGTACAAGTAAAATGCGAACATTTCGCACATACAAAGTCAGCCTGTAAGCCAGTCAGCTATCAGGAGCCAATTCAATGTCCCATGGGTCCCAATTTGTACCAATTCTTAATTTTAGCGCAACCACCAGGCAATGTCATCAGAGTGTATTTGTCTTAATGTCCGACCAGTCGGACCGCTTTGGTCATGGCTTCTCAGAAGAATTCCAGGCGATTATATCCTGTAGTCACTCATGAAATGGTGGAGGCTGGAGTTCATGGTTCATTGGACTGGATCCCAATGGTTGAAAAGTTTACGAATTGGTTTTGTAACGAGCATTTCCATATGAAACATGTTTGCTTGTAGGATTGTTGCTTAGCTTTCGTTGCTATATAAGGTGACATCTGCAGTGAAAACTTCAACGTGAAATCAGCTTTAAGAACCTTCCATCTTGCCTAACGAGGATAATGAAAATGTTAAAACTGAACCACTCAGCTGAACAAACACAACACCGAAAGCATCCACTTGATCAATCAGTGATTTCAATTAGATTTAAAATAATGCCGATAGATGGAGCCTTCTACACCGGATGAATTTCTGAATGAAACGTTTCTCCATATTATAAATTTCCACGATTATGAGCAGTAAAATACCCCTTATATTAGACAGACAGACATTAAACAAGATATCATGTCCTATTACTTGAGTCAGGAATAGATAGTTTAACGTCCAGTTTCCTATAAGTATATGTAAATGAGAAAATTCATAATGGAGGATAGGAGCAACGAAATGGATGACCAGTTATCCAGGATAATGTTTTATCAACAATGAAACGTAAACTTCTTTTCAAATGCTGATTTACCTTTAGTAGTATAAGATAAAAGTTCTGAGGACAGTAAATAACCGTTTTGTAATCACCCTCATACTGACTTCAAGGATCAAACGACGACGGGCTAAATGAAAACAGTCAGTGACACAATGGCAGTATTTCTTATTGCCTTGACTTCAGAAGGGAACATACACCTTTCAGTTTGATCTCTGATTTTTCGATAGTGGCTTTGTTTTTACGGGTTGGTGTTGTTAATCACAGCACCCAACCATCCCTCTTTTCTGGACCTACTACCATCTGAGCGAGGTTAAGGCAGTTCGTTAGCCAGGAATTGAATCCGTAACGTATATGAGTTTATCAAGAATTCCGTCACTAAAACCCCTTCACATATGTATTATAAATAAGCAAAATTAACGTGAACTGCATTGAATACAGACCCAGTGGCATTAGCGGTTTGACAGCTAATAAGGCAAACAGTGTTATTAGATTAGAAGCAGGGTGGTTCAGTCTCCACTGGGCAGGTGGGAAGAAAGTGTCAAAATGCGTAAAAGCAACATGTAAGAGTGATAATAATGGATTACTTACTAAAGACACAAGCGAACAAGTAGGAAACAACTGAAGACCACTGTAGAATAAGAGACTGAATAAACCGTTTTTGCATACTGGGTTCTGGGTTATATGTAGGTATATCACCAGCACTTTCGTCGTCATAAACAAGTGTTGGAACGTTATGATCTATTTTCTTAAGTAAGTTATTAATTTTCCTGGCATTATGTTTCATTTTCTCCGAAATCATGTTTCCGACCCAAGAACTAATTAGCTGTTCTCTATCTTCCTCTGAGAAGGTTCCTTGAATCTAAAAATCGCCTCATTTACTTGTTGTAAGAGTCCTAAGAATCAAGTTATTAGTTTGACCACAGATCAATATCAGCTGGAGGATCATTGAACATCGGGAAGTTTGAACAAGAGTGTCTTCAAAGTTTGTGACAAATCAGCAGAATGAACCCAGAATCTTTCGTTTATGTAAGTGTAGAACACTTGGCCACTCTCTTGGTAGAATGTAATTCCATTCTATATTAGATAAGTTTATTTTTAAATATCAAACACTGATGATACAGTGTTAACAATTGGATGACAAGGCTTCGAACATAAATTATTGACACTCATAATCGTATCAATTTTAGTCAAACGGTTCCACATTGTGTCTTATATATATATTTGTCTATATATATTATATATATATAATCTCCTTCTGTCCCTCCAACTCCCCCTCGTTGTTTGTTACCACTTTCCACATAAGTGTTACGTCATTCCGATTGCACGTGTACGGTGTTGAATCGATAATGAAAGCTTCAGTGATTAGCCTCTCTCTCTCCTACTAACCACTGTAATCATTTTTAATACTCTAAGCCCACCAATTCTATGTGGTGATTACATGCAAGTGAATGCAATGCAATGGCTGAGCTATTCTCTAGGTTATTTAACCTAGTAGGGTCATTTATTCTAGGTCTAGTTAAATTTATATGTTCCAATAGTTTATTTGGCCCCGATCCACTAGCTCGACCTATGAAATTGATCTCACATTCACTACATGGTACTTGTTAAATTTTATTTTTCTTAATTGGATCTATTGGGTAGGTCCTTAAGTGGACAAAGTTTATCTCTGAGAGAGTTGGTTGTTTGTTTTAAATGCCACCCTGATTCCAGCTTAATTGAGAGTCCTACATATGGCCTCTGACGTTGCCTTTTGATACAGCATTACTACGGATGCTTTGAATTCTATATAAGTTTCGTCATTTTCATTGCTAATCTTAGTTTTTTCTATACTTCCTCATATATTTCTGATTCAATTCTGATGAGTAGTGTGTTATTCACTAGTAATATTTCCTTTATTTGTTTGATTTCATTATCTAAATATTCCGGTTTACTAGTTAGTCTCTTGGCCTGATTATAAAGACATTTAAGTGAACCTGTCTTTGGCGATTCCGGGTGGGATGAATGAAAGTCTAAGTATTTATTTGAGTGTGTGTCGGTTTCCTATAAATGCTAATATCTAACCCCCCATATTGTTTTCGTTTTATTCTACAGTCTAGCATGGTCAACTCACCTAGTTCATTTTCTAACTCAGAAGTGAAGTGGATTCCGTTGACTACTGAGTTTATATGTGTGCAAAAATGAAGGATATGTTCAGATTTCAACAATAGTGAATTTGTCATCCCCATATCTCCACCATAACCTCGGAGCAGAACTAAACTTTACAACAGCCTTATGTTCCCGACTATCTATAGATATGTCTGCTAATGTTGGGGATATTTGTCGTCCCATTGCCTCACAATTTGTTTGTTTTTAAAGTCTATTTTGAAATTGGAATACAGTGGAGAAAAGATATAACTGAACACCTAATATTATTTCATCAACCGATAGCTTACAATTCCATAGGTCAAACCAGTCGATCGGGGCCAACTACACTGGTGAGACATAAAAAGTGACTGACCCTGATAGGTTAAATAACCTAGAGAATAGCTCAGCCATTGCATTGCATTCACTTGCATTTATTCACCACATGGAATGGGTGGGACAGGGTAGGAGTATTAAAAAATAATACATTGGTTAGTAGGAGAGAGAGAGGCTAATCACTGAAGCTTTCATTATCGATTCAACACCGCACACGTGCAATCGGAATGACCCAACGCCGTCTATACCAGAGAAATGGAAAGTGACAAAAACAGCTAGGGGGAGTTGGAGAGACAGAATATATATATATATATAAGACAGAATGTGGAAGCATGTGACTAACATTGATATGTTTATGAGTGTCAATAATTTATGCTCGAAACCTAGTCATCCAGTTTATAATAGTGCGTCGATGCGTAATACTTAAAGTTAGACTAACCCTAAACTTTCGGTTACAATGGTAAGATCTCAGCCCATTCAGTGGTTCTCTAACTGATATCAATCTGTGGTCAAACGTGCAACAAACCAAATCCCTCCAGACTTATTCCTGAACACCATGTTACCATCGTTTACTTTAAATCAGTTCTAAAAATATTCTTTGTCAAAGTTATGAGGGAAAGGGTGGAACACTGAAACAAGCTAATTTAATGACGTGATAATAGAAATTTTCATAAAATGTAATCTGCCTGACACTGATTTCGTTAAAAAAAGAAATAATCTAATAAAGTAACATACATGTTCAAGTGAATTTGTAATTAAAAGTTTCAACCTGGATTCTTGTTATATGAGAACCATATATTATTCTGGATGAATTTTAAAAAACAACATTTCGTTTTTGTGGCAGCACATGAAGGATGGTTAAATTTTACTAAGAATAATGTCGAAAATCTAATTATTTCGACAAGATTACGTTAAATTAAGAATAATTAAAATTATTACATTAAAGATATTTGTGCGTTTTTCGAAATTTAAACAATCTCTCTTCAATTGAATTTATTGTTTGAATCTCCATACTAACCGATTATACTGGACTCCGACGACCAACGGTTCCTACATGTCAGTGAAGATAACATAAATTCAACAAGTTACAAGAAATATCCGTTGCCCGAGGAGTAGCTCCCGTAGCTGAATGGCCTAGTGGATGATACTTAGGCATTTATGAATGATGGATGCTAATTTTCGAGTTTTAGTTGGATTTAGATGGATGTGGTTGACGAGTTCAAAATGGAACGAAACGAGAGTCCAGGACTGAACTGCTAGGTATCATTAGTCAAGCAGTGTTATTCAGATTTAGCCAGCTATTTATATGGTATCTTAACAGCTTTTCACCACCTTTTCTTAGGTATTTATATTCTTTTTCTCGAATTACAGGTCTTTAATATTACAAGATTTTCTACATTCCTTGCCTTAGTTTGTACTTCTTAATAATATGCATAGTTACAGACTAATTAAAATACACTAGTTGAATAGAACAGCTCCCAAATATGTTTGCTTACCATGAAAGAAATGATGCTTGCGATATAATGTTTCTCTTTCATTTATTGAAGGATATCTGTGCTTCAGTGAAACATTGGTAGGTAGTCTGGAATTCGATCCCTGGCTGGTGCACTCGTATACCTTCCTTAACTTGGATAGACAACCCGGAAAAGAGGGGAGGTAAGGAGGTAGACTAGCAACAGCAAAGGTCAAGCTTGAAGCCCTGTGTTCGGTTCGGAACCCAAAGAAACAATAATATATCTGATAGACTGTCGACTGAATTAGGCCCTGTGTAAGACTCACTGTTATTTCACTTCAAGCTTAAGACTTAAAGTGCCAGCAGAGATGGTGTTTATTTTAGTTTATGAGGTGGATTTGATGGTATCAAATCCGGCTTACTATCACGTGGGTTCTATGGTAGTATATAATTCCATATTAAAACTTAATAATTATCCTGACACGATAATCAGGAATTATGTAGAAAAATGTAAATGAAATTAATAATAATAATAACGACGGTCTACTTAAAATCTGGACTACCGAAAACAACCTGCGTCATCATACTGTATGGGATTTCGCTTGTTCAACTTATTTCCATCTTTTAAAATAATGACTTGTAATGAAATGATTTATTCCCACGTGTATTTGGGTTGTTTACAACCTAATTATTCACAGGTTTCTACTAAACATGAGTGGCTACATATCCTAGTACGTAAGGTGACTTTTCCTGAGTTACGTTCCTCAGTCTCAAATTGTACTCCGGAACATTTTACAATTGTCTTTCAACCAAATGTCCGGCATTTATCGAGGGAGACAAAGAAGGAATATCATAAAGGATAGGTTATCTATTCTGGTTAGATAGATTTGTATTACAACATCCACTGTCGGATATAATTTTTTTGAAGATCCTCCATGAAGTGAAAATATCATGCAATAAACTCTACTGCAAATTTTGTGCATTATATATGAACACTTTATAAGATAAAGCTTTTAATATCGATCTATCTAATACTGACATTATTATTAATGAACACACACATGACAAATATGCGCAGAATGATTACAACACCAACAGTAAAGAATTCAAATCATGAGTAATACTTCCGTACGGAGAAGGACCCTCGGAAACCTGATGTAGAACTCTAAATGAAGCAAGAATAAAAGTGGCATTCAAACTAACTTCAAATTCAACTAGAAACAACCCTCGTCGGCTAAAGCGTCAATTCGGTGAAGCCAATTAAACAGAACAGTTTGGTTTTATCTAATACCTTGCCTGAATGATTGTCAAGTCAAATACATAGGTCAGTGTAGTAGAACGGTGTCAGTCAAACTAGCAGAGCGTGGAAACCTAGCTAAATCTAGATTAGTTGACCCTACAATGAGATAAGAAACCTGGATAGCAGTTTGGCTATAGCACTGCATGCAAGCACACAAAACCATACAGTAGGATGGAATAAGATGATAGTTTTAAAATCTAATGTAACAGGATAACAGGTCAACGCCTGTTCCTGATATCTGGAAAATTCTATTACCCCTACGATGAATAGGAAGGAATAAAGAAAACTATAACACGAAAGTTGCTGAATTGTGCAGTTACAGGTGTTGATACGACTATGAAAAACAAACTGTGTTCCAAGCATCATCCAATAAATAATACTGTTACACTCTGTGTGTGATACATCTAATAAACAAATTAATATGGAATTTTTACCAGTTAAGAGAGATTTAAGAATGCATCGACTGGGAGCAGACCATGTTCATGGTTGGCGAGAATTCTACCACAGATCCATCAGTGTACGTAGCCACTTTTGGTGTGTATAAGGTTTGGGTATTGTGGTAATATGTAACTACCTATTCGTCTATTTACCATATAAATCACACAGTGATATGTTATCATTTACCGGACGACACCACAACTGTATAACTTATTACTTATAATCATACCAAATGTTATTCCTCCACAATTTAGCAAACGAAGTTTTTTTAATGGTTTCACTCCTGCCTTACTGTTCGTTGCATGAACAGTAAAAATTGCATGTACTCCCAGTTGACTTGATAAACAAAGCTTATGTTATCAATCACTGTCTCTCTTTCTCTCCCTCTCTTTCTCAACTCTGTTAAAAATTAGATCTTATGACTGTCAAGTTTTCCAATCCCATTTTTGTTGTTTATAAGCCTAACTGAAAATAAAATTAAAAACAGAACAATCTCTAGTGACAGTTCCATGACTGCCTGAAGAATCAAGTTACTGGCGATAAAAGAAACTACAGAGGCATTGTGACAAAAAAATCGAATATATCTATCATGTAAATTCTCAAAAATGAAATAGTTTTTTTGTTACATTTAGACACAGTTTGTTGTTAAGTAGTTTGTGATTTCACTTTTAATTTATTTGACGTGAAGCATTCGTAGATTATTGTTTTTAGAAGGAGTTGACTCTCTTCTTAGTGTTTTCTATTTATTTATTTTTATAAGGTAAAAGCTATACCTCACGTTGATTAATGTACTTAAGTGTTGTGTGGTGTCTAATACATTACATTCAAAGAAACTCTAAAATCCGTAATTATTGATTTTCAAGGATTTGGCTAGTTTCATATTAGATCACAGATTGGCACATTCGTCGGTTCGCATTCGCATGCCACGTGAGGGCCTGGTGCGCTATTTCATTCGACGGTCTCCTCAAAGTATACCCGGTCAATCCGTATCCATTTTCTCCTACATATTTTTACGAGTTTGACGACGGATTGACATCAGTTAGAGAACCATTGAAAACTCACCAGAGAGTACTGGAGAGCTGTTTCATCCCAGGTTTGGGAATCATTGACAGTGCGCATCCACTATCAGGGGTCAAACCCAGGATCTGTCAGTTACAAGGCAAGCCGGCTTGTAACCATTCAGCCACTGGGACCCAATTCAATGGTCATTAATGGCCTACATATTTGTTGAGCGATCAGCTCTTGGTTGGTTTGTTCATTGCCAGAGTTTCCTATTGCTTATTCTATCTGGCCGTTTGATCCGCAATATATAGCGAAGGTAGCTATTGATAAGACTCTGACTTGAGATGATTTCCGCTACAGTCATTGCAAGTTTCCCACCCGTATAGAAGAACTGCCTGACTGACTTCACATTTGTGTTGAAAATCCGAAACCTCCTCTTTATGCTGTTGTGGAGTACAGAAGATTTTCAAACTGGTTGCTGGTTGATGAAGGTGTAACTTGCCTTTCCGGGCTTTGACATCTTCATCCATTCCGAATACCTGTGGTCGAGACCGTGCTTCCTGGTCAAATAAGTGAAGGAAGGAAGTAATTTCTCTCAAATCTCTCCTGCTGATGGTGACTGTTGTTATTTATTTTTACTACTGCGGTTGGTTGGTTGGTTATTTTCATCACCATCGTCTTCTCTGTTTTCACCTGCAGTTCAGTCTTCGGTGTCAGCCTCTTCTACCAGTTTGCTGGTTTTCGTCAGTAAGTCTCCAATACATCATATGTGAAATCCAGATCTTCTAGAAACTTCTTATTGGTCCAGCATATTCCTGTCTTCCCACTCCCTGTGCAAAGTATGATGCATGATCCAGTACACGACAATTAAGAATATCATCAGTGTCAGCTACCAGAACAGGAGTATTCTGACCGATTAACCTATTTGATCACCAGTGACTGACTACAGGGCGTAATTAAGTAGTGCTCTGGTGAAAGTCATGATGAGTAGGTTTTGCCAGGTCGTATGTGAGGACAAACACTCGCGTATGGCTCTGGCTGGCGTGGCGCTATATATATAAAGTGAATTGAAGGAAGTAAGGATTTATGGGCATTGCATCCAGTCCCAATGGTTTAATGTTCAGTGGGCTTGTTCCTTAACCCGAAAGTGTGCTGGGTTTGGTCCCGGATCGATGTAATCATGGCTACTTACCACAGAAAAACTTGAGACTAGGAAAAAACACGTGTACAGAGGTTGTTTGAGTGATTTCAGTCCGCAGTCCAAATTTTAAAATCACTAGTTCAAGGAATTCAGAAAACGTTTAAACCACTAGTTTATCTCCTTTTTCACCCTACATCTACTTTTGATTGCATAACTTGAAAAAGGCGACATAGAAATTGCAGGAAATAAAAATTTACTCCCCTATCAGTTTCACTTATATATTTTGATATTTAATCTTAACTGTATTACCTCCTTGAGTTGAGTCAATTCTGATACATTACCAATGAGTTCGGCGCCAAACATTCAAAATGGTATCTTCGATCTAGCCAGAAAACAATGAAGCTTGCTTTCTTAACTAAAACTTCTGATATCAAACGGATCACATATTGCGATCTGAATGTGAATGCGGTGAATTTTCACTTGAACTGTGCATAAGTTGCAGACGTTAAATTTGCGTTGCATATCATTTTCCTCACGAAAGCTTTATTTAAATGTAATGAAATAAAACAAGCTATTCAACTGACGATTTCTAACAGTAAGGCCACAGTGTGGTAAACGTCATTTCAGACAAAAGTGTGTGTACAAGAAAGCGAGTGATTCGTTTTTGAGGAAAACAGCATAAAAGTGGTTTGTGCACAAACTACCGTTGTTCTTGCTTTATTCAAATTCATTGAAGGGAAATAAATGCATAAAGTTTCTGAAAAATCGCTTCCCCGCAGAATTTTTCAAATCACTGAATCGCTTGGTGACAATTCGTTGCAGAATATCCAGAGAAGTGACTCGAATAAAATTTTACGATGAATGCTTGCAGTCCCACTGCTTTCCTCACCATCTCATCAAGTCACTATGTACTTGCAAATTACCGCTCTGTCTCGAAAACCTTCGACGCATTACAAACTCGCATACGGAATCAACAGAATCTCTGATTTCAGAATTGAGAATTGAAGCCCGATCCTTCGATGGTGTCGTTAATGGTTTGAATATGGTATGCCAAATCAAATTCATCAATTTCATTGAAGAGCTTCAAGAGAAAACATGTGCGAATTTTTATAAAACCCTGTCGAAATCCCTGACAAAGGAGAAGCTAAATGACGTCTTCCCAGAAAATCCTGAGGAGTTTGTCTGTAATCTGTCGAGTCTGAATTTAAGCCGCATTGATTTGGAAGCGCTATCCCGGATAACTTTGTCAAAAGAACCGATTGCACAGCTCAATTCGAAAGCTTATTCTATCAGCTGAATGACTTTACTCCAGTTGATGAGGACAAGAAGAGCTAGTTTAAATCTAAGCTGGTTGACGTTGCAAATCAGTACCTCATTTCACCAAAGTCATATTCCCAAATCCTCTCTAAAATGTATCAAAAGGCATTGAAATCTCTCAGAAATAATGATAAAATCGTCAAAATGTTACCTGAGAAAGGCTTATGAGTGCTGCTGATACATAAAGATGATGACATCGTAAAGATGAAAACTGTGTTGAATGACCCGTTGAGGTTTAAAGTTGACGACTGCCAGAAAGACAAGACAGATGCAGCTGACAAAACGCATCACAAACGTACTGAGAGATCTTCTTAAGAAGAAATTTTGCACAAACCACTATTGTTCTTGCTTTATTCAAATTCATTAAGGGGAATACATGCATGAAGCATAAAAACTTTATTGTCTATCTCTCGATTAATGTAAGAAAGTTGCACGAGAATGTAATCACAGACACCGAAAACTGGTAGGATTATATATATATATATATAACGAGGTTTTTTCTGGAGTCTGTCATAGTCCTATGCATACAAAACTTGAAGCGAAGTTCTTTTACTTCTCGATTCATTTGCCTCTCCGCCAGATTCCTTTTTTTCACCCTTCTGAATTAATTAACTGAATCAATGAAAAGTAAATTATGAGTTTGGGATTCAGTCAGCTGTAAAGATGCAGTGAACTGCAAATGATCATCAATGCAGTGTCCCATTGAAATCCAGACGACTAGTTAATTTGAATGTCTAATGAAATTCAGTCTATTAATTATCATTATTACTGTCTAATATTTAGATTTTCAAGCTTATTGGTGTCTAACAAGAATTATCTCACTGGAGAAAGAGTTGAGAACAAAAAATGAAATGACTTATCACTGACAAAGGTATATACTTTTGTAAAAGCTTGTCTGGATTGTGGTGGCTGACTGTAGAATCCAGGACACACATTCCCTCCTATCTGAGACTCGTCTACTGGTTGTAGATTCCTTTGAAGTTTTCCTTCTGAGGCTGGAACCCCTCGCTATCCGCTAGACTACTTAGAAAACTGGTATTCATCTAGATTGTGAGTGAGAACACCATCACTCACTATAGACTTGGGTACATCAAACAGACAAGTTTCAAATAGAGGAAATCGCGAGTTCTATAGTTCCACTGCTTGCTACCATCAGCCAGTTAATATCATGTCCACCTCAAAGCATCGTCCAAGTGTCTGTCCTAGTTAGTAGACATGACAACAGAGACAAAGAATTTAGATTTAACTGAATTAATTGGTGGGAGCTTTGAAACAACTTCAACTAATATAGGCTCGTCCTTAAATAGCTTCAAACAGAGAGGATTTATTTCTCTGCATGCTGTTACCTGATATAAATTTGACTGAGTCCCTGGTCAAACTCGAGAAAGCAAATCTAATCCTTACAAACCAACTCACTAATGAATTGCTACAGGACGGGGTTTTCTGGAGTTCTAGTGAGAAGTTGTGACCAGTGAGGTCCATCCAGCCGAAAAAGAGGATGGATTTCCCACCGATGACATTGTTCAGTGGTAGCGCTTAACGCATCACGAACTGGTAGAAATTAGAATTCATGGGCTGGCCATTGAATCGGATTCTAGTAGCTGAATGGTATACTAGCCAGCTTGCCTTGTAACCCGGGGGTCCTGGGTTCGAAATCCAGCGTTTGCGTGCTGCCACTGAGTGCACACTACGCTGACGAAGCAGCTGACAAGTACTCTCTGGTAGGTTTTCGATGCTCCACTAACCGATATCAATCCGTGGTCAAACATATCTAATCCTTACGAACCAACTCTTGGTTTTATTCACTTCTGAGTTTTCTAACAGTAAAATATGGATTACTTCAAGACCACCTTTGACAGAGGATGATTTTTTCAATGCCATAATAAAGGCAGAATATAAATGAATAACCGACTTTCATAAAATCTGTTAGGTTAGCATTTTTGTTGTGTTTCTATAGATTACAATTCTCTCAAAACCACAATGTGTCTAAGTGGATGTATAAGGGCATACGTTTAACAGAAAGTGGTGTGAGTAAGAGTTTTTGTTCTTTCTTCATGGGAAAATGAAACATGAAACATTTCTCCTACATTGAATAATGATGTATGAAAAGTTTTCCTCTTTAAAAACTGTGCATATTTCTATGGTTTGATAAGGAATGAACAGTTTCCAAACATGTACTTCTAATTAAAATACGTGTACTGTCATTTCTCTCAATAGGATCATAGTATTGCAATCAGTTAAAAAAGATTAGCTTGAAGGAATTCAACTGAGTCTAAGCTAGATCATATCAATTAAAGAACTAATGCAAGGCAGGGAATACTACATGGCTGTTTCTTTCTGATTCCGGACTCTTCAGAAGTATAGGCGGGTTCGTTCACTATTCACCCCCTGGAACGAGATCCAATGCCTCATGAACTCTAAATTCCAGTAATGTCGTGACAAATATAGCACCACATCCAGCGAATGCCAGGCAGTGTTATACATGAAAAAGAATATGTGGGATTATCTGTTATTCAGCTGGCATTGTAGTACTAGAGGTTTTAGGTCTACTAACACGGAAAGATGACAGAGGATTATTTACCAACAGTTTTGGCTAATGTCGATATCAGTAACATGATGATAGGATGCTCGACTTTCTCTTAGCTGTAAATGTACTTTACTGATAACTACCTTAAAATAAGAGTCATTGGTGATTTCCAGTCTTGTCATTGATAAATGTAAATCATGAAAGAGAAGGAATAGTTGTGATCGTTTATTTTTTGTTCATTTTAGTGAGACTAGTACTAGATTTTAATAAGTGTGAAAACACTGTCATGTACCTTTTTTGTTTAATTTGCTTGGCATCCGTGAATACATTCGAAATTTGTCGATTATAATATAACTAAGGTACCCATTGAGTCACAAAGAATATTTCCCTTATCAACGAAGTCCACTTCAGGCCTGGGGTGTACAATCTTATTTATATTAACCAAAAGCGTCTGCATTCTACCCCAACTCATCTTACGTGATGTAACATGATGAGCAATACTGAAGTTATGAGTCGAGTGTTAGGTGGGGTGAGAAAGTCAATCAATGAGGTTTTGAAGCTACATCGATTTAAATGGTTAGGACATGTGTTGCAAATGATCAGCCATCACTTTTCTTGACACAGGATGAGGTTGTGAAAAAGATAGTGGTGGTCAAACCAAAATTTGGAATCAGTCGATGACAAAAATAAACAGATATTTTGGGCCATCTATGAGGATAGAGGCCTGCTGGTTGGGGTGCTAGAGATTCTAAGAACCGATGGTTGAAGACAATAAGTGATGTAGTTGCATTCATCTAATGTGATCCCCTTTTTCTTTTAAATCCTATTGTTCTTCCATGTTTCTATTATTTCTCCAGTGCATTTCTGATGTATGCGTCGGTGGAACAGTAGTAGAATGCTCGCCAACCACGACTCATGTGGTCCATGGTTCGATCCCCGGCCGACTCCGCACTACTATACCTCGCTAAGCCAGTAATAAGACTGGTTAAGAGAGAGACGTTAGGGCATGAGACTAGCAACTCCATCCCGTTTAAGTAAACACCACTGCTACCGAAACTTCAAGCTTCTAGTCTTCAAATTTTCCGTACTTATTAACTTCTGGTTTTAGTAAGTGATTTATTGCCACAACTCTTACATATTCCTTTAGTGTATTTACTTGTGTTCTAACGCACCTTCTTCTTCTTACTCCTCGAGTAAACGTTCATCCAATAACAGCTTTTCTATTTTATCAAATTGTAAATCCCTACTCCTATTTTGTTAGTTACGACTACATAAATTGGTTCAGTTTTCAGAAATCAGTTCTCAGTAATTGCATCGACAATGCCACATCTTCCCTGATAATAAACTATGGATGGTTCTTTAAGATTGTACTGTCTTTGAAAATCACTTCGTCCATGACGAGGATTTCCATCTCAGAATTATCTTTTATAAGGAAGGTAATAGCCGATGTAGATCACTGAAATATTTCTCTAGGAGCAGAAGTGAAAGAGAATTTGAAAAGTAGAAACCATTTAAATCTGACAAAGTAAACATTTGGTAATAGTCTCGCCTCACAACGTTGCATTTCTTGACTCGATCCTGTCTTCCAACTGATGACAACAATTCGTGACTAAACCATAGTTAAATCCACTCACATAATTGATGTATTTGTTTGTCCAGTAAACAAACAGACGAAACAGTTTTTATTGTTTGTTCATAAACTTATCTTTAATCATTATTGTAAAAGAAGATTTTGTATTTCTCAATGAATGAAAAATAAAACTATATTGCTGTTTTACTAATATTTCTCTATTTAGTGCTGCTAACAGCTTTATCAAAGTATTATTAAACCATAATTTATAAAATCTCAGCTACAAGATAACATCATTCATCATCAGGGGGTAATTTCTTGCGTTGTCAAGTTGGCTAATTAGTAAAGATAACAAAACCAGGTGTAGATGGTTGGATTTGATAAGTGTATACAATTATAAAAGCAGCGCGTGTTTACATAATGAAATGGCTTATCACATTCGTGTTGATTTTGTCACTTCATGGGAAATGGAGGGTGTTTTTAACCAGGTTAAATTCCGTTTTATTCCATCATTCTTATTCAGACAATTTGGATTCCATTTGATATGAAGTGCTTCTGACATTAGACGTTCTTTTTGATTTCTGAAATTCTTTTCTGGATTATTTCAATATTGTCAAAATCAATTTTATTGCCTGATTCTTTAGCATGTAGACCTACGGCTGGCTGATGATTTTTCAAGCTTTTCTAGTTCACTAACTGGATTTCTCGGTGGTCAAACAGATGCGGCTCTACGGTGTTCATTTCTTCCGACTTTGATTTCTCACCATGTAAAGCGCATTACATTCCAAGCATTTTATTTTGTAGAAAATATTAGATAGAGAATCTTCAGGGGTTGGTCTTTTACAAGCACAAGGTTGCTTTGTATTGTGTCTACTGTTCTGAAGAAAACTCTGATGTTGTGCTAATTGAGTACTCCTCTTCTAATATCTTCTGATGTCACTGATCTACGTGGAATGACAACTGTTGAGGTCTGTGTCTTAGGAATATCTTCTCGACCTTATCTAAAAATTACCCCATGCTAATGAGATTTTGTAAATTCTGGTTTATTAATACTTTGATAAAGCTACTAGTAGCATTTTGAATAGCGAAATGTCAGTAAAAGTAACAATATCGTTTTGTTTTTCATTCATTGGGAAATACAAAATCTCTTTTATAATAAACTCAATGCCCAAATTGTTTCAAACTCTTAAAAGTGAACTTGGTTTATACACATACAACTTATCTTTACAAACAGATTTTCAAATCATAACAATTTTATGTCTTACGCTACATCAATTGATTCATGAAAAGAAACATTACGCTATTTATTTATTCTCTGGCCAATGAATAATCAGTGAAAACAGATGCGTTGTGTTTACATTTTATAGCCATAATTTAATTGTTGACAAAAGACATAGTTTCAGAGTTTTACTCATAAAAATAATCAGTTCACTAAACAAAAACCAAAAATAAAACTATTCCGCTAATATAAATTTTAGTAATCACTTCAGTGACTGAGTGCATACATAAAAAATAAAACATAAACAAGCAATTTGAAGTTTCAATTTACAATAATTAGAGAGTAATAGACATGTCTTTCGCCTTGGTTTAGGATTCTTCAGCGGTAGATACCTGTGACCCTTCCGAGGATTGATACCAACACCTTTATATAATGGAGAGACTTTGTTGACCATCCAAGTCTAAATTTTTGTGGTTCGTGACTTGATAAAGCTCCTTCCTAATGGATTTATAGTCAACAACCTCGTTTTTTATCCAGAAAGTTCTGTGCCTACCGTTGAAGAGTCGGAACGCAGGACGAAATAGTTGTCCAGTGCTGCCTGACTCTAAGGAGTCTCTTCACTTTTGTCAGTACGCAGTCATACTTGAATAATAATTATAAAGTTAAAAATATAAGTGATGTATAGACAGAAAAGTTCTGTGTTTGGTTGAAACCCTGATCATTTCATTTGACTATCATTTTCATTCTTTTAAGTACCCAGTGGAATATAGCCTTTCAAGCAATGAGCTTTGAAGCATGAGTTTTGTTGGTGTTATTTCTTTCTAGAGTGGTGAGTTCACAACCTCAGGCTCAGACTTCCCTTTTTAGTGGGTTAGTTAACGGCCAAGAGAAACTTAGAAGTGAGTCAGTCGGGAGTCGAACTCGAAACACATGCTTCGCTGGTGAAAATTCTTCCACTGAACCACCGGCAAGGGTGTAACCTTCATCCTGACCACTGATCAGATGTAGATACCCGTTGAATTTAAGCAAGTCACTTAGTAGAGGAAAAGTAACTAACAAGGATACTCATAGTAGGTGCGAGTGAAGAGGGAGTGAGAAAAATTCTCAGAAAACATACTTTAAGCCGAAGTGATAATAAAAGGGATTCGTCAAGGTGAGAGTTACCATCAAGACAGATCCATAGAGACTATTTTTGTTCTTGCCCGTAGAAACCAGGTTTATAGACTCCTATCAAACAAGTTCAAGTGGTAACAAGTACCGTTTAATCTGTACATTTACTGACAATGTTGAGTAATTTCATAGGTGTAAACCTGAAAGACTCAGGTCACCATATATGTTCTGCTGTGTATCTCAAACGACTGCCAATGGTTGGGACATTCGCTGACCATGCACATAGTCTGCGGTTAGATCTCCTACCGACGCACACCTGATATCAATGGTCGCCCTGCTAAATTTGGGCTACCAATATCACATGCTGAAAATTCCATGCTTGCACCAAAATACTGTGTGGAATCAATCTATAATAAAATGTGATTCGTATGAAAGTAAAGGATAAGCTACAACTGCTGGCATCATCTCTGTGTATCTACCAAATCACCAGCTCGTGTGGAGCCCGGTATGTCGACCGCACCCAGCTTTCGCTTTCCAAACGTATCACCGAACACTTACCAGCATGGTTTTACAAAGGAGAAAAACAATACCCCAGACAGCTCTATCTTAGAATATCCGATAGATTCCGGAAATCAAGCTACACCCTAAACAAACTTCAAAGACGTCTACAGAATACGAATCAGTCATCCTAAAAGTGCATGAATCGAACTTCTTCAAACTGCAGAAGCAATGGCAATTCACTTACTAAGTCCTGAACTCTACACACAGAAGAAGTTTGTTCAATCACTACACTTGTAATGGACGTAATCTGTCTCAATACCCGACAGGTAAATACTATTTCTTTCTTTCTTTCCGTCTCTTCATTAGTATTATTTGCTCAGTTTCCAGTCATCTGTGTTAAGTCATCCAATTTACTTGATTAATTTCAGTCCCAATTCTCTACCCCACCTCTACTTAGCCTCTACCTGTAATTACCTCTGTTGCTATCCTGACCTAAGTTGAAGAATTTTAGTCAATTATATTACGTCGTCTAACTTATAAACTCAATCTTAATCTGGTTGCTGTCTAATTAACCTTGTTTCTATATTAGATCATTCTTGTATTTCGTCATTAATTATCTAAACTTGACAAACCTCATGTACACACGCACACGAAAGAATAATTGTATGCAAATGCGACTGTACATCTATGTGAATGAATTCGCCGTGGGATCGCCAATATCAGGTTTGATTGCAGAAGCAGTGGTGCAAAGGCTCGAAAACATAATCTTACCAAAGATCAAACCCAAAATTTGGATACTTTACGTAGATGAAACATTCGTAATAATCAGAAGAAACGAGTTGGACAAAAACTCACAACTTAATAAGCAAAGTCTTCAAAGACATCAAATTCACAAGAGAAGAGGACTCCAAGAGCGAAATCCCATTTTTGGACATCTTAGTCAAGCGAACAAACACAGGGTATTAAAAAACTCAAGTTTATATAAAATCAACTCACACAGACCAAATACTGAATTACAACAGCAACAATCCAATAACACACAAAAGAAATTGTATACAAGCATTACTCAAGATAGCCAGTTTACAATGCAGCACTCCTATTTTAAGGAAAACTGAAAGAAAATATCTCATGGACGTCTTCCAAAAGAATGAATATCCACGAAACTTCATCAACAGTTATCTACCCCCAATGAAAACGCAGAGAAAATCATCCCACCATATTTAAAAAGGACATCTCACAAATCACTGAAAGACTTTTCAAACCTTTAGGAATCGATGTCACACAAAAACCAACAAAATTACTTTACTCAACACAGTGTCAACCAAAACACTCAACAACGAAAGAAGATAAAACCAACATCGTCTACAAAAATAAGTTGCAACGACTGCGAGAAACACTACATTAGCCAAAGCGGACGTCTCCTTCATTTTCCCATGCATAAACATAAACTAGCCGTCAACAGACATGACATCCACTCCCTCATATCGCCACACTACATACAGACAGCCACGGACATCAATTTGACTGGGACAACCAACGCTCAAATATTAGACAGAGGCAACACCAAGAATGCTAGAGAATTTTTAGAAGGCTGTCTGGTATTCCAGTGAATCGTCAATCAATAGACACATCGAGATAGACAAAATTTACCAACCGATAAGAAGGAAATTTCATACACAAACGGTGAAACTTCAGGTCAAGGAAGCAATCAGTGCCAATACAAGCAGCCTATAGGGCATGAAAACACACAAAAACAACCAATCACGTTCAAGGTCATCCGCCAGGAGAGATGACTAATAAACTGTTGCAGAAATCCAAAAGGTCGCTTTAAAATGAAGTATGCGCTGAAAATGGTGCCTAGTGGTGGGGCAATAAAATCTTCGCAAATTAACTATCCAGCTTAGAGAACACAACCGCATCAAAAATAGTCTCTTAGCTGAACGTCTTCTCTTTTTCTATTAAAATCCCATGATGATGCACGGCATGGGTGATCTGAAAACCGGATGACTGTCTAGCTAGTTTCAGGCATAATTGATTTCCGTCTGGTAACACAGATCAGTAGTGAATGTGCCAGACTGCTAGTTAAGGCGGTCACCATTCTGCAAATGCGACTGGTGGAATTCAGTGAATACCCAGATCAATAACTAAAACTCATGACACTGGCAGTTACTTCCTGAAAGTCTTGGCTATTGATCTCATCCCTATCGTATCCGTTCACTCTAAAGAATGAATTTGTTACTGTATATTGTGTGATAATAAATGTCTTTAGCAGTAACAATGTAAGCGTTAAGATGGATACATTTTTGCAAATAAAAAATGTTTGTTTCGACATAACTAAGCCAAATTTATCTTTCATAAAACTTGATATATTATCTATAGATTTCATGTTTGCAATAATAATAATGAAAATAATAAAGTTACATCCGTTTAGAAACAGTTCCCCTTTTAACCGAAAAATACAACATTTTTCATGTGACTAGAATTTTTCTCAGAATTTTCAGGAAATAATTCCTGTATTTTAATTAGATTTTCAGAATGCATGATTAAAATGTTTGAATTCTGCTGCGCTTGTTTTATCTGGGCTGGATGGTGTAAGTGTGAAGCTTATGTCTCCTTCCTAGACATCTTCAGCAGAAACTTCACAATAGGAAGTAAGCTTTTAGAATCCTATTTGAGTTTACTAGCCTTCTCTCCAGGTAACTATGAATGTGCGTGGTTGTTGCTGGAGGTTTCTCTCACTCTCTTATCTGGTTGAAAAGAAGCAGTCTCGAGTTTGTATATGTACAAGCGATATATTGACGACACCTTCATTATTCGTGACGACAACTGTTCGACTTCCGAGCTTCTTGGAAAATTTAATAGTTCTAATCCATCTATGCTTTTCACTATCGAAGAAGAATCGAATTCCGCATTTCACTTCTTAGATGTGATATTACATAGAAGAGAGGATGGTACGTCAAAAAGGTCAATTTGTAGGAAGCCAACATTTACCAGGCAGTCATACAAACCTCTTAAAACGAATTCGTACGTACAAGCTAAAGTGGTTTACAAACATTTATTGATCAGCAGCTACGAAGTAAACACTGTCGTGTATTTGCAATGTGACTACCTAGTTGAATGAACTGAAACCACGAAGCAGTTTGTACTAACGTTAGATGTATGGTCCATGAAATCCTGAAATGGATGGAAATGTTGACTTCTAATGGATCAGAAACTGTCTTACCCAGTTCTGTAGTCACAGCGTGATAGCACTAGGGGTAAATTGACAACCTGAATTGCTTAGTGGCATAGTTTCTGGCTGTGGGACTGGGTAATGGGAGTTCCAATCTTTCTAGAGGGTATCATTTCCTTCAGGGTCCAAAATACGCTTAACTGACGAGTCGCTACAAGCATGAGGCCTAAGCACGAAGCAAACTACCGATAGCCTCCAACCCTACTACACTGGCTTACAAATCTATTGAATACAATATTCTATTTTGAAAATAATAATAACACATGAGGCCAAATCTATCTGGGTTAACTGAGGAGAATTAATCATTCACTCTGGTGTGTGTCATATATTAAATTGGGATGGAGTAGACACAGCAACATACAGCACCAATCACCATCAACGGGACAGATCTAATGGGGTTACTACCTTCCTTCCTTCAGTTATCTGGCTAGGAAGTATCGTTTCAACCACAGGCGGAACGGACGAAGATGTCGAAGTCAGAATCAGAAAGGCGAGATTGGCCTTCATCAACCTGAAACCATTTTGGAAATCTTCCGCACTCCGTCTCAGCATAAAGAGCAAGATTTGGATTCTGTTCAACACAAATGTGAAGTCGGTTCTTCTATACGGGTCAGAAACTTGTACTGCGTGTCACGAAACGGATTTCCAACAGGCTGTAGATTTTCATCAACAGCTGTCTTCTCTGGCTCATTACTGAAGATCAAACGGCCAGAAAGAATAAGCAACAAGAAACTATGGGAAAAAACCAACAGGTGATAGCCGATTGCTCATCAAATATGTAAGTGATAATGGAGATGGATGGATCGGCTGTACATTGATGAGGCCGCCGAATGACGTCGTACGCCAGGCATAACCTCGAGTGGAACCCAAATGGGAAGCGACGAGTGGGGGGTTGGTGACATGGAGGAGATCGTGTGAGGAGGAGATGGGAGAGTTTGATCAGCCGTGGACCCAGCTGAAGAGGACGGCAAAAAACAGAACAAAGTGGAGATGTGTTGCTGAAGCCCTACGTTCCACTCGGAAGGCAAGGGAATAATAACATTAATAACAGGAGTAGACACATGCCAACAAGACCTTAGAGCATTATCACACACCAGACACGCCGTCTAATGGAACCTGAATGTAAAACGACCAGTTAGGCTTCTAGGGTTGACATAGAGAATGTCATGTGAACAGGAGGAAATTGAAGCTTATGGTCAATCGTGAAGAAGATTGAAAGGTGTCGCAGAGAACAGAGTGAAATGGCAATGTGCTGAAGCTCTATATTCTACTCAGAACCCAAAGGAATAATAATAAATATAATTTCATTACCTGTGTAGTAATCTTACACAGTTCACTCCTTCATAATGCAAGTCGAAAGAATTCTACAAGGTCAAAAATCAGTAAATGCATACCATTTTTCAATTAGCCAAATAAACCCCGTCTAGATTTAACATATAATGAATCATTGATGGCTGTGAACCGATAAATTAGCATTCTCACAATTGAAAAAAAATAAGAACACAATGTTCAAACAAAATGCCTTATTCTAAGAAATTCATGTCCATTACAGAAGTTAACTTCAGATAAATTAGGATAATGATCAGGAAAGCTGATCGAAGTTTCCGTGGTTGTTTATTAGTTATATATTCATGCGTTGAACGGAAATGTCAGCTAGTTGCATGAAAATAATGCTGTGCCAGTTTCTGATATTATCCGGAACTATTGGTAAGATGACAAGCTTATACTGATTCAAATGTTGGTGAAGGATCTGCGACACAGTATAACTTTCAAAGGTAGTTGCCATGACATGTTAGATAACACAGTGATCATAAATGACCACGTATTTTTAAATTAACTGATCAACACGTTTTCTGCCTACTAGGAATCTCAAATAACCCAATAATTTCTAAATTTCAGTAAACATTATAATTTCTTCAAAGTAGGCACTGAAGCCTAAAACGTTTTTTGATACACTTAAACCTTTGAGAAGTCTGCGTAGATCAAATAAATCCATCTATTTCCGGTGACGTTATCTCTGAGTGGATTTTTTTGAATTTTTAATTTGCGCTAAAATTAACAGTGAAAGATTGCCAACTACTTCATCAGACTGAAAGATAAAAAACACCAGAAAAAAGCTTTATATTAGTCAGCTTGGCAAGTAAACATTTATAATTTAATGAGAGCATAATTTGCAGGCAAAAACCAACAAAACTGTCTAAAGACGCTGACAGAGAAGACAGCACTGCAGGTGAACATAGAGAAGGCGGAGGTAGGTGATGAAGACACACACACACCAACAGCAACAACAACCACCACCAGTCGCCGTCTATGGGAGAGATTTAACAGAGGTTACTTCCTTCACTTATCTGCTCAGAAAGCATGGTTTAAACCGCAGGCTACACAGAAAGGTTGAAGGTATCAAAGCTGGCCGGAGAGAATTGGAAAGGCAAGATACGGCTTCATCAACCTGAATTCAGTTTGGAAATCTTCTATACTAACTCAGCCAGCTTAAACAACAAGGTTCGGATTTTTAACACAAATATGAAGTGATTTAGTTCTTGTATACTGGTCAAAAACTTGGCGAGGTCTTCACGGAAAGCATTTCAAAGAGGTTAAAGACTTTTATCAACAGTTTCCACCTTCGCTGACTCCATCCTGAACGTCAAATGGTCGGCCTGCCAGAAAGAATTAGCAACAAGAAACTCCTCCTGGCAGCAAACCAACAGGTGAGAGCCAATAGCCTAACAAATATGTGGGAGAAAATAGAAACGGATGGGTCGGGCATACGTTGAGGAGGTTGTCGAGTGACATCACCCTCAATGCAGGCCATCGCTTGGAATGGAATCCTAATGGGAAGCGACGTCTGGGTCGTCGGTGCGAGGATGATATGGAGGAGAAGGAAATGAGCGATTCTGGACGATCATGGACCCATCTGAAGAAGAGAGCGCAAAATAGGAGGAAGTGGAGATGTGTTGTTGAAGCCCTATATTCCACTGAGAACCCAAGGGAATAATAATAATAGTAAGTCAGTGATCATTGATATAGATGCAACCACTTTTCTACTTCAAGGCAAACATTTCAAGTTAAAATCGTGGCGAATAATTTACTCTCTTTCAATCAAATTACCTTAGGAAGTTAACTATCTAGTTTAAACATGCCTGATAATAATGATAGCATTAATGATAGTAATAACAATACAAAGTCAATATACACACGAATATACAGTCTTCACAATACAGTCATTTGAGTGACCTGGAATGACAGACCTCACTAGGTTAAATTAACCAAACTAAATCAGGCTAGTGTGATGCACACGCATACACATGCAATCAAGCTATAGAGTGGGACAGAAGTGGCATTAATCAAAGATTTTTTTCACTGAGTTACTGTCATAAAAATGAAACAGTAAAGACGCAACACCTATTTTAAATCTACCAAAAAAACTCATTAAAAACAAGGAAGATTTGAAAATGAAACAAAAAAAACCATATGAAGTCAGTTGACGTGTTTATAGGTAAAAATTGTGGTCAAAAGGTCATAGAATTATTAGTATACTGTATCACTCTGTATCACATCAAATAAGCTTATCTATTACTTAGATTGGAGACTATTCAGTGCCTAGTAACTTGACTCGTAGAATCCAGTCTGTACCGAACATCAAGGACTAGATACATTACACTAGTTAATGACTAGTGTCCAATCAAAAGTATCCAATACAGTCCTACAGGAGGTCAGTCGCTAACTCGAATTGCTAGCTCAGTGGTAACATCGCTGACTGCAGCTCTCACTGGGTGACGCAGGTTCGAATTTCAGAAGGGATATGACACCCATCAAGGTTGTAAATAAGCCCGCTGACTGACTGATGAGTGCCAACTAACATGAAACCTGGGTCAGGTAAGGCTTCCTGTGGCCGACTGCCTCCAACCATCTAATACAAACTTATCTAATAAGGTACTATATTTTACCAAGCTGATAAAATCCTATTCTTGCACTAAGTGAATAGAAAACCTAACAGATAAACGAGGTTAACTCATTAGCGAAAACCCATATCACTCAGCTGCTTATTTATTTCTACCTTCCATAGTGAAATATAGAGCTACAAGCCTTGAGGTTTCAGTAGAAGTGTTGATGGTTTTACGGGTAGGTTTACTAAAAAGAAGTTCAGCAAAGTTATCTTTTCGGAGATTTCATTCTCAAAAGCAGCTGTGTAATCGCATTTATGCACATAAGTTTACATAGACACAGAATTGGTGCTGTACAAAGTGTACGTTGATGACACTTTTATAGTTTGTCATGATGATTCTGATTTAAATCGTGTCTTACAGGAGTTAACCAATTACCATCCTTCAATTAAATTCATAACAGATATTGAAAATGAATCAAAGATTCCATTTCTTGACGTAAAATTTGCAAGGGAAATTGGGGGAACTCTGAAAAGAATAATCCACAGAAAATCATAATGGAATGGCCAACTGATAAACTCCTGCTTCGAAGCAACGTGAAGAATAGACCTCCGCATATGTCCACTTCAATGTGCATACATCAGTTCACATGCTCGTGTGCAACTGACTGCATAGGCCGTTCTATGCGGGTACTATCAAAACGTGTTAGAGAACATTACAGAGCATGAATGCGAAGAGGGGACACTCGTTCAATCAGGGACACAATAAGTGAACACCTTGATAGTACACCTCTCACAGCATCTCAACTGACTAATCATTCAGGTTCATTTACAAAGTAAACAAAAATCTACCTAAGGCAGTGTGTTTCCGACTTCTTTTTACTGCAGAAGTCCTCGCCATATGCATCGAAAAGTTGGAGCTATGTGTTCAAAAGAAACTTGTTCAACCTCTACATTTACCATGAATTTACTACGGTTTGACTGCCTAATTCTCTTTTTTTTCATCCCCTTTATTTTCCTCTGTTTTTGCGTGTCTTTCATTTTCACTTTCAAAATATTATTCTTTCAATTTGTTCACATGCTCATTTCATTCACACCTTTTGTCGTTAGAAAAAAAACTACTTCCTAATCTTCTATAGTTTGGTTTGTAAGGGTTTGTTTTGTTTTTACGAGTTGATCACGGATTGATATCAGTTAGAGAACCATTGAAAACCAGCAGTGGAGTACTGGACAGCTGCTGTTTCATCCTAGTTTGGGAATCATCGGCAGTACGCACCCACTGGGATTCGAACCCAGGACCTTCCGGTTACAAGGCAAGCTCGTATACAATTTAGCCACTGGGACCCGATTCAATGGCTCATGAATTCTAACTTCTACCAATTCGTGATTTAGCCCGAACCCAACCATTGTCGTTGGTGGGTTATCCATCCACACATGTGGCATCTAATTAGACCTCACTGGTCGTCTATAATTTTGTTTTCAAGCCCCTTGTAATCTATATTCACACCCTCGAACTTTCATATGAAGTTATTTTTCCAGTTATCAAAATATTAAGAAAAAACAACTTGTTTTACATACATTATAGCTGTTTTCTAATCCTATTTAATCTTGTCTCTAAGGCGCTTGTAATCCATATTCACACTTTCAAACTTTCATGTCAAGTTGAAATGTATCATGGCTTTTCAATAACTTCGTTACAATGTGGAATCAAATAACAGTTGTATGCATGTAAACTAATGTATATACAAATGCAATTGTACAACCTCTTTTGAGAATGAAATCGCCATCCAAACTATCCTCCTTTCCAGGATTTTTATCAACTAATAAACTACACAAGGTGTGGTTTACGAGTGCATAAACAAGGGGGTGAAATTCGATCTGCTAATCTAACTGATGAGCACTCTACCACTCAGGCACTCATTACATATATCAATCACCAATAGAATTTTATAGAAAAACATCTTTTATTTACCTTTATAATTGGCATGACTGCTTGTCATATTGTCATTGGAATTATTTTTCACAGACTGTGTACTTATGACTCCATTTGTGACATAAGACTGACTATTATTTTTCTGTTGACTTAGATTCCCATTGGAATTTATATGTACAAATTCAACATTGCTTGTGTTCAACGTTTCTGTTATACCCACATGCATAGTATATGTATGTACAATGAAATGCAATAGAGTGAGAGTTATAAATGTACTTCCTTTGTCATGTACTGTACTAGCTATCAAGAGTTTCAATGACATATTTAAAGCATTTTGTTTAAACAATTGCCCATAAAACTCAACTTTGTATGCCACTGTCTGTGTATATTATCACAGAATAATATCCTCCAGTCTTATTCAACATATTAATCTCCAATTTTGGATTAAAAAAATGAGAAGAAATCCAGCAAAAGTAAAATAATTTCCCATCATAGTCCATCCATCATTATGCTGATGAAACTCCAAAGTCAGCATCTGACCGTTTTATTATAAGTTGGAACCTTTAACCTGATTGGTTACTTTGATAGGGATACACTTTAGAATCAACCAATCAAATAACGAATCAGGTAACTAATCACAATTCGACTTCAGTTTTTTTTTACTAGTACATTTAGAAATGGATATAATTTTTATTTTTGCATTTCAATGTTATTTTAATATCTCTTGAAAATAAGCTGGATGACTTAGGTCGAACGAAATGACTAAACGAAAATACAGGTGTGTGTACCTGGGAATACACGAACATATATTAACGGAATGACTACAAACTACCAGGAAAATTTGTTGATGTTAAATGGTTGGAGGCAATTGGCCGAAGGAAGCTCTACCTCACTTAGGTTTCGTGCTAGCTGGCACACACCAACCAGCCAGCAAGGTGTATCTACAACTATCTTGAAGGAATTCATGTCTCTTCTGATACATTTTGTTGACGAGTGCCAACTATTACGAAAACTAGGTCAGTTAGGGCATCCTGTTGCCGACTGCCTTCAACCATCTAGCATCAACAGTTCAAAGTGACCGTGATGGCGAGGTACCTACTGGCATGGTTACCCGACTGATTGAATCAAATCTGCACCGACCTTACTACCTGCTTGGAGAGGTTTAGGAATGCGTCGGTTGAGGATCGAGCAAAAGATCACGCCAGTGGTTGGCGAGCATTCTTCCGCTGAACAATCCAAGCACTAAGTGCATTTTTTCAGGGTTAATCATATCTCGCCACATCATCATTGATTGAAATTTGCTGCCAGCATATCTGATATTGAACTAAATGAGCCTAACTCACAACAGCCTTTTATATCCCATTTGTTTATCAACAATTTTCTACGAATTTCATCATCATATGGTTTTCATGCCTCCATATCTTGTTGCAATGCTCACTCCACACCATTGTGTTTTCTTCGAAGAGCTTCAATCCCATTTCATAATACAAGTACAACGGTATTTTATTTTATCCCAGCCAGACGTCTTAATTCATCTTTGTATCATAGTCATTCTGAATTATTGTTCTACCTTTTTTATTTCTAATGGTCTGAAATATGTTAATATTGTAATAAAACAATCAAGTTTCATTATTCAGGTAGTAGTCAGCTGAAAAGATACCGACGAAATAGAAAAGATCCGTCTTATCCTGCTTCATTTCTTGTTATTAACTTTTTATCAAATTCATTAGGGGAAATTCGTGTTTGAAACTAATGAACATAAGCAAAAGAATTGGTTGGACGATTTCATCATAAGCCTAAGTCAGTTGGACAACCATTAGAAAACCCACCATGGAGTAGTGGACAGCCACTTCAACCTAGTTTGAGACTCTTCACCGGTACGCACCCACCGGTGTTCCCAGACTAGGGTGAATCAACTGTTCAGTACTCCCTAGTGTGCCTTTCAGTGGTTCTCTAATTGAAGTCAGCTTATAGTGAAATCCTCCAACCAATCAAACAAAATTCTCTACAAAACCAATACTTTAAAATTAATCTGACGCTCACCAGAGACTGGGCTCATTCAGGCAGTGAACTGGGTTTAATGGGAAGCCGTGACAAGTAGGGTATAGCAGATAGAAGATGAGGACAGTTACTCATCGATGAAGACATTGCGAAGTGGTCGTGCTTTGTCATGAATTGTAAGAACTTAGAATTCATGGACTGGCTGCTAGATCGGGTTCCAGTGGCTTAATGTTCCCAGGGGCTGAATGGTCTACGAGCTCGCCATGCAACCTGAAGGTCCTGGGTTCGAGCCGTGGCGGTTGTGGCGTACTGTGTAGAGTCGCGAATCAGGACGAGACGGCTGCCCAGTGCTCTCAGCTGGTTTTCCATTGTTTTTTAACTGATGTCAGCTCATGATGAAATCCTCCAACCAATCAAACAAAATCCCTACAAAATCATATTTGAAAATATGCAAAGGAAGTAAAATGAATTTTCAGCTGAGCTGTAGTCGATCCAGGAAATTGTTTCATGCCACCTAATTTACGTTAACGCTTTCTGTATTGCTTGGCTTATTGATAATTTAATGAGTTGGGTGTGAGGCAAGCAACCCTGTAAAAACACCGCAAACTCTACTGAAACTGGTAAGCTTGAAACGGAGCCAGATGCCTTTTGTTCCACGAGGAACAAAGACGAATAGGAATTAGATATGCGTGTATATTATAGTGTACGTCTTGAGAATTATGTCGTTAAAAAGAGGAAGTGTTCCTGAACTTCTCCTCTTATACAAAAGGAATTTTCTGTAAGATTTTAACAGATCTATTTGAGTTTCATGCTTCTACTTTGATCTAAATCAATAATCTGAGTATTCACATTACGCTTTCAAATATTTCAACAACTCTAAGACTATCGCGTGCTAACAGCGCTGTTGAAGTGTCCATAACAGGAACAGACATGTCAGAAGAGACCAAGAATTTCATTCTAATATAATCTATCAATGGGAAATGACGAGCAACTTAAACAAATAATAACTGCCCCATGTTGTATGGGAAGTGGTCCTCGTAGATCACCAATCTAATGGATGACGTTTTAGTTTTTGTAGCTATGCGTAAAAGGTATTAAAACGACAGAAGAGAAGGGCCAAGCAACAGATCCTTTATTGAAAAAATCAAGAGATGTTTTATAGTTTTTATGTACAGTATTGCCAGTGTAGAAGCAACGTCTTCTGATTAGTGGTTTTATTGCTGAAAGTTATTCTGTACTGCTTGTGACCGTTTCTCAGAAAGGTGAGTCATATATCTGCAAATCCTATTTGAACACGTTAAGTCTGCTGTGATTGGTTGGTGAGTTCCTCAAGGTTAGGCTTTGTCATTGCTTTTCTTATGCCCCCATTTCAGGACGTTACATTGAAGTAATTCCCATCATCGTATAAAATACAGATTTAACTGAAAGAACAGTAATGCACAAGACTCCAGATGGCGAAGTAAAAGTTCTAATGCGTGAAATGAAACCATGTGAAACTGGAATCGGATAACGATACAAGAAGATAACCCATCATGGGTTGAAAGGGGCTGGATCAAACAAATGAAAACGTAGAACTCATTCTGACTTAGCGATTCAATGATTATTGGTAGTGCGTACAAATACGAAGAGATCTACAAGGTCACGTAGCTTTTGCTAGAACAACACACCAAAAATCGGACAGACTTCATCTCAAACTGTAGAACGTGAGGACTCAACCTAATGGACGGATGCAGATGAACGGAGCAGATGTTAAGGATGTTTAAAGGCTTCATTTATAGGCTGTGAGAATAAGGGGGTTAAAACCAGAATGGAATTGTGAGAATAAGACAGCAATTCACTACTCTGAAGCCAGTAAGGAAATCTGCAGCAGTCAGTAGAAGAAACATTTTTCAGTTTTCAACGCTAGCCATAATCAAACCAGTCATTGGGACTAGCGTCACAAAAACTAATTCCAACACGCTGCTTCAAACTTTCATCAGCACCTGCCTTCGCTCCGTACTGAAGTTCATTTGATCAGAAAGGATGAAAAATGAGGAACTGTGTAGGCCAACAATCTACTTATTTCCCAACATATATGCAGAAAAAAGTTGGCAGAAGTTGGACATAAACTAGAAAGGCTGTTGAGTAAAATCAGTCTTTAAGTCCTCAAGTTGGGACCGCTTGGGAAGCGATGAAATGGACATTCTAGATTGAAATGGTGAAGCTCTGTAGTTGAAGCTCCATTTTCCGCTTGGAATCCAAAATAAAAATGATATAATTTAGCATTTCTTGTGGACAGATTATCACAGAAACCTGACATATGTACGTGTATTTAGACTGGTAATTACTCACACTGATTAAGCTGGACTGCGTAAGAAAAAACATTCATTTTGTGTGTCAGCCTTTCATTATCCGCTAATAGCCTAAAATACACAACAGCTGTTATGATATATACATATATATATAACCCCGTTCGAAGACAAAGGTAAGTGAAAATACGTTTTGATTTACACTCATTTTTATGAGTTTAGCTTCTTATCAGTGCGTGGAAAGCAGGCTCCTTGTATTCTGTAATTACCTTAATTTATGATTTGTACACAACAGCTACTTAGTACTGACTTGATCACAGGAAACACACACCCTGTGGTAAAATTAGTTATTTAGTAATCATTTGATTTATAACGATTTGTATGTAATAAGACCAAAACAACTGACTAAAATTAATGTGGTTTAGAATGATTCTTTTCTTTGTGATGAAATGATAGCTGAAACTGATTCCATACCGAAGAAGCGGTCAGGCAGTATTTAGATCAGTTAAATTTGATCCCTGTATACCACTAGTTTGTATTACGTATATATGAAATCACTACTGAGACGCTAAGTGCTAACAATTTTCTCGTTGTTTTAGTGTGTGATTGTGTTCTTTGAACTAGACTACATTTTCAGAACTCACTGTGAAGACGACTGGACTGGAGCTCGATAAGGAGCTTCACTTTTAAAAGAGAAAGGACTACGCATTGACTAACCAAATGACACGAGCGCACTAGAACCTAAGAATAAAAACGCAATGTCCGGAAATGATTTGTAGTGTATTGTTAAAACAACAAGTGTGGTAAAAATTTCAAGCAGCAGATTATAGGTACACACTTAATGTCTAATTTTTTAATGTTCAGTTTGCCTACTTAGTTCGACAGTTGGTCCACTACGTTTACGTGGTCCCTATCTGCAAAGTAAGAAATAGAAGTACGGTTACATCACAATTTCAAAGTATACACAACAGTTTAGCAAGTGTTACAACACTTCAGCAGATTGAAAGAAGTACCAAAGAAGCTAGGACTTCAGGTGAACACAGAGAAGACAGGGCTAATTCAGGTGCTTAACCAGCGACAAGCACCGATCATCATCAACAGGGAAAATTTGAATGAACCGACTTGTTTCATTTATCTTACACCTACAGACGTCAAAAATGAAGATGTTAAAAACAAGATTGGAAATTTAAGATGGATCCTCGTTACTCCGAAATCTGCTTTACTAAGCACACATGAAAAGATTTGGATCAGATCAGCCTTTCTGTATGGTTTAAAGACTTCGAAAGCGAGTCACAAAATGCTTTTCAAACAGGTTCAATACCTTTTCCTACAGCTATTTTCGCTGTATAGTGTAGATCAGATGACCAGAAAAGATTACCAACAGGGAACTTCGGCAACGAACCAATTAAAAACTTATTATTCAAGTGTTGCTTTGTAGGGATTTGGTTGATTGGTTACAAGATTTTCATCATGAGCTGACATCAGTTAGAGAACCATTGGAAAACCTGGGAGTACTGGACAGCTGTTTCGTCCTAGTTTGGGACTCTTCATCAGTACGCAACCAAAGCCAGCGGGGTTCGAGCCCAGGACCTTCTTGTTTACAAGGCGAGCTCGTATACCATTAAGCCACTGGGACCCGATCCAATGGCCCATGAATTCTAATTTCAGCCAATTTACGACATAGCGCGACCCGGAGCCAATGTCTTCGGCGAGTATTTTTCCTCACACCCGACCTGCCGCACCCTACTAGTGACGACTTCTCACTGGAACCCCAGGTAATCACCTACCTGAATAGGGCAAATATGCATACTCTGAGAAGACCAAATAGGAAACAACGAGTTGGGTGTTAGGAGATATCAGGCAAGAGATCGTATAAGGAGGATACGAGAGATCAGAGGTAGTCGTGGAATCAGATAAAGAGGACTGCAGATAACCACATGAAATATAGACATGCTGGTGATGCTGTGTGCATCACTCGGAATTCAAAAGATTAATAAAATAAGCTGTGTATGAGATTAAGCTTTGAAATTAAAAAAATAAGAGTTAATAATACGAATCGAAATTCAAAAATAGAGAAGCGGACTAAATTAAAGTCATTATTGTAAGATTGTATAACAAAGAAAAGATGGAGCATCTAACCGCTTGCTAATTCAGTCACTGGATAATAACATCCATCGACAGAACATCTTGTGTGACTCTCAGGGTACGTTAAACGACATTTTGAATAATGCGACGCATAGTTTTTATCTTCGCCATTGGATGTAATGCGACAATTGTTATTAAGCTGTACTCTCATTAATTCTGGTGACCATTGTTTCTGGAAGCGATACATAAAGTGTATATGCAGTGTGCAGGAAATCCGGTTCACTCGTTACATTTGCAAATGACTGAATTTGTAATGCCCCTTAACTATCTATGAAATGTTATTCTGCTTTAAAGGAAAAGAAGTTTGAAATATAACACGTAATTCAGCAGAGGGAAGTGAGCAACAGTCCTGACTCATAATCTAGTGCATGGAAAACGCTTCCTGGGTATCTGAGACCTAGCGTGACTTAAATTAACCTAACCAACATAAAGACATCCAACTAAATTCTTCAGTTTTAAAGTCAACAACTACCTTAATTGTATATATTTGGTGGTGACTAGGTGTGGAACCCAGGATGCCCATTTAGCCCTATTTTACACTCGTCATCTGGACGTACATGCATTCCCCAGTGGGTGATGGTGTTCCCCCAGCGGTTCAGACCCATTGTTCGTTGATTCAAACGCCCAAGCCTTATCCACTAGACCGATTGGGTCACGAAAGCTAGCCAGCTTTTCTGCAAAGAGTCTTACGAATTATTTAATTAAATTTTAGATTTTCCTGTCAACTGATTGGGCCGAAGTGCTCCGTCTCAGGTTGACATGTCCGCTCCTCGTACAGATGCTTCGACTATGTCTGGTCATCTAACTTGAAGTCAATTGGTGGATGGTTACTAGCAGTGGAATCCAGCTACATGACCGGACATCGTCGAAACATCTGCACAAGCAGCCGACATGTCAACCTGAGACCGAGCACTTCAGTCCAACCAATCGACAGAGGAATCTAAAGTGAATTAAATCCTTTTCCTTTCGTTAAAAATGATCTAACCCCACTTAATTCACTACCAGTTAACTTTATGAATATTGTTGGAGATAATTCCTTGCTATTCATATATGTGTAAAACTTGGGCACTGTGGTAGTAAGTAATTCCATATTAGTTTGTTTATTAGATATATCACACAGTGAAACAGTATTATTTACTGGATCCAGTCACTCAAAAGTCTCCTCATTGTTTCTCCATTTCATTTCTACTCCACTATACGTAATAAATAAGTTTTTGGCTGTTTTTTCTGAGAAAGTTTCTTGTTGTTTTTACTTTCCATTACTCCATCTTATTCTCAGGCTGTGGGTTAAAGCCTGTAAATTGTCGAAAATGCTTTCATAAGTCCCTCAACCATGCCGAAGCAGTAACATGACATTACTGCTAAAAATTCGGATGCATTTCCTTGTGCTAAGTCCTGTAGCCATCCACACTAATTTCAAAGAAATGAAATTATGTCGCGCTTTCCCAATCTTGCCTTTGACATTCTCATCCATGCCGCATATAGCTGAAACGATGAGCCCAGGTAAGTACGAGAGTCGACTTCTCTTGAGTTTTTCACACTTATGGTGGTCATTGCTATTTATTGTTGGTCAGACATCTTCATCACCTCTGTCCTCCATATGTTCGCGTGACGTTGAGTCTTAGCTGTCACCTGTAATGGACATCGAGATCTAAGTAGGGTCTCTCAGATGGTCCAACACACGACTGTCCAATACAATTACGAAGCTCATTGATGGTGTTAGGCAGCCATTTCTTACTCTCATTTCCATTTCAGATGCTAAGATAAGTTTTCTTTCAACAGTTACATGTCGTGGTGCATTATGAAATAGTCACTAAATGATGTATGTAAGTGTTTGTAGTACCCTGTCGTGTTGAAGCAGCTTTCCAGCTGCATCGCAGTCTACGCTGGCGAAAACCGGGCGATTTGAGTTGATTGTCATCCCATAATCTTTTCACTAGTGATGCATGGTGTTGCAATTTCGTTTGGTAAGACATTATTGACTGTGAATTACTTAAAAGAAATTACACTATAGACTGGTTTGTTTTATTGCCTAAATAATATTCCAAAATGAATTTAGGCGCTCATTTCAAAACCATGATCTACATCACTTTATATAATACAAATGTAATAAAAATCAAGTGCCATTGGGATGAAATGTACCTTTGTTGTTCACTTCAGACTTTTCTTCACTTACTTTTCACCTGAAAACGCATAAATAGCTAATGAAAAAACTGTGAAAGGAGTAACTTTTCTGCTTTCTTCAACATCACACAAATGATAGACACTGATGATTATTTATTCTTAATAAAGAAATTCAACGCATTAAGTGGAGGTTTTAAATTTATGTGTTTTTTTAAAAACCACTTATATAATACACATAATCTTGTAGTAATTTTTGATCCATGGATGTGTGGATTGTTGTTCCACTATCTAGTTTTCTTTGAATAGACTTTTACATATCACCAGCGAAATTAATTTATTTTCCTTGAAGTCCATCATTGTATTACAGAAAGGAAGCACTGGTCTTTGAACTAATAAAACAAACGATATAAACCAGGCTATCTTACTAACCTGGTAGTAGATTTAGTATATTTTTTTCTTATACCTTTGCCTTCCCAGTGGAACATAGGGCTTCAAGCTAGAGCCTTGAAACTGCAGTATCAATGGTGTGTTTTTCACGGAATGAGGTTGCTATCCTCATGCCTAACTTCACCTCCATGCCAGGATTTCTACCAGTCAATGGGGGAGGGGTAAAGTAGTAGTATCTTCATTGAATCAATTTATATGTAAGAACTGAAAGGCATATATAACTATTAAAAGTTATCTAATGTTGGTTTGCAGGGATTTCATCGGTTACAGGTTTAATCCCTAGTTGAAATTAGTTGCAGAACCATTCAGAAATCCGTAGTCTCGTCCCAGCTTAGGACTCTTCATGAGAAAGCACACACTTCTCAACTAGGATGAAACAGCTTTCCAGTAATGTCAAGTTTTCCAATAGTTTTCTAAATGATATCAACTCATGAGCGAACCTGTAATTCAAAGTAAGCCATCCTTGTTGGGATTAGTCAGTAGAGCTGTGGCATATAAAGTTCAGTGAGTTAAGATCAAGTGAGCTAGTCGCAAGGTGCTAGTCAGAAAGTGTGAAACAAGTACCATATATTCTTTGTTTGTTTGAATTGATGGCATAAATATACGATTAAAGATGTTAATGTCAAATTAGGAATAAGTATCTTTATTTCTAGTGACAGCATCTTTAGGTTTTACATTGAATGCAAATGCTGTGAGGCTGTAATTCTGCTTGCTACTTGCTATGTTACTAAGAACCACATACAGTTTGGTGTTAACTTTGGAACTCTAGTAACTGTTTAGCAATACTAGTTCCTATCATTTAGGAAAGTGGATGACATAGGGCTGACTTTTTTCGATAAGTTGTCCGAGGTAACAGGTGAACACATTCGAAATCATTATCAGTAGCACTGAAGGATTGAGTCTTTGTTGTCGAAATTGTGGTTCATGGACAATCTCTACCTAGGCATCAATGAAAACAAAACACTAGGTTCGGCGAAGAGGTTCTTGTCGACCAATTCATATTAGTTAGCTGTACAGCCGCAGGTACATACGACTTTTTGAGTTGTCGCACAAGTGTACATATTAGCGCCTCCAAAGCCTCAGGATGGTCGGGGTGGGTGCCTTGCGCTGCGGATTGGCCACCCCTCCGCACACCTCTTGAAATGCTCCCATATGACCGGGCGTCTTACATAGCCTCTCCTGAGGAAGTCCTACTCACTGCCTTCACGTGGCGGAGGTGTTTTTCACCAAAGTGAGAGGGCGAAAGCGGATGCCCGGCGCTCTTCACCGGGTTGACTGTCCATTGGATGACAGTCTAGGGGAGATGGCTAAACCATGATTCCAAACCTCCAACGACTGGCGTATGAAGCTCACTGGAGCTCACCGGCAGACGTATGGACAAAGGGCTTGTTGGATGTCCTGGATGTCTGGCCCCATTCAAAAAGGCGTATGAACCGAACTCCGGTCACCAGCTGCCAATGGATAGTGGACTCCCTACTCCACTCCTACTGCCTTGTAGGTCACACTTGGTTGTGTAAAGGCTAGAGCTGCACTCTCAAACAAAAGGCCGGGCGATTCTGGGGACATCACTCGTACCAAATTCCCATGAAACTTCATGAACTCTCTTACAATTCGAGATGTTCATGAAGCCGGCTCATCGCCCCGTAGGAGATAGCCGAAGAAAAGTAAAAGTAAGTGCATATTAGCCAATGTATGAAAGAATTTAATAAGTGTTTTAAAGGTGCATCGGTGCCACAGCGATAGAATACCCTCCAACCACGTAGGTGGCTCGGGGTTTGATCTCCGGTCGACGCGCTCCTTTACCTCACTAAGCCAGTAATAAGACTGATAGACAGAGAAGGCTGGGCATGAGGTCCCGTAAGAATGAAGAACACTGCTACCAAGACTTCACAGCTCTAGGTTGAAGCCGTTTGTTCCACTAGAAACGCGAAGGAATAAAAAAAAGCATATTAGAAACATAATGCTGAAGCATCAAAAAGTGGTTGGCTGATACTCTGGAACCTGTAAGGAGACATGTATGGATATTATCGCTTTGTGACACTTTCCAATTTATAAACTGTATGCAAGACATGAATATAATCACCAAAATAATGTTATCTTTCTACAGTGAATCACTGTTCACCAATGTCCCACTTGCAGAAACTGTCTGTCTTATATGTAAATACATAGATGAGAACCAGTTTAAAATCGTAGTATCAACAACATATCTGAAAGAACTGCTACTGCAATGTACTCTCAATGTATAGTTTACTTTCAACGACAACATCTACTATAGTATTGCAATTGGATCTCCCTTGGGTCCATTTCCAGCAGACTGCTTCATTGCTAGTCTAGAACAACCCACTCAAGTCATCCACCAGCTAAATGCTACTGTAAAAACGATACAGAGATGACATTTTCTCCATTTGTGACAACGCAGGTACGACCCCAGTAAGCTGTTGCGAGTACTTAACAACTGTTATGCGGCAAGGAAATTCACTCTTCAAAAGGGCAGGTGAATCCGAAACACCTTTTCTTGATGTATAACTAATAAGATGATCTGACGGAACTTTAAGAATGTCTGTCCATAAAACACCCACACAGAACGGTCAACTAACAAGGTTCTGCAGTCGGGTATCTGTTGAATGAAGATGAAATTTAATTAAAAATCTCAAGCTAGGTTCAGAGGCATCTGAACTCTTCAGTGCCTAGAAGCAGAAATTGATCTTTTGAAAGAAATCTTCATCAAAAATAGATACTCACTAAGATTCATCAACAAGAATATCAAACCAAACGTTCAGAGGAAACAAACATAACTTGTTATAAAAAGGGGAACTTTACATCAATCTGGATTTCAAGGGAGACTGGTCTTGTGATACCCACAATAGAAGAATTTCAGCATCTTTTAAAAGAACATTCTTCGCAGCAACGCTAAAAGTACTGTTCCCCAGTTGCCCTCTTGCCTATAGAAGCCTGAAGGACAAGATCTCACATCCGACCACTCCTATGTGCACATATCAGTTCATCCGTTGCTATCAAATGAGGTGCGTTGACCATTTGACGCTCATCCTGCACAAAAAGGTTCAAGAACACCATCCTGCGTGGTCGCAGAAAGGTAATAGTGGCTGTATAAGGAGTATGATAACCAAACACTTTGTCAACACTAACCATTCCATTTCAACAAACACCTCCTTCAGAGTGAAGAATAACCTAACAAATACAATCCACTTTCGTCTCCCTTGTACTGCTGAAACCTTAGCCCTTCACATTTGGAAAAGCCAGAGTTATGCATACAAAAGAAAATCCTTCAACCACTTCTACCATCAAGGTAACAGCAGTGTTGACTTCTACGAACTTGATGTTTATTTACTTGCTTTTCTAACTCCTTATAACTCATGTATTTCTGGAAAAGTCTTACATAATTCCGAATTTTCCTTCTTTCCTATGCGCATCCTGATCACAACTGAATTATTTTGTTTTTCGTCCTTTACGTAATTTTAATACATTTATCTAACTCCTCTTATGCATCGACTAATATTGTCAACTATGATTATGACAACTCATCGCCTCTGTTACCATTCTGTTTCGTGAAGACGTTTTATGTAAATGCGATTACTGAACTAAAAAGGAAAGTGAATTTGCCCAACAGAGCCTCTTAACCGAGTTACATGAAACTGTGATGAATCCTACTTTATATTAAGCTAACCTTTTCCCTAATATCTTTCCAATTATAGTATTATTACACCTTGGTTCACTTCTTTTTATGCATGATTATCTGATATATGACAGTTTAAAGTGAACTTACTAACTGACGTCATTTGTCCATCAGTGAAAATTTCAAGTCTGCTTGCTGACATATTCGTAATGAACGTTTTAATTTGTGTTTTTGTAGATTACCCGTAGCAAAATCATAATAGGAAACATATCTATGAGGCTATGGTATGTTATTCAATTGTCATAATATCCGTAGCAGGTATGAACTTTTCTAATATGATAAACTGTCTACGATTTGCGATGTAAACTTATAACTGTTAGAAAGCGCTGAAATATCACCATGAGAAGTATTATTATTATTCTTCTGGGTTCCGAGTGAAAACAACAACACATCTTCAATTTACTCTATTTTCTGCTGTCCCCTTCAACTCACCCCACTATTGACCATAATCTCTCATCTCCTCACCAACATACGATCACCTCCATCTCACCCTGGCACCAACGACACACTCGTCGCTTCCCATTGGGGAAACACTTGAACGATGGCTTGCATAACGCACGATGTCAGTCTATGCTTTCCTAAATGTGTGCCCGATCCATCTCCATTTTCTCCTGCATATTTGTTGAGTAATTGCCTCTTGGTTGGTTTGTTCCCAGCCAGCCAGAGTTTCTTGTTGCTAAATCTTTCTGGCTGGCCGGCCATTTTATCTTCAGTATATAGCCGGCGAATATTGCTGCTATTGATGAAAGTCTGTAACAGGCTGTTGGAAATCCTTTTCGTGACATACTGGCCGAATTTCTGAGGCATAAAGAAGAACCGATTGACTGACTCCACATTTGTGTTGTAAATCCGAATCTTGTACTTAATGTTGTCTGAGTGCAGAATATTTTCAAATTTATTTTCAGGTTGATGAAGGCGTATCTTGCCTTTCCGATTCTGACTGGCTGGATTTGAGACGATGCTTCCTAGATGAGTGAAGGAGGCAATCTCTGTGAAATATATCCCGTTGATGGTGATTGATGCTGGTTGTTCCTGCTGTTGTTGTTGTTTGATTGATTATCTTCATCACCTGTGTCTTCTCTATGTTCACCTGCAGTTCTGTCTTCGCTGCCTGCCTCATTCTTCTGCAAGTTTGTTGGTTTTCGCCTGTAAGTCTTCGCCTTTTTGTGACACTAAACATATCTCATCTCCAAAATCCAGATCTTCTGGTGCCCTTCCATCGGTCTAACGTATTCCCGCTTACTCATCTCCCACAGTCTGACGCATAATCCAGTCCACCACACTTAAAAATGTCGTCGCTGATTATAGGCAACACTGTCTTACTTCTGTATTCACTTCGAATGCTTCGCTATTTTTTCCGTTGTGGATTACCCAACTCGTGGCACTGTCATATAGCCAGCTATTGAATGAGGTTGATAAAGTATTGGCATTTTCAAAATTACTTCTCAGTCGATGGTGTCTGGTGAGGGCACTTTCAAAATCGATGAAGTTGAGGTAGAGAACGGCTTGATTGCAATTCTATGCTTTGTTCTATGACGTTGCGTAGAGTTGAAATTTGATCAGCACATGATTTGCCTTTTTTGAATCCATCTAGTTCCAGTGGGTGAAGTTCTGCATCCAGTGCATGTTTTGTTCTCTCCAGGACGACGTATCTTAGTATTTTAATTGGTGTGGAAAAGTGTACGTTTCTGTGCCAGTCCTTGTAGAGGCCTAATTCAACCTTCTTTGGTAGCTTGTCAAGGTAGCCAGCCCTTCTTCCAATTGGTAGTTACCTTTCCTTCTTTTCAAACCTTTTGAAATAGTGGCTTGAGCACATCTGCCGTTGTCTCTTAGTCCGTTTTCTGTCTCGTTCTGCTGCCTTCCTGTCCGGCCTCCTGTAGCTTGATCATACTCAGGACTTCTGCTTTCGTTGAAGGATTGGTGTTCATTGGCAGGCAGCTGTGTGCATGTTATTGCTAGAATTCCTTGGCTTGGAAGTGATCAGTAAACTGTTTGATTTGTTTCTCTTCCTTGGTGATTAAGTTCCCTTGAACATGTTTTATTAGTTTTATCATGCGGGTTGATCATAAGTATTAGGGTTTTCTAAAAAATGTAACTACTGAGCTACCAGAACTAAGGCTGAGCAAACTGAGAACTACCATCATTATATTACTGGTCAAAAATGTACATTTTTAAATTACACCATGTAGCAGTAGTAATGGTCTGAAGATGACATAAAGTAAAGCTAACAGTTAGAGAGAATACCGATTGATGGTAACGAGGTTTCACGGTTTCCCGAACAATGAAACTTTTCGAAAAATACATTTACAGGCAATAGAACAGAAGTTAAACATTGAAGCAATACGCCTGCCTAAATTCAAAACTGTGGAAGTGCACATAACCCAACCTATCTGAAACAGAATGTGACTGTATGGCAAGCCCAGTTTACTACACATTAACAGCTTCTCACTATGGATGTTCTTAGTTATGCCAGTCTTCTACCCTCTGTAATTTTCCAGTGCTGTATAATGGCGTCAACGTTAATGAAGCATTTCGTTCTATTGAGATTTTGAAATAATGAGGCAGGTTTGTCTACCAGGTGTTTTACTCGTTGTCTGCGGCTGAATAATTAAATTGCCAGTTTTTTTTATTTATTGTATGTTCTTCAAAAATACATTAAGTTAGGGATCCTATGCTACTTGAAACTTGCTCACTGAAGTTTCATTGATCGACCAGATAGATGACAGATCACCAGAAATATGTCAACATCCAGTTGGAATACTTTGTTGCATGTAATACCAAAAGGGTATTTTGACTTCTTTGTTACCTTTTTAAAGATCATCATCGATTGCAGCAATTTCGAAATCATATTGCTGACCTCAAAATCAGTTGATGGCTTTTTTTATTTCTCCATATCTTGATGTTTATCGCCTCATTTTCACGGTGATATCAACTTTTTCAGTTTGCTTTCTTCTCAATGTCACATTCTTCCACGATATTCCTGTCAGTTTTCACAGTGACCAATCCAAATTCTGATCATGCCTACAAGCGAAATCACATACTGTTTGCTTGATGACTCAAATACAAGACTTGATTTGACTAATTGAATGTTGAGTGTGTCGACGTTTCAGCCGTGAAGTGACTCTCAGTGACTTACGTGATTTAGGTCCGATTCCCGTCCGACAATCTCCTAAATCTCCTGTAGTCTACAAGACAATATTAAGGTCATATATAAGGCTAGCTACCGCACCACATAAAAAATAACATTGCTGCTACTGACACTTCATTGTTTGAACTCTTATATTTCATGTAGAAAGCAAAAAAACAACATTTTTAAAACTAGGTGATCGATATTTATCAAGGCTTGAAGAATACGATTTGTAGCATAAAGTGTGATCGTTTCTTACTTCGAGGCTCCTCTTCATCTAAGGGAAGCCTAAGATATTTCCAACATCATCTTCATGCAAAGCAAGCTTTCATTACTCGCAATTTTGTGTGGAGGTCAACAGCACTCAGTATGAAAATGGAAATAAAATCCGGATTTTCAACTCCAATGTGAAGTCAGTGCTACTTTATGGATCAGAGACTTGGAGCGTCATGAGGAGCACTTCAAACAAACTACAGATCTTCATCAACAGCTCTCTATCTCTGCTCAATACTCAAGATCAGATGGCTGGCCAGAAAATATCAGCAACAGGGAGGGATCTCTGGCAATGAACGAACCAACCAACCTAGAAGGAAGCAATTGTGCAACAAATATGCAGGAAGAAATGGAAGTGGATTGGAGGCCATACTCGGAGAAAAAACCATCAAGTGACATCCCACAACATCCTCTCAAGTGGGATGGGAAGCGGTGAGTTGGTCGTCAGTGCGAGGGTGACATGGAGGAGGTGATGCGAAGAGGAGACGAAAACATGTGGACAGACGTGGAGCCAGGTGACGAAAACGTTGGCAGAGGACCGAACACAATAGAGACGTGCGGCTGAAGCCCTACGTTCCTCTTGGAACTAAAGGAATCAGTAATAATAATATAGTAATACATCTTAATGCAGTGAGAAGCAAAGCATTAAGATGGTAGTTTCACTAAAATATCAAGGAGCGCGACGCAATAATATAAAGATTACAGCTGACATTAAAAAACGGACTACTTCTAATATGTTTGAAAGAAAATTTAAGAAATTCCGACGAGTGTTTCATAACGAAACACCAACTAACCAGAAACAAACACAGAGAAAAGATTAAGTAATCATATACAAAAAGCACTTAGGCGTGATTTAACAGCAATTAACTATACATTATCCCGGTGATATTTCGCTAAAACGTTCTTTTTTTAAAATGTATTATTAATGTAATTTGTCTTTGTGTGTGTAGGTTATGCGTTCAATTTTGTGTCCTGCTGATATGCAGTAATTTGTTTTCTAATGACGTGGATAGAAATAGGAATGTGTTTTTATCACTTGAAAACCATCTATCTACATGCGCTTCCCATATCTGTTGGTTCAGTTCATCATTCACACGGTTGCCTTTTAAAAGTGCAAATTTCAGTCTACATTTCCCAAGTATTTCATTAGTAGTTTAATTATTCAAGGCAAGCGAATTTTCTCAGTGAACAATTGTGATTTCAATTACTTCTACTTCTTTTTTTTCAGGCACTACAGTTATAAAGCCATGACTATTAGGATACAAACAAACAGCCAGCCAGTAAAGACAAATGAAAATTATGTTAGAAACTGTACAGTGGTGTACAAATATTAAATGAAATATTAGTATTCACTTGGTGGATGGTGACTAACAGTGGAATCCAGGATAACGCGCATTTCGTCCTATTTGGGACTCGCCAGATGGATGTACCTGCATCCCTTAGTGAATGATGGTGTTCCCAACGAGGCTCGGACTGACTGACTGCTCACATTGGTGTTGAAAATCCAAATCTTGTTCTTCATGCTAAGTGCATAATATTTCCATGCTGGTTACAGGCTGGTGAAGGCGTATCTTGCCTTTCCAATTCTGACTGAATTTGACATCTTCATCCATTCAGCCTGTATTTGAAACGATGCTTCCTAGATAAGTGAAGGATGTAACCCCTGTTAAATTTCTCCCGTTGATTGTGATGGGTGCTGGATTTTGTTGCAGATAGCTAGCAATTCTTTGCCATATCTTCGCATTTCTTTGGCTACCTGGGCTGCGTTCCAAGCCAACCTCGTACATTGTGTGGACATTCTTCGTCCCGATTCTCATTTTGCTTTCATCGAGATAGAGAAGACACATCGGCTGACTGGCTTCTCGAAGGCTTTCATCAGCCGACTGTGTCATTTCGCCTCTCCGATTCCAACGAAGAATAAGGTTTTTATTTGATGTTTTTGTCTTTTTAATATATTTTCTGTGCGTTGAATTTTTTCTAGCAGTTTGATAGGTTTAGTGGTGTAGGGTTGCATGGAAAAGGTTTCTTTACAAAAGTTTCTAAACGCATTTGATCACGACTGAAGTTATTTTTTCATTGTTGTTTCATTATCGTTCAGTAGTCTATGGTTGTGAGGAGCCAGAATATATTAAGTAGAATAGTGATTGACACTCTCCGAGTTAATTTCCATTCTCTAGTGATTGATTAGGTTGGGCTGAAATGTTCCGTATATAGTAACGTGTGAGTTTTCGTCAACGTGTTTACACTAGGAATCGACATGTTAACAGAGACTGGATAGTTCGGGCCGAAACAAGGAATCAATACGAAAGGATCCAGCAATCCAGTACCCTAGTTAATAACATTTTGGCTTTTGAAATGATAGTGTTCTGATAACAGTGACTGCGCTATCGCTACCTGTGAGTGCAGGTACATCCAGATGATGAATCTCAGGTAGGATGAAATGCACATCCTGAACGCCACCACTTGTTACCACTAACTAAAATGACATAAGGTTAGGTGACGACTGCATTTCACAAATTCAATTTGGAATAAACACCATCTGACACACAGTTATCAAATTTCGCTAAAATGCAAGCCCCTGTCTTCCCATTTGCAAATTTAACATACCCTGAGTGATGTTCACACAACCGAAGAGTTTATTCAACTCCTAATCTCAACGGTTGGTCGAGTGCAAGTGACGAAGGGTTGTCGTCACGAGCAACATTACCAGCCAGTTCGAGCACTTCAGTCAGATATACGAGGGCAGTTGCCAAGTAGTTGGAGGCTCCAACACTAACGCTTGCCAGGCAGTTACTCCAACGCAACAAATTATGAACACGACCAGCTAGAAACTGAAGACCAGTACAAGCAAATCGATTTTGGCTCTAGCGTGAGACTTTCCATCTTTGTCACGACATCCAACTCTGAACAAATTTAATGAAGACAACATAGACTTGACCACCTATAACGAATAAACTTGAAACAAGAGGTGAATAGAATAATCAGAGAACCATTAAAACCATGGAGCTCTTATAAGCTGCTTCGACCTGTGGAGGCCCTCTTCAAACTTATATATTATATTATTACCATTCCCTTGGGTTCCGAGTGGAACATAGGGTTTCATCAACAAATCTCCACTTTATTCTCTGCAGTCCTCTTCAGCCCATAATCTCTCATCTCCTCCTTCTCCTCATCAAACGATCTCCTTCATGTCACCCTCACACCAACGACCCACTCGTCGCTTCCCATTGGCGTTCCACTCCAGCGATGGCTTACATTGCGCGAGATGTCATCCGACGGCCTCCTCAGCGTATGCCAATTTCTCTTAAATATTTGTTCAGCGATCGGTTAAACAAACTTCCACCTCTCCATTGAATATATTTTCTCTCGTTCGGTTTGTTTTAATCGATTAAGATATAACCTCTAATGGTATTATCTTCTCTCGTGTGTATTTAAAATGTTTACAAGCTTCTGATTCGCAAGTTCCTACTAAAATTGAGGAAAGGCCTGATTGTGGGTGGCAACGTGTTCCAATACATGAGATAACTGTTCTTCACTTAATCCTTTGGATCTCAGAATGTTCTTCTGAACATCTTACAATTGGCTTTCAACTAGATCGATATCGTGGATTTCTTGAAGGAAGGAGACAAAGCAGATATATCATAATGGAATGGTTTGTGCTTCAGCTCAGAGACCATTGTGTCACAGGATATACTGTCAGTCATTATTTTACTTCAAGATATTGTACGAAGGGAAAATATCATGCAATAAACTCCTCTGGAAAATCTATGCATCGGTAGCACAGTGGTTAGGACGCTCGCTGTGTCCACGCACATGGTCTGAAGTTCGATCCCCTGCCGACGCACACCTGATATCAACCGTCGACCTGCAAAATTTAGGCTACCGATATCACATGCTGAAAATTCCTTACTTGTACGAAAAATACGGTGTGGAATCAAGCTATAATCAAGAATAAAAAAATATAAAAAATATACTGTCCGGAATAAATATATTATGAGTTTCTTCAGCGGTCCGCGACAGTAACATTAACACAGGCCACTAGCTGACCATGTTACTGTCCACTGCACATCCAGTGACAGCTGACTCTATATTACGAATCAAATGGATGTTAGATTCTGACCTAAATGCCACAGCAGGACTAAATGTTATTTCCAAATTAGCTGCCAATAGCGGTAGAAGGTGGACTTCGATAATTGAACCACTGCAGATGCATCTGACCAGTGTCAGTGAAGGAGGGAAGACAGTGAATTCGAATTAACAGCATGAAATAAGTAATTTAGTAGGTGTGTCCTTACTTCCAACTGTTTTGTTATTAAAAATTCAACCCTTCGTTCAGCTTCACGCCTAATTTACATATTAATTATAAGTTATATGCATAGAATTTATGATATTACCATGCAATCCTTTTACTACTCTCCTTTTGACATTTTTGTTTTTGAATGAATGTTTACGTTAAGCCTTTGATTAAACTAAGGTTTTGACAGCTTTGCTTTAACAAATTTACTATGTCATACTCAGATGGGTATAGTATACTTGTAGCGTGTGCTACTGACAGGATTTATGAGTAGTATATAGATACAGACATAAATATATCCGTATATATTTTCTATAAGAATATTCACTAACAAACAGATGGATATAATGGTGAAGAGAAGAAATGCTTGGGCAATGATGAGAAACAATATGGAAAACCTGAAAGGAAGACAAAGAACAGAATACGCGAGACATGGGCAATATCTGTACATCGTGTTGCTAGTAAATAATTCCGCCGACGAATACTCTTGTGTTCTGACGTTATATACCCTTAGGGGAGTTGAGATAAGAATTACTTTTGAAACCCTAGTTACAGCAGACAAGTTAAAAGGAGTTTATTCATTGGGGATAATGCGAGAATTCTTACCACGTATGTGTATGAGTAGACTCAGAAAAGCAAGACAGGCAGTCATTCCTTTGAAATCAGTGCAGAGATCTCCAGCACTGATTCTTTCTTATGTCTTTGCATTCCGAGTGGAACATAGAGCTTCAAGGTTAAGCTTTCGATTTTTAGTAGAAGTGGTGTTTTCTTACTGGATGAGGTTGCTAGCCTCACACTCAACCGGCTACAGGAGGTAAAGATGAGCGCCAGACTGGAATCGAACACCGGACCACATGCATGGTTGGCCAGAATCGTACCGCTGAGCCATCGACTCACAACACTTCTTACAAGGTGCGAAATATGGAATTCGTAACAAGTCAGTATTTATATAAGATTCAGAAATTTGGTGCGCGCTTCACTAAAATCATTTCCAACAAGCTACTGTGGATACAGGATTTTCATCATGAGCTGACATTAGTTAGAGAACCATTGAAAAACCTGGGAGAACTGGACAGCTGTTTCGTCCTAGTTTGGGGCTCTTCATCAGTACGCACCCACCGCTTGGGTTCGAGCCCAGGACCTTCTGGTTACAAGGTGCGGTCGTATACCATTAAGCAAATGGGACCCGATCCAATGGCCCATGAATTCTAACTTCTGCCAATTCACGACATAACGTGACCCCTAGCCAATGTCTTCGGCGAATCTTTTTCCTCACACCCGACCTGCTGCACCCTACTGGTCACAACTTCTCACTAGAACCTCAGGTAAATAGCCAGCTGAATAGGGCAAGTCGCTAGTGAGCATCTCATTGATTTTCAAGTGTTGGTTTGTAGAGATTTGATTGGTTACAGGATTTTCATCATTAACTGATATTAGTTAGAGAACCATTGGAAAACCTTTGGTGAACTTTCACCAACTCCTGCCTTTGTTCCATACTCAGGATCAAAAAGCCGGACGGACAGAATAAGGCACATAACTCTGGCAACACACCAGCCAACAACCTATCGCCAAAGGAGTGGATAATAACAGCCTCATTCATTCTCCAGCAGACAGTTAATCCACTCTAACGTTAAGGATAAGATACTGCTTTTGGCCACCTCAATGTGTATTTATCAATTTACTTGCTCGTGTGGAGCAAAGTATATCGTCCGTACGCAACGTCAAGTCCACAAACGTATTCTGGAACAGTGTCCAGCTTGGTTAGCCAGACGAGAAAAGATGAATAGCAGCAGCTCTATCCTCGAACACCTTGTCATCTCCAGACATCGAACATCCCCACATGAATGCTTCACGGTGCTACACAGAGTCCCTCAATATCGTACAAAGGGACTGCGCATACGCCATCTGTACATAGCTGAAGCAGTAGCTATTCGAGATCTGAAACCGGACCTCTGCATCGAAAATCGACACATACATCCACTCGCCCTACCGTGGCCAGAGTAAATTTCTTACTATGATTTTGCTTCTTCGTTTTATTATGTAAGTTCACTATTATTACTGTAATTACTACTATTATTTTATTGTCATTATTATTCCCATCATCCATATTTTATTACCTCTATTACCGTTTATTGATAACATTGCTTTTTTATACGGATTTTATAAAAAAAACACTTTATCGCCTTTCCACTAGTTCCTGTCCATTCTACACGAGCTTACTGATTAGTCATTATCTCACACTTATTACGTCATGCCAACTTCTGCCTCTTTTCTAACTTACAATTAGTCATCCCTTCTAGGTTACACCTTACATTATGTAATACATTTTTCGAGGAAAACGTTAACCAATATCTGATTGGTTTAAAGATTTCTTTGTTAAATGTAATTACGACTGTACAACTCATGAAAATGTATCGTCGAAAAGAAAAGTTTCTTCGCTGTTTACGCCTTTTCTTATCATTCTATACAGTACAGCGGGGTTTTATCCACACATTATACAGAATCTTCGAGTTAAACAGTAATCTACAGTATGTAATTCATTGGAATTAGTTATGCTCTATCTGCAACATATTCTTAATCCCGACGTACTGTATTGTTCGACCTCAGTGTTTCTGAATGCCATTATTCATCGTGAACGGGTTATTTTATCAAGGCTCTAAAACAATAGCCACCTATTCCAGGAGAAATTTCATTGCAGTTTCCCTTGGAAACTGAAATTATTCAAATCACAATGTATATCAGTCGCTTGATACCGTAAATGGTAGTTCCAGGACAAACTTTTCGCTCGTTTGCGGCCAAGTTTCATTGGTGGCTTCCAACTTGCATCAGTAGCTGCCTTCGCTTCATAATAAAGATCAGATTGCTGGTCTCAAAGGATTAGCAATAAGAAACTCTGACAACGAGTCAACCAAGAAGCTATTGCCCGAGAAATATGTAGAAGGGGACCGAGATGTATTTGACATACTCTAAGGAGACTGTTGAATGACATTACCCACCAGACCCCCCCGGTGAAAATGAAATAAGAAACGGCAGGTTAGGCGTCAAGTGTTACATGGAGAAGATTTTGTGAGAAGGAGATAAAGACTTATAGGGAATCGTGGAACTAGCTGAAGACGACTGCACTGAGAAGGATAAAACGCAGATCAGTTGTTGGAGTCCTGTGTTTCAATCAGAACTCAATGAAACAATGGTAATCATCATTGGTGTACCCGATTTTCCTCAAATTAGAGAGCCGAATAATTAACCAGTCTAACTGGTCAATCTAAGCTATGCATACTCTTAGCTTTCTAAGCCAAAAACTCAGAATACAAACTTAGATTCCTCAATATTTATAATCTTTAGTAGACTGATAAACTTTTCAAGAGAGAACTAAATTGCCTCTCCAGTCATGCAAAAAATACTGATGAAGATATAACATGTATTTTCTTGTTTAAAAATTTGTGTTTCCTACATTTTTGAAACACGCACATGTATGTAAGTGTTTAAAGTTTACTTAAGTGGTTAACACTGAACACAGGATGAATATGCTTGAACGATTTACTTCCCCACTACTTCCATGTATCGTTTGTTATGAAAAATGTGTTTTCTTTTTTTGTAAACAACTGTCTTTTGATGTTATGAAACAGTAAAGGCGGAATGTGACATAAGATTCTTGTTCTACTTGTATATTTTCACGCTGATGAACAGAGGCGAGAAATTTTTGAAAATAATTTTTAAAACTTATATTTTTTGATAAGAATTTGTAGCCGTGAATATGCTCTGAGTTTAGGCAGCACTTCAGACTGATAAATAATTCTATCCATTTTTCTGCTAAACTGGAAATAAACAATAAGAAGAACTTCTATTTACATTTCATCATGAAATGACGCTAGCTGCCTATCCAGCTCTGTTTTGGCGATTCCTAGAACATAAACGAAATATAGTATAATAAAAATAGCTGCGTAATATGGGAGAGAAAGGTACCTACTGATTGGAAGAAAGGCTGGCTACCTTGTCAAACTGCAAAAGAAGGATGACTTAGGCCTGTGCAAGAATTGGCGTGAAATAATACTCCTGTCCACGCCAAGTGGAATAATAAGTCGCATCATCCTGGAGAGAATAAAAGATGCACTGGATTCAGGAAAGGCAAACCGTTTGCTGATCAAACTGCAACTCCGCGCATCGTCACCATGGAGCAAAGCATAGAATGCCAGTCAAACCTCACTCACCCTCAACTTCACCGACTTCGAAATGGCCTTCACCAGACAGCAATGACCGAGAAGTAATCTGGAAAAAATACAGCGTACCTCAAGTCTTTACCAACCTCATTCAACAACTATATGACATTGGCATGTGTCAGGTGATTCAAAACAGAAAACTAAGAGAGGCGTTAGAAGTACGTACAGGAGTAAGACAAGGCTGACTGTCTATTATCACCGATGATATTCTTAATTGTGGTGGGGTGAATTATGCGTCAGACTGACTGAGAGCGAGAAGACAGGAATACGCTGGACCACCGATTAGAAGACGCTAGAAGATCTGCATTTCGCGAGTGAATGATTTATGTTGAATGTCACACAAACTCGAAGTATTACAGACGAAAAGTAGCGAACTGGCAAAAGAGGCAGGCAGCGAAGACAGGACTCTAGGTGAACATAGAGAAGACAGAGGTGATGAAGACAACCAGCCGTAACCAACTGCAACATCAAAGGCAACCAGCACAAATCACCACCAACGGGAGAGATTTAACAGAGGTTAACTGCTTCACTTATCTAGGCAGCCTACGTCTTTTCAACGGGTGAAGATATCAAAGTCAGCCAGTCAGAATCGGAAAAGTGATTTACGCCTTCATCAACCTGAAACCAGTTTGAAAATCTCCTACATTCAGCCAGCATATGGAACAAGATTCAGATTTTCAACACCAATGTGAAGTCGGTTAGTGCTTCTATACTTGTTAGAAACTTGCACTGCTTGTCACGAGAAGGATTTGCAACAGGCTAGTTTAGACTCTCATCAATAGCTGTCCTCTCTAGCCCCTTACTGAAGATCAAATGACCAGTCAGAAAGAATTAGTAACAAGAAACTGTGGTAACAAACCACCAGCCAAGAGCCGATCGCTCAACAAATATGTAGAAGAAAATGGAGATGGATGGATCGACTATACATTGAGGAGGCCGGCAAATGACACTCCGTGCAATGCGAGCCATCTTTTCAGTGGAATCCAAATTGAAAGCGACCGATCGGTCGTTCTACGGTGACATGGGGGAGATGGTTTGAGGAGAAGGAGATTACAGATTATGGGCAACCGTTGACCCAGATGAAGAAGATGTCAGAAAATAGAAGAAAGTGTAGATTTGTTGTTGCAGCCGTATATTCCACTGGGAACACAAGGGAATAATAATAATGTAGTATGGGAGATAGGTTTTTTTGACGAAAACAGATAAGAACAGAATGTGTATAAGGACAAGGTGAAATAATACCTTTTTTATAAGTGAATATGAAAAAGTAATGAATAGAAAACTAAGGCGTTTAACAAAAGTAGATCCGCCACCGATCTACACATTGAAATAATTGAATTTCACATAGTAGTTCCGGCTTCCCAGTTAAAATACTGAGGAACAAATAAGTCGAAAACATGCTTTAGTGGATAGATTTCTGTCTACTTTGTAAACGATTCTTGATTATGAGTCGGCTGAGATTTTGTGACTGTTACTAAGAATGTGCTTAAGTGTAACGCCACTGACACCTGCTTCTATTTGCGTCCTTCCAATTGTCAGAATCGTCGACTTATACACATTTTATATCAAACCAACAAAGAAACTATCAAAACTGGTGACCTTAGCCTATGCAAGAACTGGCACGAAATAATTAGCCTGTCTACCTCAAGCATCATTCTGGAAAGACTAAAAGATGCTGTGGATGGAAGACTTCATTCTGAAGCGGCTGGATTTAGGAAGTAACAACTTCTCTGCATATTAAATTGAGGCCACCAAACCCGGCATAGGATAGCAGTCGAAATTTTACCCCAACTTCTTGACTTTGTAAAGGCCTTGACAGCCTCCACCATGAATTAATTTTGAATCTGCTTCAACACATTGGAGTGCAGAGACCCATACAGTGATTAGCCCTATTCAGAAACCATAAGGTATTGCTAAATATCCAGTAATTAACGGCAGCAAACTCACCAAAGCATACAAAATGAAGGCAAGATTAAAACAAGGCTACCTAATATCACCAACGATCTTACCTATTGTGACTCACTAGCTCATTTGGCGACTGAAAAGATAGGCACACATTAGACTTTTACAATCAGTCTAGAAGATATGAAAAGTTAAAAATATAGGCAACATGTGTGCGGATTTTGATGCCAGGATATGGAAAGCAAACCAAGCGAATATCACGCTGTAGTTGGTGTCAGGATATACAACACTCAGTACAAGGAATAAGAGCCGACCTTTTAACACTTATATGAAGTAAATGCTTCTATGTGGTTCAGAAACTTTGTACATGCTTCACTAAAAGATTACATGGTCAACCAGAAAGCATAATCGACGAGGAATTGTTGCGGCGATCAACTAGCCAACAACCAATTACTCAGCAAATCTATAGAAGGGAATAAAGATGAACTAAAAATAGTCAAGTGCTGTTACGCGTCAGGCCCTCGATCGGAACCTAGATGGTAAGCAGCGGATCAGACATTTGAGAGCGATGTTCAGATGACCATTTGAAGAGGTAATGCAAGCCGATGAACACTCAACTAACCGGTTGAAAGTAATAGAAAACAACTGAGCACAGTGGAGATGTGCCACTGAAGGTCAATGCGGCACTTGTAGAGTCTGGGGTGAATAAAAATATGCCTTGTTTTACTATTTCCTATGAAGCCAACAGAAAAAGACCCTTTACTTTTATATTTTTAGGATGTATTATCGAGATGCATCTACTGAAACCTATTGCTGGATGGTATGATGGATCGCATTTTTGGTTTGAACAGTACCCACTAATTCTTCTGCCTGGAATTTAATTCTACTAGCCCCATTGGTATCAGATATCTCTATTAGATAATTTGAATGTTTAGCTGTGAAGCCTGATCAGAAATTACCGAAATACATGTTTGCTTAGACTGTGTTGTGTAAATATCATCATCACCACAGTATTTGAGTTATTGATATAAATCGTAGTGCGTCGATGGCACAACGGTAGAATGCTCGCCGACCACGCCTCATGTGATCCGAGGTTCGATACCCTGCCAAAGCACTTCTTCACCTCTCTAAGCCAATAATAAGACTGATAAGGAGGAAGGGTTAAGCATGAGGCTAGCTACCCTATCCCGTAAAATTAAACACCACTGCTACCGGAGCTTCAAAGCTCTAGCTGGAAGCCCTATGTTCCACTGGGAACGTAAAGGAATAAAAAAATATATAAATCGTATGTTCAGTAAGTTTCATTTTATCACAACTTATCACACTACTATTCATGAAATAATAAAAAAGGATGGTAATTTAAGATGAGAACAAATATAGTTTGATGTTTTACAAGCCATAATATTTCCTCATAGAGAAAATTCCATCACTAGGCTTAACAAGATCTTCAGAGCTTAACTTTGTATTAAATTCGCTCTATATATTTAGAGAGGAATTCCTCCTTCTAAAATTGCACTTGCGTATCTTTATATCATTTGTGTATTTCATGATTTCAGCAAGGCGGGCTGCTTAAATCACTTAGCTACCGGAATTGCTTTCCACCAAAATGCTTAATTTCATCTGGATTTATCACCATTGTTTTAATCGTCCAATTATATCAAATCACCTACACATAAACTTGAGCGCTGATTTAACTTGCTTCCAAGTGAACGCTGATGAGTTCTTCGACGAAATGAAGATATACTTGAGATTATTACTTAGCATGCAAATCCTGTATGAAGAAAAAAGTATTTTGGAACTAAATACGCTGAAAATTTTCGTACCATCTGTTCGCATACTGTCTGAAATAAAGCTTTATTATTATTATTATTATTATTAAAGTTTCCGATGTCATCATGGTTCAGCGAGTCATTTGGCATTTTTGTTTCCAGTACAAGTTGTATTCCTTACACTCCTACTGGAGGTCAGCAGTAAACCCAAATAGTTCACTCGTAATGTCCTTGATTGCAACACTGTGTGATGTGAACTCGGACCTCTGAGGGGGGACCAGTTCCTTCAAGGTTGTAGATATACCTTGATGAAGACCCTCAACAAGCATACAACCTGGGTAAGGCAATTTTCCCACTGATTCCCTTCAATCCCTCCCCCAACAACGACAGAATTGGCAGTTTGCTGGCATACAATACATTGTCTCACTAGGTATAAAAAGCAACAGATAGGACTCCGTAGATTATTGTTCTGTGAATACAAACCATCATTAACATTTATCATCCCCCATTTTGAAGAAAAAATTTGGCTTTCCATTCAATCATACAATTTCTTTTTGCCAACACCTGCTAACCATTAACGATAATTTCTTTCCTAATCTGTATTGGAAAAAAAATCGAAGGTGTATGAAAAGCACAAGTCACATGGATACTGTTTGACATTTCCCGTTGTAACGCATACTACAAAACGAAAAGGGGTTTCATGCCTGTTATCAGAAGAAAAAGGATGGCAAAAATATGGTACCGATTTTTCTGTTTTTACATATTTTAAAATAGAAAGAAATTGAAGGTTATTCAAATAATCGATGCATATCATAAGAGTGCACAAATATCAGGGGGGGGTTATTCACACAACTGCTGTTGCATCAGTGATACTTAAATTACGGATTTTTGCTGAGATTTCACGAACTTAAATTATTTAGATATCATTGAAAACCGGGGAGCAGTTGGTGACTGTTTCGTTCTAGTTCGGAACTGTCTGGTAGCGTTCAGCCGTGACCCCTTCTCCCACAGATATTGAAAAGGGACCTTCAGGTAACAAGACATCACATCACTATTTAACTCTGTTCTCTGCAGTCTTTCTCAGCTACTCTCACGATTACTCACCAGCCTTCATTTTCACCTCATATGATCTCCTCTATACCACATTCGAACCCATATCCAAAATAGTTCCATTCAGCAGCCTGGCGTATGATGTCATTGAACAGTCTCCTCAAAATGTGTCCAATCGATTTCAATTTTCTTTGGCATATTTGTTAGGCAAAAGCTTTTTGGTGGGTTCATTACCAGAGTTACTTGCTGTCAGTCCTTTCTACCTCGCTATTCAATCTTCATTATCAAGCCAGAGAAGGCAGTTGTTGATGAAAGTGTGCAGTCTTTCGTTTGTGCTCTTCATGATGAACCAAGTTTGTTAGTGTTAATATATGCGTAAGATTTGGGCACTGTGGTGGTATGTAATTCCGTAGTAATTTGTTTCTTAGATATATGGTTCACTGAAAAAAACAGCATTATTCACTGGATGGCAATGCGTTCAACACAGTTTATTGTCGTTCATAATCATAATATCCATTATAATCACACGACTTCAAAACTTGAGTTCTATAGTTTTCCTTGTTCTCTCCTGTTTGTCGTCGTTGAGGTGGTAGAATTTTCCAGATGTCCAGGTGGACAGGTGTTGAATCATTCCTATTACACGTGTTTGCAGTTGATTCGATAAACAAAGCCTCTATTAACAATCTCTCCCTGCACCCTGTTACATTAGATTTTAAAACTTTCATCTTATCCCATCCTGTTATATGGCTGGTTGTGTGTAATTGCATGTAGTGAGTGGTATAGCTGAACTATTTTGTAGATTTCTTATCTTATTCGGGTCAAATAATCTAGATTCTGCTAGGTTTTTGTGCTCGACTAGTCTAACTGACCCTTTCTACTACTTTGACCTATGTATTTGACCTGACAATCATTGCAGGGTATTAGATAAACTAAATTGTTTTGTTTTAAAGGCTCCACTAGATCTTTTAACTGACAAAGTTTGTTTCTAATTGAGTTTGTAGGTTTGAATGCCAGCCACTTTTATACCTGTCTTGTTAATAATTCTCCTTAAAGTTTCCGAGGTTCCTTCCTTGTATGGAAGTACTACTGATGATTTATATTCCCTATTGCTGGTGATGTCATTATCCTGAAGCTGAATGTCCAGAATTCACCAGGTGCCTGTTATCGAACTGGCCCTTTGCGTTCTCCCTTTGCTAGCCATGCTGGATAGTGTTCACGCGCGAGTTTTACAAGAGTCTTTTCTACCCGATCTTCCTGATTATTATTATACATTTTTATTTCTAATTTGACCTGCGGCCTGAAATATTTCTAGAATAGTGCCACTACCTATCTTCTGTTCATTACTCCTAGTAATTTTATTAATCTGACCTCTGACCGGAAATAGTTCTCGAACTTTCTCACACATATAATATAAATACACGAATGTACAGCCTAGTTGATGACTTCGTCGAAAAGCAACTGAATTATAAGAAAAATTTTCTCAGCAACCTTGACAGAATTGCTTAACACCTTTTAAAATACCCCAGTAAAGTGGTTCATCAAATGTATGAAGACCTAGTATACTCTACAGTACACTGAAATAATATCTATTGAAACGAAAATGTCGCCTTATACGACAAGTACAATAGATTTAGGAATGCTCGCATATGTAGATCATGGGATTTTATGAAGATATTGACCGGTAAGAATTCACCGTTCATCGATATTCGGTCCAAGTAGTTGGTTGTTTAGCGAGCTTTGTGTTGTAACCAGAAGGTCGTAAGTTCGATCCCTAGTAGGGTCGTAGGTGTGCACTGATGAAATGTTTCAAACTGGGACGAATTGGCTGTCCAGTACCTTCTGGTGGTTTTCATTGGTTCTCTAACTAATGCTGCTTCATGAAGAAATCTACTTTCGAAGTTTATGTAACTATCTACCATTCATTCCATGAGTACTACAACAAGGGATGACAACCTTATAAATAGTTAAGTTTAAATAATCTGGAGAATAATCGCATGTCTTTCACTATTGGCTACCTCAAGGTCATGTTCCTTTATTTATCAGAATGTGTTTTATCGCTAAATGTCATCAGAATGTCAGCATATATCCGTCTAATAGGGGATTTCTTCTCTTTTAAACCAAGACACAATACACCTTACACATTCATGAACAAAAGACAAAAACAATAATATATTACTGTGAAAATATCAGCAGTATTAATTATACCTTGGAAATATTTATTACGTTAAATAAGGAAGCATAATTCATTAATTATGACTGGAGGAATAAAATTCTTTTGTTTTGTTTTTTTTTAGAATGTGGTTTGACATATTATTTTTAACGTTATTTTTCTTTCAGTGGTATTCATCGCTTATAGTTTTACACGAAGTTCTTGTGAATAAGCATAAAGACAGATGATGAGTCACAAATATGACGAAATTCGTATCCTGGATTTCAGTGCTAGTTGTCAATGACTAGAAATAACACCATGGTTATCTTCAGGAATCGTTGAAGCGTGCGCACTTGAAGCTGGATAGTAGCTTTCTGCAACCATGTGGAAGAGTGTTTTCGGAATAGCAGTAAATCTATACAGAGCACGAGAACTGGCCACTTCGTTGACACTGGTCACTACATACCGAACAACCCCTCCTTCAAAGTAGTCTACAAAGTGGAGCCTGATGGTCAAAATCTCATATCTGACCACTTCTATGTGCATATATCAGTTCACCTGCTCTTGTGGAGCCCGTTATATCGATCGTTTGACGCCTCCTTCTATCTACAAAGTGAAGAACAACCTGTCAAAGATAATAAATACACTTTCGTCTCCTTTATATTGCCAGGGCTCTAGCCATTCTGATAGAGAAACCTGAGCTCTGCATTCAAAAGGAAATAATTCAACCACTTCTAATATCATGATAACAACCTTATTGTTTTCTAACAACTTGACTTTTTTATGTCTGTGAATTCCTTCTAACTCTCGTTTTTCTTGCAAAATATTGCGTGATATCACAGTCATCTTCATTTCTATATGCAGCCTGCTTACACTTCAGTTAATAAATTATCACCCAGTTTACTATCCGGTTCCAAGATCTGAAAAAGAGAGGAGGTTGGGAGTGCGGCTAGCGACTCTGTCCTAAAAAATCAACCCAATGTCTACAGAAACTTCAAAACACGACAAAAATACAAAATAATTCTTCTCTTGAAGAGCGAAATGAAGCGGAGTGGTAGACACCTTCGGGAAGCCAGTCAGCCTATTTGTCTGCTCTAAATGAAAGTAATATTAGTCATGGGGATAAAGAATGTCCACACAATATTCAAAAGCTGCGAAGGCTGCTCCAACCGCCAAAAAGATGAGCAGATATGGTATAGAAGTGCTCAGAATCGTTGAATTCTAGGTCATCTTTCATAACAGATAGACGTGACATTCCAACACGTTGAACACTGGTAACTCGTTTATTGACATACTCAGTCTCTGACTGGACACAAGTAACTAGTGTGATGTGTCTAGTCCTTTCTTTGGTGCAGACTGAATTCTATCAGTCAGTCAAGTTTGCAATGTGGCCACCATTCTAGGCAGCTCTCCATCACGGTGAACATTGATTTGATGATATTAGGACCTAGGTTTCATGCCAGTTGGCACTCTTCAGTGTGTGTCCAATCAAAGTATCCACTACAGTCCTACAGGAGGTCGCGAGCTCCAATAGTTCAGTAGTCACGTCTCTGACTGCAGCGCTGGGTGACGCGAGTTTGGATCTCAGAAGAGACACAAGTTCCTTGAAGGCGGTTGCAGATACGCCTTGCTGACTGGTGAGTGCCAACTAGCACGAAACCTAGATGGTGCTCAAGTCTTACTGTGGCCAATTACCTTCAACAGTCTAATTTCATATTCAGTCTCTCCTGACATATCAGATTCTAGTACGGAAACTTCGACAGTGCATTAAAGTTAATATGATGTTATTCGATCGATAGAGTATTTCGTCACCATCTCTTTAGGCGGTAGTGTGTCTCAGTGGCATCACCATCACTCACTGGGAATGAAGGTATCTCAAACAACTGACGAGGTTCAAATATGAAGCAGCCCGAGTCTTCAATTTCACAGGAATCTGGCATCAACCAAACAACAGCATGTAACATGCTCTTCACCTAATTATCACAGCTTTTACAGAAGGACTTATTTGAGAGAAATGTAATATCTAGGTCAGACTTCAAGGTTTTATAGACGTGTCTATTGATTGGGATAATTACGGGAAGTTAAAAATGCGTAAATGAAATATAATGTAAAATGAAATTAGAGGGGAAAAAAGGGACAGAGAGAATGAGAGAGGTAGAGAAAAAAATGAATATTTTCCACACAGAAAAACCAAACTTATAAAAAAAATAATAAAGGGTGAATAAATGAATATATATATTTATATAGTTGAATTCTGAATGTTTTAAAAATACATTAACTCAAATTCCCGTAGCAGTTGTTTTTCTTCGTGTATTACAAGGTAAAGAATAAACAAGGCAGGCGTAAAACATTAGACTTAAAGTAATGGAATAGAGAAAAGTTTCGTGGGGGGTAGGGGGTGGCAGGGGATGGGAGATCTTGTGGGGAAAGAATGTGTGAAGACACTCAAGTTGTTTTCATCGATACAGCCTTATAAAACTGAAATATAAAAAGGAATGTAACTTTTCTATATAGGTTCAGTGTAATGTCTGTTAAAGGGTTATAACAAGTCTGGGATTTTAACATAACGTTTTTGTTTGATGATGGAAAAGTAGTAAAATAGTAAGTGAGAGAAGAGGAAGGTGATGAAAAAGCATAAACGACTTTATTTTGAAGAAAACACTTATGTTTAAGGTCGCACAAATTCGAAGACTTGCAAGCGAAAACCAGCAAACTGGCTGAAGAAGTAGGTAGTCAGGGAAGGCTGGATTCCAGGTGAACATACAGAAGATGGAGGTGATAAAGGTAACCAAACAACAGCAACAACAACCAGCACCAATCACCGTCAACGGGAAAGATTTAACAGACGTTACCTCCTTCACTTATCCGGCTAGGAAGCATCTTTTCAATTACATGCATTAAAAACGGATGAAGGTGTCAAATTCAGAATCGGAAAGGTAAGATACGCCTTTACTGACCTAAAACCAGTTTGGAGATCTTCTGCAGTAACTGGGATTTTTAACACAAATTTGAAGCAAGTGAGTTCTTCAATATAGGTCAGAAACTTGCACTACATGTCAAGAAAAGCATTTCCAACAAGTTACAGACTTTCATCAACAGCTGTCAACTACTGGCTTCATACTGAAGATCAAGTGGCCAGCTGGTCAGCCAGAAAGAATTAGTAACAAGAAACTCTGGTTGGTAAAAAGCCAACCAAGATCCGATCGCTCAAGAAATATGTAGGAGAAAATGAAGATGGATGGACTGGGTATACGTGGAGGAGTCCGTTGAATGACATCGCTGGAGTGGAATCTCAGTGGGAAGCGAGAAGTTGGTCGTCAGTCCGAGGGTGATATGGAGGAGGTCGTTTGGTATGGAGGAGATGTGAGATAGTGGGCAATCATGGACAAAGCCTAAGAGGAGAGCCAAAAATAGAAGGAAGACTCATATTCCACTGAGAACCCAACGGAATAATAAAAATATGCTGTTTGAATGCTTCTAAGCAACACAGAATCTTCAGTGTATTTCATTGAAAGATATTTACTTCTTTTGTCGAGTCCCCAGGTAACATAATGGCCGATAATTTATTATCTGAAACAATAATACTCCATCTTAAACATGTGGCAACGTTCTTCCTCTATTTCCGTCAAAACATTCATACCGATGGGCAGAAGCCTGACCGAATATTTGATTGAGTAGGGAATATAAAGAAGAAGATTTGTGGCTCAGGTGGAGGATTTTCATGTAGTTTTATTCTCTGAGCTAGCTGGATGGTTTATTTCCGAAGCTTTCATTGCCCTACTAGACTACATCTTCAGTGCATACTTTAATTTGATGAAGTGTACTTTTCAATTTCTCCACGAGTTTATTAGTCATCTCTCCTGACGGTGACCTTGAACGTGATTGGTTGTTTTTGTGTTTTTTCACACCCTCTAGGCTACTTGAATTGATACTGATTGTTTCCTTGATCTGAAGTTTGACTCTTTGTGTATGAGATTTCCTTCTTATCGGTTGGTAAATTTCATCTACCTCTATTTGTCTGTTGATTGATGGTTCACTGGAATACCAGCCTTCTAAAAATTCTCTAGCATTCTTCGTGTTTCCTCTGTCTAATGTTTGAACGTTGGTTGTCCCAGTCGAATCAATGTCCATGGTTGTCTGTGTGCAGTGATATGAGTGAGGGAGTGGATACCATGTCTTTTGACTGCTAGCTTATGATCATGGATTCGAAGATGAGGGCGACATCCACTTTGGTCAATGTAGTGTTTTTAGTAGTCGTTGCAAATTATTTTGTAGATGATGTTGGTTTTGTCATCTTTCGTTGTTGAGCCTTTTGGTTGACACAGTGCTGAGCGAAGTGATTTTGTTGGTTTGTGTGTGATATCGATTCCTAAAGGTTTGAAGAGTATTGCGGTGATTTCTGAGACGTTCTGGTAGGGGTGATTTCCTTTGCGTTTTCATTGGGGGTATACGTCTTGAGATGCAACTCCGTGGATAACCATTTTTCTGGAAGACGTCCATGAGATATCTTCCTTCAATTTTCCTTGAGACGGCAGTGATGCAATGTGTCCTGGCTCTCTTGTATACAACTCCTTTTATGCGTTATTGGGTTGTCGCCGTTGTAATTAAGTATTTGGTCTTTTTGAGTTGATTTTCTATAAACTTTAATTTCTAATTCCCCTGTGTTTGTTCGCTTGACAAAGACGTCAAAAACTAAGATTTTGTTCTCGAACTCCTCTTCTCTTGTAGGTTTGATGCTGTTGAAAACGCTGTTTATTAAGTTGGGAATTTTATCCAACTCGTTTCTTTTGTTTATTACGAATGTTTCGTCTATGTTACGTATCCAAATTTGGGGTTTGATCTTTCGTAGGAATATGTTTTCGAGTCCTTGCATCACAGCTTAGGCAATCAAACCTGATATAGGCGATCTGATTGATGTTCCTTTAATTTGTCCACATGTTTGGCTTTTGAACTGGAAGGAGGTCTTTAGGCGTAGGTCTATGCATTCCACCCAACTTGTGTTTTGCATTTTTGATTGTTGCAGGAGGTGTTCATGTATAGGGAATGCGATTTATATACGTAATGTGATGACAAAAATAGTATGAAATGGAGTGAGTGCGTTGCGTTTTTTGTGATGCAAAATTCAAACAGGCGATCGTTCTTGGTCACGAAAATAATTTAGCTTTTAAACATTGAGAAATGATATAAATTACAGCAGAACGCGCAACTTTATTATGATCCGAGTTTAACATAGAACTTCGAGCTTTTAGGTCTTGATAGCGCTGATCTTACTTTTTTACGGCGTGGAACTCCCAGCCCTACGCCCAATCTTATTGAGCTTACCAACGGCCGAAAAACTGGACGGAATTCAGAATTGCGTCAACCGGATGTCGGATGTAGCCCAAAGACCACAACAAATTATTCATTTCCAATACAAATGATCAAATAGGCGAGAATCTATCTGGAAATAACCAATTACGTTCTAGATCATCAAGAAAAGAGGTCGTTGCATTCGTGGAGAACTCTAAGCTCAATTTATTTCAAAGTGAGGTTTGAAGATGCTTTCTAGAAAGTCAATGATGGGCTTGTAATTAAGCTACTTGACCATGAGATTGTAACTAAACTACCGATTTGCCCATGCTTAATGATGATTCAAAGGTCCAGTGACGTAACACGTTTAGACAGATAGTTCAGAAGGAAGTGGCATATCGACTTGTAATCAAACAAATCTGTAGTATTATTAAAAGGGCTGCTGCAGCGAAGAAAATTTTCTTTTCGACGAAGTCATCAACTAGGCAGTCATTCGTTCATTTAGATTAATTGTGTGAGAAAGTTTCACTCAGGCTCACTCTATGTGTCCCAAAGAAATACGTCCACCCGTTGTCCCTACCATGACCATCATGAAAAATCAGTCCCATCAATAATAATTATCCAATCGAAAATGAAATTTTCTTCGTTGTAACCATCTTTTTAATAATTCCTAAAATCTGTAGAAATTGGGATATCACTTTGTGTTTTACATTACAATTGTTAATAAAAGCAGAGTGTATATTTCACAGGAGTGACTTTCATTCCATACAGTTTTCTTACCTAAATAAACGTCAAGCAATTATTCACAAAAACAAATGTTATGCAATTATATGGCGTCATTTTAATTCGTCAGGTCTTGACAACTGCATACAATCTAAAACAGTTTCCCTGGACATCATCTCTTCCATGTAACCCTCGTATTTCTGACTCGCCGATTCCGGTTGGGGTTTCCCTAAAGGGCTTGGAGTATGATGTCATTCAGCGGTCTTCTAAATGTATGTTCAATCAGTCTCCACTTCCTAATACCCAACTATCAGGTAACAAATAGGTTGTTGGGTGGTTTGCAGTCACTGTCTCATGTAGTTTATTCTTCCTTGACAGCTGTGTGATCTTCTTTCTTGATCGGAAAAGGTAGCTGTTCAAAGTGCTGTCAGTGATAGGTGCGTTAAGTCTCTCAACCACACAGAAGTACTAACTTTGTTAGGGTTAGTAGTTGAAATTCAGATCGCAATCTTTATCCTGAATGCCGTAGATTTTCATTATGATTTCGGATTCATGAACGGTAATCTTGCCATTTCACCCCTGGCTGATCTTGACATCATCTTCTGTGCTATCTGTAATTGAAGTGATGCTGCTTAGGTTACTAAAAATGACAAAATCCATTTAACCTGTCCTATTTACAATAGTTGGTGCTTATCACCGTCCTCTGAGTAGCTTCATCATCTTTGCCTTCGGTGAGTTCACTTTCAGTCTTGTCTTTGCTGCTCTTTCTGCCTGTAGATCTTTGTGTCTGTGAGACACAAGATATACATTGTCTTCGAAGTCCAGATTTTCTATGGTCTTTTTATCAGCACAACGTATGCCTATCTCACCCTGAGCAAATTATTCATAGACTTTAGCGATTTAGCATAGACTTGGAGGCATTGTTATTACGTAATTGAATTGTGGAATGGAAATGATTAGAAAAAAACTGTTATCAGACTGCGGGTATATACGGAAAGAATACAAAAATATGTATCATAGTTATGAACGGAAGTAGGAAATTTATTATTACTATTCTTTTCGGTTCCCAGTGCAAAATGCGGGGCTTCAGTATTACATCAGCATTTCACTATGTTCTCCTCAGTACATTTCAGGTGCCTCCATGATTATCCAACTTGTCTTTTCCTATTCGAGTTAAACAATTTATCTGAGTAATATTTTATTGTTTCCTTTACATCCCAGCGGAGCATAGGGCTTCAGGCACACGTCTACATTGCGTTCGGTTCTCCGTCAACGTTTTCATCTGACTCCGCGTCTGTCCGCATGCTTTAGTCCTCTCTTCGCATCACCTCCTCCATGTCACCCGCACACTGACGACCAACTCGCCAATTCTGGTCCTCGTTCCACTCGAGCGATGGCCTCGCGTATGATGGACGCCACTTGATGATGGTTTGTTTTCTCACTGTATGGCCAATTCACCTCCATTTCTTTCAGCATATTTGTCGCATAACTGCTTGTTGCTGGGTTGGTTCGCTCCCACGGATGCCTCCGTATTGTTAGTCTTTTCTGGCAGGCCATCTCATCTTTAGTATTGAGCGAAGACAGCTGTTGATGAAGGTCTGAAGTTTGCTCGAAGTGTCCTTCGTGACACGCCAAGTCTCTGATCCGTATAGTAGCGCTGAGTGACTTCGCATTGGAGTTCAAAAACAGGATCTTATTTACATTTTCATGCTGAGTGCTGTTCATCTCCACACAGACTTGAGAGTGACGATAGCTTGCCTTACTTTCCGGATCCGCAATTTGATATCCTCATCAGTTCTGTCTGCCTGTAGTTGAAATGATGCTTCCCAGGTAGGTAGGTAGGTAGGTAGGTAGGTAGGTAGGTAGGTAGGTAAAAGAGGTTACTTCTTTCAAATTCCTCCCATTTATGCTGAGTTTTGCTGTTGCTGTTTGGCCAGGAATCTTCGTCAATTTTGATGGATAACAGTTTCGAAGGTGAACATTTTTTCACGACACTTGGGCAAGATTAGCCACAGTATCTTTCTCAATAAACAATTCCAATCTTACCCTATTACTGACCACCGTTTGAGCGATACGTAAGCAAAATTGGATCTCATTTGTTCTCTAATTATCTGTAATTACATTTACTCTCGTTTGAAAAAGAGCGGAAAAACAATTTAACTTTAGTCTTTCCTAAAAACCTCATTATTAAAATATTTTCCCCTCAAGCATTTTTAACTCCCTTAAAAATATCTATTCGCCTCCTCTGCAGAGTACAAGATTGAAGTAATGACAACTAGGAGTAAAAAATGAAACCAAAATTGTTCATTTTGAAACAACAAAAAAACACTGATTGAGCAATTACTACACTGGTAGCAGCTGGAATTCATTGGCCAGTTAATCGGTTTCCAGTTGCTGAATGATATACCAGCTTACCGTGTAACCGGAAGCTCCACGGTTCGGACCCTGGTCATAGGGGTGCGTACTGATGAGGGGCCCCGAGATGGGACGAAATAGCTGTCCAATACTCCCAGGTATACCAACACTTCTCTAACCACTGTCAGCTATTGATGAAATTCTGAAAACAAATCCTAACAAACTAATTCTAGAAAATCACCACATCCTTGATATTCTTAGGGTTTTTTTTCCTTCACGTTCCCTAGTGGAACATAGGGCTTCAAGCTAGTGGCTTGAAGTTTCTGTAGCAGTGTTTATTTTACAGGATGGGGTTGTTAGCCTCATGCCCAACTTTTTCTCTTCACCAACATTATTTCTGGCTTAGCGAAGTAAAGGAGTGCGTCGGCCGGGGATCGAGCCCCGGACCATCTGCATGGTCGGCGAGCGTACTAACCGCTATGCCACTGACGCACATTCTTAGGGTTATTTAGGGCTTATATTTCTGCTTTAGTGAAGTCAAGTTTTCCTCTTTTTCATCGTTTTGGTCTCAGGGCTACACTGTGTTCGCCACTTCGTCGGCAGCTGTTTTATCTGTCCCTTGTAGTAGTATTCCCGTCTAGGAGAATGAAAACCTCAGGTTTCAAGTTATCTACTGTTGCACTAAAATATAATCCCATTTAATAATAACAATCATAATAGTGACAACAAAGCTTTATTTCAGACAGTGTGTTAACGCATAGTACAGAAATTCTCCATGTATTTAGATGAAAACGTTCTCCTGTTCCTACAGGATCGACAAGTAAAATGGCAATCAGAAGTATGTGATATGATGTGGTGTTGTTCCGCCTGAACATAGATCCATTTTTCTGGAAATTTTCTCCGCCATTTCCTTCAAGAACTGTACAGCATTTTGTTTAAAAGTAACCGCGCGAAAATCATTGGATATAATTGCATGATTGAAGCAATCAGAAATGCAGAGGAGTTTAACCATTATGACAGATAGTAATTTTGAAATAATAGAGAAGATTTGTGGCTCAGGTGGATGATTTTGAATTAGTTATGTTCTCTGAGCTGGCTGGTTTAGTTCCTAAGTTTTCGTCGTCCTTCTGGACAACATCGCTTCAGTGAAGGTTTTACCATAAAATGAACTGATTTAAATTTTTCATGAATGATATAATTGTGTCTCCTGGTAACCATCTCCGTGATTGGTAGTCTTGTCATGTGATTTACTTTTTTATTAGTTGGCAATTTTGGCTTATATTAATATGTATGTTAATCGCTGATTCACTTGAGTGCCAGGCTTCTAGGAATTCCCTGGCATTTCTGTCTGGTGTTTCCTCTAATTAAAATTTCTACATTATCACAATCAAACTGGTGTCCATAATTATCTACATGCATTGATATGAAAGAATATATAACATATCTTTTTTACAATTAATTTGTGTTCTTGGATTCAGATTCGAAGGGGACACCCACTTTGTTGACCAATATAATGTCTCTTACACTTCATACAATTTATTTTGTAAATGGTATTAATTTTATCTTCTTTTTCTGTTGGATAGGTCTTTCGGTTTGCACAATATCGAATGAAGTGATTGTGCTGGCTGGCTGGTTGGCTTGTGCTATATATCCTTTTCAAACGGTCTTAATATTCCAGCGGTTATTTCAGAGGTATTTTATCCTGTACATGGTAGAATAAATTTTCTTGTGGTCTTTGATGTTGGCTTGTTGGTGATGTTATGACTCGAGTTTAAACAGTATTTGATGAAACCATGAGGATATACATTCTTTTTGAAGACGTTTAGTAAGTATTTTTCCTCGATTCTCTTCAACACTGGAGTAGTGCTACAGTGTGTTTGAATTCTTTTAAATAATGTCTGCACACAATTTCTCTTGTTTATAACTGGTAGCCACTTAAAAATAGGATTTAAGGCCTGTGTTGAAAGACTGATAGAGTACTTTGATTTTCAAGTATTAGTTGGAGGATTTCATCATGAACTGACATTGGTTAGAGAACCATTGGAAAACCTAGGAGTGTTGGGTAGCCGTTTCGTCTTAGTTTGTGACCCTTCATCGGTAGGCACCCATCGCTACGGTTCGAACCCACGAACTCCTGGTTACAAGGTGAGCTAGCTAGTAGACAATTAAGCCACTGGAACCCGATCCAGTGGCCAGCCAGCCCATGAATTTTAAGTTCTGACAATTCATGACACAGCGCGACCACTTCACAATGTCTTCTTCGATGAATTACTGCCTCATCCTCAACCTACTGTATCTAACTGGTCACGCCTACTCACTAGAAACCCAGGTTAACTGCCTGAATAAGGCCAGTCGCTAGTGAGCATCAGATTATTATTCAAGTCCAATTTAATTTTGCTAATTGTCAATGACTTCATATTGCTTACCATAATGTTTTCGGACACACATTTCACTTCTAATAATTTGCTGAATTTCCTGACCCGAGTATATTTCTTTTAATATTTTGAATGCTGCGAATTTACCGATGTTAGAAGCATTCTAATATACGATGATAATCTTTGTTGTTCACTGTCTCCCCTTCAAATTGAGTTTTAACTGATCAATTTCACTTCTTATATTCTGTACCTTTTCCATTTACCATTCCGTAGATTCCTTCTTTTAAGCATATTTCTTGTAGTCAGTCTATTCCTGGCTTAAGTTTCCCTCTCAGGAATCGTTGTATGAGCTTACTGGCCTGTCTTCAAACAGGAATTTATATATGTTTAAAATCTGGACACTGTGGTAGTATGTAATTCCATATTCATTTGTGTATTGGACATATCACACACAAACACAGTGGAACAGTATTATTTACTGGATAACAAAGTTTCGAACACAATTTATTATTGTTCATAATCATGTCAGTTACAACTACACAACCTCAATATATTTATAGCTTTCATAGTTCTCTTTATTCCTTCCTATTTGTTGTAGAGGTCGCATAATTTTCGGCATGACCCGGTGGACAGATGTTGAATCATTCCTATTACATTCCTATTTCCAGCCGACTGCTTAAATAAAACTTCCATTATCGGTCTCTCTTTTCACCTTATTATATTGGATTTCAAGACTGTCACCTTATCGAATCGTATTGTATGACTATGTGTAGTTGCATGTAGTACTATGGCTGAGCATTAGTCTAGATTACCTGTCATATTACGGTCCACTGAAGCAGATTTCTCTGAGTTTCTGGGCTCCGCTAATCTAAATGATGCTAGTCTGTTAGTCTGATCTATGTTTGTGATCTGACAATCATTGCGGGGTACTAGATAAACTAAAATATTTTGTTCATTGATCTCCACAGGATCTATCAACTGCGATAATTTGTTTCTAATTGAGTGTGTTAGTATGAATGCTACTTTCACTCGTTCACTGTTACGAATTCTACGGAAGTTATTCAGTTCAACGCGGACTTTCTCTTTGATTGATTGGACTGAAGTGGTTGGCCTCAGATTGACATGTCGGCTTCTTGTGCAGATGCTTCGACGAAGTTTCAGCATATTATTAGAAGTTACTTGGGTGGATGGTGACTAGCAGAGGAATCCAGGATGCCGCACATTTCGTCCTATTTGGGACTCATCATCGGGATGTAACTGCATTCCGCAGTGAGTGATAATGTTCCCACCTAGGCTCGAACCTAGTACCCACAGTTCCAAATGTCAAATTGTTATCGACTAGACCACTTGGGTCGCCAGAGTCATCTACTGTGCAGTGGGTATCAGTAATTATTCAACCTTAGTCCTCGCACTTTGGTCCAGTCGATCAATGAGAAAGTTCAGATTGAACTAATTAATTACTGATATCCGTTGCACAAGAAGTATCTCTTGCGGCCCAAGTGGTCTAGTGGATAACACCCTGGAGTTTTAAACTATGGGTACTGGATTCCAGCCTCAGTGAGAACATCATCACTCATTGGGGGATGCAAGTACATCCAGATGGTGAGTCCCAAATAGGACAAAATGTACGTTAACTTTCATTCTACCGCTAATCATCATTCATTAACTTACTTTGAGTTCTAACTAGGGTTTTGTCTTTTTATGGAAGCACTAGCAATGCTTCGAATTCCCTATTTTGTCATGCATGTCATGGTCATTATTACTATTCGTGTTTTTATTACTTTCAATTTAAGCTTTTCCATGCAGTTTTAGATTAATTTATCAAGATAACTGCTAAGCGGCATAGCTTCTGCAGTACTACGTACTGCGTCCAGTTTCACTGTGGTTCAGCGGTACAACGCTTGCCAACCATGCATGCAGTTTGGGTTCCGATCCGCGACCAACGCAGTCGTATACCTCACTAATCCAGTAGTAAGGCTGATAAAGAAGGAGGCTTGGACGTGGGGCTAGCTATCCCACCCCGTAAAAATAAAACCACTGCTACCGAAACTTCAAAGCTATAGCTTCAAGCCCTATGTCCCACTCGGAACATAAGGCAATGAAAAAACGTTTCACTGTGTGATTCAGATATGCATAGAATAAACCAATTAATACGACATAACATTCTACCACAGTGCCTGAGTTTTACACATATATAAACAACTCTATTCTATAATTTATTGAAATTAATGTTCTTTATTGTAAATTACTATAAACAAGCGCTACGAGTGGTTGTCAAAATCTCATCTCACCTATGCTACTTACTATACATACATAACTGAATTCCACACCTTTATAGGTGAGAGTGAAGGAAGGAAAACCAATTAATAACTCTTCAGGATTTTACAGTTATAACCCAATGTTGATAAAATAGAAAATATTTATTGTTTGTTTTATTTTCCAGTTCTTTTTTAAATTTTTGTTTATTTTATTTATTTAATTTTTTTGGTGACAAACTGTCATGGCTATAAAGTTAGATTAACTGACCTCCGATGGGGTTTAGACGGAGGTGTGGGGAATTTTCTGCGTGTTCTCGCTCACATAAGGTAAATAATCCTTTTTTTCACAAGTAAACATAGATGAAACAATATAAAAGTTAGTAACTAACCCATTCAATCTTTTCACCTATTATCTAGTTTATTTTCATAATTGTCTCCAAACTCCTTCACTAGCATCTAATCTTTCTAAACATGTCCATATTACGTAACCCTACTCACATCTTACCAATCTTCACCCCACTTAGTTACAACTTTGAGTATTAATCACACATTTTAACTTCTTCATTATTTTGATGATGTAACTCTACTCACATCTTACCAATCTTCACCCCACTTAGTTACAACTTTGAGTATTAATCACACATTTTAACTTCTTCATTATTTTGATGATGTAACTCTACTCACATCTTACCAATCTTCACCCAACTTAGTTACAACTTTGAGTATTAATCACACATTTTAACTTCTTCATTATCTTGATGATATAATCAACAACCCACACTAACTGTTATTTTGATTTTGACAAACCTAATGTACACACACACACAAAATAATTGTATATATACTTGCGACTGTACAGCTAAGTGAATGAATTCGCCGAAAAGAGACTCTTCGCTGAACTAATTTGTTCTTATTTCAACTAGAAAGCAATCAAAAAATCATAAACAGAAGGGCTTATCAACATGCCATTGAAATATCATTAGTAAATATGTTCACTTAATATATGATTTAACTGCTAACATGCTACAGGTGCATCAGTGGTTCAGGCGATACAATGTTTGTCAACTCGTCATCTGGTTGGGGGGAGGGTTCGATTTCCGGTCACTTTTCACAATCCTATGCTTCATCAATAATTATGAGCCGGTGGTAAGCCCTAGAAAATCGGGTAGGTTGGATATGTAAGCCTGTCAACTCCATTCTGTAAACGGAAAGTCAACACCAATGTTACTGAAACTTGATGATGCGTGTTGTGTTCCACTGGGAAAGGCATAAGAATGAATGAACAGCTCTGTCACAGTGTCATAATTATTTGTAAGCCTTTTTCTACTTGAACGTATATCATATATATATGCATAATGACAGGTTTTCGTTTTTACGCAGTTCGAGAGATGAAAGTTGTGTTTGATATTGTCATAATTTTAGTCAAATACACATACAAACCGACAGTGAATCTCGTTATGCCACACATTATTAGTCGTCAATAATTTTGTTGAATATTGAATACAAGTCAGTGATAATTTTAGATGTCAACAGAAACCGACGCTTAGAAATTGAACCGCCACGTTGAAATGTGATAGAATCGTGCAATATATGGGGAGAGAGAGAGGGAGAGAGGGAGAAATATATCAAAAAGTGCCATTTCGCCGTCCTGCTGAAATCATTGGGCTACCTGAATTTCTACACTTGCATTATACATCAGGTTTTATTCATTTTTTTATTGTTTTACTCATCAAATTATGGCTTCGGGTAGGAAGAGTATTTTTAATTGTCTTTCAAACTACTGTTGTGCCTTTGTCGAGAGAGACAAATGACTATATATATATATATATATATATCTCGTAGTGTGAAATATTCCCATTTCATGAATTAAAAGTCAATCTGAACGAAGAATATTCTTTTCAATACATCCTTCTCTTCAAATTCTTACAATTATAAAATATAATATTTGTTGTCGTTACAATAATGAGAGCCAGTTATGTGGCAGACACATTTTTAAGTGTAGAATAACAGATTAGTTATGGGATGTCAAAATAAATAGTAGTATTTGTGTGACAAACGTGCTAGGCTGAAATCGATTACAAAATATTGTAAAATGGGAAACAATGGTGGTGATTAGTCATAATAGATTCGTAGAATGTGGGGTAGGAAAAATTGACAAGTCAGTTCAATGTTATAAAAGGTGTCAGATGAATGGCTAGTACAAAGTAGTATGTATTAAAGAGGAGGAGATAGTAAGACTGTAAGGAGAGGTTCATAATGAAATAATCATTGTGTGAAATGAAATGAAACAGGTGGAGGCATATATTGAGGAAACAGATAATATCAATGACAATAAGTCCGAATGTTTGAATGAAGGATATAAATCATGAAGAATAATAATAATTTTAATAATAAGCAAAGCAAAATAAAAAACCAAGAAGGATAAAAGGAAGAAGCACTCTTGGTTAAAAGAAAAATCCAAGTTTGGCCACGGTAGGAACAGAGTCTGGATGTGTTCTTTTTGGATACAAAGTTCCGGTTCAGTCGATTTTATTGCAACAGCTTCAGCTATGTGTAGGAGACGCAAGCGAACTGTACGTGATAACGACTTCAGAATTCGGTATATAACCCTGAAAGCTGTGTTGACATCGATGCGATGTCGAGTATCGACCAAGTGTGACAGAATCGAGCTTTTTATGCACTTAACTTCCCCCCCCCGGCTGAACCAAGCTGGTAAATCTTCTCGAACCCGTAGAAGAATCTGCCTAATCGTTCGCCCTATATAACTTGAAACAAAGGAACAGTTTCTAGGAAAACTTGAAAATAGTCCTTTGAAAAATGAAATAGCAAAGATGGAAATATATTGTTGTTAAATGGAGGATTTTGAGAAACTTCATTAATGTTCACTCATCGACCCTCTTACTATTTCTGGTAAAGACAAAGCTGATGTATGGACGTTATCATCAATTTATTTCCATATCAGATTAAGTATAATTATATTTCAATGGTTTCAAGCACAATAATGATTTTTTTGGTATTATTTCGAGCAAAATTACTGCCCATGATCACATCAACTGCTGGAATTATTTTGTTTTTAATTCCTTTAAAAATCTCACATATTCAGGGTGGTAGTCGACTTATGACCAACGTACTCATAAACTTCTCTTAACCATTAGTGAACCAGTTAAAATGGGTATGTTGTGAGTAAGGCTGCCAATTTCATCCCGTAAAGATCATGCTCAAAGCATAGTGTTCCACTCTTAACTCAAAGGAATTAAAAAATATTGAATTTTTATTTATGCCTCCACTCTAATACATATAACAATTTTAAAAGAGTACAGAAATTCACCCAAGTGTAGCAGCAGAACACAAGTGTATTTGGCGGCAGAATTGTCAGTGAACGCGGTCAAACACTACGACATAGGTTCTTATCCCTCAGTGAGACTTCTGTCCCTGTATGCATTAGGCCTAGTAATTCCTGAATATTCACTCACAACCTAGAATACATGGCCCCCTCTCGACTTTCCCCACTACCTTTAGTCTTATCGGGCAGAGGAGAACAAAAATTACACAATCTAAATATTTTTCTGACTTCCAAGGCAGTACTACCTCCACTGTCCAGCTTCGCCACATGAGAAGCGCTAGTCTGTTCTGGCACTAATTCGTAGCTCCACTACTTCGCACTGAGAATTTTCGATTTTCTCTTCCCCCTGTCCGTTGGGCAGTCGAAGTCCGCCACCAATTGTTCCACCAATACCTTCCGGATCTCCTGTCCACCGAGACACTCCACATTGTCGTACTCCGCCTTTGCCTGACCTGTCAGACCAACCCTTTTCATTGTTGAATCCTGGACGCCCAGCAATTCAACATAAGAATCCCCGTATATCTCTTTCTTCGGAAGCTGTAAGCCGTGGGATATTCACTATACGAAGGCAGCAACATCCAAAAACTTTAATGCAACAATTAAAGAGTTAAAATAATTACAATAATTTAACAGGTGGATCTTACAATGCATAATTATAGAAAAATAAGAACGATAATTAAAAAATAAATGAATGTAATTACGTAATAGTCGGAATTATAGCTTGCTTATAATAGATACATTGTGAAATGAACCAGAGGAATTCGATGAACTCACGAATTATTGCATTAAAATTGGAACATTTTACGACAGTGTTCCAGTGGGAAAGGCCGCATTTAAAATAACACCTAAGTACTGGTCTATATGGAACATCCTTTAATTTACATACATCCTGTGTTAATAAGAGGAATTCAATCGGCCGTAGCGCTGTAATACCTGATAGAATTAACAGTGATAATACAATATTATTATTTTGGTTGTTGGCAACTATCAGTGGTATCCACGAAGCACACTTCGTCCTATCTGGGACTCGCCAGCTGGATAAACTTGTAATAGCCAGTAAGTGAGTGATATAGTTCCCAATAAGACTGGAACTCCAAACACATTATCCAACACGCTGCAAGGACTACAAGGACCATCTCTAAGGATTGAGTATCAGTTTTGTATTTTCCGTCGGTAGGTCGTCCAAAATGTCCGTAATAGGGACAGACACGTCATCAGAGACCAATAAATTCGGTCTAACATAATCAAATTAAATATTATCATTACTCCCTTGGGTTCCGAGTGGAACATAAGGCTTCAACGGCACATCTCCACTTTCTTCTGTTTTGTGCTCTCCTCTTCAGCTTACTCCACGATTGTCCATAATCAATCATCTCATCCTCCCCAACACAATCTCTCCTATATGTCACCCTTGCATTAACCACCCACTCGTTGCTTCCCATTGGGATCCCACTCCAGCGGTGGCCTGCATTGTGCGCGATGTGATTCAATTACCCACTCCATCCATCTTCATTTTCTCCTACATATTTATTGAACAATCAAGTCTCGATTAGTTTATCCCCAGAGGGATTTTGTTGCTAATTCTTTCTGGCTGGCCGGGTGGCCATTTGAACTTCAGTATGAAGCCAGCCATTGAAGGTGGCAGCTGTTGTTAGAAATGCTTTTTGTGACACGCAGTGCAAGTTTCTGACCCATTTAAAACAGCTGACTGACTGACTTCACATTTGTGCTAAAAATCCAAATCTTGTTATTTATGCTGAGTCGGTGCAGAAGATTTCCAAACTGGTTTCATGCTGATGAAGGCGTATCTTGCCCTTCAGGATCTTGGTGACTGGTTTTGATATTTTTATCCGTACCGCCTGTGGCTGACACCGTACTTTCTGACCAGATAAGTGAACGAAGTAACTTCTGACAAACATTATCAAAGGGAGTTTCAAATTAGTATATAAACAAGGGACACTACCATTATTGATATTCTGTTCGCTTCATAATATGTAAGGTATCCTACAGGTGTTGTACGCTGAGATGTGCACCCAGTTAACTAGATTTGAGTAAGCTTAGAGTGAATATGTGGCTCTTAGATTTAATCACCCAACGTTTAGCTACTGTGTGACGAGATGGGAAATTGTTTCATCTACTTCAATCTTGGCAACTGGATAACCCTAACACAATATAAATGGCTTGTAGCAAAAAATCCGTTACACATAACTGAATTCAAATAGAATTAAGCCTAGAGGGTTTATCTTTTTACATCATCTCCCATTACCGAGTCTCTTATTCGATATAGAATTAGAGAGCAAATATAATAGATACTTTACATGCCCACATATTAGCTAGTGAGTAGCTTTCACATGAGTTATTTTTCACCCATCAGTTGTTACCTACTTAACCTAGAAATTATAAACTCAGTTTATATTCCATCACGATCCAATATCAGCTACAGAACCATTGGAAACCAGGGAGTACTGAATGGCAGTTTCATCCAAAATTGCGAATATCCAATAACACGCACTGGTGACTCCACCTGGGATGAGACCCAATTAGAATTCACGACATAGCGCGACCACTAGTCAATGTCTTTGGCGACTATTTGTCATTACACCCGACCTGCTGTACCTATTGGTCACGACTTCCCACTACAACCCCAGGTAACTACCTACCTGAATAGGGCCAGTTACTAGTGAGCATCTCATTGATATTCAAGTGTTGGTTTGTAGGGATGTGATTGATTTGGCAGAAGTTGGAATTCATGGGCTGGTTGGTCATTGGATCGAGTCCCAGTGGCTTAATGGTCTATGAGCTAGCTCGCCTTGTAACCAGAAGATCCCTGTTTCGAAACTCGATGGGTGCGCAGTCTAAGGAGTCTCAAACTAGAACGAAACAGCTGCTCAATACTCCCAGCTGGTTTTCCATTGGTTCTCTAGCCGATGTCAGCTCATGATGAAATCCTGTAAAAAATCAATCAAATCCCTACGAACCAACACTTGAATACCTATTAGAATTCATTGACCATTACATTCCAACCAAGTGAAAAAATGATAAAGTGTTTGCTCCATAACGTGAATGTTCTGGATTTGATCCCTGTTGGGTTAAGTGGTGCGTACTTTTGAGGAGTCTCTAACTGGGAAAAGACAGTAGTCCTTGATTTTCAATAATTCTTTTTTTATTATGTTCATCACATTGAGGGGGAACAAAACTATCTAACCAGGCGTCAATAGTTCATTGGTAAAAATGCTGACCAACCATGCAAGCGGTCCAACTTCAATTCCTAGCCGACGCATTCCTCAACCTCGCTTAGTCAGCAGTAATACCAGTAAAGAAGGAAAGTTGCAAGACCAACAACCCCACTCAGCCAAAAAACAGCCAAACAATACCACCGCTACTGAAACTTCGAAGTTCCACCTGGAACTCAAAGGAATAAAAGAATAATATATTACCAGTAACAGAGGGAACGACCTAGATGCGGTAGACTGCATGATGCGACAGAAAGCGAGCAGCGAGGAAACAGGCATAAAATGGTTCACCCACAAAAATACTTGAACGATCTGGATTTCACCGATGATATTTGTCTGATTTCCCACAAACCGGAAGATATGCAAGTGAAAAGGAACAAGTTGGCGATAGAAGAAGCATCAAAGATAGGCCTTCAGGTGAACATAGAGAAAACAGAGGTGATGAAGATTCCTGGCCAACAGCACCAGCGACAACAACAGATAACAATCAGCATAAATGGGAGAAATCTGAAAGAAGCAACCTCCTTTACCTACCTACCTACCTGGGAAGCATCGTTTCAACTACAGGCGGAACTGATGAGGATATCAAAGCGAGGATCGGGAAAGCAAGGCAAGCTTTCATTACTCTCAAGTCTGTGTGGAGATCAACAGCACTCAGCATGAAAATGGGAATAAGATCCGGATTTTCAACTCCAATGTGAAGTCAGTGCTACTTACTATGCGTATCAGAGACTTGGCGGCGCGCCGCATCACGATGGGCACTTGGAACAAACTACAGACCCTCATCAATAGCTGTCTTTGCCCAATACTACTCAAGATCAGATGGCCGGTCAGAAAAGATCAGCAACAGGGATCTCTAGGAGCGAACCATCTAACCTAGCAGGGAGCAATTGTGCAACAAATATGCAGGAAGAAATGTAGGTGGATTGGCCATACTCTGAGAAAACAAACCATCATCAAGTGACATCACACGCCAGGCCATCGCACGAGTTGAACCGAATGGAAAGCGGCGAGTTAGTTGGTCGTCAGTGAGAGGATGACATGGAAGAGGTGCAGGTGATACGAAGAGATGAAAGCACGTGTGCAGACGTGGAGCCAGGTGAAAACGTTGACAGAGAACCGAACGCAATGGAGATGTGCGGCTGAAGCCCAATGTTCCTCTAGGAACTAAAGGAAACAATAATAATATACTAATAACAGAGGAGGCCTCTTCAAATGAAAAAAGATTCTGGTCCAATCTCTTCTACATGTAAACTGAATTTATTTTTTAAGTGATTAAACAATTACAAGTGACGTTTTCAAGAAAAAAAACAATCGAAGAAATTTACTCTCTAAATTTCCTGCCAATTTCAATGATCTCCTATTCAAATTTTTGCCTGAAACTTCTCGTTTACACAGAATAGCAGAAATTAGATTTTCTAAGTCAATTTCTCTCTCGGCCTTTCTTTCAAATATGCCTATGGATTAAACATGTGTTAAATCTCATTAAAACTGAAAGATAATTAAGTTTGCGAGAAAGAGCTTTTTCTTTGAAGGAGAATGAGGGAGGAGAGAAGTGAAGTAAATAGATAAATAGAATAAATAGAAAATTAAATTGGTTTCATTTTTCGCTTACTCCTATACAATTCTGGTTTTAATTTTTTTCAGTAGTAACAGCTTGTAACAATTCAATTATTTAACTATCTTTGAAACTCTAAGATGCTATTATTATTATTTATTATTTCCTTTAATTCCTAGAGGAACATAGGGCAAACTGAAATTGATGAGGCAATTTCATTATCCTGGACGAGATCGCTTCCCATTGCATCAGGGCTTTCGTTGCCGTTGGTGACATCATGATAGCCACGCCCTCGGTGTGCGTGTGGTTATCTTCTGGGTGACCGGAGTAGATCACTGACTCTCCCGTTGATAATTTGGTGAGTCCACTTCCATTCCATCTGCTTTCACATATTCCCAGCACTTGGATTCTGTATCTTTTCATCTCGCTGGCGATCTGGGCAGCTTTGCCAGTCTCGTACATAGTGCGGACATTCCATGTCCCCACACAGACTTTTTCTTTTGTCGCAAGGAGATTGCTCATGGTGAAGTTTCTGTAGCAGGTTTGTTTACAGGGTGGGGTTGCTGGCCTCACGCCTGAGTTTCGTCTTCGGGTACCTGGAATGGAAGAAAGGTTAGTGTTGCGTGACCGCAGAGCCCAGGGGACATCTGCTTGAGGCCGGTCACACGCGGCCTGGTGTGTCTCAGTAGTGTACTTATCACTTCTGCCCTGTGACACGGCAGCAGAAAGCGCGGTCGTTGTTAATCCGGGCCACGGCCGATCCGGCATGATATTTCTTGGATTTGTTGTGTTCATGGGTTTGGATTGATGAATGATGGCGACTAAGTCCAGCCCCCACTGATACCGTCGCCAATGTATCAGTAGGTTGTGAGGTTTGAAAATTTTCGTTGGCGTCCGCTGCTACTGTCAACGGAGCTACTCAAGGAGCGGTGTGACGACCCAAGTTATCTTCTACTGATACCGTCGCCACAGTCATACCAGTAGAAGTCCGGTTAAGCTGACGGTCAGCCTCGGGATCAACCAAAAAAATGGAGAAAACCAGCAGAACATCAAAAATTCCATAATTTCGCAAGAGTAAAGCCTACAGGGACGAGACAGGTACCAATCGATTTCTATTCCTAAGAAAAATAGTCGAATTTTTCTTCCTAGCAGTCTCTGCCCCCCTACTGCCCTATGGTTGGTAATGCCCTCTAGCTACATACACAACGGCAAACAACCTGAGGTCACGGAGCTAAAAGTGTCAAGAGAACAGCCAGCGGCATGAACTCTGAGCCTAGAAACAGGTTTCCCCTATAGCCTTTGAAAAATTCCCTATTCGGCTGAGGAGAAGCTATAAGGTGCGAAACCAGTACCAATAGGTAGATCTCGTCGAGAGCTATCCATTGATATATAGCTTCCCTAGGTCCTAGCCTCCCTAATAAATTTCGGCAGCATGTCCCCTAAGGGCAGTAGCCCAGACAAGACAAGTCCCTATTCGGCTGAGGAGAAGTTACAGAGTTCGAAACCAATGTCAAAAGATAGGTCGCTATGAGAGCTATCCATTGATATATAACTTCACCTAAGTCCTAGCCTCCCTAGAAAAAAAAATTTTTGGCAGCATAACCCCAGAGGGCGCAAGCCCAGATATCAAAGAACCTGGGGATGGCTGAGGAGGAGCTACAAGGGTCGAAACCACTGTCTAAAGATAGATCCAGTCGAGAGCTACCGATTGATATATAGCTTTCCTATGCCAAAGCATCCCTAAACAAACTTAGACCGTATGGTCCCTAAAGCCCTAGCATAGTAAACATCACTCTAAAACCTGGCCTAAACATGAAAGCTAATAATAAAAATAAAATAAAAATAAATAAAATGCTATGTGTCATGTGATCCAAAACGGAAAACTCAGTGAGGCGTTCAAAGTGCATACAGGAGTAAGACAAGGCTGACTGCCTGCCTATTATCACCCACGATGATATTCTTAATTGTGGTGGAGTTGATTATGCGTCAGACTGTGTGTGGGAGCAAGGAGACAGGGATATACTGGACTACCGATAAGAAGACTCTAGAAGATCTGGATTTCTCGAGTGGATGATATATGTCCAATGTCACACAAACTCGAAGAGTTGCAAGTGAAAAGGAACAAACTGGCTGAAGAAGCACTGCAACGAAGACAGGACTCCAGGTGAACACAGAGAAGACGGTAGTGATGAAGATAACCAACGAACAGCAGAAACAATAACAACCAGTACTGGCGGGAAAGATTTGAATGAGGTTACTTCCTTCCTTCCCTTATCTGGGAAGCATCGTTTCAACTACAGGCGGAACAGAAGAAGATGTAAAAGCCATACAAAACCTGATAGGCGAGATACACATTCATCAACTTGGAACCAGTTTGGAAATCTTCTGCACTCAGACGATTTTCAAAACCAATGTGAAGTCAGTTCTTCTATAAGGGTCAGAAACTTGGATTGTCAAGAAAAGGATTTCCAACAGCCTGTTGCAGACTTTCATCAACATTTACCACCTTCTCTGGCTGGCTCAATACTGAAGATCAAATGACCAGCCGGCCAGCTAGAAAGAATTAGCAGCAGGAAAATCTGGTTGGGAACAAACCAACCAAGAGCCGGTTGCTCAACAAAAATATGTGGGGGAATATCGAGATGGATTGGACATACATTGAGGAGGCCGCCGAATAACATCGCATGCCAGGCCATCGCTCGAGTGGAATCCAAATGGGAAGCGAAGAGTGGGTCATCAGTGCGAGGATGACATGGAGGAGATCGTGTAAGGAAGAGATGAGAGAGTTTGGTCAATCGTGGACTCAGCTGGAGAGGATGGCAGAAAACAGAAGAAAGTGGAGATATGTTGTTGAAGCCCAATGTTCCACTCGGAATGTAACGGAATAATAAATAAACAATATAACTAATTGTAATTATAATTATTCTACAATCTGATAAAGGACAGAATGTGTTACTAATGAATAAGATAGATTATATCAAGAAAATATATCAGTTTCTATCTGATGAATCTAAATTCAAAGTGGATATTCATGCAAAAGACCAAATACTGTCCACAGAAAGAAAAATTGTGCAGCATTTACGACAGCTCTTCAAGAAGAAATGCAATGATGAAAACATATATAGGAATATCATACAGATTGGGTCACATATCCCAACATTATACAGGCGTGCTGCAATACACAAACCAGGAGAGGTGTTTAGACTTATACTCTCAATAATAAATTCACCATACAACAAATTAGCGCATTGGCTAAGTGAATTATTGCAGCCTTTGAGAAAACGTTTTTGGAATGTATATAGTTTCTTATACATTTCAGTTTGTCAAGCAAATTAATGATGTTACTGTAAATGGCAAACATTTGGTCTCTTTCAATGTTGCCTACTTCTTCACAAATGTGCCAGTCGTTTAGACTATTGATTTGATACGTAGAGAAGCTGAAGACATACCCATTCCAACATCGAAATTGAGGAAATTGTTACTTTTATGTACTAAACATGTCCAATTCCAATTCTATGGGCGTCTATTTCGTCATGCTGATGGTGTCACAATGGAAAGTCCCTTGGGACCACTTCATGCAAACTTCTTCTTGTCAGGCCTAAAAGTTGGTACTTTGCAGCAACATATTCAGAAAACGAATGTATACCTAAGATATGTTGATGACACTTTTCTTGTCTGTAGAAGCAGATCAAAAAGCTGAAGATCTGATGATAAAATTCAACTCAACTCTCAACTTCACAATGGAACACGAGGAAAATGGTACTATTAAATTCCTAGAATTCATTCATTTGGCACCCTTGATATATTTCGATAAAGAAAGGAAAATGAAATTTGCAGTATAAAATGATATCATTCTATTTCACAGGTTCTCATCAGCTGCAGACTACCTGAAAATACAGTGGTTACATAAATGATAATAACAAACTTTAATGTTTAATTGGTAGTGGAGAAGAGATAAAGCAAATTGAAGATCATGTCAACCTTGATGGCAAAAATACGGACAGTGTCTAAACCAACTTCTTTTCGATACATAAGTTAGGTTTCTTGATATAGATCCCAACAGCCAGCCTCAGCAATATGTAGTAGACGAAAACTTAAAGTAAAGCGAAGATTATTTGGCTGGTATTCTGTAGATAACTTTGAAAGCCTCCTTGTTAATATCAGTTTTATGTTCTGTATCCATCAGATGAGACAGAATACAGCTATAAATAGATTTTGTCTATCCCTTGCTCAACCAATTTGCAGGATTATGTTCAGAAATCCGACGATAAACACGCCCAATTGTACGGCCTATGTAAGTGGCTCCACACAAGCAGTCAAACTGGTACATGCACACAGAAGAGACAAAACACACTGAAGCATTCTAGTTGTAAGGAGAGGAGAAGAGAAATATATACTCACCGTTTTCAAGAGGAATGGATACTTACTCAACATTATCAAAAAATTTCTAAACTTGAATCAAACTGCCTGCAGGAAAACAAGGTCAACTCCATCTACTAAATAAATTGCATCAATTGTGAATACCACCCCATCCGTCAAAGTGGACGTCGCTTTCAACTCCAAATCCAAGTAGCTGTCAAAAGACATGAAATGCGTTCATTCAAATGACTGCGCATAGACAGCTATGGACACCGGTTTGACTGAGAAAATGTAGAAGTTTAAAGTTGTAGATTACATCAAACATGCCAAGAAATTCCCAGAATTCAAATTACAGGATTTGTTGAGATTTTGAATAATTATATTAGTGTGACATGTGCTACTCATAAGATTTATCAGTAGTATATATATAAAGAGATGCTCATCAGCATAAAACAATTTCAAATAACAGGGAGATAGATTTGATGTCAGAGGAAGCAAATGATGCCACGTTTCAGAGATACGTGGAAGACGTGAAAGGAACACAAAGAAACACAATATGAAGGAAGGCCAGAATTAGCAGAACATAGAAGATCTGTGCGAATGGTGCGTTGAAGTTAAGGTGTACATAATTTGGCCATATAGAGATTTCAATTTCCTAGTAAACATTCCTTACTAAGTCTTCGTCTCCAACCGTTTCATTGGATTGTCGTCACAAACCAACTTCAGTTAGAGAGATCACTGAAAACCAGCAAGGAACACTGGGTAGCTGCTCCATCTTATTCTAGGCCTCTTCAGGAGTGCAAACCTACAACCCGCAAGAAATCGAACCCAGGACCTTGGGGTTACGAGACCAAGGTCCTTGGACATTCAGCCGCTTTGGCTGGAATTCAATGAACCCCCTGTCCTGTTTTCTGTGGTTTACAGTGATCTCTCTAGCCTATGTTGATCCTTGACGAAAATCTTACTGTTCTAAACCCCACAGAAGCCTGAAACTCAAACTTATCTGCCATCGACAGATTTTTTATTTTTTTTATTTTGATTTACAGCTTGATTCCACACCGTATTTTCAGTACAAGTGTGGAATTTTCAGCATGGATATCGGTAGCCCAAATTCAGGCCGACCATAGATATCGGGTGTGCGCCGGCAGGGGATCGAACCTCGGACCATGTGCATGGTCGGCGAGAGTCCTAACCACTGTGCCACCGACGCACAGATACACTAATACAGATCAAATTTATCAACTAATAAAGAATAAGTCTAGCGAAAAAATAGTCAAATTCTATGTCAATGAAATGATTGTTACAAATACAACTTGGGAGTCATTTACAACCAAGAGAGAATATTTATACTATTTTATATGAAATTCAAACAAGTCACCTAGTTCATACTGAAGTCTGTGCTGAAGGTGTTCTCTGGAAAGCGGATGAAAGTTTCCCAATTAAACTATACAGATCAGAGAACACATCCACATCAAAATAGTCCAAGTGACATGCTAATCTTTTCTATCATTTCAAATATCTAATGTGGTGTTTTTCGACAAGGTGTTTCTTTATTTACTGGAATAAAAGTTGTAAGCATCAGTTAAATGCTCATTCCGATTTTGCTTTGTAATACATTTTTCCCTTATGGCTTGAAGTATGTTACTTGCAAGGACACTGGTAAAGAGGAAAGCTGAATAACTGTGTCCATAAGCTGTTAATACACTCGATTAAAAATCTTGCATAGAAGTAATAAGTAGGATAAAAAACATAAGACAACCACAGATAACCGAAGTAAATCCAAACAAATACGCTGAGTGAAAGCAGTTTCAAAAGGGAAGGTAAATCCTTCTCCCGAAGTATCGAGCCCTGTTTTTTATTTAGACTGAAGGCTTGCTGTGTATTCGGGGCATGGCTTGCCATGAAAATTATACTGGCTAGTCCAAACCTTCACGTGTCGATAAAAGCGTCCTGGGCACCATAAGAAAGGTAGCCTCATATCTCTAGACAAGTCGGTTCCAGGAAAACACAACTCTTCTTCTGACGTATCCAAGTTCAGTTGAGTTACCATCGAGTTTTAAACATTATGATAATTCCTAAATTGGAATGATCCCACTCGATTCAATATAACTTTAGGATATCATTCGATAGTTCTGTTTCTACTATACCTCTTATAGTTTACTTACAAAATATAAAAATGTTATCATTACCTCGAAGAATTATAAAAACACAATGGAATTTGTATCTAATACACCAGTTTGATGAGTGTCAGCATGCCAGAAAATGACTTTTAACATCTCTTTACTTTTAGTCTGGGAAAATTCAACATCACCTTCTCCAAATTCAAAATATATGCCTGGAAAAAAATATGAAACTTGCATGTTTTCTTTTCACCAACTCCCAATGAAAATTTCTGTAACTTCATGCATTTATTCCCCTTGATGAATTTGAATAAAGCAAGAACAACAGTGGTGAGTGCAGAATCATATGCTACCATCATTGTTTATTTCATCGGCTTCTCATCAGCTCAACTGCTTACAGTCTAAATAAATTATGAGGTTTACGAACAGAAAAGTTTTAACATACTTGCAATTTTTTTTCACGATGTCAGTTGACAGAAAGTTCCGCAATTAGTGAACAGTACTACGAAAATTACACTTATATTGTTTTTACACAACCACTTCAAGTTTAAACAAAATAAATGTATCCATAGAATGGTAAATTTCTGTCTTAGTTTAGGATAGATCAGAACACGTTGGCGTTCATCAAGATGTTTTATTATTCCTTATATCTGATGTTTCGAGTGTAACATTGAGCTTCAGCACTATATTTCCACTACATTTATTTATCTCCCATCACCTTCATTTGTCTCCACAATTGCACACTTGCTTTCATTTACTCTTCACATGGTCCCCCAACTCATCGCATCCTATACATTACGGTTCCACTTGTAGGCTTATATGGTGTGTTTGACATTAACCAACAGTCTTCTCAGCGTACATTCAATCCATCTCCATTTCTTTCGGCACATCTGTTGAGCAATAGGCAGGTTAACCGCCCAAATCCCTGGCTGTTTATCTTGTACTTTTCCTGTGCTTTAAGCTTCCAGTAGCAACGAAAGGGTGGGATTGCTGGCCTAATGTCCATCCTTCATTCTTTTCTGAACTTAACCCTGTATAAATAACTGGGCGAGGTTACCTTAGCAATTGTGAAAAACTCTTAAGTACAGTTTCGTACATACTTGATATTTTAACTAAAGTTTATTTCGCCCATTTTTGTTTATACAACAACATGAAAGTAATACCGAAATTGACATGAATATATGAAAGTTTTAAAAAACAATAACAAGAATGTTTCTATGACTTTTGCATTTCATTCTTAACTGATAAGATGCATGCAAAGCGTTGAATAACCTTACTGAGTACCTTTCTAGTCGGTAGTCCAAATATTGGAAATACATGATTGACTCAACAAAATACGAATGTTGCTGACAGTTAGCCACCTAAAGCAAACAAAAACAAAGAAGAATCACACGGTTTCCTTTGAAAAAAGAGCCTGGTCGTTTTTCCCACTCCAGTGAATGTGATGAACTGAGTCGGTTGACTTTCATTTCATTATATTTTCACTGAGGTCTATAAGACTTCAACCAAGAGTTGTTCTGTTTAATCGTCAATCGGCAGAAGTTTGTGTTCATGCCCCATTGGTTGAATGGTTAATGGGTTGGCTGCGTAAATCGAAGACGCATGCTCCGATCCGCAACTTAGTCATGGGTACGTACTTCTGAGAAGCTCCAAACCAGAACCGCGACAAAATACTTATCGATAACACTGAATACCGGTGGCATTATATATCACGCGTTAAAAGTTAGAATTTGCAGGCCATTGGACACCACTAAAGTGAGTGAGTGGTTAGCGGGCTTACCCCATAAGCTGATCCCCATCAGAGTGATGGATACCTATTGATGAATAGTCTCAGACTAGAGTGAGACAATAGTCCAATGCTGCTTGGCTTATAGTGATTCTCTATTTGATGTTGGCCCTAGTACAATAATTTTACAAACACATTTCGTTTACTGATAAGTAGTATAATAAATTCAAAGAAAATATCTAATGTAATTTTTTGGAAGATGAATGTCTGTTTCAATCATTGTTCGTTTATGGTGTTATCGAAGAGTGCCCAACACTTATGTTTCTCTACCTATGATATTGAATATGCTGAATTCATTTTACCAATCACTGGTAAAAGAGCTAACTGAATTTCTTGGAGTGAGGGAACAGTAGGCACTATGTTCTCTGAAGTCTTCTTTTAGTTGTTCCAATGATTGGCCATAAGTGTTTATTTCCTCCAACCCTCACGACCGCCCAAATGTCACCCTCGGACCCATGTTCAACTAGCCATTTGACATTTGGGTTCCACTCCTAGACCTGACGCACAATGTCACTCATCCGCCTTCTCAATTTATTTCTAATCCATGCTAAAATAAAAATGGCTTTATTCTGAACAGCGTGCAGAAATCTCAGCGTGACTTGTTTCATAATATTTCCTCCTTAGCCAGGATTTTCAAATAAAGTTTGAGTGTATAGTATACCACGTGACACAATTCTTTGAGATATGAAGCAGAGACTAATTCCTTTTGATATTTTTCCTTCCTCTTCGCAAAATGCCCACCAAAAGTTTAAAAGCCAACCAAAAATATGCGTGAGTATATTTCTCGACTCAATGACATAATTGAATGGTTAAGATAATAAGAATTAGAGAAGGTATGGTGCATCGTGCTAGGTAGCCCAGTGATTCAAGCAGGCAGTAAGATTTACTGGGCAGTACTTTCCTCCCGGCCATCTCATCTTGATTATGGAGCCATCGAAAAAGCTGAAACTTGCTCTTTATTCATATTTGTTGCTTGCTTTAAGTCTGGTTGCTTTGATTAAAAACACAACAACACCAATGTTTGAACAAAGCTATATTTTCATCGGAAATTGATAGTTTCCATGCTTAGACCAATATGGTTAGCATTAAACATTGCAAATGCAAACTATCATATCAAGTACTATATAGCTTCCTCTCCTTGTATTTATCTTGTAAATATACTTCCAATAATGTATTATTCATAATCGCATTTTATACCATTTTGCAGCTGCACAGAATTTTCTTCTCTTCCTGAAATAGCGTTCAATCACATGGTGGCATAGCACTCACCCAGATATACGCTGTTCACTGGTTGACCATAACGATCAGATGGAAACGGAACGAAGTTTAGGTTGTCGCTCAACTTTGATGGTGACCTTAGTAAACATGCTAAAGTTCCCAAACTGAATCGACAATACCGTTTGAAACAAACTCACTGTTATTATTATTATTATATTATTATATAATAATTATGTCGTAAATGTGGACAAATTCCTCCGATTAATTTTGTTTTAATTTCATATATATTTTGAGTAAATCAGATGCACTATTGTGACAAATGCAGAGAATTTCATTCTGTATTATAAGTATTGTTTTTGGAATAAAGTAAATTATTATTATTATTACAATTTAACACTTATACGAACCTGTTCTGATTGCTTGTAAAATAATTGAAAAATTTAAACTTTTGAGAAAGTACTGATTTATGATTCTTCAGGATTGTAATTTATAACATTACTGATCGTGCCTGTTAAAATGGCATGCATCTCTTGTAAACTTGCCCGTTTATACTAAATATAAATTATTATTATTATATTGTAAGTTTGCAACTATCTGTTGGAAATGCTTTTTCTGACGCTCACACCAAGTCTCCGAACCATTTAGAATTACTGACTTGATTGACACTAGTGTTAAGAGTTTGGATATACATCTTTGTTCTGAGTGCAGCGAACCTCAACACTGATTTCAGTACAATGCACCCGAACTTCTGGAACCAGAGAGATCAAACCTTAGCAGATACAGTCGTCTGAATAATACAGAGTTTGTTAGTTGCATTGATTAAACTTATGTGATTGGTAAGTATGTGATTTCACCAAATGTTTGGTTTCTATTTACACGTGTACTTCTAACGGAAACCGCCATATGTATGTATATATATATATATATATGATTTAGAGACAGAGAGATAGTGTTAGCTATGTGTTCTTTTTCCCAGGGCCTCTCGCATTTGATTTCTTTAACATTACTTTAGAGAATAGTCAGATGTACGAGAGAATCTCCAGTTTTCATCGATATCACTTGTGATGAAAACTGTTCGACTATCGAACTTCTCATACAGTTCTAATATCATTACCCACCTATATATTTCACAACCATAGAAGAGTTAGATTTTGCACCCTGTTTATCAGATGTTACACTAAGGAGGAGAGACGATGATTCACAGTAGAGAATGATTTATAGAAATCAACGTTTGCAGCACAGTTCACTGACTTAACAGTTGACTACGTCTTGGTGCAAAGAGGGACTCAGCATTATAAAGATCCAGTCCATAGAGACGTTCGATACTCTTAAATTATTGCAGAAAATAATAGACTTATTGACCAAAATGTTAAGAGGCAAATTACAAAATCATAGTTACAAATAAGACACTTATATAACTGCGAGATATCGAACAGTGGTCGATTCTAGTTTATCAAAAGCACTTTCTATCCTCGCGAATTAAGGCTGGCATTTACCAGTCAGAGTATAATGTGATAACATGTGAAGTGTCAACAACCGCCCATCTATGTACTATTTCACATTCTCTTGTGCAGGTAAATAAAAAGGATGTTTTTAGGAAGGTCTCCGGAAACGCTAGTCTGAACATTACCCTATATGACCAATGGGAAGTGAATATAGAACAGTGAAATCTTCTGTCTATGAGTATCTTCTCAAATAAGTTCATTTACCCTTACATTCTCATCACTAATCACTAACAGCTGAATCATTAGCCATACATGTATAAGAAAAATCTTAACTCTGTATTCAAAAATTTAATTTTTTTCTCAAACCGATTTCATTACTCAAGTACTTTTAATATTGTTTGTGATTAATGTAAATCCATTTCTTCTTATCTCCACTCTTATTACTACTATCATCATTATTATTATTATTGTAATTTGAATGTTTTGACATCACATGAGCAACTTGTAATCTCTTAATTTCATCTTCTTCTCTTTAATAGTCATTTTCTAAATCTCATCCACCTCAACCTTCAATCAACAACTCGCTGCCCTCCTCCTAACAATTGTGTTAAATGGTTTTTATTATACGTGAATTGATGGAGCAGTTTCTAGTATAATTAACCTGTAACTAATCAATCAAAATCCCTACAACCACCAGCTACTCGCCCTATTCAGGTAGGTAGTTACCTGGGTTTCTAGTGGGACGTCGTGACAAGTAGGGTGAAGCAGGTTGGGTGTGAGGAAGAATATACTCGCTAGCGAAGACATTGGCTAGTGCCAGTCGCGCTATGTCGTGAACTGTCTGGCAGAAGTTGGAAATCATGGGTTGGCCATTGGATTGGGTCTACGACATCCTCTCGTAATCCTAACATCCTGAGTTCAAATCCCGGTGACTGCATACTGATGAAGAGTTCCAAACTAGCACGAAACAGTTAACCAGTACTCCTAGGTTTTCCAGTGGTTCACGTAAATCAAAATCCCTAAAAAAACCAATACTTGAAAATTAATCTGATGCTCACTAGTGACTGGCCCTATTCAGGCAGTTCACCTGGGGTTCTAGTAGGAAGCCGTGACCAGTAGGGTACAGCAGGTTGAAGATGAGGTAGTAACTCATCGAAGAAGACATTGCGAAACGGTCGCGCTATGTCGTGAATTGGCAGAAGTTAGAATTCAAGGACCATTGGATCGGGTTCCAGTGACTTAATGATCTACGAACTAGCTCGCTTTGTAACCAGAAGATCCTGGGTTCGAACCTTGGTGGGTGCGTACTGTGAAGAGTCCCAACCTAGGACGAAACAGCTGTTCAGGACTCCTGGGTTTTCCAATGGTTCTGTAACTGATGTCAGCTCATGATGAAATCCTCCATGCAATGAAACAAAGTCCCTACGAAACCAGTGCTTGGAATGAGAAACATTTAACAGAATCTATATTCATAAAGGTCACGCTAGATACATGTGACGAAGGTGACTCAGCACAACTGTAAACAACCTGTAATATAATTCTGGATACACAAAAAATGAACGAACAAATAAAAATGAGTACAAATCATAAATGTGTTAACAAAACAATTCCAACAGTGGTGTGAACACCGGCAGTAATTTTGCTCGAAATATTACCAAAAAACGAAAACTTATCATTGTGTGTAGACCAGTAAAATATAATTGTACTTTATTTCACATCAAAGAAATAAATTTTCGAATCTTTTATATTCATGTCTACAGGATAGTCAACAGTTGTACCCCTTCATGCAACATTTATCTGGAAAACATCTCAGCCAACTCGGTAATATCACTAGGATTGTCTCAGTGAAAAGCATTTCAACTGGATTCCCTCGAGTGAAGGTTTCATTGTAGTCTACTACAATTTCCATCAACAAGTTAACTGGCAAGTGTAAATGTAGTGAAACGTGTTCTATTTATTCTTCAACATTTATTATAGATGCTTAAAATACCCTTAATAAAAGAAATTTTGGTATAATTAGTGATGTATAAAGTTTGACAGGATTGGAAACAGACACTCTGGAACTACTAATTCGATGCTCTAACAGCTAACCCAACTGATAAACATGTCATCATTTCACTAGAGTCAGTATGAGTAATGCCCAGCTGACCTGTGTAGGGTAGACCGCCAGTTGAAATCCTACTAAAACTTGGAAATTTTTGATTTTGCCCTTAATCATTATCATCGATTAGACTAGTAATGGCCTGCCAAACTAAAAAAATATCTTTAATAAATTTTTTTCTCTGCGCTTTAAAGTTATTGTAGACCCAGTCATGAGGCGAACAGTGACGGGTGGGGCGAGTGGATGGATGAAAGTCGAGTCAACGAGAAAACATTTGAAGATCTGAACTTCACCGATAATTTATAACTAATGTCAGAAAAACTCAAAGACCTACAGGCTAAACACCAAAAGTTTGATTGGTCGGAGGATTTCATCATGAGCTGACATCACTTAGAGAACCGTTGGAAAACCTACCAGTCCCCCTAGTTTGGGACTCTTCACAGTACGTACCCACCGCCACGGTTCGAACCCAAGACCTTCTGGTTACAAAGCTAGTGGTCTCATAGACCATTAAGCCACTGGGACCCAATCCCATGTTCCATATATTCTAACCAACACTTGAGAATTCATTTGATGCTCACTGGCTACTGGCTCTATTCAGGCAAAGACCTGGAGTTCTAGTGGGAAGCCGTGATCATTAGGGTGCGGCAGGTTGAAGGTGAGGCAGCAGCTCATCGAAGAAGACATTGCGAAGTGGTCACACTATGTCGTACGTGAATTGGCAGAAGTTAGAATTCATCGGCTGGCCAATGGATTGGTGGATCACAGTGGCTTAATGGTCTACAAGCTAGCTAGACTTGTAACCAGAAGGTCCTGGGTTCGAACACTAGTGGGCTAGGTGCATACTGATGAAGAATCCCAAACCACGGGGACGAAACAATTATTCAGTACTCCCTGGTAGGTTTTCCAATGGTTCTCTAACTGATATCAGCTCATGATGAAATCCTCCAACTCATCAAACGAGATCCCTACAAAAACCAATACTTGAAGACCAAAATGTTGACAAAATAGGCGGGTATCCAAGACAGGACTTCAAGGAAAACATAGACAAGATAACTTTGGTCATCATCAACAGGAGATATTTCAAGGAAGTGGCTTGTTTCACTTATCTAGGCATCACTGTTTCAACTATCAACTGTGCGGATAAGAATATCAGATCCATCCAGATTCGGATCACGTAAGTAAAACAGGCTTCAATTACTATGAAAGTAGTATGGAAATTTACTGTATTTAGACACATTTCTTTGACACTTATGATGTCAACGCACCCCCTCCATATGATTTAGAAACTAGGTGCACAGACTTCCATTTACGATTCCCCCTTTTAATCGATAGTGAAGATGAAATGGTCAGAAAGGATAAACAGCAGGCAACTCTGACAACCAACCAGCTAACAGCCTGAAGAAAATGGAGATGAACTGAAAATACGCTGAGGACACCATTGCGTGACATCACAGACCAGGCGGACTCTAGAGTGAAACCTGAATGGCAACGAACAAGTCAGGTGTTGGTCCGCCAATAACACAGAGGCGGTCACGGCAGGGAAAGAAACGATGTCTAATGGGACCAGCTGAAGAGAACCGCAGAGAAAGGAGTAAAATTGAGATCCAAGGGGGGTAATAATAACCCGAGATTAACTCAGACTCATAATGAAGTATACTAAAATCAGTGGGTATTTTTTCCAATATCAAAATACACATCAATGTTATGCTTCAAATTTTTTTCAGTGTACATCACTAAAAAATAATTTGCTGCTGTTACAATTATCACAAGAAAAATTGACTGACTGATAGCCTAAGGATGACATTTTACTAATTACAGTTGAACAGATGGTATAATCAATTAAATTACCTATCTTATAAGAAGAAATATGAAGAAGAAAAATAGAAAAACTGTAATGAAAATAATAGAATTTCTATCGATATAGTTAGTAAATTTGAAATAGAAGCAGGTGAAAATCTTCAGAGACTGTGTAGGCTGAAGGTAGGCAACAGTTTTGGTTGTTAAGATATTCAAGCAGGTGTCTAATTTGAATTCAAATAAATTCATGTGAATGCAGTTGAATGACTGTGTTCATGAGCTTCATAGGTAAACACTAGAACACACATACGCACATAAGTACAGTGACTAACTTGTTACAACTACCTGCCAAATTATTGCTTCGTAAAGTATTCTATGAAACTTTGATATTATGTTGTATTAGACAAACTGATATCTTTTCATTGCATCTACAATAACACAAGAATTGATGTAAAGTTGGAGAGAAAACACGACGGGACACTCGAGAGATCTGTATACCGTAAAGACACATGGAGTGGTCTTTAATTGAATTTCAACAGCTTCTGCCCAGTGAGATACAAACGAACGCTGGTTAAAACGCTTTTCTGGAGAGCGAAGAGAATATGTTCACCAAACAAACTAGACAGTTTCCTGAAAAATGCTTGAAAGAAAATGGTTACCCAAAAAGTTTCATTAACAAATGTGGCAAGAATGAACTCAAGAAGCTTGACACTGCTACAGTCAGTAAGAAGCCTATTTTCATCAAACTCCGCTACAAGGGAGACGACATTATGAGAATGGTAAATAAAAGATTAAACGCAGCCCTGTCTAGGACGTATCCTGCAGGGTTATTAGTCTCTCTATCCCGAACAACCTCTTCACTGGTGCAGTCAAAGATTGACAAGTACCCCTCACATGTTACCTCCAACTGCGTATACCAATTCACATGTATCTGCGGGAGCAGTTACATTGGAAGAACAGAGACGAGGGCCTACGTCAGACTCTGCGAACATGTATCAAGGAGCCTCCGGTTAAAGGGACCGAATTGTTTGAGCTCTTGAATCGCAAAACATCTGACTGACACAGGACACCGAGTAGATGTGCTGGAATCATTCAAAATAATTAACAGACAAAGTACCTCAATTCTTCTCAGGTTTGCTGAAACTATAGCAATAAAACGACTGAAGCCTGACTTATGTGTCCAAAAAGAATCCGTTGTTGGACTTCAATTACACTGCTAACTCACTTCTTAGTAACTTTTTGTTTTCTAATTTTGTTAATTTATCTTTTCACCCCACCCCTCCCCCTTTATGTTTCGCTTGACTCTCCTTAGAGATAATTTTTCTTGATCTTCTGAGTTCTGCTCACTGTATTACATCATCAACTTCTCATCTGACCTCATGTGCACCATAATTTTCAAATTTTGATCTTCTCTTATCTAATTACGTAACTATTGCTCACTGTCTTTTGTTACCACCTTAACAACACAACTGTTAACTAATTTTTCAAGAAACTTCTCTCTACCAAGATAATAATATATATATATCGTGACACTTTAGACACCCTGTAAATCTCAATGCCTTATTTGACTATGACGCTCTGATACTATGCTTGCTAATGGTCAAAGATTTGTTAAAATTGTACACTTTTATTTTTAATTAAAAAAAATTCAGGTTGTACGAGGCTGATGAGAACCAACGAAATAAAATGGATCCAGATTATTCTGCGCCAGTGTTTCTTCTTTCTTCGTTCAAATTTATAAAATAGAATCATTGTATGAAATTGGTTATTAGTTTAGACATGGATTAACGTCAGTTAGAAAACCAGTGAAAACCAAGGAGGACTGTTGCACGACTGTGTCGTCCTAGTTTGGGACGCATAGGTGATATGCGCCTGCCACCCGAGTTCAAATTCACAACCTTCCGGTAATAAGGCAGGCCCATAGATCATTCGGTTGCAACGCGCTGATTCGATCATTCATAAACCCTAACTTCTAGCTGTTCGTGATCTTAGCGCGACCTCCAGGCTTTTTTCGATAAAACAGGAGCAATAAAATGTGTGATAATTAGCGTTAAAATACTTATTAATATACTTGAATTTAATAATAATAATAATCTACTTTATTCCAAAAACAGTACTTACAGTACAAAATAGAATTCCCAGGATTTATCACAGTATCGCATCTAATTTACTCAAAATATAAATAGAATTAACCACAGGAATTTGTCTACATTTACAGTAGGAATAAAGTCAAAAATGAGAATAATAACAGTGAGTTTGTTTCAAACAGTATTGTCGATTTAGTTTTGAAATTTAAGCGTCTTGTAGATTATTGAATCTAATGTTCTGTTGATATAGTATGGTGAGATGAAAGACAAAAATTAACTGTTATAACAGAGCTCAAATGATGTTCACACTTATGAAAAAATAAACAAATAAGAACAAAAAATTGAGAGGATTGTAAATATAAGAAGTACAATAACAATAAAGCTTGGTGGAATAAGGATGGAGAAAATTGTTTATTTACTAGTGGAAAGAAGGTTAGTTAGTTCATGCCTGACACTATTTTCATCACATAAAGTACGTGCCAAATATGTTATAGTGGAATTTTTACACTTAAACTTACACGAATAAAGTCTTTTGAGATGACTTCTTGTTTTACCTGAGGAGACACAAGGTTGGAGCTGCGGGTAAAGTGGATGCTCACAGTCTGACGAAATCCCTCTAGCGAATTCCGTGCATGAAATCAATGCTGCCTATCAATGACCATGTCAACTATATGGCCCAATGGGATACCACCATTCGCTCTACTGACCGACAGTCTTCAGAGTTCTAAGAAGTATGACGTAGTCATTTTTAAGTAATCCAGGCAATAATAAGGGTGAATAACAAAGAAGAGTAGGTAAGATGCACGAGTTGACAGACTGTGGAAAGAGGCAAGGGTTGAGTTATACCTCGTTGGCTTAACGTCTTAATGCAAAATGCCAGACAGAATATTTTTTTAGATATCGCTAATATATGGGAAGACCAGGATAGATCAGAAGAAGGAATTAATCCAAGATACTTAACATCAGACTTGATTTCTGTATCAGTGTCATCAATTACACAACGGTCACAGGAATTAACAGCTTCATTTAGAGATTAAATCATTTGGACCAGCTTGAAAATTACTTTATTTATTCCTTTTCCTTCCCAGTGGAACATAGGGATTCAAGCTTCAGGCTTGAAGTGTCGGTAGCAGTGGTGTTTATTTTTACAGGATGGGGTTGCCTCATGCCCAACCTTCTCCGTTCACCAGCCTTATTACTGGCTCAGCCAAGTAAAGAAGTGCGTCGGCTGGTAACCGAACTCTGGACCATATGCATGGTCGGCGAGCGTCCTAACCGCTCTGCCACAGACGCTTGAGAATTATACCCTGACAATTATTTCAAATATGCCACATCACAGACACTCATGGGCATGTGCGTCTTCAGATATCTTCCATATGCCCTACCGTATATCTACCTATTCAAGGATAACCTTTCAAAATGACTAATTGTTTAGTGCCACATAAACTCGATACGCATACTCTGTAAGTTTAAACCGCAATGTGATATATTGTCATAGTTACCCAAACAATTCAAAGCTAATGCCTGATTCATTCTTAATATTCTACAAAATTTGCGTTGGTGTTTCTTCTATTCCATTTCAATTATTAAATTTCTTCACGGACCAACAAATCAGCTTGAGAGATCATTAAAAATCAGAAGGGCACACTGCTAGACAGCTGTTTCGTCCTATTTTGAGGCCATTAAGCAGGAAGCACGACTCAAGACTCTATCAGCGATCGAATCCGCAACCATTAGGTTACGAAACTAAGCTGGCTGACTATTCAGTCATCTGAGAATTCTAACCTTATCTATTCGTGATATGGAGTCAGCCTCAACCATACCTTCGATTGTGGTTCCCGCTAGCTGCAACTTTTCATTACAACTTCACGACAACCATCCAGTAGCCACCAAATAAGCTTGGGATTACTACTTAGATTATGCATTTTTATAGGGATTCGGACTGATTTCTACATAGATATGGCCAGGAACTAACTTTATTTTATCATTACATTCATTATTTGTCATCCCTAGAACTATTCAATCGGCCTACTCCATTATTTCTAGTTTTTTCTATTTCTGTATTATTCATATTCCATCTTACATCGCTGAATATAACTCATACAACCTGGGACTTGTACTTTTTGATTGATCGTAGATACACCGACATTTCACTTAATTTTTGATACGATTAAAATAATGATAACTTTATGTATATGTTATGACAGAGTAACACTCAGTTGAGGTTTCGTCCAAGTTGATTAGAATGCGCCTGTAGAACATGGTACTATAGCTGACTTTTCAACTGAAAATATCTCTCACACCGAGATAGACACAAAAGTAAGACTCGGTTAAACGACAAACGCAACGAAAACAACAACCTTTATGAGACAAAATAAATGGTATATTGTTTTTATAAAACCTCAGAAAATTAAGCCATAAATAAGCGAATCAAAACTGTCCAGTAAGATTGTCATGACAGCACACACTCACACATAAGTCACAACTTTACGGTAAGAAAAAGAAACTTCTCCATCCTAACATCTCCCATTTTTTATTAGTTGACGATTGGGGAATGACTGAAAGATACTTTGTAGGCTTGTGCACTCTCCGTCTATGATATCTTCTCTAAGCAGTAGTGTAGGATCATTGCTGAAGAACACTGTATGCATCGCAATGATTCCTCAAACTTATTTTTACCTTCTCCACAGGCGCATCTTTATTGAATAGGACTTTGGTTACTGTGGCTACTTTAATAATGTCTGTATTCAGTGCTTCACTTTCTTCTGACGAACCTTATATGAGATGCTAATATATGTGTAAAGCCTGGGCACTGTTTGATTGTGTGTAATTGCATGTAGTGAGCGCTATAGCTGAACTATTCTCTAGATTTCTCATCTTATTCGGGTCAACTAATTTAGATTTTGCTAGGTTTCTGTGCTCCGGTAGTGTGACTGACTGCCCCTGTTCTACTAGTTTGACCTATGTATTTGACCTGACAATCATTGCAGGCAGTGTATTAGATAAACTAAATTGTTTTGTTTTAATGGCTCCACAGAATTGATCCTTTAACCGACAGAGCTTGTTTCTAATTGAGTTTGCGGGTAGTTTGAATGCCAGTCACTTTTATTCTTTCCTGCATTGTTAAGAATTCTGCGTAAGGTGGTTTCCGAGGTTCCTTCCTTGTATGAGATAAACTGAGGTACTGAACCAAGAGTAGATTTCTCTTATTTTACGGACTGTAACTAATTAGGCAAACGTGACCTTCTGAAACTTTTCCTATCAGATAAAATAAGGGTGCTTGTATAGAGAATTCTTTGTTTTCCTGCAGGGAAAATCTTAAACTGACGATATTCCCCGGTTCTGCACAAATAGTGTCTTCACTAGAATTCAACTCACTATTGGAATCGAAATTCGCAATCTGACTTTTAACATCACTTTGCTTGGCTTTACTGAAACAAAGCTGTGAAAACAATCCACCAACTGACAGATTGTTCTGTACTGTTGTGACTGATCAAACAATAGAATCAATAATTCCAGTATGGGGACAACTAGATGACTGCAAAGAAAATTTATTGATGAGTATAACAAACACTACAACAAATACTCTAGTTGAGTGTAAAAGTGGATAAATCACTTTTAAAACAATGAAACACCAATGATGATATGATTACAGCATTCCTCTGAGCACAGAAACATATAAGATCAACTAACCGTCTAAGGAAATTCAAACCGTTGTTGACCACCTCTGTTCTACTCATCCCCAAGTAGGCTTGAAACGAGAGCACGTCAAGTTTGTTTTGCCATAACTAATATATATATTTAAAACAATTACTTCCATTTATGAATTTAGACAAAGCAATAAGAAGATGTATTTTGTCTGAATCGTGTAAGGTAGTATTTGCGCAACACGTTTTGAACGATCTGAACAAACATGGACCCAAGACAAACTCTCTCCAGCTCGTCGCTATGAAAGACGTGCACATCAAGCTACCCCATATAGGGATCATAATAGCTTGACATGTGCGTCGGTGATATAGCGGTTAGGACGCTCGCCGACCATGCACATGGTCCGGGGTTCGATTCCCGGCCAATGCGCTTCTTTACCGTGCTAAGCCAGAAATAATGCTGGTGAAGAGGAAATGTTGGGCATGAGGCTAGCAACCCCATCCTGTAAAATGAACACTGCTATAGAAACTTCAAGCCTCTAGTTTGAAGCCCTATGTTCCACTGGGGGACGTGAAGGAAAGAAAAAAAGTATAGCTTGAAAACTAAAAGGACTTATTGCGCAGCTAAGATCAGAATAATTGAGAAGGTGAAGCCAATATATCCATCCATATAAGCCCTTCGAACATGCGGAAAATGATGTCACATCACACTGTATTTGCCAATTTCCATGTACGCTTGGACACACATAAATAGGGATGACTCATCGATCTCTGCAAGTAAGGACTGGCTTCACAGCATATTCCTAAATGAATTCAGAAGCAAACAGAATCCTCAGAACCTAATAATGGTGAGAACAGGAGGCGACCTAGATCTTCTATTGCGAAATATGTTATAGAGACAGGACATAAAAACTGGTGCTTACACGTCTTTTAAAGCTATCTATAGAACGTATTTGGAGGAGGGCGTATCCTAAAGTTTGTGGAAGCCCTAGTTGGAAATTAGGAAGTTTAAACCACTTTTATTCGTTCAAAGCAACAAATCGCCATCACACTTAACCTTCCTTGGTAAACTTTGTTTTGATTCCAGCCAGGGTAGATGTACTACTATCTTCCTTGATTTAGTTTAGTGAGCGATCTTCATTGTTACTTTAACCTTCTATGTGTACTTTCAAATTGGCCTAGGTCTATTTATTTCCTCACCTCTCAACTCTTTATTATCTTCATATTTATTTTACTACGAGAAGTCTGTGTGTGATCAGATTGTTCGAAATGTGTTGCGCAGATACACAATACACGATTCAAACAAATTACGTCTTCCTATTGTTTTGTCTAATATATGTTACTGGTAGCGCTAAAACCAACGAATGGGTGGAAGATAGAATTTACCGGCCAATGAATTGGATCCCAGTGGCTGAATGGTATACGAGCCAGCTTCCCTTGTAACCGGAAGGTCCTAGGTTCAAACCCGGGCAGTGGGTGCGTACTGCCAATGATTCCCAAACTAAGATGAAACAGCTATCCAGTACTCCCTGGTGGGTTTTCAATGGTTCTCTAGCTTATATCAATCCGTGATCAACTCGTAAAAACATAACTAACCCTTATAAACCAAACTATAGAAAATCTAATCCTGACAAATCAACTCTTGATAATATATACTCACTTGTAAAGATAGTAAAACATAAGTCGTAATTTATTTTATTTTATTAATCTTAAGCAGTGAACAGAAATCAATTGCTTCATATCGATTGACTACCACCTAATGAACAACCTTTGATTCCATCCTTTGTCTATTTGTCTGTTAAATAGTTTATATATACTACATTCAAGTTTTCAAAGTCAAATAAAACAATTCAGAACATCAGTATTGATTGCTTTTGTATTCTCATGTGAACAAGATTATGTGTGCGCGTGTGTGTGTGTGATAAAACCTTATCATGAACAGTCATCATATATCGCCATCCTGTCAACATATACAGATGGTTGATCGATAGGTCAGCTAGTATCAATCAATCTGGTACAGTTGAATTTTGATGTTATATTGACCAAATCATCAGTCAACTGTATCCTAGATAGATACCACTGTCAACATTGTATCAAACAGAATGTCCAAAGTAAAACGCTGCACCTCATAAAAACACAAATAAACTAAACTAAAATACCTGAAAAAAAGAGTATTCGGAATTTGTTACAGGATTTCATCATGAGGTGACATTGGTTAGAGAACCACCGCAGCGGTGGGTGCGTACCTTTGAAGAGTCCCAAACTAGGAACAAACAGCTGTGCAGTACTCCCTGGAAGGTTTTCAAGTTGTCCTCCAACCGATGTCAGCTCATGATGAAATCTTGTTACAAATCAGTCGAATCCCTACAAACCAATATTTGAATAAGAATATTGGGAATTGAACACACTTAGAAGATCAAACCCAGCGTCTGCTTCCGCGATATCGAGAACAACTATGAGCTCTGCTCCACCGCCAGTCTCAAGATATTGATTTTTAGAGTCTGAAAAACCTCACCCAAGTAGTCTAAACCTCCCATTCGTGGCTGGATCAAACCAACAGTTAGAAACTTCGTCGACTGATGTATGTTCTTCATTTGGCTACCACTAACTCGTTTCCAAATTAAACTTATATTAAGTGATTAAAAATGCCCACTAAAATTTTCAAAAGAGTGGTTACGGAACAAAGAATACTCCTTTCGGTGACTTCATTAGGCTCTACAGTTATATATACATTAATAATACTGAATAAATTAGTGCTATTAACAACACTAATGTTGTTTAAATAACATCGAATCAGTTATATCAGTAGATTACAGTTCAATAGCATCAACATAACAATAAACTGAATATCAGAAAAATAAAGAAAGATAATAGTACAAATTCATGAGTTTATAGTCTCTACTGAAAGCCAGGGCAGTAGTAGTGGCTGGATGGACTTGCTTCTCCTACTTGTTTAAGGTGAGTTGCGATAGCCTCTGCTGTTTGAAGTATTCGGTACCTCAATGTTTTGGCAATTTACTTGGTATCCGGTAAATGACAGAGAAGGATTCTTCAATTCTGGCTTTGTGGCCGGTTTGGACCAGGTGGTCTAATATCGAACTGTTGATGGCTTTTGCTACACCTTTATTTAGCCAAACTGGTAGATGTTCCCGAGCGACTATGAAAAATCAAGTTCCTATAGCAACGGGTAATACAACTCGCTCCGCCACAAGCTCAGTTGAATTGGTGGACGCAATTAGAAGTGGCTAGCTAGTCTAGGTACTTCATCTTTAAATTGAGGAATCACCATCGGCCGTGTAGTAAACATGACTTGTGGTTTGGCAGCATTACAAGTTCTTTGAAATGATTTTCTTAGCTTCTTCGTAATTATTTCGCCAGGTAAATCGCCATTGAATTGCAGTCGTATGTATAAACGCTTCTTAATAATAAAGGTTTTTGTATTTCCCAATGAATGAAAAACAAAACGGTATTTCTGTTTTTACTGACGTTTCGCTATTCGAAATGCTTCTCACAGCTATATCAAAGTATTACTAAACCAAAATTTACTAAATTTCAGCTTATATACAACAACTTAATCATCGTTCATCAGCGGGGAGTAATTTTTGCGTTGTCAAGTTGGCCAACTGGTAACGATAACAAAACCAGGTGTAGATTGTTGGATTTGATAAGTGTGTAAAATTATAAAAGCAGTATGTGTTTACATAATGAAGTTGATTATCACATTCGTGTTGATTTTGTCACTTCATGGAGGATAAAGGCTGGGTGTTGTAACTAGGTCAAATTCTCATTTAGTCCATCATTCCTACTCAGACAATTTGAATTCCGCTTGATATGAAGTGCTTTTGATGATATTCCACGTTCTTTGCAATTTCTGAAATTTTTCTGAATTATTTCAATATTAGCGAAATCAGTTTTGAGGCCTGATTCTTTAACGTGTAAAACTTTGGCTTGCAGATGATGTTTCAAGCTTTTCTAGTTCAGCTGGATTTCACAGTGGTCTAACAGGTGCTCTACGGTGTTCATAACTTCTCATTTTGATTTCTCGAGATGCCTGTCTGATGTATATTGCAACACATTCCAAGCAGGCATTTTATTTTATAGACACAATTAGATAGAGAATCTTTAGGGATTTGGTCTTTTATATGGACAAAGTCGCTTCACAGTGTGTCTGATGTTTTGAAGAAAATTCTGATGTTCAGCCTATTGAGTACTCTTCTCATATCGTCTGACATCTCTGTTGTATTTGAAATGACAACTGTTGAAGTCCATGTTTTCCGAACGCATTTTCGACCATACTTAATGTCAGTGTTGATTTTTTTGATGAAGCTTTTTGGGTAGCTGTTTTGCTTGAGAGTCTCAGTAATGTTTGATATTTCTCCTTCTTTTTCCTTCTCATCCATTATCAGGGAGTGTGCTTTTCTAAGAAGACTTGAAACAACTGATATCTTTGGATTGGGTTTTCTTCCTGAATGTAGATATACTAAAATGACCGTTTTGTCTCCTCTTAACTAGGCAGTCTATAAATGGTAGTTCATAGACGTCTGATTCTGCTTCTGAAGTAAACTGGATTCTAGGAAATAGGGTGTTCAATTTCTCTTATTTTTATTCATTGAAAAATACAAAAAACCTTTATTAAAATGCGCATCACAAACCTAATGCCCAAATTTTTTCAAACAGTTAAAATTGAACTTGGTTTGGACATATATAAAATAAAGGCTTCTTGTTTATGGATAGTGAGGAAGGTGACAATTCAGCATTCAGAACACGTCTCCTAACTATCTTAATCGATATAGCTTCACAACCTCATCAACCGATTTTCTCACCTTACCTAATACTCTGTGCCTAAGTTCATTAATAATGACGTTTTGTGTCATCTAAGAGAGGAAATGAAATGTGAACACCTCTGATCGCAGTCAGCTAACTATCTCATACCTTTCACTTTCATTGGCCACACCTCACAAAAATGGAAAGAACTGCTACTCAGTACAAGCACTCCTTAACAGACAGTCGAATCAAAGAGTCTTTAAGAGATCAACACAGAATCTAAAGACCGTGTAGTCCAAATGAGGTAAAATAGGGGTTTGGAAGAGCACTCTGATAATTATACTCAACATAGTTCAATTATCTAATACTCTGGTCAACATCACCTCAGTAATATACCATTAAGTTTGATTTAATTCTCTGCAGTGTATCTCAGATTACTGAGGCGACAATTTACATACGACCATTTCAATATCTTATCGATTAGCATAAAGATCAATATGGACAAAGTTCAAACACTAAAAGGAGTAGAATACGGCTGTGGCGGGATAGGTTTGCTAATCTGCAATATTATGTATGTGAATGTGACATGATACATTTGAACAGATACTTATTGCAAAGGCCAATAGTGGTAGCTTTCCCTTCACGTTCATTCAGACCAGTGATATCGACAAAGGAATAAGTCGAAGTTCAACTGCAAAGATGATTTTCCCCAAAAAACAGAACGAACAATTTCTTAGTATTTCTGCTGATGAATCTCCACTGAATTGCATTTTCAGATGGAGAAGTGCTTTATTAGCGAGGGGGGGAGGACAGGAAGTGCTTTTGATTTTGGTGGTACCAGATCTACGGATTTTGTAACAAAGTGATATTTCACTGAGTTCTACACAATCTTTTTTAGGTGCCTCTACGATTGGCCACAAGCTTTCATTACCTCCAGACACAATATTCTCTATGTCATCCTAAGACCAATCTTCAGATTGCTGTGCGCCTGATGTCATCCAGCAGTCTCTTCAGGGTAAATGTGATCCGTCTCTGTTTGCTTCAGCATATTTGTCGGGCAATAGGTTCTTGGTTGGCAGATTGTCGGAGTTCTTTACTCGCTTACCGCTTCCGGTCAGCCGTCTGGCCATCTGGGCTTCAGTATCATCGAGCTAAAGAAAGTAATGACGACATTCTGCGCCAACCTGTTCAAAGTAGTCTTCGTTACATGCCCGACAACTCTCTGAACCATATAGATCCAATTACTTGATATTAATGTCGAAATATTTGCATCATCTTCATTATCCCAAGTGTAGTAGATTTCACACGGATTTGTGAGTAATAAATGCCTATCTTGCTTACCTACTAAATACGCCAGTTAAATCGTTGTCCCACACACTGAAGTATAAAATGAACAGAAAGCAGCAGTAACGGAAGACGGTGAAAATGCAAAGCAAGATTTGGTCTTACAAGAAATCAAGTATACCCTATTAATGTTATGATTATCATTATTAATCCCTTTGGAACCCAGTATATCACAGCCCCTCAACATCACTTCTCCACTTCATCCTATCCTCTCCGGTCCTCTTTAGCTCGCACCATGATTTACCGCAGTCTCTCATCTCCACCTCACACCATCTCCTTCATGTCATCCTTGGATAATTCACTCGTCATCGCTTCTCTTCCGGCTTCCACCAGAACGATGACCTGGTGTGCAATTTCATTTAACTGTCTCCTCAGCGTGTGTGGGAACCAATTATAAATACTCTATATCTAGTAGTAAAATCATCAACAAATTAAAATGAATTTACTGAATTTGAATTACCCGGTATTCTGATGGATCAATAACAATTGAATGTTGATTGAATTATTAAAACAACACACTTATAAGGCAGAAAGGTATATAAATAAATATATATATACATGTATATATATATATATATATTTCACAACTCCGTGTTCTTTATACTCAAAATACTAATGCATTAAAATAGACCACATTTCTACAAGAATCATTTGCATACGTGTGAGTGTCAGATGAGATTGATTAGCTGTCACAGCGTGTTTCACCCAAATCAATGTCAATGGTTCCAAATATTTAAAGGTGATTAAGCCAACTATAGTCGTCATACATATTTATCTTCAGATAAACAATAAATTCAACAGAGAAGAATTATGATTCTTTGCAATTAGTTCCACATCACTGGGTCTACACTAATGTGCATACAGGTCTACATCAAAATCATAACGACCATTTAGTGATTGCTTGTATTTGCGATCAAAAACGACTCTGTGTAGTCTGAACACAGCTAACCGATCTCTGAGTCCATCTCTACACCTGAAATGACTTCTTTGAGAAACACGTACAGGTACACGCAGTCACGAACACAGTCACTAAACACTCTAAAGAAAGCAAGCAGACGCTTCTGTTAAACAACTGTAACATCAAAACTGAAATCTACCTCACAAGTGCCACGAAGCTGATACACAGGCAAAGTGGGACTCTTACTACGAAGAAGTACTGTAACACAAAATTAGTTAGTTGAAGTTCAGCTGTGAAAAGTACACTAGAATCAATTAGAATGGTTCCAACAAGGTGGGATTGAAACACTCTCCACAAGGAAAACACACCTACTTCTTCCCAAGACAATCTAATATCAGAATGACCATAATTCACTCCAACAAAATCACACCACAAAACAACGCATTACCAGTGTATCACACAACCACAAGGAGAAGCATCATGATTAGAGACTAAACTGTGACTAGGACAAATAATAGGCATCAAGTCAACAAATGATGTGGAAATGTCAGAATAAAGATACGCAGTCAATAAGTGAAACGCATCATAATTATAAAGTTGGTTGAAACATTCAACTAACTGTAAATATAGTAACTGAATCTTTCAAGTATGATTTTTCAAACAACCTTTCCGTTACAGTGTTAGAGAATATGGATTATCAGTTGTTGTTTTTTTTTTATTATAGCTTGATTCCACACCGTATTCCTGGTACGAGTATGGAATTTTCAGCATGTGATATCGCTAGCCCAAATTTTGCAGGCAGGCCATTGATAACAGGTGTGCGTCGGCAGGCGAGCGAACCACGGACCATGAGCAGGGTCGGTAACAGTCCTAACCACTGTACCACCGTCGCAGGTGTAGGAGAGGTGCAACAAATAATTGGCGATTATACAAATCAATAGATTGAATCTGTAAGCTCAATACTAGCTCGTCTCGTCGATTCATAATATCGAGTTAATAATAACAGAGGCATCGGAGTTATTTGTCGTATTTCGTTGAACCTCTCGTAGATTTTACAAATACGCCATTGGTACATTGAGGAATAAATCGGAATTCATCTGAGTAAACCCAATCTAAGTATTTCGAAAAGAAATTTCTGCATACTGTCTGTCTCTTTACCACTACCATCCATTAAACATTTATAGAGTCTTACATAGGATATTCCCGGAATCCTCATAATTATCATTTGACGCTGTTTTCTTATTTTCATATGAATGCTGTCCTTGCAAATTCAAATAAAAACTTATTTGTACCTTAGTATCCTTGTTTGTAATTCATTCATCTATTATTCTCAGTCATCATTATTGCCTTAGAAATTATCGCAATTACAAATTACGCAATAATTTGTTGCAAATCCCTAAAAATTAATTTCTTTTACAATTCTGTAACTGTATTCACTCCCCCTTCACGTCGAGAAAAGTGGATACCTCTTATACACCAGAATAACCACACTTTGATGTAGTATTATATATATACATATGTGCGTCGGTGGCACAGCGGTTATGACTCTCACCGACCATGCACGTGGTCCGGGGTTCGATCCCTTTCCGACGCACACTTGATATCAATAGTCGGCCTGCGAAATTTGGGCTACTGATATCACATGCTGAAGATTTCATACCTGTAGCAAAAATACTGTGTGGAATCAAGCTGTAATCAAAAATCATATTTTAATATGTCAACCTAATTCAACAGTTGTTTCACAGTGGCACGTGCCAGTTAATCCACAACAGAAGACGCAGACAGGCATTCAAAGTAAAGATACGAGGAAAACAAGGTTGCCTGCTGGACAGGTCAGAATACTCAAGAAGATTTGGATTTCTAGTGTGGATGATTTATGTCTAATGTCACGGGTACTCGAAGACTTACACTCGAAAACCAACAAACTGACTTAAGAGGCTGACAGCGAAGACAGACCTGCAGGTGAATATAGAGAAGACCATGGTGATGACGATAGTCAATCATCAACGGCAACAGATGTTACCAATCACCATCAACAGGAGAAATTTGATAGAGGTTACTTCCTCCACTTGTCTGGCTAGGCAGCCACCATCGTTTCAACCACAGGCAGGTGGAACAGATGAAGATGTCAAAGCTAGCCAGACAACGAATGACAAGATACACATTCATCAACCTGAAACCAGTCTGGAAATCTTCTGCACCTACTCAACATAAACAAAAAGACAGATACGGATTTTCAACACCAATAAGAAGTCAGTCAGTTCTTCTATATGGGTCAGAATCCTGGCCAGTGCGTCACCAATAGCATTTTCAACAGCCTGTAGGAGACTTTTATCAACAGCTGCCTCATCTCCATATTAAAGATAAAATGGCTGACCATAATGAATCAATAACAAGAAACTGTGGGCATATACTGAGGAGACCGTGGAATGACACCGTGTGCAATGCTGTCCATCTCTCGAGTGTAATGCGAGAGTGAAACGACGGGTAAGTCATGATTACTATTCTAGCAAAGTCAAATGCTAACTTAGTTGTACCTTGATATTTCTCGTATGTAATTCATTCATCTATTATTCTTAGTCATCATTATTGCTTTACAAATTGTTAATTGCGCAGTAATTTGTTGCGAATCTCAACAAATTAGTTTCTATTGCATTCCGTAACTATTTTCACTCCGCCTACACATCGAGAAAAGTGGATACCTCTTATAGACCAACATAACTACATGAATAATACAATTTTCTTGTAAAAGTATATATATATACATATATATATATATAGGAATGCATATTTGTTCACTCAATCTTTTGTTTTTGTAATTATGTAAATTGGAATGTTGTTTACTTTCTTTCCCATGGTGTTTTGCAACTTTGTTTCTCAGTTTAGCAAACACTTGAACCTCTTCTAAAACTATTATTTTTGAAGTTGATTCACACTGTATATTATTAAGCTGTTTAACTGAAATTGGTGGAAATATTAAATCTAGTTAGTAAATTTGAAAACTGTCCTCGGATTTGCAATATACACAGTTCGAGGCAGTGGAATCTAACCACAATTTCCTTTGGAAACTGAAATTGATCAGGCCACTTTATGTAACCAGCTAGAAGGCGGGTGATTTCAGCTGATTTGACCCGCATTGATGAGTTTGCCTCCGAAGGGGATAAATGGCCAACCCGTGTTTAGACAACTTCGATCTGGCCAGTCAACTAGCACTACTGGTTGAAGTGAGTGGTATACAACCTCTACTCATCTCAATCAATCAGTAGTATGTAGAGTTACGGATAAAATTCTGTCATTTTATTTCCAGTTTACAGGTAACTTAATGAATTTTATTGAATGTTATTAGCTTAAATTAATGCTAGTTCTTTTGAGCATACTTTAACAAGGTGTATATGTGAAACAGTGATGGATATTAGGCTGCCTTTGTGACTGAAATCCTGTCCAGGTAGGCTTACTAGGGGAGAAGAGAACAATGTGTCAGTAGTTCTACCCATCAGCGTCTTGTCAACTCTAGGCATCGGACAATCCTGTATGATTACTTCACAGTGCTATAAAGAACTATCATTGATATAAAAATAGAACTTGTGCACTGTGGTAGAGTATAATTCCATTGTGGGTAAAATTTATTTTGATAAACTCTCACAATGTTATACAGTAATATTTACTGATGACCACGTTTCGAGCACAATTTATTGCCGCTCATAATCATATCAAGGCAGTACTCACACAACTTTCTAACTCCGTCTATATAATTCCATTATTTTCCATTATTTTGCCTTTTAAATGTCTAAATAGTTTTATTATTATTTGTGAATAATGCTGCAATTCTAGTAGAAATTTCATTCAGGAACTTTACCGTATTTCCATTCGCTTTTGCACATGCGGTACATCCATATTGATCAGATTATTTTTTTACACTTGTCATGCAACACCAACGTCTGTTTCTTGAAACCCCACCTGTTCATTCCTTTCTAGATTATACCTAACACTAGGTGTGGTAAGAGCTGTCTGCTAGCCAAAATTGGTCAAAAGAGAAAACAAGAACAAAGCTTAACCTTGAGGGACTCAACAACCAATCACATCAGACTTAGTGTGCGTGGATACGGTTCGCGAATATACCAATGGACTATCTAAGGAACGGCAACAAAGAGATGACAGAATCATCTTTAGCAGGAAAACAACCAATCGGAAGACGTTGCCTCTCTGCTAACAATAGCGAATAATAATGTACATACAAATCTGTAAAATATCTGTTGATTTTCTCAATAAACGATCTATTGCCTGGCCCTTGTCTTAATTGGTTATGTAAATAATAAATTTCAAAGGGTATAATTACAAGCACATTTGAAAGCTCATATGAATACTCTGCTGAATATAAATACGATTTCAGTAATTGAAATATTCCTATAAACTATTCCGAAGAAGAACAATCAAAGGGAACAATTGTTTTCACTAAGTTTTTCAGTCCCCACGATTGCCCATAATCTCTCATCTCCTCCTCCCCGAAACACGATCTCCTCCACGTCATCCTTAGATGATCTACTCGTCGTTTCACTTTCGCATTCCACTTGAGCGATGGACTGTATTGCACGCGATATCATTCGACGGTCTTCTCAGTATATGCTCATAGTTAATTGTTAATGATTCTTTCTGGCCAGTCATTTGATCTTTAATATGGAGATGAGGCAGCTGTTGATAAAAGTCTCCTACAGGCTGTTGGAAATGCTATTGGTGACGCACTGGCCAGGATTCTGACCCATGTAGAAGAACTGACTGACTGACTTCACAGTGATGTTGAAAATCCGGATCTGTCTTTTTGTTTATGTTGAGTAGGTGCAGAAGATTTCCAGACTGGTTTCAGGTTGATGAGGGTATATCTTGTCATTCCGAGTCTGACTGGCTTTCATATCTTCATCCATGACTCCGCCTGCCTGTAGTTGGAACAATGCTGGCTGTCTAGACAGATAAGTGAAGGAAGTAACCTCTATCAAATTTCGCCTGTTGATGGTGATTGGTAGCATGTTTTGCCGTTGATGATTGGCTATCGTCATCACCATAGTCTTCTCTGTGTTCACCTGCAGTCCCGTCTTCACTGGATGCTTCTTCAACCAGTTTGTTGCTTTTTGCCTATAAGTCTTCTAATTTGTCCGACATTAAACATAAATCACCCACGCGCGAAATCCAGATCTTCTCGAGTTTTCTGATCAGTTAGTGCAACATATTCCTGTCTTCTGAATCCCATGCACAGTCTGATGCATAATCACTGGTGATGACAGGCAACCTTGTCGTCCCGGTATATTTACTTCAAACGCCTGTGTGAGTTTTGCGTTGTGGATCACCTGACACGTACTAGTGTCATATAGCCACTGAATGAGGTTTATATATATATATATATGTAATTTTATAACAAAATTGTATAATTTATGTAGTTATGTTGGTCTATAAGAGGTGTCCACTTTTCTTGACGTGCAGGTGGATTCATGAGTGTTACGGAATTCAAGAGAAATTAATTTGCTGAGATTTGTAACAGATTATTGCGCAATTATTAATTTGCAAAAGAATAATAATGACTAAGAATAATAGACGAAGGAATTACATACGAGAATACCAAAGTACAAATAAGTTATTGTTTGAATTCGCCAGAATAGTAATCATAAGAAAATAAGAAACTAGTGTCAAATGATAATTACGAGAATGTGGCTAGCTGTCTTTGATCATAGGTGCCTGCGTTCTATCTCCTGTGTGAAGTGGTATAATAAGGTGAGCAATATTGAGGTTAGGCATCGATCGAGTGCTAGGTGAAAAGGGGAAATCAATAGACGAGACTGTGAAGTTACATCGACTGAGATGGATAGGACATGTATTATGCATGGCTATCCAAGTCATAGCCTTCCTCGACAGGCAATGTTGGTTGACATAGGATGGATCCGGTTTAAAAAGAGCCACTGGTTGTCAAATCAAAACATGGAGTCAGTCAATGAAATCCACAACAGTTAGTTTAAGCCACGTAGGGAGATGTATACTGGCTTCTTGGTTTGGGTCTTCGGGACAGTAAAAATCAATGATGGCTGGAAACAATCTGTGATATGGCTCAGAATCGTTGTAAATAGCTGGCGCAGATGCATCCACTCCTTGTGACTTATAATTTTCAATGAAACTATATTGTTCTTCGTTATTACTATTCCTTTTGTTTCATATCCTCCTGTCTACTGTCTGTATTATGCATTTCTTCTACTTTCTTCTGTTGTTGTGTGTGCTACATGGAGTGTGGCGACCTGAACTGCTGCACATCGGTGCAAAGTTCTATGTCGAAAACAGAGAGTCAGTCACTCAGTCACAAGGATACGGCAACATCCTTTGTAAGACTCTATACTTTTTGTATGGATGGCAACAACATAGAGAGGAGCTGCAGACATTTCTTTTGGAAACACGCAGATTTGGATTGTTCAGACGAATTCTGATTGCTTCCTTGGTGAGACAATTTCGTATTCGTACAACCTCAGTGAGATAAGACGAATAACTTTGAAAGCTTTTTTAGCGTTAACTTGATATCATGTACCGACCAGGTGGGCTTGTATTCAGCTGTGTATCGCTTTCATTGATAACTCCTACAAGTTCAATGTCTTAATTTGCGTAATCATCAGTTATTTGTCTAACGCTGTAACGGAGAGATTGTTTGGAAAATTCCACTTGAAAGATTCAGTCATAATATTGACAGTTAGTTGGATGTTTCATCTCACTTCATAATAATGATGCGTTTCACCCCCACACTGAGCATCATGATTCTGACATTTCCACATCATTTGTTGACTTGGTGCCTATTATTTGTCCTAGTCACAGTTTAGTCTCTAATCATGATGCTTCTCCTTGTGGTTGTGTGATATATTGATAATGCGTTGTTTTGGGACGTGATTTTGTTTGAGTGAATTATGGTCATTCTGATATTCGACTGTCTTGGGAAGAAGTAGGCGTGTTGTCCTTGTGGAGAGTGTTTCAATCCCACCTTGTTGAGAGCACTCTAATCGATTCTGAATTACTTTTCACAGTTGAACTTTAACTAACTAATTTTGTCTTACGGTACTTCTTTGTATTCAGAAACCCACTTTGTCTGTATATCTGCTTCACGGCACCTGTGAGGTAGATTTGAGTTTTGATGTTACATTTGTTTAACAGAAGCGTCTGTTTGCTTTCTTTGGAGCGTTTCGTGACTGTGTTTGTGACTGCATGTTTGTGTGTGTTTCTCAAAGAATTCATTTCAGCTGTAGCGATGGACTGAGAGGTCGGTTAGCTGTATTCGAACTACACAGAGCCATTTTTGATTGCAAATACAAGCAATCACCAAATGATGGTTATGGTTTTGATGTGGACCTGTATGCACATTAATGTAGACCCAGTGATGTGGAACTAATTGAAAACAATCATAATTCTTCTCTGTTGAGTTTACTGCTTATCTGAAGGTAAATATGTATGACGACTATAGTTGTCTTAATCACCTTTAAATAATTGGAAATATTGACATTGATTTGGATGCAACATACTGTGACAGCTAATCAATCTCATGTGACACACACGTATGCAAATGATTCTTGTAGAAGTGCGATCCATTTAATGCAATAGTATTTTGAGTAGAAAGAACATGGAGCTGTAAAATATATATATCTTTCTGAATTTTAAGTATGTTGTTTTAATAATCGAATCATTATTCAATTGTTATTGACCCATCTAAATACCGGGTAACTCAAGTTCAATGTATTTGTGTTAATTCGTTGGTGATTTTACTACTAGATATAGATATAGAGTATTTATACTTGGTTCCGACACACGCTGAGGAGACCGTCGAATGACACTGCGTGCCAGGCCATCGTTGTGGTGGAAGCCGGGTGAGAAACGATGAGTGAATCGTCCGAGGATCACATGACGTGGACCGTGTCAGGAGGAGATGAGAGACTGTGGAAATCATGAGGCGAACTAAAGCGAACTACAGAAGATAGGATGAAGTAGAGGTGATGTTGAGGGCTTGTGTTATAGTGGGTACCAAAGGGAACAATAATAGCAATGATAACATCAATAAGGCATGCTTGATTTCTTGTCAAACTAAATCGTGCTTTGCGTTTTCACCGTCTTCCGTTACTCCTGCATTTTGTTCATTTTACACTTCAGTGTGTTCGACAGCGATTTCACAGGCATATATGGTAGATACGTAGGAAAGGCGTTTATTACTCACAAATCCGCCTGAAATCTTCTACGCTTGGGATAAGGAAGACGATGCAAATGTTTCGACATTAATGTCAAGAAATTGCGTCTACATGTTTCAGATTGTTGTCGGGCACGTCAGGAAAACCATTTTGAACAGAATGGCGCGGAATTTCATCATTACTTGCTTTGGGTGCTCGGTGATACTGAAGACCAGATGGCCAGCCGACTGACCAGAGGGGATAAGCTAGTAAAGAACTCTGACCATCAGCCAACGAAGAACCTATTGCCTGACAAATATGCTGACTCAAACAGAGATGGATTACATATACCCTGAGGAGACTGTTGAATGAAACCAGGAGCTCAGAAATACGAAGATTAAAACCCGAATTAGAAACGGTGACACACTCAGAGTGACCCTGAGGAGATTGTCTCTGGTAGAAATTAAAGCTTCTGGGCAATCGTATATATATTTCCACCTTATAAATATGTTGTTTTAATTAATCAATCAATATTGAGCAGTTATTGATGCGTCTTAAATAGTAGATAATTCAAATTCATTTTATTCATTGTAATTTTGTTGGTTATTTTTCTGTATGATATTGAGTGTCTATACTTGTATCGAACAAGCGCAAAGTACATCACATAGAAACGTGTCATAAATTCTTTTTTGCAATAGTCGCTTGTATTATATATATATATATATATATATATATATAAAGCCAGTTTGAGATTTAGACACAAATTTGTATTAACTCTAGCTATAAAAACACTTATACGGGTATTTATTTTATTGATGTCAGTAAAAAGTTTGAGCATTGTGGCATAGATCAAATAAGGTATAATTATATTTCAGCGGTTTACACACAATGATAAGTTTTGTTCTTGGTAATATTTTGAGCAAAATTACTGCCCGTGTTCACACCACTGTTGGAATTGTTTTGTTTTTTAATGCACAAATTTATGATTTGTATTCTTATATATATATATATATAGTTCATTTTTTGTTCATTCATTTTTCTATAGTTGGTTTGTAAGGATTAGTTTTGTTTTTACCAGTTGATCACGGATTTATATCAGTTAGAGAATCACTGAAAACCAGCACTGGAGTACTGGACAGTTAGCTGTTTCATCCTAGTTTGGGAATAATCGACAGTACGCATCCACTTGGGTTCGAGCCCAGGACCTTCTGGTTGCAAGGCAAGCTCGTAAACCTTTCAGCCACTGGGATCGACTCAATGGCCCATGAATTCTAACTTCTACCATTTCGTCATTTAACGTGAATGTGTATCGGTGGAACAGTCGATAAAGCGCTTGCCGACCATGCATATGGTCCGAACTTCTATGCCCTGTAGACGCACAATTGATATAAATGGTTGACCTGCAAAATCTGGGCTACTAATATCACATGCTAAAAATTCCATACTTGTACCAAAAATACTATGTGGAACCAAGCTATAATCAAAAAAAAATATTATTATAAAAGTTTTTCTATTTCCCAATGAATGAAAAACAAAACGATGTTGTTTCTTTACTGACGTTTCGCCATTTAATGCTGCTCACAACTCTATCAAAGTATCATTAAACCAGAATTTACAAAATCTCACCTCATATATAACAAGTTTAGTCATCGTACATCATCAGGGAGTAATGTTTTGTGTTATCAATTCGGCGAATTGGTAAAGGTAACAAAGCCAGATGCAGATTACTTAATTCAATTTTAGAATTTCTTGTCGATTGATTGGACCGAAGTGATTGGTCTCAGGTTGATATGTCGGTTTCTTGTGCAGACGCTTCGACGTTTTGGCGTTTGAAATTATGGGCACTGGGTTCGAGCGTCGGCGGGAACATCACCACCCACTGCGGAATGCAGGTACACCCAGAGATGAGTCCCAAAAATAGGACAAAATGCGCATCCTGGATTTCACTGCTAGTCACCATGCACATTTCTTGCTTTTAAAAACTTTGTCCAATCATATGAGTCATCAAACAGTCATCAGAATATAATGAACAAAAAATTGTATGAGCTGTGATCAAAATTTGACCTCAGACTTACAAATATCAGTCTACTTTTGTTAAACGCTTTAAACAGAGTGTACTTTTCGTCAGAATTTTAGTGGTTACGTCCGACTGAAAGTTCGTGGTCGTAGAATACAGAATATGACAAATATATATGTTCTGGTTCCACCAACTGGATGGCTAGGGCTTCTGCGATGCAAAGAAGACGAAATCGTACTGTCTTTGGGAGGTTGTTCTTCACTTTGTAGATCACTTTGAAGGAGGCGTTCGTTGAGATGGAATGCCTTGTGTTGACTAGATGTTCGATTATTGCACTCCTTATATGGCCGTTATTTCCTTTCTGTAGCCACGCTGGGTAGTGTTCTTTGACCCTTTTTGACAGGATGCGCGTTGAACGACCGATGTACCTGGCTCCACAGCAACAGGTGAACTGATATATACACATAGAAGTGGTCATGTGCGGAATCTTGTCCTTTGGGTTTCTGCAGATCAGCGGGCGACTGGAGAACACTATTCTTAGTGTTGCCGCAGGGAAAGTTCTTCCTAAAGAGGTGGAAATTCTCCTTCTGAGGACGTCACTAAGTAGGTCTCCTTTGAAGTCTAGGTTCATATAAAGTATCTTTTTTGGCACGGATGGTGTCTCTTGCTTTTGGTTTTTCTGTTTGATGTTCTTGTCTACAAATCTTGGTGGGCAGCCATTTTGTATGAAGATTTCCCTCAGGAAGTTTAGTTCTTCTTCCATGGTGTCGGAGCTGCAGATGCGTCTGACGCGAGTGGCAGGGGATTTAATCAGGTTTCTTTTTCGAATGATTGGTACCCAGCTGTAGAAACTTGTTAATTGTCCGTTTCAAGTCGGTTTCCTATGGATTGACCTTCTTAAAGTTCCGTCATCTCTCCTTGTAAGCTCAACGTCAAGAAAAGGGATTTTAGATTCGTTTTCAGTTTGCAAAGTGAACTTTGTGGCTGGATGGCATTTGTTGAATATTTGTAGTAGTTGACTGAGATTGTGATCATCATCACAGATGATAAAGATGCCGTCAACATATCTAACGTACAACTGGAGATTGTCGATGGTTGATTTGAGTGGGCCGTTTTCGAGGCTTGCCATGAAGCAGTCTGCTAGTAATAAATAATAATAAATATATATGTAAATGCAGTGTGTAGTGATGTGTGTGGGGGGGGGGGTAAACAGTTGTAAAAAATTTGTCAGCCTCTCCATAAGAAGATACAAACAATCGGAAACCTAGACCAATTATGATTAATTAGTGATACATATCCATTTTTTATTTATTAATCAGGATTTGCAATGCATCAGCTAACATCACATCACTTCTTCACATCTGTTCAAACTGTTGGGATTCACCCATATATGCAAAGCTTCTGCAGTCAGTTAGTCTTTCTTTATACGAACCAAAACCTTTCTGTGGAACCTTAGTCCTATCAAAGTCGATCTTGTGTCCCGTTTCTATCGAATGCAGTGCAATCGCTGATCTGTTTTCTAGCTTCTTCACATCTACAGAAGTCATTGTTTATGCTCCTTCACTTTTACATTTGTATGCCCGTCTTGAAGCCGCTCTCACATATACAGCGTCACAGTCCCCACAATGGACCTGGTACACACAATTCTGTTGGTTGTCTTCTTCTATTTTATCCTTAGTCTTCACCAGTGATGGGTTTAAGGTGTAAGTTGCACGAAAATACACTCTTATGTCATGAGTGCTGAGGATTCTCTCTGTCTCATCCAATGTTTCTTTGCGGAAAACAATTACCGCTGTACTAACCCAATTCCTAGCAACAGATTTCGATCCATCCTAATCTTCACATTTTAAATATCTTTTAATAAAGGCTTTGGAATAATTATTTTATTCAAGAGTAGATAGGACCAATTTTAGTCCGCTGCTGGTCTCCTCCTCAGTGACTAGACGTTTGTCTTTGTTAATCAGATTCTTGGCCACAGTTACTTTAATGGTAAAGGGATGTGCTGAATAGCAGTCTAGGTATCTGTCCGAATTTGTCGGCTTTCTGAAAATGTTTATTTTAAGTTTACCACCTGGTTTTCTCTCTATTAAAAGTCCAGAAACGCCAAATCACTTTCGTTGGATTCAATCTCTTTTGAAAACTTGATGGTTTTTGATATATTGTTTATTAAATGATAAAGTTTATTCAACAAACTGCGTCTAATTATGACGAGGTGGATTGGAGGCCAAACTCTGGGAAAACAAACCATCAAGTGACATCACACGACTGGCCATGGCTCTAGTGGAAGCCAAATGGGAAGCTACCAGTTAGTTGGTCGTCATTGCGAGGATGACATGGAGGAGGTCATGCAAAGAGGAGATGAAAGTATGTGGACAGATATGGATCCATGTGATTGAAACGTTAGCAGAGAACCGAACGCAATGGAGACGTGCGGCTGAAGCCCATGTTCCTCTAGCAGCTAAAGGAAACAATAATGATAATAATCTTCAATCAGTTAGTTATATGCCCTGTAAAAACAAAGTCATCTGTTCAAACCCCCACTTTCTTTCATTCCTTTTCCTATTATAAGGAATAACGACAAAACTCAACGATCAAATAAATAACCTTGAACTAAAATTAGAATAATCTCATGATAAAAGAATGACAGACATGATATCCACATGGAAGTCAGTTCCCATTCTAAATCTAACTTCTTCATTTAATGATTTAACCCTCACTTTAAATCCAACCTCAAGTGAAAAATAGATGAGAATGGAAATGAAGACAAAGGGGGAGAATAGAATTCCTGTTAACAATTGAACAATCTGTTTATTTGTTCAAGGTCATCAGGAAGGATGTTGACCTTAATCGCTATCCTTTATAATTGAACTGATTAACTGTATGTGTGAGTGTGTGTGATTGTATATAAAGGAAAAAATGACAACAAACTAATGCAATGAAAGGGTAAAAGAAATCTGAGAAATTAAATCGACTAATGAGTGGAGATATAGAAGTGACTAAAGGTTTGATTGCGAGTTGAAGACAGTTAGAGAACCATTGGAAAACCTGCTAGGGAGTACTGGAAAACCGTTTCGTCTTAGTGTGGGACTCTTCGGCAATACATACCCATGAGGGTTCGAACCCAGGTTACAAGTCGAACTGGTAAATCATTAAGCCGATGAATTCTAACTTTTTTCAATTCGAGATATAATGAAATAGACAGAAGTAGCATTAGTGCTAAGAAGCGTTGTTTAGTGTAAAATGATTCACTCCAAAATGGACACTAGCTTAGAAAGAAACTCAGAAACCGCAAAACATTCACTAAAACATAATCACACAGTAAGAGGAAGGACAGACCTACAGTCCTTAAAAATAAAACAGTTAAGGGGAGAGAAAGGCTTATCAATGATTTCTTGTTCATCGAATCTACAGTAAACACAAGTAAAATGAATAATGTAACAGCAGTATCAGGGATATTATATTATTATTATTATTCTCTTGGGTCCCAAGCGGAACACTGGGCTTCAACAACACTTCTCCGCTTTCTTCTATTCTCTGCTGTCCTCTTCACCTGAGTCCACGATTACACATAGCCTCTCATCTCCTCCTCCTCCTCACCAAACGATCTCCTCTATTTCAACCTCTCACCGACCACCCACTCGTTAATTCCCATTCGGATTCCACTCGAGCGATGGCTTGCATTGCGCGCGATGTCATTCGACGGCCTCCCCAGTGGCGTGTGCCCAATCCATCCATCTCCATTTCGTCCTACATATTTGTTGAGCCCTCGCCAGTTGGTTTGTTCCCATCCAGTCAGAGCTTTTTGTTGCTAATTCTTTCTGGTCTGCCGGCTGGCCATTCGATCTTCGGTATGGAGTCAGAGAATGGTGCAGCTTTTGATAGAAATCTGCTTTAGCCAATTGGAAATCCTTTTCGTGACACGCTGGCTAAGTTTCTGACCTGTATAGAAGAACCGACTGACTGACTTCACATTTTTGTTTTGAAAATCCGAATCTTGTTTTTCATGCTGGCTAATTGCAGAAGATTTCCAAACCGATTTCAGGTCGATGAAGGCGTATCTTGCCTTTCCGATTCTGCCTGGCTGGCTGGCTGGCTTACTTTGACATCTTCATCCGTTCCATGTGCCTGTGGATGAAACCGTGCTTCCCACCATTTCATCCGTAGACAACTGTTCTAACACTCCAAAACAGTGGGCGCCAGGAGATATCAGTACCTTGTGAGGATACGATAAACTTTTTAAGGACGCCTAAATAAACGCTATTATGAATATTGACTAACAATCCTACAGATGAATCAAATTTACAGTCTAGAAGGTAATTCGAAATTTCCAATTTACCCAGTTCCACGAGGCGAAATTTCATCACTGCTTCCCTAGGAAGCCAAAATTATTTAGATCATAATACGTGATCTGCTTGATACCATAAATAGCGATCAAGAAAGCTAGCAATGATACATGACGCCATATATACTACTGACTGATCCACTGATATGAGTAGTTTGATACCACTCAAATCAACTAGTAGTAATTGCTAAGGCAAGACAGATTGAAGTAATCTAAGCACCAGACAGCCATTCCGCTCATTTAGAGCCAAGCGCATCAGCGGTGTGTACCCATCTATCTGATTCAGTTCACTGGACTCGAATTCTTGCTAACTACTTGTCAATCAGTCAGTAGTATATCTAAAGTCATGAATCCCACAGATGGTTTTGCTACATTAGATAAAGTCATGTGAGCAATAAATCTTGTTTAAAATTGACTGGATCATTTGAGTTCCACTGGCATCACCTGGATCGCAATATCACATGTAACTGAAAGCTGGAATAATCCTATATGACTTTTCATGACATTCTAGTATTTGATAATTAGTATATCAGTGGGTTTTAATTTTCAAAAAACTAAAATAAAAGTTGTATGCACATGTTTTCATCGCATCCGGTAGATCATGTGTATACATAAAAAATCGGGTTACTCTGTTCTTAAACTATATTACATGTAAGTTAATTGGTGGATGGTGACTAGCAGTGGAATCCAGCCAGGATAACGCGCATTTCGTCCTATTTGGATGTACCTGCATTCCCCAGTCAGTGAGTGATGATCTTCCCACCACTGAGGTTCGAACCAAGTGCCCATTGTTTCAAACGACAAAGCGTTATCCACTAAACCACTTGGGCCACGAAAGCTAGCCACCTCTTATGTAAAGGGTCTTAGTAATTATTTAATTCAATTTTAGATTTTCCCATCGATTGATTGATTGGACCGAAGTGCTCGGTCTCCGGTTGACATGTCTGTCGGCTTCTTGTGCAGATGCTTCGACGACGATGTCTGGGCAGGTAATTTAACTTCTAATTACATCTACGTGTTATTAGTTACCGTTATGGCAGTCACCTCTCTATCTCAACTTCATCGACTTTGGAAAGGCCTTCGACAGCGTCAATCGAGAGGTGCTTTGGCAACTACTTAGCTACGACAGGGTGCCCCCGACAATCATACATCTCATCCAACAGTTGTACGACATGCATGCCAAGTAATCCACAACGAAATCCTTCGAAGTAAAGACGAGAGTAACATAAGGCTGCCTACTATCGTCAATGATTTTCGTGATTGCAGTAGACTGGATAATGCAACAAACAGCGGGCAATGAGGAAACAGGCATAAAATGAATTCACACAAAAAACTTGGAGGATCTGGACTTCGCCGATGATATATGTCTGATTTCCCACAAACTGGAAGATATGCAAGTGAAAAACAACAAGTTGGCCAGAGAAGTAGCATCAAAGATAGGATTTCCTTCAGGTGAACATAGAGAAAACATAGGCAATGAAGATTCCTGGCCAACAGCAACAGAAACAACAACATCAACAGCAGACAACAATCAGCTTAAATGGGAGGAACCTGAAGGAAACCACCTCCTTTACCTACCTACCTTCCTGGGAAGCATCGTTTTAACTACAGGTGGAATTGACGAGGATATCAAGGCGAGGATCGGGAAATCAAGTCAAGCTTTCACTACTCTCAATTCTGTGTGGAGGTCAACAACACTCAGCATCAAAAATAAGGTCCGGATTTTCAACTCCAATGTGAAATCAGTGCTACTATACGGATCAGAGACTTGCACTGCGCGTCATAAAGAGCATCTCAAACAAACTACAGACCTTCATTAACAGTTGTCTTCGCTCAATACTCAAGATCAGATGAGCGGCCAGAAAAGATCAGCAATAGGGATCTCTGGGAGCAAACCAACCAGGAACCGATTTTGAAACAAATAGGCAGGAAGAAATGGAGATGGATTGGCCATACTCTGAGGAAACCATCAAGTGACATCACTAGACAAGCCATTGCTCGAGTGGAACCCGAAAGGGAAGCGGCGAGTTGGTCGTCAGTGCAAGGGTGACTTGCAGGTCACGTGAAAAGGAGATGAAATTATGTGGGCAGATTTGGAGTCAGGTGGAAGCTCTAGCAGAGAACCGAACGCAATGGAGACGCACGGCTGAAGTCCTATGTTCCTCTAGGAATTAAAGGGAATAATATAATAATATTATCTATCTCACTGATTCTATCATCCTGTCACCAGAAAGCTCAGTTGTCCTGAATAACCGACTAAAGAAATTGACAGCATAGTTGGAAATCATCTATCCAAAAGTGTCTACTAAATACTTCAAAATGGGTTTTACTACAAACTGATGACAGTCAGAAAACCATTCTAAATCAGTGAGCATAAAAACAACTGTTTCGTCCTATGTTGAGACTCCTCAGCATTGTGGATCAATGAATAACTAATTCAGTTCCAAATATTGTTTACAATAATTACTACTATAAGTACTCTTATGGTGTTACTGATAGGTAATATAATCAATAAACATGTGATAGATTTAAAGTACATTAACAAAAGTACACATTCCATGATCATAAACTTAAATTTTCAACGAAATATCTTTGTAATTTGTGAATGGTGACTAGCAGTGGAATCCACCAGGATAATGTGCATTTCGTCCTATTTGGGACTCGTCATGTGGATGTACCTGCATTCCTCAGTGAGTGATGATGTACCCGCAGAGGCTTGAACCCAGTGCTCCAGATGATGAGTCCCAAATAGGACGAGATGCGCGTTATCCTAGCTGGATTCTACTGCTAGTCACCATCAACAAATTAAATTCTTATTAAATGCCCAGACATAGTCGAAGTATCTCCACAAGAAACTGACATGTCAACCTGAGACTGAGCACTTCGATTCAATCAATCGACGGGAAAATCTAAAATTCAATTAAAATAAAAGAAATATCTTTTGTTTAGGAAATATTTTGCAATAATTAACTTACGAAGCCTAAAATGGTTCTACAATAATAAAAAAACTAATGTTACCATCATTGTTATTCTAAGTGAAAAATTAGGACTTTGGAAGCACACCTCCAATAAAGCCAGTTCTGTTCCATGATTTACGAATGGATCCTCTACTGCCTACAAGCTCTAATTTCTCACTCCACACATGATCCCTTAATATGTCACCCTCAGACTTCAACTTACCGCTCCCCATCGAGGTTTAACATAATAACCTGATGTGTTTAATGTCACTTGAAGGCCTGCCTCCTCAGCATATGTCTGAACCACCTCAATTTCGTTCGCCGTCAGAGTTCCTCCTCGCTTATTCCTCATGACTAGCCTTCCAATCGTCAGTGTGGGATAATGACATGCGTTGATGAAGGTCCGTAGTCTATTGGAAATACTTTTTGTTATGTGTGCTCCCAATAAACCAAAATCACATAAAAGTACTGACTTGACATCAACGTTGAAAATGCAGATCTTCTTATCAAAGCTGAGTACTGTGGATCTGTACGCCGACTTAATAACAATGAATCCCTGTCTTGCTGTTCTGATCCTGATAATAGAAGTGTATAACTACAATCCGTTAACAGAAGACCTACATCACTTGAACTCTTAACGTTAGGCACTACTGAATTATCAGCATTAGGCATCTGACGGCTTTGGCATTTCCAGTCTTTCGAATCTTATAGAATGCTATTTAGCTTATGCAGATGTTTGTAGGTCTGTCTAATAATACAGCTCCAACCCTCTTATCCGGTTTCTTTTTAGAAATGCATTGGCTGGAACAGATTCTCTTTAAGGCTTCGAAGTGGTCCTTTCTGTGGACACTTTTCTGTGTACACCTCGTTAGTTAGTATTGGTAACAGTTTTCAACAGGACAGACTTTTAATTCCTCTTATCGTTAATGAAGGGATGAAAAATGTGATTTAATACAATTTGTTGATAACAGTTGGGTTGTTTGGTAGGGTCTGGACATATTGATTACCAAAAAATACCATGTTGAAACTTCCTAGTTTCCCTTCATGCTGAAATATATGATCTTTGAGTATTTGGAACCGTTTGGTTCCATTCTCAAATACACACTATTCCGGTCTTTACATCAGAATCAGTGGCACTGCATATGCCGTCCCCCTCCATAATAATTACTAGCGACATAATACTAAAATAATTCAATGTTCTCAAGTCTGATCATAGACCGAGAGCAGTAACAGGACGTTTGGAAAACCAAGCAGTTCTGGACATCTGTTTCGTCCTAGTTTCAGACCCTTCATCAGTACACACTCAGTGAACCTACTCTCCGGGATTAAACCTCATACCTTCAGTTAATAAGGCGAAGTTCTGTAACTGACATCAGTTCGTGACCGAACTTGGAAAAAACCAAATCCCGGCAAACCAACAACTGACAATTCAGTGTCATTGGTTCTAACCACTTCTTTTTTATTATATCGAATGAGAAACTGTTTTTGAACAAGAATTTCAATGAACTGAGGGCTGATTATTTTTGAACTTCAACCCAAGGAGATATTACTAGGGTTACGTCGTGTTTCCAAAAGAGATCTCAGTATTCATAGAGAAAATCTATACACTGTCAGTTAAGCGAATGCAATTCACTTATCAAGAAACCCAACCATATTCTGTGGTATTAATATATGTGTAAAACTTGGGCACTATGGTAGTATGTGATTCCATATTAACTTGTTTATTATATATGTCACAAACAGACTGTAACAGTATTACTTACTGGATGACAATGTTGCGAACATGGTTTATTGTTCATAATCATATCAGTTATAAATAACTACATAATTTCAAAGCTTAAGATTTATAGTTTTCTTTATTCTTTCCTATTCGTCGTCGTAGGGGTAGTAGAATTTTCCAGATATCCGGATGGACAGGTGTTGAATCATTCTTATTACACGTATTTGCAGTTGATTCGATATTTTTACCAGCCGTATTTTGTTCTCCACCTCTGTGAAAGGTAAGCTCCCTCTTCTGAACGCATCTATCAGTTCACCTGCTCTTGTGGGGCAGGGTACATCGTCTGTAGTCAGAGAATGCTTTCCACGCGGATAGGAGAGATAACTTCAGTGTGGTTTCATAATGGAGAACGGAAAGGTGTGCGAAGATCTATTCTAGAACACACCTGATCGACTCCTGTCACTCTGCCAACCCTAACCATGAATTTAAGATTATCTACAGAATCCATGCTAACTTGTTGGCCGTGTCCCCTTCGTTTTAAACTTCTAAAGACAGCGGAGGCCTTGGCCATTTATGAATTGAAGACAGACCTTTGTGTACACAAGAAGTAAGTTCCATCCCTATTTCTGTCTCAGACGTAGTGGGGTAAACATTTATTTATTACTTTGTTTATTTAGTTAATCTCTGTTTTTAGTATTTTCACTCTCTCCTTTTATTTTCTTATCTGATTTACCATCCTGTTATCTGTGATCTCAATCCGTAAACATTTTGATCGATAGTGATTCAATTTTGATCCTGTATGCTGTATTGCCTTTTTATATAAATATGTATGATATGTACTTGTATGTGTGGTGATCAGAATGTCTAAAGTGTTATATATGTCTAAACCAAGTTCACTTTTAACTATTTGAAAAAAATGTGGGCATTGGGTATATGATATTATTCATTACAATAAAGGTTTTTTGTGTTTACATACTGAAATCGCTTATTACATTCGTGTTGATTTTTTTGATTTCATGGGATAGGGGGTGGGTGTTATAACCAGGTCAAATTCTGTTTTAGTCCATCGTTCCTATTCAGACAATTTGGATTCCACTTGATATGAAATGCTTCTGATGATATTGGATGATATTGTGGCCTGATTCTATAGCCTGTAAACATATAGCTTGCTGATGATTTGCTCAAGCTTTTCTAGTTCATCCGGATTTCTCGATGGTCGAACAGGCACAGCTCTATGGTGTTCATTTCTTCTCATTTTGATTTCCCTCTGGAGATATTTGTCCGATGTATATCGCATCACATGCCAAGCAGGTATTTTATTTTATAGACACAATTAAACAGAGAATCTTTAGGGATTTGGTCTTTTATATGAACAAGGTTGTTTAGCAATGTGTCTGATGTTTCGAAGAAAACTCTGATGTCGAGCTTATTGAGTACTCTTCTGATATTGTCTGACGTCTCTGCTCTACATGGAATAACACCTGTTGAAGTCCATATTTTCGGAATACACTCTCGACCGTACTTATTGTCAGTCTTGATTTTGTTGTTAAAGCTCTTTGGGGAGTTATTTTTCTTGAGAGTGTCAGTAATGTTTGATATTTCTCCTTCTTTTTCCTTCTCATCCGTTAACATCTAAGAGTGTGCCAACTGATACCTTTGCGCTGATAAAGCTATTAGCAGCATTAAATAGCGAATCGTCTGTAAAAACAAAATCGTTTTGTTCTTCATTCATTGGGAAATGCAAAAACCCTTTATTATTTAACTGGTGGATGGTGACTAGCAGTGGAATCCACCAGGATAACGCGCACTTCGTCCTATTTTGGACTCGTCATCTGGATATGCCTGCATTCCCCAGTGAGTGATGATGTTCCCACCACCGAGGCTCGAATCCAGTGCTCATAGTTTCAAACGCCAAAGCGTTATCCACTAGACCACTTGGGCCACAGAGCTGACATGTCAACCTAAGACCGAGCACTTCGATCCAATCAATCGACGGGAAAATCTAGAATTCAATTAAACCTTTCTTATGTCTGAAGTGTGTTGCAGAGATATAGGGTTACACCTTTTCAGATAGATTGCATCGTCTTTCTATTGTTTTGTCGAAATTAATGTTAAAAAGGGTATGTGTAATGGGAAGAATCAGGGAATATTATGTAACATAGGGAACAATAGTTTAGAAAGTTTGAAGAAACTGGTACATAAATAAGAATAATATTAATAATGAAATTATTGCATACAATAATCTTCATCAGAACAAGACATTTAAGCAAATAATTTTCAAGAATTGGTTTGTAGGGATCGCATTTGTTTCAGGTCAAACCACGGATTGATATCAGTTAGAGAACCACTGGAATTCAGGGATACTCGCTAGTGACTGGCTACAGGACGAAGTTTCCTGGAGTTCTAGTGAGAAGTCGTGACCACTGAGTTCCATCAAGTCGCGAGTGAGGATGGAGTTCCCGGATATGACATTGGTTGGTGGTCACCCTAAAATCACAAATTGGTAGAAGTTAGAATTTATGAAATGGCTATTGAAGTGGGTCCCAGTCAAAGGTCCTGGGTTCGAACCCCAATAATTCCCCAACTAGGATGAAATAGCTGTCCAGTACTCCCTGGTGGGTCTTTAATGGCTCTCTAACTGATACCAATCCTTGGTCTAACCTGAAACAGGCAAATAATATTGTACAAAGAAAGAAGAAACATTGGCGCAGAATAATCTGGATCCATTTTATTTCGTCGGTTCTCATCAGCTGTGTGCAACCTGAATTCTTTAATAAAATCAAAAAGTGTGCAATTTTAACAAACGTTTTCCCTTAACAAGCATATTGTCAGAGCTTCATAGTGAAATAAGGCGTTGCGACTTACAAGGTGTCTAGAGTGTGACGACATATATATATATATATATCTTGTTAGAGAGAAGTTTCTTGAAAAAAATAATCATTAACAGTTGTGTTGTTAGGATGGTAACAAAGGAAAATTAGTAATAGTTACGTAATTAGATAAGAGAAGATCAAAATTTCGGTGCACATTTTATTTTTTTTTATTTTTTATTTTTGATTTACAGCTTGATTCCACACCGTATTTTCAGTACAAGTGTGGAATTTTCAGCATGGATATCGGTTGCCCAAATTCAGGCATACCATAGATATCGAGTGTGCGCCGGCAGGGGCTCGAACCCCGGACCATGTGCATGGTCGGCGAGAGTCCTAACCACTGTGCCACCGACGCACATGAGGTCAGATGAGAATTTGATGACGTAATTCAGTGAACAGAACTCAGAAGATCATGAAAAATCATCTATTTAGAGAGTCAAGAGAAAAAATAAAGGGGGGAGAGTGAAAAGATAAGTTAACAAAATTAGAAAACAAAGAGTTACTAATGAGTGAGTCACCGATTACCCTAAATAGATGATTTTTTATGATCTTCTGAGTTCTGTTCACTGAATTACGTCATCAAATTCTCATCTGACCTCATGTGCACCGAAGTTTTGATCTTCTCTTGTCTAATTACGCAACTATTACTAATTTTCTTTTGTTACCACCCTAACAACACAACTGTTAATCATTAATTTTTTTCAAGAAACGTCTCTCTAACAATATGTATATGTCGTAACACTTTAGACACCTTGTAAATCGCAACGCATTATTTCACTATGACACTCTAACAATATGCTTGCTAATGGACAATAGTTTGTTAAAATTGTACACTTTTTGATTTTATTAAAACTTCAGGTTGTACACAGCTGATAAGAACCGACGAAATAAAATGGATCCAGATTATTCTGCGCCAATGTTTCTTCTTTCTTTGTTCAAATTTATAAAAGGGAATCATGGTATGAAATAATATTGTCTTCAATTAGATCTTCAGGTTTTACTCTAATTTACATAACGTTATATATAGAAATCAACAAATGACGGTGAGTTTTTGAATGACAAATAATATTTTGAGAGTGACTAATTACGATAATAGCGAATATAATGATATCAAGGTCAATGATAACGAAAGTACAGGGAGTTTATGCAGGCGAAGATATGAATATGTTTTTGTAAACAATTCAATAAATAAAAAAGGTCAAATCTTAAAGGTTACATAATACCAAAGGCAATGTGGATAGAATTTAAATAAATATCATAAAAGTACGAAGAGAATGGAAAATAAGTAAGGCTATACAGTTTCTCTAGTTTAAATTTACCTAGGCCTAACCTCAATATTGCTCACCCTATTATAGCACCTAACATTGGAGATAGTAGCCAGACACCTATGATCAAAAACAGCTAGCCGGTTTTTTCGTGTCTTCCAATATCAATGGCCATGTCTCACAGCCAGCCATAAAGGAGGATAGAGTGTACTACTGAGCAGTTAAAACACGCCCTTTGGCCGACAGCCAGCCGGATGTCATGTCTACTCCAGAGATGGCGTAAGTTGCCAAATGCCAAAAGAGCCTTTTGCATCCGTGCTGGAATTTCGTCAGTGATCAACCCACTGGAGTTAGCTGATTTAATTTCCCAATTAAGTAAATTGGTCAATACACTCTAGCGCTTCACTCCCTTTCTTTAAGCTAGGAGTTAATGTAGTCCATTCCTGTAGCTTTATCGTCTTACATTTGACCAGGAAAGTGAGTCACATTAGTACATCTAGGGTGAAATTAAAGAGAAATGAGGACAGTGGGTTGGCATCCCTGATGGACACCAGTGGTTGTCATCACTTCGGATGACAACTCCCCTTTGGCTCTCACCTGGCTGTCGGCTGCATGAGTTTGAGTAGAGTGCCTTGACCAGTGAGATGTATTTTCTCGACATCCCCTTCACAGCCAAATATCGCCATAGTACCTCTTGGTCGACAGAATCGAATGCCGCTTTCAGATCAAGATATATGACGACTGCTGGACACCGGTAAGTATTCCTATATTTTGAGAATCTATCGAAGGATGAAGATATCATCAATACAGCCTCTTCTAAAGCCTGCATATTTCCCTCGTGCTTGTTCCATACAAGCATAAATTTCTAAGAAATTTCTTCTGATTCCACCTGAAGAGATACAAGGAAACAATGGCGAATAAAGATGACAATGTTTAGTTCCCGACAAGAAGATACTCCAGGCAGTTGCTAGCGAGAATTAAAAGTACCTATCGACAACAATTAGTCAGTTAGTTGAGTCAGAGTTACTAACCCATTTGCGCTGCATAATTTTATTTTAATTATAGCTTGAAACCACACAGTACTCTTTGTACAAGTATGGAATTTTTAGCATGTGATATCGATAGCCCAAATTTCGCAGGCCAACCATTGATATCAGCCGTGCGTAGGCAGGGAATCGAACCCCATACCATGTGCATGGTCGACGAGCGTCCTAACACTGTGCAACCGACGCACAAAGAGCTCCCGGGCCGCCTGGGTGAGAGCCAGGAATCCTAACCACAGCCTTCAAAGTCCTATGCAATAAAACAGTCTCAGTTTGAGAAGCCCATGAAGAATAAGGGAAAGCAGTAAGGAGGAAGAGGAAGAAGAATGAATAGAATATTCGAAGTGACAAATTATAAGAGAAAATGGTTGAATTATACCAGAAAGTCTCAATTTGCTCATGTTATAAGTCAGACGAAAAACAGGTTGAAAAATAAAATTTCTTTGTTAGTGAAAATAAAAGTTCAGAGACAATACGTACAGATGTCCTTCAAAACCCACGATAGCAAAAATGGTTTGTAGATAATTCTATTTTGAACAAAGAATTACTGCGATTTCACTATGAACTGACATCTGTCAGAGGACCATTGAAAAACCAGCACTGCGGTACTGGTAAGCCAGCTGTTTCGTCCTTGTTTGAGACTCTTCATCAGTACGCACACACTACCACGCTTTGAATCCAGGACCTTCCAGTAACGAAGAGAGTTCGCATAACATTAAGCCACTGGCACCCCATCTAATGGCCAATCCATGAATTCCAACTTCCACCAATTCACAATATGGTACGACTACTAGCGAATTTCATCGCTAGCAAGTATTTGTGCTCACACACTACCTGCTTTACCCCACTGGTCCTGACTTCCCACTAGAGGCCCTACCTGAATAGGGCCAGTCAGATTAACATTCAAGCATTGGTTTAGAGGGATTTCATCGGTTTCAGCCAGGTTGGAATTCAGGGGCTGGTCATTGGCTGGGTTCCCAGTGGCTTCATGGTTTACGAACTCGCCTTGTAACCAGCAGGTCCTAGGCTCCAACTGTGGAGGTGTGTGTGTATTGATGAAGAGTGCAAAACTAAGACGAAATGGTTGTCCGATACTCCCAAGTTTCCCAGTAGTCCTCCAACTGATGTTAGCTAATGATGAAATCCTGAAACAAATCAAATTCCTGCAAACGAAAACTTGAAATAATTAATAGCCTAAAGCTGTCTTCTGCTGTTAAGGCTTCGAAATATACATATGATATATCTCTATATACTTCTTATGAAGGATATGGTTAAATTCTTTTGAGAAATTCAAAAAACAAAACAGGTTTTTCGAAGGATGTCAATGTATTTCTATCTGTAGAGTTGAGATTTTCTGATTCCCGGAGTTCAAGAATCTCTCCCGGACCAAATATATATGCACAAATAGACTTGTCTATGCAGTCGGATATACCCAATTTATTAATTCATCGAAGCCATTGTTTGAAATTTAAATGAATTTCGACAACACAATAAGAAAACGTAGTTTATCTTAAATGTTCTGTGTATTTGTGCAACACATTTCGGACATTCTGGTCACACACAAACTTGTCATACACGTTGATACAGAATGTATGAGAGCATGAAATATTACAGAAGAGGTCAAATTGTATACAGGTCAGGGTCAAAAGTAAGTGGTAGGAAGATGACTTTAGGATGTGGGGTTAGCAAAAAGAAGGAAGAGGGGAAAATATCACGAAGTAAATTGAACCTTGCTTCCAAATTGGATTACCAAGGCGAGTTCAAAGTGATAACAAATAACTTTTGGAAACATAAGATGGGTTTAAACCTGTTTATGAATGAATTTATGTATGTGACCCAACCTTGTTTAATATAAGGGTTTAAAGACCAACCTTGTAATCCGTTTCTACGATGTGCTTTGCGATAGATGATGCTGGACATTTATTTCCAGGATCACTTGTATCCTGTGATTTTATTTTTTGTTGCAGACACTTTGGAATATGTTCTGTAGCCCTGACCTGCAGAGACCGATAGGTCCTCCTTGTGTATGCGTTTCCGCACATAAATATAGACTGGTAAGCACACTATCGTTAGGATGCTGTAAGGATTTTCAGGATACCACAGATCTCGTTTTCTTTATAAAAATAAGTTTGGCTGAACGCTAAGTTCTATTAATTGCCACCCTGAGTCTCTCTTTAGCTATCAGACCTTGTTGATCACCCTCGAAAGGCAAGAATATATAGACATCCTTTCTAGGAGCGGACTGGGTCGGTAGAACCCTTTGATACTTCTGTAACGCCTAATGAATTTTAGCGGATATTTGTTATCTAACGGCATTTTAGCGAGTTGTTGTGTCCCTTCTTGTGACCTTGACCTGTTTTGTAATATCTCATGCTCTTATGCCTTCTATATGGGTGTGTATAACAGGTTCGTGTGTGATTAGAATGTCTGAAATGTACTGCACAAATACACACACATTACACGTTTCAGATAAACTATGTCTTCTTAATGTTTTGTAGAAAACACAGTTCGGTTCAGCGACTTCATTTTCAAGCAGTTGTACAGTCACACTTATGATACACAAAAGAGATATTAAGTGTTCCTAAAAATTTCTCAGAAGTCAATGCATGAACTGTCGTTCTACAATGTGTGTGGGATAAGCCACAGCTTATGTCCACCTTTATGCACATTTACTCTGTGAAGTTCTTGTGGAGTTGATTACACTGAATGCTGTAAACCTGTTCCCCGGAAATGCATATGTATATGACTTGCTTCTTTGGGATGAAACCAAATTCGTTAAATACGCCGACGGTCTGACTGTGTTATTGCCAGTCACCTCTCAATCTGACTGTTCCAAACTTAACAGCTTTTTGTGGTCTAAACTAAATAGTCTTATCGTAAATCCTCCTACACGAAGTGGTCTGGTCACAAGATGCTTATAGCTTAGCTTAGAGGGCACTGAAATAGAAACTAAGTCAAGCCTAAAATACCCCGGAATAGTTCTATCCCCTGACCTTTCTTGCTTATCCCATATCTTGTCGATTTTTAAGAAAATGTCCCGTTTAACCTTCTATATTAAGCAGTTACGACAAGCAGGTATCACTCAACCTCTACTTTTACACAGTTTGTTAACTCTTGCATCTTATCTACTGCCCCCCCCTTAATCTTTCTTAGTCTACTCAAAAAGGTATTGAGGCTTTGTCAGTAGGGCAAGTGGTATGTCACTACTAAGTCAGCTCGCTACTAATGTAGTCGACAGACACCTAAACTCATATGAGAAATGGTCTAAATCAATATTGTCTGACTCTCAACAGCCTCTCTATTCACAACCATACCACCAACCCCCCCCCCCCGATTCATCTCATCAGGTAGCACTAGAAGTCATTATAAGAGATTATATTCTTATACAGTTAAATACAAAAATTCAACGATACTCAATTTGATCTGCATTCCGTGTGATGGAGAAAGTGTTAAGCGTGAAATTTATAACGTACTATGTAATTTATACAAAGCAATAAGAAGACGTAATTTGTCTGAATCGTGTAATGTATTTGCGCAACACATTTCGAACAATCTGATCACACACGGACTTGTCATATGAACACACATATATGAAATTAATAAAGAGGTAAGAGGTGAGAAAATAGACTTAGGTCAAGTTAAAAAGACATATTCAAGGTCAAAATAACAATGAAGGCCACTAAACCAAATAGCAGAGGTAATAGTACATCTGCAATGGTATCAAAACAAAATTTACCAAGGAAGGTTTAATGTGATGACGAATTGTTTTCGAACGCATAAAGGTGGCTTAAACTTTCTAATTGCTAGGGCTTCCACAAACTTTAGGATACACCCTCCCCCAAACATATTTTATAGATAGGTTTGAAAGATCTCTTAACGTCAATTTTATGTCCTGTTTCTATAATATGTTTCGCAATAGAGGAGCTAGGTCTCCTGTTCTCACCGTTAATAGGTCCTGAAGATTCCATTTGTTTCTGGAGCCATTTAGGAATATGCTCTGAAGCCAGTCCTTACTTGCAGAGATCAATGAATCCTCTCTATGTATGTGTGTCCACACGTACATTCAAATTGGTAAATACAGTGGGATGTGACGTCATTTTTCGCATGTTCGAAGGGCTTAGGTAGATTTATTGGCTTTACATTCTCAATTATTATGATATTAACTGCATAAAAAGTCTTTTTAACCACATCAGCGTTCAATGTTTGTCTAGTTGTCAAGCTGCTATGATCCCACATATAGAGGGTAGCTTAAAGTACACGCCTTTCTTAGTGGCGAGTTGGAGATTGGGTCTTGGTGTTCTGACTACTTTTTTATATCTCCTGATGAATTTGTCTGGATAATTATTATCAACGTGAGTTTGTGTCGACTTTCTTTCTTCATCATCAAGTGTGTCTTCGGTACATATTCACTGGATTCTACTGAAGAAGTACTTTACTATGTAATTAGCAAAGTAATTGGCTCTGCTATTTACTCCTATTTATAATCTATGCTGATACTATTCCAATTAACTTGTAATTTTAACTGTTAACAGTATTATGGTCATCATTTTACGCTACTTGTATATTTTTGACTTTGTTGTCACTACTAATACCAAGAAAGCTGCTACTATCAATTCTGGCTACTTATACCCTGTAATATTGTAACGGCAGAAGGCAAGATACGGATGCCAAGGTATATTTTTCATTGATCAAACCGCTGCTTATGTATATGTATAGTTTATATTCTTTAACCGATCACTGAGCGTGTGATTTCGGTTTACATCAGAGGAGATGAAATCGAATGTTAAAATATACATAGTATTCTGTCTCTAACATCAAACAGAATGTCCAAATAGGTATATCGTATTATGTTGCTAATGCCCAATTCAACTGTGGGGCATGTGAGAATAATACTCCGTTGGCACACATTGTCGTTTGTATCACACCACCACAAAACAACGTTTTATTATTATTTTGAAAACACAGTTATTTGTTCAGCGAAGAAATTTCTTTTCAACGACTTCATTTTCAAGCTGTACAGTCGTATTTATATTACAGAAAAGGTTATAAAGTTGCACTTAATAATTACTCAGTCAATAAACATATATATATATATATATGTTTTTACGAGTTGATCACGGATTGATATCAGTTAGAGAACCATTGAAAACGCACCAGAGAGTACTGGACAGCTGCTGTTTCATCCTAGTTTGGGAATCATCGGCAGTAAGCACCCACTGACAGGGTTCGAACCCAGGACCTTCCGGTTACAAGGCAAGATCGTATACCATTCAGCCACTGGGACCCGATTCAATGGCTCACGCTAAATCACGAATTGGTAGATGTTAGAATTCATGAGCCATTGAATTGGGTCCCAGTGGCTGAATGGTATACGATCTTGCCTTGTAACCGGAAGGTCCTGGGTTCGAATCCCAATGGGTGCGTACTGCCGATGATTCGCAACCTAGGATGAAACAGCAGCTGTCCAGTACTCCCTGGTTTTCAACGGTTCTCTAACCGATATTAATCCGTGATCAACTCGTAAAAACATATCTAACTCTTACAAACCAAACTATAGAAAATATATATATGTGATAAGAATAACGATAACTAAAATGTTATAAGGGGTAGAGTTGAAGTGAATAAATTACAAAATTATTAAAGATTGTTTTATAGAAGAATTGAAATCAAAAATGTTTTAAAAATGTCAAGTGTTGTCTAAAAATTTTAAAAAATTAGGAGTACGACTACGATAAGAATGAAGATGTGAAGTGAAGTGGAAAGAATTCAAGTGGTAAAATAAAATAAAATAAAAACTAGAAGGAACATTACTGTGACCAAGGTAAAGAAAGGGGTTTGACAAAACGTTTATGAACACATAATTCAGGTTTCTGTTCATGTATAGCTAAAGCTTCGGCTATGCATAAGTGAAGAAAATGTAAACCTTTGGATCGATTCGATTTTGCCATGTAGATAACTCTGAAAGATAAATCATGTGGGGCTAAATGACCTGACTCTAACAGGTGATCACAAATAGACGACTTCGCAGTTTTACGTTCGCCTTTCATTAACCAGACTGGATAGTGTTCAGCTACAAGTATTTAGTCAAAAACACAGTTCTCTTCAGCGACTTCATTTTCAAGCAGCTGCACAGTCATATTTATGTTATACAAGAGAGGTATTAAGTGGTACTAAAAAATTTCTCATAAGTCAGCGGATGAAGTATGTTTCGACAATGCGTGAAGGATAAGCAACTGCTTATGACCACGGCAACAGTAAAGAATAGACACCAACTTCAGACGACCTTGAAACAGCCAATCAGATTCTTATAGGTGAAAAGTGGTACTTAATTTACAAAGAAGTGTATCTACGACATATATGTAATAAAAATGAATAATATAGGGTATATATCCCTAACATGCTGCGAAAACTGATCCCAGATTCTCATAAAAGTGGTTATAGACATATCAAACCAATGTATTCTCTATTTCTCCAGCTGTAGCAGATACTGGTTGCATATACGCAATATATTACTAAGGGAGAGCTTTGATTTCGAGAAGAAAGTGTCTAAAAAATCACCAGTTATGTACGACTTACCAACTTATACAGACTTCCTCATATAAAGTGGTTGTATCTGAATGTATAACCATCAATAATAGCCCGGCAATACTTTTCCAGAGTTATTATCCCTCTACACATGCATGTTTTATTCCTACCTATCAAATACATTATCTACAGAGAAGTCAAAAACCAAATCTAGGAGACACTTTCAAAGAGGATTATGACTAGGAACCATTTGTGTAATGCTGAGCTATCTGATTGGTCAAATCAAGGTCATCTGTCATTTGGTGTCTATTGTTTACTCTTGCCATGTCCACCTTTATGTACACTTACTTTTTCAAATGTTCCTGTGGAGTTGATTACACTGAATGTTGTAAATCTGTCCCCGGGAAATGCATAGTTAAACACTGTTGGGTTTGGTTGATGAAATGCAAGCATAGGATAACGAAGTCTTCTGTTCGTGAACACATTAAGTTAGGTTATTCAGCTCCACACAATATATCATTTAAAACTATCCACAGAGCTAAATCCAGTCACATTAGAAGTTTACATTCTCACCTCTTATGTATGACCGAAGCATCAACTATACATGGATAAACACCTAAATAATCTGGCGTCCCAGGAGTGCGAACGCTCCAATGACCTTGAACGTAAGCTAGCCATTGGTTGACGACACCTGTCGTTATCATAGCTGAAATATCAACGCTATTCACCAACTAAGCAACAAGTTATACTTAGATCACGTTTTTAAGTACTTTTTGGACAAAGTGGTAATAGCTCGTTAGGGTTGGGATAAGGGTTAAGGTTAGTATTGGGGTTAGGTTTAGTATCAGGGTCATAATTAGCATTAGGGTTAGGTTTACGGTTAGGATAAGAGTTGTAATTAGGGTTAGTGTTAAGTTTAAGGTTAGGGTTACGATTAGGGATAGATTTATAGTTGGTGTCATTTATTTTAATTTGTTTTATCATCCACATTTTCCTGGTAAGTAGTTGCCGATCCTCTTACTGGATACCACAGTAATTCAACCGGGGGCTTCGGGGAGGACTGACTGCACAACAGAATAAGAGAGATGAACGATTCACAAAGAACAGCTCATCTTTCGTCACCTGGGAGAACACATGTACAGAAACTAGTCTAACTTAGCAACTGATACTCCTCATTATAACTGGGACGTATATTTTAAGTCATGTCAGAGAAAGATACCCTGTTTAATGTGTTTTCATGCATTTTCTTGTAAATATACGTCATTTTGTGTGCAAAAGTCACTTATTTTTATGAATGGTCGGCTGAAGTTCACTCGTGCGTTCGCATCATTTGGAAGACGCTATTGTTGAACTTTGCCAATAATCTATTCAGTACTAGTTTGCTAAACCCATTTTGTTTAACTCCGTCATAACAGTGTTTTTTTTATCGGTTAAATTCATTGCATTCATTCACTTCACCTTCGCTTTCATTATTATGACCATTACTGCACTTTTAATTTTCGACACCACTTGACCTATTTAAGAATTCTTAATACCAATTCATCAATTCAATGCTCTTTAAAACAAGATTTTGAGCGAACAATTGTTTTCGATAACTTCTTCCTCAGGCTCTACAGTTATAAATCCATGAATAATAGAGTAAATATAGCCAATAAAGGCAAATGAAAATAATATCAGAAACTGCTCTTTTAAAATTTTGTAATTCATGCACCCCAACTCTACTGCCCCCCCACCACCGCATCGCACTTAAAAATCATGTTAGCTGGAAAGGTATATGTTGATACCTAGAGATAGAGCAACGACGTATATCATAGATAAAAAAAACTTTGTATCTTAAATTACAAAGAGGGGATTGCAGCTGGTATTCTAAAATGTCAATTTAATAGAGTAGTAGAGTGAACATTTCCTGCACCTAAACTGGTACTCAGGTTCTCAAATAAACCAGTACTCGCACAAAGAGTAAAGGATAATTACCAATGATGTCCTCATCTGTGAATTTAACTAGTTACATTGGCTGTACTCGGAGGGCTTTATCAATGCGCGCACGTAAACATAATAATAATAATTTTTGCTTTATTCCAAAAACACTACTATTGATACGGCAAGGAATTTTCAGCATTCAGTACAATATTGCATCTAATTTACTCAAAAACGACAAAAAAACAATAAAAAATAAACATTACATAATAATAATAACAAAACGTTGTTATAGCAGCTATTTAGCAAATTACTGTATGCAATACGGAGAAAAATATGCATAGAGTATAAAATTATAGTAATAATAATAATGACAACTAAAATAAAAATAGCAAAGTTATAAATGAACAATAGAAAGGGTGACACCATCAAATTACAGAAAGATGAGCAATGAAATGGTTGATTCACTTTGCTAATTACATAGTAACTTATATGTTTCACGTCTAACAGAGTCTTCATCACATAAAATACGGGCTAAATACGGTATTGTAGAATTTTTGTACTTAGTGGTTCGAGCATATAACTTTTTATATTGACTTCTCGTCCTACCTGATGAGATACAAGGAGATAGTTGTGAATAAAGGGGGTGCAGATGGTCTAACAGTACGGCCTTTGCCCATTTTGTACAGGAATTTATGTGTCTCTCGACTATAGTACTGGCGAGCTCACGCAGTGACGAACCACAAGCCCTACTCACAACATTTAATACCCTTCGTAATATGACATAGTCTTTTTTGAGAAGCCCAGGAAAGATTAATGGAGAGCAATAGAGTACAATAGGTAAAATACAGGAGTTCAAAAATTGCAGAACTAAAGGTTGGTTGATACCTGATTGTCTTAAATTTTTAATGCAGGAGGTAAGACGAAACATTTTCTTAGAGATTGATTGATAAGATGTGGGATGACCATGAAAGGTCAGTGGAAAGAACTAATCTAAAGTATTTAATGCTTGACTTGGTTTCGATTTCAGTGCCATCTATGCTACAGGCATCATGGGAACTAAGTAGTTCATGTATGTCACATGTACCTGAATGTTTGAGTAAAGGGGTGACCAAATGCGTGATTAGTGCGGTCTCAGCGCACTTGTTAGATACGGGACACTCGATAAAACCAGAGCAGGCGTTCGTAATAATCGATCTAGAAGAGCTAGACTGCGTCTTCTATCAGTAGCTGAAACGGTAGCAATCAAGACCAGAAGATCGGCTCTTTCTGTGCAGAAGAAGTGTGTTAAACCGCTATGTTTATCTTGGCCTATACTTAGGGCCAACATACCCTCCATAAACATTAGCACTTTAAGGTTCTATCGTAATTTTTGTCAATTTTATTCTTCTTTTCCTTTGTTTCACATTGACAAACATTCATTTCTGACTTTTTACAACTTCATAACCTTTCTTATTATTTCTGTTACCTTAGGTTTAAGTAATGCTTTCTAAAGTGTTATCACATTAACAAAATCCCTTTCATTTTACTTCACTAAATTCACTAAATTGATAAACGTTCACCAATAGTACTTTTAAGTTAACACAACATAACTGATGTCAGCTCATGATGAAATCCTCCATGCCATCAAACAAAATCCCTAAAAAACCAATACTTGAAAATTAATCAGATGCTCACTAGTGACTGGCCCTATTCAGGCAGTTAACCTGGGGTTCTAGTGGGAAGCCGTGACCAGTAGGATACAGCAGGTTGAAGGTGAGGCAGTAACTCATCGAAAAAGACATTGCGAAATGGTCGCGCTATGTCGTGAATCGGCAGAAGTTGGAATTCATGGGCTGGCCATTGGATCGGGTCCCAGTGGCTCAATGGTCTACGAGCTCGCCTTGTAACCAGAAGGTCGTGGGTTCGAATCCCGGTGGGTGCATACTGATGAAGAGTCCCAAAATGGGACGAAACAGCTGTCCAGTACTCCCAGGTTTTCCAGTTGTTCTCTAACTGGTGTCAGCTCATGATGAAATCCTCCATGCCATCACTACATAATCGTTATCATTTCACAATCATTATTATTGTCGTTATTTTCATCCTTGAACTTACGTCTAGTCCGTCCCATTTTTAATTAATTTTTTGTAGTATTCATACTGTCTCACATACCACTGATTACCCTGACCCTGGAAACCTGTACCTTTGTTGACTATATACATATATGTGTATATATACTCCCGAATTATTTCATCTTACTATATCTCATGTTCTCATCAACCATTCAGATTCTAAGTGGTAATAGAAAACTAACTGATTATTACTCCATCCCATCCTACACCCATTCCACAGTACATCTAATATAAATCTGATTTGTATTCACCTAGTGGCTATTGTGTACTTAAACTAATGGATTTATAATTTTAGGATTTCATCATGAACTGATATCGGTTAGAGAAACTTCGGAAAACCTGCAGGGAGTAACGGACAGCTGTTTAGTCCCAATTTGGGAGTCTTCATTTAAACGAACCCACCCCCAGGGCTCTGACCAAGGATCTTTAGGTTACAAGGCGAGCTTTTAGACCATTAAGCTGGCCCATGAGTGAGGATGAAGTTCCTACCGATGACATTGGTTGGTGGTCGCGCTAATTGCATCACGAACTGGTAGAAGTTAGAATTCATGCGTTAGCCATTGAATCGGATCCCAGTGGCTGAATGGTATACTAGCTTGCATTGCAACCCGAAGGTCCTGGGCTTGAACCCCAACTGGCTGCGTACTGTTGATGATGCCCAAACTAGGATGAAACAGCTGGCTGTCCAGTACTCCCTGTTGGTTTTCAATGGTTCTCTAACTGATATAAATTTGTGGTGAAACTCGAAAAAAAACAAATCTAATCCTTATAAACCAACTCTTGACAACATACTAGTAAATTATTTCTTTTTACTTTATCTCATGTTCTTATCAACTATCCAGATTCTGAGTGGTAACAAAAACTAACTCTATCCCATCTTATACCCGTTCCACAATACATCATCTGATATAATCCTAATTTGTCCTTACTGGCTAATATACGCTAAAGTTAATGGATTTATAATTGTAGAGCCTGAAGGAGAATTTATTGAAACAACAATTGCTCTCTCTAACCATTTCTATTCATGTTAATTATCTTTATTCTTATCATTTATATATCGGGTTTTTGAGCATCAACCTGCGTGGTCAAGCAATTTATTCGAAGCCCTATTTTAGGTGACACCGAAATTAAATTCGATATTAACAAGACTTTGGAAGTTATCTAACGTATTCCAACTAATCTTAATTTTGGTTACAGGAATTCATCATGAACTGATATCGGTTAGAGAACCATTTGAAAACCTGGGAGTAGTGGACAGTCAGCTGTTACGTCCTAGTTTGGGATTCCGCAACACTATGCACACACCGCCACGGTTCGAACTCAGCATCTGCTAGTTACGAGGCGAGCTCGTAGATCATTCACCCACTGGGACCCGCCAATCCAATGCCAGCCAGCCCATGAATTCCAACTTCTGCAAATTCATGATATGGCGCGACCACTAGCGGATGTCATCTGTGGCGAATATCTGTCCTCACGCCCAACCTGCTGTACCCTACTGGTCACCACTTCACACTAGAATCCCAGGTAACTAACTACCTACCTGAATAGGGTTAGTCACTAATGAGCATCAGATTGATATTCAAGTGTTGGTTAGTGGTTTGCTGTCCAGTACTCCCAGGTTTTGCGATGGTTCTCTAACTGATGTCAGCTCATGATGAAATCCTGCAACCAATCAATCAAATCCCTACAAACCAATACTTGAATAATCTCATTGCTTATGAGTTCTTCTTCTACATACAGAGCTGACTGAAGCCAATGGAATCCCCCTCCCCCTGAAGAAGCTAAACTTATGCGTTCAGAAGAAATTCACATAGATGCCTTCCTTGCATCAGCTATTTTTACATGTTTGGAAAAACCTAACAATTTCTCCTTTGATCCTTAAACTCTCCTTAATTTTCAAGTCTTGACATTGTAGGGATTTTGTTTGGTTGGTTGGAGGATTTCATCATGAGCTGACATCAGTCAGAGAACCATTGGAAAACCTGCCAGGGAGTACTGGACAGTCAACTGTTCCGTCCGCCAAGTTTGGGACTCCTCATCAGTTCGCACCCACTCTACTGAGGTTTGCGGACTCAGGACCTTCCGGTGACAACGGTAGTGAGCTCGTAGACCATCAAGTCACTGGGACCCGATCCAATGACCAGTCAGCCCATGAATTCCAACTTCTGCCAGTTCACGACATAGCGCGACAACTTCGCAATGTCTTCTTCGATGAGCTACTGCCTCACCTTCAACCTGCTGTACCCTACTGATCACGGCTTCCCACTAGAACCCCAGGTAACTGCCTGAATAGGGCCAGACGCTAGTGAGCATCAGATATCCTTCTTAATTTTATCTTATTATTATTATTTCCTTTAGTTCCCAGAGGAACATAGGGCTTCAGCCATGCGTCTCCATTGCGTTCGGTTCTCTGCCAGAGTTTTCACCTGGCTCCAGGTCTGCCCACATGCTTTCATCTCCTCTTCACATGATCTCCTCCAGGTCACCCTTGGACGACCAACTCGTCGCTTCCCGTTCGGGTTCCACTCCACCAATGGCTTGTCTAGTGATGTCACTTGCTGGTTTCCTCAGAGTGTGGCCAATCCATCTCCATTTCTTCCTGCCTATTTGTTTCACAATCGGTTCCTGGTTGGTTCGCTCCCAGAGATCTTTGTTGCTGATCCTTTCCGGCCATCTGATCTTCAGTATTGAGCGAAGACATCTGTTAATAAAGGTCTGTAGCTTGTTTGAGGTGCTTTTTGTGACACGCCAAGTCTCTGATCCGTATAGTAGTACTGACTTCACATTGGAGTTGAAAATCCCGATTTTATTTTTGACGCTGAATGATGTTGACCTCCACACAGACTTGAGAGTAATGAAAGCTTGCCTTGCTTTCCCGATCCTTGCTTTGATATCCTCGTCAGTTCCGCCTGTAGTTGAAACAATGCTTCCCAAGTAGGTAAAGGAGGTAGTTTCTTTCAGGTTCCTTCCATTTATGCTGATTGCTGTCTGTTGTTGTTGCTGTTGGTGTTTTAGTTAAATGTTACATTTTTTTAATGCTTATGACTTACACTCGCATCTTGGAACTGTAATTCTGTTGATCTAAGAAACTCGATATTATTTAAATAAAGGCACCAACACTGTCAGCAATAATTAACTTTTACAAAATTATGTGTACATTTAATTCAATTTGACTTTCCTGCCGACTGATCGGACCGAAGTGCTCAGTCTCAAGTTGACATGTTAACTCCTTGTGCAGATACTTCGATGATGTCTGACTACTTATGATGAAGTAAACTGATGGACGGTGACTAGCAATGGAATTCATGGCAACGTGAACTTCGTCCTATTTGGGACTCGTCATTGTTGGATATACCCGTTGCACAAGAGGTGGCTTTCATAGCCCAAGCAATCTACTGAATAAAGTCTTGGCGTTTGAAATTATGAGTAATGGGTTCGGGCCTCATTGGGGACACCATCACTCACTCACTAGGAATTGCAGGCAGATCCAAGTAACTGACAAGTCCCAGTTAAGGACGAAATGCGCGTTATCCTGGATTCTACTGCTAGTCACCATCCACCAGTTATATGTATCTACAAATGAAATAGCCAGATAAGAAATGATATCGAAAAGAATTATCTTTGCTGCTCAATCTCCTTCTTTCTGGTCTCCGAAATGTCTAAATGTCAAATTTTGCTATAATGACAACAAATATCATTCAAAAGTGTATTGGAATACAATAACTTTTCTTGTGTCTATGAGTCACTGACAAGAATGAATACAATATGAAGATGGATTTGTGATGTTCCTTCATCTCTATGTTCTTTGTCATTTTGTTGTTTCAATCAATAACATTTTATCTTTGTACATGTGAATAACCAGCTTACAAGCACACACCAGAAAATATTTCTGTACCTACACAATAAAGAATGAATTATTAAGGTTTTTACAGTGAAAGTGAGCTAACTTTTGGATAATTATGCATGGAACTATTTTGAAGTTTGAAGACACAGGAATATTCTGAAAAAATAGAGGAAATTTGTAGCTCACTCAGGAGGATGTTTCGGGGGACACCTTTAGCGCTAACTTCAGTGTAAAGTAAGCTTCCTGAGATTCTCTATGATCGATATAACTATCTCCCCTGTTGACTATAAACCGTGACTGAGTGTCACCAGACTTCCTCCTTTATGTTTGCCACTGACAGTGACCATTTTGTGTATCTATTGTGGAGAACAGAAGAACACTGATAGTTTCATTTTCGAACACCCTGTCAATCGTCGACATCAGACATACCCACATGACTGTTTCACAGTATTACACAGAGTTCTTCAATATCGCACTTGAAAGGACTTCGAATATGCCATTAATATATAGCCCAATCACTGGCTATTAGGAATCTGAAATCGAACAATTGAGTTCAATGCCACTGCATACATTAATTCGACTTATCGTGGCCAGACTGACGTTCTTATTACATTTTTGTTTCGTATAATTATAATTACTATCATTATTATTGCATATTAGTAACATATCATTTCTCATAAAGATTTTATAAAAATAAACGTTATGCCATCTTTCCTCAAACTATTGCCTATTTTGTCCATTTAGATTGATTAGACATTTTTCACACTTATTACATAATCCTAACTTCCGTCCCTTTCTCTAATCTCCACCTAATCATCTCCTTCCAAACTACACCTCATATGCTATTGGTTATTATCATTCCCTTGGGTTCCGATTGGAACATAGGGCTTCAACAACACATCTCCACTTTTGTCCTCTTCACACCTGGATTCACAATTTCCCATAATCTCTCATCTTTTTCTCACCAACACACGATCTCCTCCATATCATCCTCGCACCGACGACCAACTCCTCGCTTCCCATTCGGATTCCACTGGACCTATGGCCTGAATTCCGGACGATGTCATTCGATGGCCTCCTCAACGTATTCCCGACGCATTCTTCTCCATTTTCTCCTACATATTTGTTGAACGATCGGCTCTTGGTTGGTTTGTTGCCAGCCAGAGTTTCTTGTTGCTAATTCTTTCTGGTCAGCTGGCCATTTGATCTTCAGTTTCAAGCCCGGAGAAGATGGCAGCTGTTGATAAAACTCTGTAACTAGTTGGAAATCCTTTGGGTGACTCGTTGACCAAGTTTCTGACCCGTATAGAAGAAGCGACTGACTGACTGACTTAACACTGGAGTTGAAAATCCGAATCTTGTTCTTTATGGTGAGTTAGTGTAGAAGACTTCCAAACTGGTTTCAGGTTGATGAAAACAGTCTGATGTGATATATTTCCTAGAATGTAGCTACCAGAATCTGACTGATGTCATCAGTTATTTGTTAAACCTAAAGACGATTGTAGTAATACTCTTAAAAATGATTCGTCGAAAAGGGAAATTTTCTTCGCTGTTTACTCCTTCTTCTGCTCATGACTCAATAGGGGAATTCTCCGTTTATACCTGGTAGGTGAAACTTTCTTCATTGGTTAATAAATTGGATCGATCTTCATTAACACATGTATTGATTGGAGATTAATCCCACTATGAGGATTCTAGGAGTTTACTCTGTTTAAAATTCCTACATTTTCCCAGTCAAATCGATGTCCATATTTGCATACATTTTATTAATATGTCGTATCTCTTGACGGCTAGTCTATGTTCTTGGACATGAAGTTGATAGGGACGCCGATTATCTCGCGGACGATGTTGATCTTACCTTCTTTTGCTGTTTGGTGTTCTCGTCGACACAATATTGAATAAAGCGACCGTTTTGGTTTTTGTGTGCAATATCTATTCCGAACAAGTTCAGTGTCCTAGCAGTGATAGATATTCTTTGTGTCGTTTCCTAGACGCTTGCGAACAACAATCAATACAAGCAACCTCTCATAGTTTGCTGCTATCCAACCATCCATATATCCTCTGAACAATAACCCTTAATAAAAACACGCTAAAAGTAATAAAATAAAAGAAGAGGGGCGATCCAATTCGACAAGCTGACACAATTTCTTGCACATAACTATAAATAACACCTATTGTATATGGAGTGGCGCAATATTAAACGTAGCCCGGGTTTGATTCCCAACTGACTCAGTCCCGGAAAATTCCCCCCTAAGTTTATTAGCAGATAGTATATATCTGGGAAAGAGAGGAGGTTGGGCGTGAGGCTAAAACAACATCCCGTTTAGCAACAAAAAAACACCACTACCGACACTTGAAAGTTTGAAGCCCTGTGCTCCACTCGGAACAAGAAGGGACGACCAAGTCAAATGAAAATTTTCAGTTGTCGATTTGCTGGGGTTTGGTTAATTCCAAGTTTGATCAGGAACTAACTTCAGTTACAGAACCGAAGAACTTAGGCTAATACAGGATGAAAGTGCCTCAAGTTCTAGTTGGAAGTGGTGAACGGTAAGTTTCAGAAAGTTGGGTGTGAGGAGACACACTCACTGATAACATTAGCTGGCGGTCGCGCTTTATATCACGAAATCGCAGAAGTTAAAATTGATCGGCCATTGGATTTCTTCCTGGTAGCTGAATCATCGACGTGCTCGCCTCATAACCTGAATATTCTGAGTTTGATCCTTGGCAGTTGCGTAATGGATGCTTACAGATGAAGAGTCCCAAGCGAGAGTGAAACATCTGTCCCTAACTGGGGTCAGTTCGTGATGGAAACGTTAGAAACACTAGTCAACAACAATCATTCTTCTCTCCATGTACTGTTTTGGCAATAACCCATACATGTTGTATGTAAGGGCTAATATGATACCAGCTGGTTGGTCAAACCTCAATAGGTTGAACAGAATTCCAGTCCTACTGGTTAGACGGAGAACAGTAAGACCAATGAGCCGCACAGTTGCACAAAATCACCACTGAATAATTTGAATGCGTATGTGTACAGATCACATGAGAAACAGATTAAGCGTTTACTGCCAGTAAAATTGATAAACACTCAGAGATTAATATTATCATTATTATTATTATCTTACTGCAAAGCTTGTGACAATTAATATTTTATTGAAAACAACAATGCATTTACAATAATATGAATGTATGAAGAGATAGAGACATTGACTGAACAGTTTTCATGTGTTGTAATAAAAATCAGAAAGAGTGGTGATTGAGTAGGTCATAATTGACAAGTAGTAACAAAACAAACGTGCTGATGATATTTTGATTGACAAGAGAATAGTTGTTTGTCAAATGTACAATTTATACATAAATTTTCTATCACATGTTACATTATACATACGTGTATAGTATTTATCACTCGAAAATAACATAATTCTAATTTTCAAGCATTGGTTTTGTAGGGATTTTGTTTGATTGGATGGATGGATTTCATCATGAGCTGATATCCAGTTAGAGAACCACTGGAAAACCCACCAGGGAGTACTGGACAGTTAGCTGTATCGTCCTAGCTTGGGACTCTTCATCAGTACGTACCTACAGTGCGGGGTTCAAACCCAGGACCTTCTGGATACAAGGTGAGCTCGTGACCAGTAGGATGCAACAGATTGAAGATGAGGCATTGAAGAAGACATTGAGCGAAGTGGTCGCGCTATGTCGTGAATTGGCAGAAGTTAAAATTCATGGGTTGGCCACTGGATCGGGTCCCAGTGGCTTAATGGTCTACGAACTAGCTCGCCTTGTAACGAGGAGGTTCTGGGTTCCAACAGTGGCGGTGAGTGCGTACTGATGAAGAGTCCCAAACTTGGCGGACGAAACAGTTGACTGTCCAGTACTCCCTGGCAGGTTTTCCAATGATTCTCTGACTGATGTCAGCGCATGATGAAATCCTCCATCCAGTAATTTTAATTATGTAATGAAATCATCACAAATTAACAATATAACTTTTGAAATGTTGCTTTGCAGGTAGTTCATCGACTACAAGTTTGAATATATAGTGATATATCAGTTAGAGATATTGATATCAAGAATAAAACTATGATACCTTCAGACATAACCTCCTTATTCACAAATGTACCTCTAATAGAAACGGTTAACTATAATATATATCAACAAGTGTATAAAACATTATAATTCAGGTTTTTGTATTTCCCAATGAATGAAAAACAAAACAAGATCCACATAGTTCATTCCTCGAGAAAATAAACTGTGTATCTCCCAGAATCCAGTTTATTTTGGAAGCAGAATCAGACGTCGGAGAACTACCATTTCTAGACTGCCTAGTTAAAAGGAGAGAAAACGGTCATTTTAGTATATTTATACTCAGGAAGAAGGCCCATGCCAATAAATATTTAGACTTCAAATAATTGCAATCCATCAGCGCAAAGATTTCAGCTGTTTCAAGTCTTCTTAGACAAGCACACTCTCTGATAACGGATGAGAAAGAAAAAGAAATATAAAACATTACTGAAACTCTCAAGCAAAACAACTACCCAAGGAACTTCATCAACAAAATCAACACAGACATTAAGTATGGCCGAAAACGCATTCCGAAAACATGGACATCAACAGTCGTCATTCCATATAGAGCAGAGACGTCAGATGATATCAGAAGAGGACTCAATCAGTTCGACATTAGAGTTTTCTTTAAAACATTAGACACACTACGAAACAACCTTGTCCATATAAAAGACCAAATCCCTAAAGATTCTCTATCCAATTGTGTCTATAAAATAAAATGCTGGCTTGGTATGTGATGCGATATACATCGGACAAACATCTCCAGAGGGAGATCAAAATGAGAAGAAATGAACGCCATAGAGCTGTGCCTGTTCGACCACCGAGAAATCCGGTTGAACTAGAAAAGCTTTAAAAATTATCAGCCATAGGTTTACACGCTATGGAATCAGACCACAAAATTGATTTTGACAATATTGAAATAATCCAGGAAAACTTCAGGAATCACAAAGAACGTCTAATATCATCAGAAGCACTTCATATCGAGTGAAATCCAAATTGCCTGAATAGGAATGATGAACTAAAACAGAATTTAACATAGTTACAACACCACCCTCCCCCATGAAGTGACAAAATCAACACGAATGTGATATGCAAGTTCACTATGTAAACACACGCTGCCTTTATAATTTTAAACACTAATCAAATCCAACAATCTACACTTGATTTTGTTATCTTAACCAAATGACCAGCTTGACAACGAAAAATGACCCCATACTGACGAACGATGATCAAGTTTGTAAACTTTGTTTTGATATCATAACAGATGTACTATTACTTATAAATTATTTAAATTAATCCCAGCGTGTTAAGAAAATCAAAACAAGATTTTCTTAACACGCTGGGATTAATTTAAATAATTTATAATGAATCAATCTGACTCGGCGCTCAAATTATTCCAGGAAGTTCGTAACACCTACGGCCTGGAAACCTATAATCTTATTAAAAATCGGATTAAATTATCAAGATGTACTATTACCTTCGGTATTTGGTTTAGTGATCTTCATTGTTATTTTGACTTTCAATATGTCCTTTTAACTTGACCTTAGTCTATTTTCTCACCCCCTAACTCTTTGTCATATATATGTTGAGATTTTGTAAATTCCAGTTTAATAATACTTTGATAAAGCTATTAGCATTAAATAGCGAAACGTCATATACCCAATGTCTAAATTTTTTTCAAACTGTTAAAGTTAACTTGGTTCGGACATATATAAGTGTATAACCAGTCGATAAATATTGGCATCCCAACGGAAATCCTAAAATAGGGATATCATTTTGATATGTGACGATCATGAAGATGCGAGTCGTCTGTTAGATAGACTTAACTCTGTACAGAATAATATAAGTCTTACATGCGAGGAAGAAAGTCCCAAACAGCTTGCATTTTTAGACATACTTCTGAATCGAAGAGATGATAGTTCAATAAGACGATCAATTTACACAAAGCCCATTTGGACAGGGCAATACCTTAATTTTCACATTTTCTGTCCATTACAGTACAAGAGAGGCTTGGTGAAATGTTTATTTAAGAAGATTCAACTTAATTGCACGGCTGATGTTATAGACAAAGAAAATGAAATATTGATGGATACTCTTGTTGAAAACGGATATCCAGCATGGTTGCGAAAAGGTAATAGTGGTGCAATAAGGAGTGCGATAATTGAACACCTTATTAACACTGGTCATTCCATCTCAACAAACGCCTCCTGCTTCAAAGTAACCTACAGAGTCAACAATAACCTATCAAAGGCAATACGGTCTCGTCTTCTTTGTATCGCTGAAGCTCTGGCCATTCACATAGAAAAACCGGAGCTGTGCATATAAAAGAGAATTATTCAACCACTTCTACTGTCACGGTAACAACTTTTTTGATTTTGATGACTTAATTTTGTTTCTTTGCCTGTTCTTTAATTGCTTATAATTATTGTATTCATTTAGAACTCTTACGTAATTTCACATCCTCTACTTTGTTTCTATGTGCATCTTGAGTAAAACTTACTCATCAAACTATTCACATTATTACATAACTTCTTTTAACAACTGTTTGTGAAGACTTATCTAGTTAAATAACCATAACCAATTGTAATTTCCCTTGACAAACTTAATGTACACATACATAAAAAGAACATATATATTTGCGATTGTACAGCTAAGAAAAAATGAATTCGCCGAAAAGAGACTCTTCGCTGATCTATGTGTTTTGATTTCATTAATGCCTGGATGGGGATTATACATGAATTAAAACGGATTACCTTTAAAATTTTTAAACAGGTGTAGAAGTCAATTAGTCTTTAAACCTACAATCTATACCGCCCCCCCCCCTAAGAAAAATGTTTTCATCAAATTACCACATAACGAGGAAATAAACAGTAGGATTTTAGGACAAAGGTTGAATTCGGTCATCTGTAGAACGTATGCTTGTATATTATTGAAAAAGCCAAAAATATGCTCCACTACAAACCTCAAAAGTGCACAAGTGGTTATGTCACATTCCACGCTATTTACCAATTTTCGTTTGTGTGTGTGTGTGTGTGTGGACACACATACATAGGGAGGAGTAATCGCGCTTTGCATGTGAGGGTGGGAAAGCATATCCCGAAATGGTTAGTAAAACAAATGAATTGTGGAAAACCAATAGATGCAGGTGTCAGACTACCAGCTTCGTCCATAGCTAAACATCTAATTGAGATGAACCATAAGATTGATGTTAACTCTACCTTTGAAGTCATCTATTGAAAACGGTCAAGGGCGCTTATTGAAATACGCCGTGGCTATAGCTATTCATAAACTTAAGCCCCCCCCCCCCTGTGTATTCAAAAACAATTTATTATTACTCTTACCCTACCTTGGTAATCTTTATTTGACTGGATTACTAAACGTTGTTTTAATCATTCTCAAATCTTTTTTTGTCACTTTGTTTAATTTAATTGCCCTTAATATTTTTCATATATATCGACTTGACAAGTAAATGCGAGATCAGATTGTTCGAAATGTATAGAACAAATACATCCCACATTGCTTTTCAGATAATCTCCGTCTTCTAATAACATTGTCCAAAAGAATTGTTAATAAGGTGTACCATGAATGTAAATTTTAAATTTGATGGTACACTTTACAGACAAGTGGACAGGGTGGCGATGAGCTCCCCGTTGGGTCACATTTTGGTAGATTTAAGTTGCCTAAGTAAAGTAGAAAATGGATCTTTGAACAACCTTATCAGAAAATTCTCATTTTATTGCCGGTACATGGATGATATCTTTATTCTCAAAGTAGAATCGTTCTTCTAGACGTCTTTTTCACAAGAAATCTGCTTGCGGATTTCTCTATGTCGAAACCCAAAAACACTTGCCTAAAGAATATGATTGACAACTTTGAACTCTACAAGAGATACGTCGACGACACCTTCATCATCTCCAACAACGAAGAGAATTTAGAAGATATCTTGGAGTTCTTCAACAACTGCCACCCTGCGATTCAATTCACACTAGGGAAATAGTATAACTCAAAGATATCTTTTCTTGATGTTCAACTAACGAGACGCCAACAAGACGGAACATTAAAAAGATCCATCTACAAAAAGCCAACGCGGAACGGACAGCTCAATAACTTCCACAGTTGGGTGCCGCTATATACTAAACGAAACCTAATCCATTCATTAAGCCACAGAATACGCAGAATTTGCAGCCTGGACGCCATAGAGGATGACATGAACACTCTTAAGAAAATCCTCCTTGAAAATGGCTATCCACAAAGATTTATCACAAAATCAATGAAACCCAGACTAGAGAAGCCGCCCACATCCAGTGATCCAAAAAGACTTCTCTATATGAACCTATAGTTCAATGGAGATCAATCTACAGAAATACTGAGAAATCGGCTCTCCCGCTCATTGAAGAAAACCTTCGTTGCAGCTGAATTACGATTGACTTTATCCACGAGACCAATGATTCGCATGAACGTGAAGGATAAGCTACTGCTGTTGGCCTCATCTATGTGCATCTACCAATTCACCTGCTCGTGTGGAGCCAGGTATATCGGCCGTACTCAGCGTTCGCTATCCAAACGCGTCAACGAACATTTACCTTCATGGCTTTATAAAGGAGAAAGCCGATGCCCCCGCAGCTCGATCCTTGAACATTTGATCGAATCTGGACACCAAGTCAAACCACAAACAAACTTCAAAGTTATCTACAGAATACAAGGCAATCTTGCTAAAAGTGTACGGATCAAACTTCTCAACATCGCAGAAGCAATGGCAATTCATCTGCTAAATCCTGAACTCTACATACAAAAGAAATTCGTTCAATCATTAAATCTACAATGGACCTAATCTTTCTTAATTTCAGTCTCACTAATTGTATTATTTTGTCTTTGGCATTTTTTTATTTCACACCTTCATTTGTATTATTCTCTACCCCACCCTTTTGTAATCTCTACCCTCATTAACAATGTTGCTAACTCGACCCACGTCCAATTTCTAGTCAACTATATTACTTAATTTTCAACTGTATTATTGTCTACCCCCACCCTTATTTAATTTTAACCACCACTCATTAACACTGTTGCAAACCTGACCTACTTTGAATTCTACTCAATTGTATTACGTCATCCAATTAATTTAATCAATTTTATTTTATTTTCTATCTAATTAACGTTTGTTTCCAAGCCAAATAATACTTATATTACGTAATTATCTAAATTTTATAAATCTAATGTACACACACACAAACAGAATTGTATAAATATACGATTGTACAGCTCAGTGAATGAATTTGCCGAAAAGAGTCTCTTCGCTGAACGCCTTCTTTTCTTTTACAATCCAGAAATTTGCATAGAGCAAGTACATGGACAGGACAATATACACATTTCCACAGCTTTGTTCCTCTCCAGTTCAAGAAAAATTTAATAAGAACCCTCAGTTACAGGGTCAGAGCTATATGCTCAGAAGACATAACTGAAGATGAACTTAGGACTGTATATGACACTCTAATTGAAAACAGCTCTCCAGAAAAGTTCATCAAGAAACGTATGACCAAGAAAGCTGAAAAGGACTATTTATTATCCGTAAACAAGAAGTTTTTACCCATACGATTTCAAATCGACAGTGATGCACCCAGTGAAATAATTACTAATAATTTCAGAAAATTAGTTCAAGGAACCTCTAATGCTGGAAAACTTTAAGTCATGTTTACTACACGACCGATGGTGATTCCTCAATTTAAAGATGGAGTACCTTGGCAAGCTTGACTTCCAACTGTATCTACTAATTAAACTGCGCTTGTGGTGGAGCGAGTTATATTGGCCATTGCTCTAGGAACTTGATTTTCCGTGCTCCTCGCGAAAATCTACCTGTGTCGCTAAATAAGGGTGTAATAAAAGCCATCGACAGTTCTATATTGGAACACATGGTCCAAACCGGCCGGCCACAAACTCAGCATTGAAGAATCCTTCTCCACCATCTGTCGGACACCAAACAAATCGCCAAAAACATCGAATACTCCAAACAGCAGAGGCTATCGCAACTCACCTTAAACAACTAGTGCTCTGTGCGCGGAAGAAGCAAGTTCAGCCGCTTCAACTGCCCTAGTCGGCCTTCAATGGAGACTTTAAACTCATGAATTCGTATTATCATAATTTTTCTCCCAATTTTTCTGACATTCAATGTATTGTTATTTTGATGCTATCGAACTGTAATCCATTGATATTATTATTACTATTGATTCGACATTATTTAGACAGCATTAATGTTGTTAATAACACTAATTCACTCACCATTATGTACACATAACTGCAGAACCTGATGAAGAGCAGGTTATCAAAAAGAATATTCTTTTTTCAGTGTAACCATTCTTTTGAAAATTTTTAATGGGCATTTTTAATCAGTTGGAGAACCGTTGAAACCCATGGAGTACTATTGGACAGCTGTTTTGTCTTAACCTGTAACTCTTCAGTTCACGATCTAACCAATACGTAAAAACCAATCTAATGTTTACCGGTAAATGACTACAGAATAGAGTGAGTAGAATTCTGGGGAGAAGTCTTGGCTAATATGGTACATCCAATAGGGAGGGTGTGAAGACGCATACTCACTGATGACATCGGACACTGGTGGTGCTATACATCGCGAATAATAAAACGTTAGAATTCATAAACTATTGGATTCTATCCCAGTACCTGAAAGGTCAACATAAACTGAACCTCCTGGATTTCATCCCTGGCAGTGGGGTTGCAGGTGCGTACTTTTGAAGGGTCCTAAGCTAGGACGAAACAACTGTCCAGTACACCCTGCTGGTTTTTTCAATAGTTCTCTAACTGAGATCACTATGTAATGAAGTCTAACTTAAAATCAATCAAACGTAAACTTAAAAATAAATTTCGTTTCAAAATTAATTTAGTGACTTCGTCTTGGTTTCAAATTTTGTATTACTGCTCAGGCTACTGGTTATACAGAATTACCAACTTATTCTTAACGGTAAGGAATAGAAACAAGACACTGTAAAATGGAATCGAAGATCCACGTATGATTCAAAATGTATGCGTATTTCCACATATTAATTTATTTCAAGAATGAATAGTTATCAAAAAAAGAAGAGATTCAATGCATGGGATCTGTCGACTTCAACAAAAATCTCGTCCGAAAACTTAACTTATTTACCGAACTAACAGAAAACACCGTTAATATCAAAGATTCGTGCTCAACTAAAATTAGCTAAGTTGAATTAATATATGTGTAAAACTTAGGAAGGGTGGTAGTAAGTAAATCCATATTAGTTTGTTTATTAGATATATCACACAGTGAAACAGTATTATTTACTAGATGACCTTTCGAACAAAATTTATTGTTCATAATCATATCAATTGTGCTCACACGACTTTGACACTTGAGTTTTATAGTTTTCTTTGTTCTCGCCTATTTGTCGTTTGGGTAGTAGAATTTTCCAAATATCGGGGACAGGTGATGAATCATTCCTATTGCATGTATTTGTAGTTGATTCGATAAACAAAGCTTCTGTTATCAATCTCTCCCTCCATTCACCCTGTGACATTAGATTTTAAAACTGTCATCCTATCCCACCTATCCTATTGTATGGTTGTGTGTAACTGCATGTAGTGCTATAGCTGAACTATTCTCTAGATTTCTTATCTTATTCCGGTCAACCGATCTAGATTTTCCTACCAGGTTTTTATGTTCAGCTAGTCTGACTGCACCTGTTCTACTACTTTGACCTGACAATCATTCCAGCAGGGTATTAGATAAACTAAATTGTTTTGTTTTAAAGGGTCCACAGAATTGATCCTCTAAACGACAAAGCTTGTTTCTAATCGAGTTTGTGGGTTTGAATGCCATTTTTATTCCTACCTTGTTAAGAATTCTGCGTAAGGCTTCCGAGTTTACTTCAATGTATGGAATTACTACTGATGATTTAGATACCTTATTGTTGGTATCGTCATTAATATTACTATTATCATTATTATTGTTATTATCATTATCGCTACTGTCATTATTTATTTTATTCTTACATTTCCTTACATATTTCCTGACTAATTTATCCGGGTAATTATTAAGTTTCAAGGTTTCTCTTATACGTATCACTTCCTGTCTTAGATTTTCCTTAGTACTAGTTAGTTTTTGTGCTCTGTCATTTAAACATTTCACCAATCCTATTTTTACTGACATAGGATGGGATGATCGGAAGTCCAAATATCTGTTTGAGTGTGTGGGTTTTCTGTAAACACTAATGTTTAACTTCCTATCTCCTTTCCTTTTTACGTTGCAATCTAACATTGGGAGCTCATAAAAACTTAGCAAAATCTACATTGGTTGATCGAAATAAGATAAGAAATCTAGAGAATAGTTCAGCTATAGCACTACATGCAGTTACACACAACCATACAATAGGATAGGTGGGATAGGATGACAGTTTTAAAATCTAATGTCACAGGGTGAATGGAGGGAGAGATTGATAACAGAAGCTTTGTTTATCGAATCAACTGTAAACACATGTAATAGGAATGATTCAACACCTGTCCAACCAGATATCTGGAAAATTCTACCACCCCTACGACAAATAGGAGAAAACAAAGAAAACTATGAAACTCAAGTTTCGAAGTCGTGTGGTTCTAATTGATGAAATGATTATGAACAATAAATTTTGTTCGAAAGGTCATCTAGTAAATAATACTGTTTCACTGTGTGATATATCTAATAAACAAACTAATATGGAATTAGCTAAGTCAAAGCCTCTTAAGTGGTTCAAACGGCTTTTCATTACTTTATAATATTACAGTTATAGCAATTAGAAATGTGTTGCTTAAGCTACTGATTGACATGAGTAGTAGGATATGAATCACTGGCCAGATCAGAGTAACCTAAACACCAGACAGCAGTTTCGTTCGTTTGAGGTCAATCTCATTGGTAGTGTGTCCGATTTAAATTAGCTTAGAGAGTCAAATTGCTCATACTGTGGTGAGAGCTGGCTGCTAACCGAAATTGGTAGACAGCAGCAATTTGCGTCTAGGTTTACGTCCCCAATATTGGTCTTGAGAAAAAAAAGAACAAAGACTAACTCAACAGCCCATCACAGCAGACTTTGTTTGCGTAGGCAGATACAATTTCCAGATAGACTACTTGACCTTCAAGAAACAGCTACAAACAGATGAAAGATTAACTTTCAGTGAGAAACCACCAATCAGAAGACTGTGTTTGTTTGCTTACAATAATCTATAATAATGTACATGAAAATATATAAATATGCTTTGATTTCCTTAATAAACGATCTGTTGCCTGGTCCTTGTTTTCTGTCGTTACACTAATAAAAAGGCATAACAGAAGCTTTTAAACTAAAACAGATGTTCCGCACACCGCCCCACACCACACCACACCAACACATACGCCCACATGGCGTATTGACAACAGAAAACGAGTTTAAAAAATGTGCTGCATTTTATTACATATCGTTTAAACTGACCAATCTAGTAATATATATACAAGGCACACAGAAAATATAGGCGTGTCTTGACAGAAGTAATCAAACTATACACACACTCACACTAATATCAAAAAGACAGTAAATGAAGGTGAAAAGGAAGGAGAGTAAGAGTGAGCACAACTCAAACAAACAAATTTTTAAAAAACACAACACAACAGAAGGATGCAAAGGAGCGAAGTGGGCGGGGGTGGGTGGGTTCAGACGGGGGACGAGAGAAAATCAACTTGTACAACAACAACAACCACTACTACTAACAAAAATAATAAACATGTTGAATACAACAAAAGAAGACATTATTACAAAGTATATCATAAAATAAATAGTAATAATAAAAAAATCAATATACTGCATAGTCATTCATTTACTCACTCACTCGCTTATTTTGACTACTCCCTACATTATAGTACAAGTTTATAAAGTAGATAAGCTAAGAAAATAATCACCACAACAGGTAATATCCATTGTACAAATTTTAAAACACGTTTCTCCAGTTTAATTAAACGTTTCAATTCATTGTATTCATTCACATGTGGAAATGGATAATCAGGTATAGGCATATTTAAAAATTTACACAATGGTTCCCAACCTTGACTAATATCAAATTTTAATAAACGCTCGGATGGAATATTTTTAATGACATTTTGATTCCAATTAACAAAACCATTTAACATTAAGGTATCATTGGAAAAATCCATTTCTTCACCAAATACACGTCGCCAATTCATAATAAATAATTCATGAAATTGGCTGAGACCAATACATTGGCGAAGTAGACGAAATGATAATGAACGTGGTTGATCAATATCTCTGGGTAGGATAGTTGAACGACAACCAGCAAGCCATATTTCTGGATCACGAACAGTTAAGATAACCTGTGAATATAAACACACACATATAAAAGAAGGAGAATATACTCAGTTTGTGGTGAGAGCTGTCTGCTAGCCGAAATTGGTAGACAGCAATTTACGTCAATGTTTACTTCCCATATCTTGGTCATGAGAAAAGAACAAGAACAAAGACTAACCCAACAAACAATCACAGCAGACTTAGCGTGGGTGGATACGATTCGCAGATATATGGTCTGATCTTCAAAGGAATGGTCACAAAGAGATGACAAATTGAATTTCAGCGAGAAAACAACCAATCAGAAGACGATACCTCTCTGCTAACAATAACGAATAAAAATGTACACAAAAATCTATAAATATCTGTTGATTTTCTCAATAAACGATCTGTTGCCTGGCCCTTATCTTCTGTCGTTACAAGTTAAGCGAATTCAGGACATTACTTTGTTATTCAGGTCGATTGGGCTATGAAATAATTCAGATGATCGAGTACGGAGTGGAATATAAGGCCTCAAGCAGCATATCTCCCAGCTAGATTGTACCAAAATAAATAGCTTTCTGTCGGAAGTCAGTAAATGGTCTGAGTCTAACGGTCTTAAACTGAATCCTTCTAAATGTCAAACTGTTAATTTCAGCTTAAGATGTAAACGACAGTTAAAAGACGCCGTCGATTCTCATGACAGTTGTAAGATTGATGACAGTGATATAGGAATTAAATCAGAAATTAAGTATCTTGAACTTATTCTCTCTTATGATCTCTCCTGGTCTTCCCATGTCTCAGCGATCTCCAGTAAAATATTCCGCCTGACATTTTACATTAAGAAGATAAGGCACTTGGGTATAACTCAACCCCTCCTCTTACAGTTCATAAACTCTTGCATCCTACCTATTCTTCTTTATTGTTCACCCTTATCCTTTCCTGGTTTGCTTAAAAAGGACTTTGTCACAATTCGTAGAATGCTGAAGACTGTCAGTAGGATGAGTGGTGTCCCAGTGGAATACATAGTTAACGTTGTCGTCGATAGGCACTTGACTTCGTGCAGTAAATTTGCCAAAGGGATTTTGTCTGACTTGGAGCATCCACTTCACCCTCAACTTTCACCTTGCATCTCCTCAGGTAGAACAAGAAGTAACTTCAGAAAACTGTATGCTCACACGTCTAAGTATAAAAATTCTATCATACCATACTTGGCACGTATTTTATGTGATGAAAATAGCGTCAGGCAAGAATTGACTAACCTTTTTCCATCTAGTAAATAAACAATCTCCTCCATCCATCTTTATATACCTTCAAGTTTTACTTTTATTATGTCTATTATATTTATGGTCCAGTTGCTTCTTTGTTTTACTTTCATAATTGCAAACACCAACTTATCTCTATGACTGCTGTAATCTTTGTTTTTCCCCCCTCACCATATCATGTAAAGATAACATTATATTCAATATTTTTAAACACGCTAGGATTTCTATACCGCATCGACAATACTGTGTGAAACAAGCCCACGGCAACTTCCACTTGTATTATTATCATTACCTTAGCTGCTATCATCATTATTATTTCCATTTTATATGCTGCATGTTTTTTTTGACATTACCCCTATTGTAAATGTAGAAAAATTTTCTGTGTGACTAGTTTTCATTTATAATTTGAGGAAATTAGATGCAATATTGTGATTAATGCTGAAAATTCCATTCTGTATCACAAGTACTGTTTTTTTGGAATAAAGTAAATTATGATTATTATTATATTTCTCCAGTCTTTGTGAGCTGACTTCACGATTGTCCATTTTCTTTCATTTCCAACTCATACGATATGTGTAGGTGGACAGAGTGTTTGGAAAACCCCTCCTGGACTATCTATTTACCTTGGCCTAATGTTATCAGTAAAGATATATTTGACGACTCTTTAAAACCATCAGAATGTAAATTCTCGTATATATGTATGGTTTACCAAAAACACATAAACCCAATAATCCTCTACGTCCTATATATTATCAATGTGTAGATCCCTAACACATAAACTTGCTAAATGGTTAGTAAAATTATTGTATCCAGTCAAAACACAGTTCTGTAAGTATATATTAAAAAATACATTTGAACTGGTTAATTGTGTTGAAGATAATAATATTTTGATGTAAACGCTTTATTCACTAATGTGCCTTTATTTAAAACAATTCTCCAACTCGCCTCTAAGAAAGACATGTAAATCCAGCTAACCTATATGGGGGATCATAGCAGTTTGACAACTAGACAAACATTGAAAGCTGCGACTAAGAAGACTTTTTATGCCACTCATATCATGATAATTGAGAATGCGAAGCTAATATATCCATCTAAGCCCTCTAAATATGCGAAAAATGATGTCACATCCCACCATATTTACTAATTTGAATATACTTGTGGAGACACATACATAAAGAGGACTCATCAATCTCTGCAAATAAGGGCTAGCTTCAGAGCATATTCCTAAATGGCTCCAGAAGCAACTAGAATCCACAGAACCCATTAATGGTGAGAACAGGCGGCGATCTAGCTCCTCTATCGCGAAACACATTTCGTTCCAGTTTCAGACTCTTCAGTGAAGTGGACCCAAAAACCTACCAGAGGTCGAACGGCAAACCTTCAGGTTATGACAACAAGCTCACTGTCCATTCAGCCACTTAGGGGCGAATCTAGTGACCCGTTAAGGCATTATTGGTTGAGGATAGCGTTATATTGTGAACTGACAAAGTCAAAACTACTCAGAAGTCATTGAATACAAAGTAAGGTGGCTGAATGGTTAACAAGCTTGGCCTCATAACCTGAAGGTCCCGGGTTCGATCTTTGATGAGTTTATGGATGTACACTGATGAGGGGCCCCAAACTAGGACGAAACAGCAGCCAAGTGTTTCTTGGTTTCCAATGACCTCTAACTGATGTTCGTTCACAAGGAAATCTGCATTGAAAGCAACGGGAATCCCTACAAAAATCTACATTCGGAGAAGTTCAACAATAGCGTCCCAGGAGTGCGAACACTCCAATGACCTTGAACGCAAGCTAGTCGTTGGCTAACTGCACCTGTCATTATCATAGCTGAAATATCAATGCTATTCACCATTTAAGGGACGAATTTCACCCAGATCACGTTTTTAAGTACTGTTTGGACAATGTGTTAATAGCTCGTTAGGGTTAGGATTAGGGTTAAGGTATGTATTGGGGTTAGGGTTAGGATCAGGGTCATAATTAGGATTAGAGTTAGGATAAGAGTTGTAATTACGGTTAGGATTAAGGTTGGGGTTACATTTAGAGTTAGTACTATTTATTTGTTTTATTCTCCACATATTCCCGGTAAGTAGTTGTCGATCCTCATACTGGAAACCATAGTAATTCAACCGAAGGCTTTGGGGAGGACTGCACAACAGAATAAGAGAGATGAACGATTCACAAAAACAGCTCATCTTCAGTCACCTCAGCGAATACATGTACAGAAACTAGTCTAACTTAGAAACTGATACTCCTCATTATAACTGGGACGTATTTTTTAAGTCATGTCAGAGAAAGATACCTTGTTTAATGTGTTTTCATGCATTTTCTTGTAAATGCACATCATTTTTCATGCAAAATTCCTCATTTTTATGATTAGTCGGCTCAATGTCACTCGTACGTTCGTATCCCTTGGGACGCCATTTTGTTGAACTTTGCCTAAATATCCTCTAAAAGTGTTCACAATTAAACCATAAAGCCCCAATTATTATGATGGTGAAGAATCCCCGCCTATTTGTCTGTTGAATTCACTATATAATAAGTGAATGCATGCTAAAATTCACAATCCATTTTATCGACTTATACAACACAAATAAATAATCATAATAAGTTGTAACAAATAATAAACAGCATAGAGTTTACAGTAAACAAAACGAAACCATAGATGGTTGTCATAGCAACTGGAATCGATTGTTGACTAGTAATTTGAGATATTTATCAGATCAAAAACAATGGGTAATATATATATATATATATATATATATAGAGAGAGAGAGAGAGAGAGAGAAAGGCACTTAGAAACCTGAAACTCATATCATATTACACCGATGAAGATAACAACTCTCATTGAGGATCAACCTACTTAGCGCGTAGATCCTACTAGAAAATGTGAGTTCCACATTAATAGTTCACTTAACTAATAGTTCCTTTAAATATCCTCTTAGTATTTTGAACATTAACACAAAAAAACACTGGATGGTCTGCAGCACGGCGTGTGATGTCTTCAATCAACTGTCTCTCCTTAGAGAGTGTATCCATCCACCAGTCCATCTCCACTTCTATTGGTATATATTTATTGGGTTATAGGACCTTCCATTATGGGTAAATTTTATTTTGATAAAGTCTCACAGTGTTATACAGTAATATTTACTGATGACGTTTCGAGCACAATTTATTGCTCATAATCATATCAAGGTAATCACACGACTTCCTAAATTCATTTATATAGTTCCATTGTTTTTCACTTGATTTGATTGGTAGTATTATTTTCCATATTTCAGGTATGAGTGATGATTCATTCCTATTGCATGTGTTGGGTGTAGATTCGATGAACAAAGATTCAGTAATCAACCTCTCTCTCCACCTACCTAGATTACTTTTTAGAATTTTAACCCTCTCCCACCCTATTGTGTGGTTGTGTGTTAATGCATGCATTGCAATTGCCGAGCTTTTTTCTAAATTACTTATCTTCTCTGGGTCAACCATTCTTACCTTAGCTAAATTCTTATGTTCTGATAATCTGACTACCCCTGACCTACTAGTTTGACCTATGTAGTTGACCTCACAGTCATTGCAGGGTATTTTGTAAATTATATTATTTTGTCTAATTGGGTCCACTGGGTCCTTTAACCTACAGAGCTTGTCCCTGAGTGAGTTTGTAGGTTTAAATGCCACCCTAATTCCTGCTTTATTTAGAATCCTACGTAGGGTCTCAGATGTCCCCTCTTTATATGGTATAACTGTAGATGACTTATATTCTCTCTTATTTATGTTATTATTACTAGTTTCACAATTCTTTTTCTTTTGGTGTTTTTCAATCTTCCTAATGAATTTTAGAGGATAGTTATTTAAAACCAACGCCTCTTCTATCTGTTTTATTTCATCATTAAGGTCTTTTTTTGTGCTACTTAGTGTCATTGCTCGGTTTGTTAAACACTTCACTAAGCCTGCCTTAACAGTTAAAGGATGAGATGAATTAAAGTCTAAATATCTATTAGAATGCGTTGGTTTTCTATAAACACTAGTGTGTAGTTTGCCTTCTTCTATTCGTTTTATTTTACAATCTAACATAGCTAATTCTCCTTGTTCATTTTCGGTTTCAAATGTGAATTTTATTCCCTCTACTAGTGAGTTTATATGTGTCAAGAAGCTAGAGATATGTTCTGTTTTTAACACTGTGAAAGTGTCATCCACATATCTCCACCATATTTTTGGAGTAGGATTAAACGTATTAAGTGCCATATTTTCCCAGCTATCCATAAATATATCTGCTACGATAGGGGATATTGGTGATCCCATTGCTACACCTTCAGTTTGTCTATATATTTTGCCTTGGAATTTAAATATAGTAGATGTGAGGCATAGCTGAATCCCTAAAATAATTTCTTCAATGGACAGCTTTGTCCTATGATTGAGTTCAGGATCCGCAGTTAGTTCTTTTTTAACTGCTTCTAAGGCCATATTGACTGGTATATTAGTGTAAAGACTGGTTATATCAAAACTAACCATTGTTTCATCATTATCTAGTTGTATGTCATTTAGTTTATTTTTCATCTCATATGAATTAGTTAGTCTAGAATTTGAACGATTTCTAATGGGGCATAATATTAGAGCTAAATGTTTTGATAATTCATATGTAGGGGTATTTCTAAAATCTACTATTGGTGTTATGGGATAACCTGGCTTATGTATTTTAATAGTACCATACATCCTACTAGCATTATTAGTTTTAGGCATTAAATTAAACCATTTTGACTCACCCAGTGACGGCTTCATTCTGCGTACTAATCCGCTGTGGATTTTTTAACCTTATTCATTATTATATCTACGGGCTTCTTAATTTCCTCATATGGACCCATTTCAATATGTTCAGTGACTTTCTTGATGTAGTCAGATTTATTCAAAACTACGGTGGCGTTTCCTTTGTCAGCTTTTGCGATGACAATATTTTTATCCTGTTTTAGATTAATTAAAGCTTCTCTTTCTGATTTTGTCAAGTTTGATTTTGCCTTCTTTTGATTTTTTAGGGTTAATGCACATTGTGCTAGAACCTCTTCTGCTGTTGTTTTATCTATTGAACCTAGTGCCAATTAGACAAAATAATATAATTTACAAAATACCCTGCAATGACTGTGAGGTCAACTACATAGGTCAAACTAGTAGGTCAGGGGTAGTCAGATTATCAGAACATAAGAATTTAGCTAAGGTAAGAATGGTTGACCCAGAGAAGATAAGTAATTTAGAAAAAAGCTCGGCAATTGCAATGCATGCATTAACACACAACCACACAATAGGTTGGGAGAGGGTTAAAATTCTAAAAAGTAATCTAGGTAGGTGGAGAGAGAGGTTGATTACTGAATCTTTGTTCATCGAATCCACACCCAACACATGCAATAGGAATGAATCATCACTCCTACCTGAAATATGGAAAATAATACTACCAATCAAATCAAGTGAAAAACAATGGAACTATATAAATGAATTTAGGAAGTCCTGTGATTACCTTGATATGATTATGAGCAATAAATTGTGCTCGAAACGTCATCAGTAAATATTACTGTATAACACTGTGAGACTCTATCAAAATAAAAATTTACCCATAATGGAATTGCAAGTGTTTCTTGGTTTCCAATGTCCTCTAACTGATATTCGTTTGCAAGAAAGTCTACATTGAAAGCAACGGAAATCCCTACAAAAGTCTACATTCGGCGAAGTTCAACAATAGCGTCCCAGGAGTGCGGACGCTCCAATGACCTTGAACGCATGCTAGTCGTTGGCTAACTGCACCTGCCATTATCACACTTGAAAAATCAACGCTATTCACCAACTAAGGAGCAAATTTCACCCAGATCGCGTTTTTAAGTACTGTTTGGACAATGTGTTAATAGCTCGTTAGAGTTAGAGTCAGGATAAAGGTTAGGGTTATGATTAGGGATACATTTAGAGTTGATGTCATTTATTTTATTATCCACATTTCCCTGGTAGGTGGTTGTCGATCCTCATACTGAAAACCATAGTAATTCAACCAAGGGCTTCGGGGAGGACTGTACAACAAGATAAGAGAGATAAATGATTCACAAAAACAGCTCATCTTCAGTCACCTCAGTTAATACATGTACAGAAACTAGTCTAACTTAGCAACCGAAACTCCTCGTTATACCTGGGACGTAGTTTTAAGAGAAAGATACCTGTTTAATGTGTTTTCATGCATTCCCCTGTAAATGCACGTCATTTTTCATACAAAATTCCTCATTTTTATGATTAGTCGACTCAATGTCACTCGTACGTTCACATCCCTTGGGACGCCATTTTGTTGAACTTTGCCTAAATATCCTCTAAAAGTGTTCACACTTAAACCATAAAGCCCCAGTAATTATGATGGTGAAGAATCCCCGCCTATTTGTCTGTTGAATTCACTATATAATAAGTGAATGCATGCTAAAATTCACAATCCATTTTATCGATTTATACAACACAAATTAATAATAATCATAATTTGTAACAAATAATAAACAGCATAGAGTTTACAGTAAACAAAACGAAACCATAGATGGTTGTCATAGCAACTTGAATCGATTGTTGACTTGTAATTTGAGATATTCATCAGATCATATATATATATATAGAGAGAGAGAGAGAGAGAGAGAGAAGGGCACTTAGAAACCTGAAACTCATATCATATTACACCGATGAAGATAACAATTATCATTGAGGATAAACCAACTTAGCGCGTAGATCCTACTAGAAAATGTGAGTTCCACATTAATCGTTCACTTAACTAATAGTTCCTTTAAATATCCTCTTAGTATTTTGAGCATTAATACAAAAAAACACTCGATGGTCAACAGCACGGCGTGTGATGTCTTCAATCAACTGTCTCTCCTTAGAGTGTATCCATCCTCCAGTCCATCACTATTGCCATCGGTATATATTTGCTGGGTTTTCCTTGTTGCTAATCATTTCTGACCTACCACCTGAGCTTTAGCATCAAGCCAGTGAAGGAAGACGTTGGGCGCCAAGTCTCAGAACCATGCAGAAGTATTGACCCCCTTGACATTAGTGTTGAAAATCCGAATATTTCACCCTATGCTGAGAGCATCAGATGCCTACACTGATTTAAGATTCATGAAGATCCTTTATGCCTTTATGATCCCAGTTCACTAGTGTAATAGCCAGTCCTAAGCCCGGAAAAAAGAGGAAAGATTGGGTGTGGGTATAGAGAGATTCTACCCCCAGAAAACCAACCGAATTGCTACAGAAACTTCACGGCAAAGAAAGAAAATACAAAAAGAAACACACACACACACACATGCTTCCTGTGAATGAATGACTTGTAAGTTAAAAGAACTGAGAAAAGCGTTGTTTAAAATTCTTTTACTAGCCCAGAATAGACTTTTCACACACTAATTGTGTGAAATCTGATGATGTAGGGCGAACTGGAATTCTAACTCACAACCCCCATTGACTGAAAATTGAGTGTTTAAGCCAAGTAATCACATCTACAATTAGCACAAGATAGAATTGTGAGAATCAATCATGTTCGCTCATGCATTTACAGAAGTTTAGTGTGTTATTATGGGAACAAACTAACTAACTAAATATGTAGGAGAAAATGGAGATGGATTGGGCACACGCTGAGGAGACCGTCGAATGACATCGCGCTCAATGCAGGCCATCACTCGAGCGGAATCCCAACGGGAAACGACGAGTGGCTCTTCCCAGGGTGACATAGAGGAGGAGTTGAGAGATTATGAGCAATCGTGGGCCCAAATAATGAGGACAGCAGAAAATAGAACAAAGTGGAGAAGTGTTGTTGAAGCCCTATGTTCCACTAGGAACCCATGGGAATAATAAAATAATGGTGATGATGATAATAATAATAATAATGTTTCTACGAGTTGATCACGGATCGATATCAGTTAGAGAACCATTGAAAACCCACCAGGGAGTACTGTACAGCTGTTTCATCCTAGTTTGGGAGTCATCGGCAGTATGCACCCGCTGGATTTTGAACCAGGACCTTCCGGTTACAACGCAAGCTCCCCGAACATTCAGCCACTGGGACACGATTCAATGGCCAGGCCATGAATTCTAACTCCTACCAATTCGTGATGCATTCAGCGCGACCACCAACCAATGTCATCAGTGGGACATCCATCCTCAAACTTGACTGGATGAACCTCACTGGTCACAACTTCTCTGTCAAGTGTGAGGATGGATGTCCCACCAAAGACGACATTGGTTGGTGGTCGCGCTAAATGCATCACGAATTGGTAGAAGTTAGAATTCATGCGTTGGCCATTGGATGAGGTCCCATTGGCTGAATGGTGTACGAGCCAGTTCACCTTGTGAACGGAAGGTCCTGGGCTAGAACCCCAGTGGGTGCGTACTGCCGAAAACTAGGATGAAACAGCTAACTGTCCAGTACTTCCTCCAGCTGGTTTTCAATGGTTCTCTCACTGATATCAATCCGTGATCAACTCGTAAAAATAAAACTAATTCTTACAAACCAACAATGGATAATAATAATAATGTGTTATCGAGGTAATCAATATAGATCTGTAAATTTATTTTTTAGACTGCTAACTTCCTTTTGGCAATTTCATGATCAAATAGTTGGGATCTCAAAAGAAGGCAAGATAATTGTTTTAGACGAAGAGAATATTTTCTGACTAATTATTAACCAGAGACTTCCAAATACAAATAATCAAAAGTGATCAAGCCATAGACGATATACTGAACATATCTGAGGAAGACAAAGATATTCTATTTGCTTATTGATAGTGACAAACAGATTATAGAAGTGATCCATAAGACCAACTTTTACCAGCAGAGAATAGGAAAGGAATCAAGTCTTACTCATCGAGGCTAAGACATATCGAAACAGTAGTCCACATTTGATAAAATATAGTCCACACACTGGAGTACAGAACTGTGAGCCAATAAGATTGACCAACGTCAAGTTGCTTCGGCTGTCGAGTGTTAACCGGTAGTAATCCCGGTAAAGAGGGGAGACTGGGCTAGGTGAGGCTAGCAATCCCACGTCGTAAAAGAAACAACGCTACTGAAACTTTAACGCTCAGGCTTGAAGTCTGTCTGTCTGTCTGTCTGTTTTCAACATAGAACTTTGCACCGATGTGCGGCAGTTCAAGTCGCCACAATCCATGTAGCACACAAAGCAAGAGAAGAAAGTAGAAGAAATGCATAATAGAGACAGTAAACAGAGGTGTGAGACAAAGGAATAATAATTACGAAGAGCCATATAGTTTCATTTGAAATCATAAGTCACAAGGAGTGGATGCATCTACGCCATTGAAAACGATTTTGAGCCATATCACCAATTGTTTCCAGCCATTGGTGTTTACCGTCCCAATGACCCCAACCAGTCAGGAAGTCTACACCTCCCTACATGGCTGGCTTAAACTAACTGTTGTGGATTTCATTGACTGATGCTATGTTTTGGTTTGACCGCCACTAGGTCTTTCCAGCCTGACCCTATATCAGCTAACATTGCCCGTCGAGGAAGGCGATGACTAGGCATGCGTAGCACATGTCCCAACCATCTCAGTCGATGTAATTTCACAGTCTCGTCGACTGATTTCCCCGCCTTACCTAGCACTCGACGCCTAACCTCAATATTGCTCACCTTATTACACCACTTCACACGGGAGATAGAACACAGGCACCTATGATCGAAGACAGCTAATCTTTTCATGTCTTCCACTCTCAATGGCCAGGTCTCACAGCCATAAAGGAGGACGGAGGCTTGAAGTCCTATTTTTCACTCAGAACTTAAAGGAATGAAGAAAAATGTGAAGTTGCAAACTTAAGGTCGCCGCATATATGATTTCCACATATACTTTGCATATCCATAGATCATCCTAGTAACCAGGCCAACTCAACTACTTGGCATATAATAGTGTGCTAATAAACAATGAGACGCATAATATGTGGGAGTTATGATGCGAAAAACAGACAAGGATTATCAAGACGAGATGTAACATTACAACAGCTACAGCTTATACCTTCAAAATAACAAGGAAGAAGACATCAAAAGCATCATAAATCTGGCTAAAACAACCACCTGTGACAGAGAGACCAAGTTTGCACCACCTTTAACAACATATTTGCAATGGTTACCAAATCCACAAAAATAAAGTGAAAACCAAGAGTTTTGTAGACCTCAAGATGCCATAAGGCATGCTGTTTATCAGAATTAACACCGGCTCCTTTCGAAAATCGAAGTAGGATTCCAGTAAGGAAACTGATTCCTTGAATGTATGTCAAAGTGTCCCCTCTATTCCAACATCCCATCATACTGTCTAGATAATGTACGTTACAATCAACGGGATATTAGTCTGTTACCAAAAGCATCAAAATACTGCCTGTTATAAGCTGTATTTATTCGTCACCGTCTTTGTGATTGATTGTTTCATTTCGTTGATTGTGTGAAGGCTGAGATACTGCCTGTGCGCCCAGACCGACGCAGGTGGTTGTCTTAAGGGACCACCCCCCTTGAGACTTTGACTTGGAGTCTAATGCGCAAGGTAGAGAAGCACTGTTAGGAGCTACGTTCCCATCGTCACCGGTGACCAATAGAGGTTCATACGCCATTTGATTTGTTTGGAGGCCATTTACCCCATAGTAACTGCTTTTAGTCTAACCGCTATCCAAACAACCTTCCTGACATAGTATGACTTGAAGGAACATAAGTGCCAGCCAGTTTAGCTTGTTGGGTCACTGTGGTATTCAAGCCCAACCACCACGACAAGGTAGCAGTTGTCGGCCGGGCGCCATCTTTGTAGGATTATTTGCATCAAGTGAGGATATTCAGCAGGTAATTCTGAGGTTCACCAGTATGTGTTAGAACAAGATACAAATATTATAGTCTCGAGATAACAGCGACTTAGACCTAATGTCTTCTGTTTACTAATGCACCGAATAGTCAAAATATCTGTACACCTTCCCACAGTGTGGATCACGTCCAAAAATTCACCAAGATGATAGATAACTTCATGGACTGGTATAACTTAATGATCTGAATATCGCTAAAAATATCTTGTAATCTAATTGAACTGCATATAAGATACCATATTGAGGTAGATGGTGCGTAGATCTACTTAACATATATGTTCTAACTAACGTGGAAGATGCAGGTTTTCGAGTTCATTAAATGACTAAACTTCTAGTCCATGGGAACTACTCTATATGTGATGACGTACAGGACACCACACGTATTCATTTTGTTTTGTCTTGGGTATCTTCCACCAAAAGGACTAGACCCTCTATTCACCGTAAGTCAGACGGATTTTATAACTGTGGCAAGTGAATTTTTGAAGTCTTTATTTTAAAAAAAGCCATCTGTATAGGTATATGAGGAAACTGAATAAAAAATAGTGACAGCTGGCACCCTGAGTGTAAACTGACAGTCCCGAACTCAGATGACAGCTCCCCGTGGATCTTTACAGTTATGTGAACTCAAGTAAAGTAGCCATCATAATGTAAGTCCTTTGCACCTGTCTGTCTGTCTGTTTTTAACGTAGAACTTTGCACCGATGTGCAGCAATCCAAGTCACCACACTCCATGTAGCACACTAAGCGAGAGAAGAAAGTAGAAGAAATGCAAAATAGAGACAGTAGACAGGGATATGAGACAAAAGGAATAGTAATACCGAAGAGCAATATAGTTTCATTGGGTATTATAAGTCACAAGGAGTGGATGTCTTTTGCACCATGTTGAGGGTCTGAGGGAGAAGTCGTACTGCTGGTGAATAGCAACGTAACAATAGTAAGATGTTTCCTTCAGACGAACAATAAACCAACTATGCTGTCTTTCTGTGTTGGAGAGTGAGGATTAGAAAAGGTCGACCCTGAAAACTGTACTACCCGACCTACTTCGAGGCGGTGGTAAGATTTTAGTACGGACATAACTCTAGAAAAGAAACTTCAAATAGGTCCGTGTATAACCAGCCTTAAACAGTTAACATCTGGGCTCTGAAGTCACAGAATACTACGACTATTTCTCTTTCACAGTGTCGATAACCTAGAAGAAATACACATCAACACACTTCTAGAAGCATACACAGCTTTTCTAATCAGCATATACCTTCATCTGCTTTTTCCAGTCAGAGGTAAGTGCTCCAACTTGTCTAAACTCAGGGATGACTAATAGTAACCAACACTAAAATATCATCACTAATAGTCTCTTAAAAACATTCTGCCAATTTCATATTGGAGCGCTTAATGCTTTGAATCCCATGTCAAATCAGACAATAAGCCTCACTAGCCAGAACTCCGACATTTCGAGCCACTGGTGTATGTTGTGTTTGGGGGATATGCTCACGACGACACCCAGGTATGGTTATGCACATGGTGAATCTATAAGACTCACCTTAGAGATTTTCTAGGTAAGTCAGTCAAGGAAGTCCTAGACGTCCATCGACAGATGTTTAGGACATAAGTATACCCCAGTTGGCTGAAACTAAATGGTGACTAGGCCACGATATGGCACTAATCCATTAAGTGACACTATTGGACTGAGAAAGGACGTGTAAGTTATCTAGATGTAACCGAGTAAAACACGAGTTTGAGGCCAAATACGGACTTACGCACATGTACGGAAAGCCCATTAAAGGGTTTATAGTGAAGGCGGCAGTATAACAAGACTGCTTACTATCACCGGTGATATTCTTGATTGTGGTGTACTATATCATACAACAGACCATGAGGGGCGAGAGAGACGGGCATACGCTGCACCAACAAGATTCTAGAGGATCTGAACTTCGCAGAGGACACGAATCACCCTCAGTGAGAGAAATCCATGAGTCTGAAGTCACTCCTCCCACTTACCTGGGCGGTAGCGTTTCAGCTACAAGCGGTACGCATGAGTGTTAAAGCAAAAGAGATCTTAAGTGATCTGAAGTCAATAATAAGGAACAAGACCCAGATCTACAAAGCTGATGTTAAGTCAGTTCTTCCGTATGGTTTAGACTTACAATGTGTATCACGAAAAGCACTTCCAACAGGCCACAAACTTTAATTAACATATGCCTTCGCCGGCTGGAAACTGAAGATTACATGACCAGACAGTGAGAATAAGCAACAAGGGACTCTGACAACGAACTAACCAGCAGCTTATCCCCTAACAAATATGCAGAAGAACGTAGAGATGGATTGAACATGCACTGAGAAGACCGTCGAGTGACTTCACACACCAGGGAGGCTCTCGAATGGGGGAAAGACGAGTTAGACGTGAGTCAAAGGGTGACATGAAGGACTTCATATGAGGGGAAAATAAAAGCTTATGGACAGTTATGGAGCCAGATGAAACATAACTGCAGAGAACAGAGTAGCGATGTGCTAATGAGACTCTATCTACATAATAATACATAAAAATAGTGATTCATTTACATAAATTTGCAAGAAAGTAAAACTAATACTGAAATCAAACTCATTAGTAAGAGCAAAGACTATTTTCATGATATATATAATACACGTGGGCAAGATAGAAACTAACCTTTGCATTAGGATATAACTCTAACAATTCTTTATAATATGCACATGCAGGATGATCAATAGCAGCTATATATCCTCGAAATATTTGACGACATAATGCTTTATCCAACTTTTTATCAGGTGATTCACGAAGATTTTTATCTAATTCCATCCATTTTGCAATATGTGAATGTCGATGTAAGTATATTTCTTTTAAATGATAACATGGTTTTTTATAAAGTAATTCTAATGCTATCTTTAGACTGTTAGTTCCTGTACGACCAAGGCCTGCGCCTATAACAATCAGTGAGGTTTCCTCTTCGTCCCTTTCACGATCCATAACATTGATGAAATAAATAAATAAAGTGTATTTCAAAATTTTCTCTGTTTAACTCTTCGTTCAAGGTTGTTTGTCTTTATGGAGCTTTCTGATTGGTTACAATATTATTGACCAATCAAATTTTACTACGATCATAGACATAATGAATAGACAAATAGTAGTGGTTTTAAGGTCATCTTTTTCTACTTTTTGAGGTGAACTCATTCACATATTCGAGAGTAGGAATTCAGAAAATCATAAAGACGACTAATATAAGAATCGAATTTGGTCACTATGTTTAGCGTATAATAATTCTATCATGGGTGACTTTAACTGGATAAAAAGCACACAGTATTATTTATTTACTCATAATGTTTCGAGAACAATTTATTGCTTTCATTATAAATTATTTAAATTAATCCCAGATCTGCTGAAGAAGCTGTGGCTTACACAGCGAAACGTTCAGAAAAATCTTGTTTTGATTTTCTTAACACGCTGGGATTAATTTAAATAATTTATAATGAATCAATCTGACTCGGCGCTCAAATTATTCCAGGAAGTTCGTAACACCATCGGCCTGGAAACCTATAATTTATTACTTTGCATATTAATTTGTTTATTTGATATATCACACAGAGAAACAGTATTAGTCACTGGATGACGTTTCAAACACAATTTATTGTTCATAATCATATCAGTAATAATCACACAACCTCGAAACCTGAGTTTTACAGTTTCTTTTATTCCTTCCCATTCGTTCTAGGGATAGTAGAATACCCTGCAATGATTGTCAAGTCAAATACATATTTCATAGTAGTAGAACGGAGTCGGTCAGACCAGCGGAGTACAAAAACTGGAAAAATCTAGATTAGTTGATCCTAATAAGATAAAAAATCTGGAGAATAGCTCAGTTATAATACTACATGCAATTACCCACAACTATGTAATATCATGAAAAAAGATGGCGGTATTAAAATCTAACCTAACAGGGTAAGATTGATATCATTATTATTGTTTCCTTTAGTTCTTAGAGGAGTAAAGGGCTTCAGCCGAACGTCTCCATTGCGCTCGGTTCTCCGTCAACATTTTCACCTGGCTCCACGTCTGCCCATATGCTTTCATCTCTTCTTCACATGACCTCCTCTATGTCAACCTCGCTCTGACGACCAACTCTCCTCTTCGCATTCGCGTTCCACTCGAGCGATGACCTGGCGTGTGATGGATGTCACTTGATGATGGTTTGTTTTCTCACAGTATGGCCTATATACCTCCTGCATATTTGTTGCACAATCGGTTCCAGCTGGGCTGGTTGGTTCACTCCCAGAGATCCCTCACTATCGCTGATCTTTTCTGGCCGGCCATCTGATCTTGAGTAGTATTGAGCGAAGACAGCTGTTGATGGAGGTCTGTATTTTGTCCGACGTGCCTCTCGTGACGAGGAAAGTCTCTGATCCGTAAAGTAAGGAGCCTTGACTTCCATATTCTTTCTCTTTCACATTGCTGCATATAGTAATTCTTTTGCATCCACTTTTCCGCTTTCTTTTTCCTGCCTTTGTGTGCCTCATGGAGTTTGGTAACTTGAACTAATGAACTTCTGTGCAAAGTTCTATTCTAATATTCAGTCATTCTTTGAACCAGGTAACTGACCAACTGATTTTGGAAGTCATTTTAACTCATTGCAAGTATTTAAAGCAATTAGTTCAATTTATGAATTTCGACAACACAATAAGAAGACGTAGTTTAGTATTTGCGCAAATCATTTCAGACATTCTGATAACACATACGTACTTGTCATACACACTTATACATATATAAGGAAAGAAGACATGAATTATTACAATACAGGTCAGATTGTGTACAGGGTCAAGGTCACAAATAATGGGTGTGGATAGGAAAGGAAGAAAAAACAGAAAAAAATACAGAAGGGGTTGAAAATATTCTTATGAAGTAAATTGAACCTTGGTTCCAAATTGGATTACCAAGGCATGTTTGAAGTAATAACAAATAACTTTTAGACACATAAGACAGGTTTAGACCTTTTATGGCCAAAACTTCAACGAATTCAAGTATGTGACCCAATCATTTTTACAAATGGATTTAAATGCATTACTGAAACCAACCTTGTGATCCGTTTCTATGATGTGCTTTGCTATAGATGATGCTGGACATTTATTTCCAGGATCACTTGTATCCGGTGATTTTATTTGTTGTTGCAGCCACTCTGAGATATGTTCTGTAGCCCTAACCTGCGGAGACCGATGTGTCCTCCCTATGTATGTGTGTCCACACATAAATGTAAGTTGATAAACACAATAGGATGTAACACTGTCGCTCGGATGCTGTAAGGGTTTACAGGACAGCATAGTTCTCGTTTTGTCTATGAAGATAAGTTTAGCTGCATAGTAAGTTCTGTTGCTGCTATATTTTGACTGAACTAGCGTATACACATATCCTAATACTTCCTCGCATTTATTTATATTTGTGCCCTAACGTTGCGATTACTCGACATCCGCAACGTAATTCAAAAGGCACTTGCGAAGGAATACGATAGTGTATTATAGCAGCAATCAACAATTCAAAAATCGAGCGAGTACAAAAGGTATCAATTGTTAACATGCATGATTTAGAGTAATAAACAAATGAAAGTACAATTACACAATGAAAGTATAGTACCATTATGAGTAATAAAACGGGTCACTACAATAGCCCCTCCGTAGAATGCAGGTAAATGAAGTTTACCTGTATTCGGAATGATATTGTAAATTACAATTACAGAAAAAAATATATACGAGTTTCTGGTATGAAAACCGAATTGAGGATTTTAAGTTTTTGAGGTTTGATAATATAACTGTATATATGCAAAAATGTTAACAACTTCGAAACGAACCGAATTATTTAGAAAGTTGTGCAAAATGTAACAATAAAACCAGAAAAATTATTATTAGAATAATAATGAGGTTGTTATTGTAAAGAGTTACATATTAGATTTATATCTTAACATACAGTTAATAGTATAGTAATAAGGAAGTATGGAAATGACTTGGGTAAACATTCAGTTACCTCTATTTCCATGAAAGCTTGTTGTACAAGTGGAATTGTACAAGAAGAGATGGCTGTGTCAGAGAAGAGTGCAGCATTAGCTGCTGCTGCTGATACGGTTGAAAGTGAACGTCCGTCAGCATGTTGTTGTTGTTGCTGGCTGTTGTTACTCGGCGTTGAGGAGTAACTTGAATTGATGTTTGCTGCGGTTGGAGAGTAGAAGTTGGTTGATTGATAGCCATTCCAACAAGAGCAGTTGGCATAAACTGTGGTAAACCAGTGGTTTGAATCAGCTGACCGTTAGGACCAACAGTCATGACTTTTAATGGAGCTCCTGGTGCCAGAATGATAAACTGGGGAGTAGCATAGGAGCGTGCAGCTACAGTATCAGGTTGACCACTGACAGGGACGTCAGTTGCCATCATTGTTGGTTGTTGCTGATGTTGTTGGATATAAGTTGGCTGTTGAGCTGGTTGTAACTGATGAGCTTGTGCTTGAATCTGTTGTTGTTGAGGTGATTGGGTAAACTGTTGTAATTGAACAGCTGTAGGACCGGCTTGAGTAAATGGAGTTGCAGACCATTGTAAGAGTGTTTGCACACCTGTAGACAATGCTGAAGCTTGAGGACAGAGAACTGGAATTGAGGTGTTGCATAACAGCCAGCTGCTATAGCTTCTTGAGTATCAGGGTGAATTGGGATAGCAGTCGCTGTTCCGCCAGGTCCGGAGGTACATTTAGCAGAAATATCAGTAATTATACATCCGAATGTTATGAAGTTATAAAAGTTAATGCGATGGCAAAGATGATTTACTCCACTGTGTATACTTCGAAATGATGTAGTCCATCAATCAGCTATGTCGGGCTCGCCAATTTGTCGTCGGGGCTCACCAATTTTTTGCTGCTATATTTTGACTGAACTAGCGTATACACATATCCTAATACTTCCTCGCATTTATTTATATTTGTGCCCTAACGTTGCGATTACTCGACATCCGCAACGTAATTCAAAAGGCACTTGCGAAGGAATACGATAGTGTATTATAGCAGCAATCAACAATTCAAAAATCGAGCGAGTACAAAAGGTATCAATTGTTAACATGCATGATTTAGAGTAATAAACAAATGAAAGTACAATTACACAATGAAAGTATAGTACCATTATGAGTAATAAAACGGGTCACTACAGTTCTATTAATTGCCGCCTTGAATCTTTGTTCAGTGACCAAACTTTGCTGACCACGCCTGAACGGCAAGGATGCATAAACATCCTTCTTGTAGCTGATTGGATCGGTAGATCTCTTTGGTTGACACTTCTGTAACGCTTAATGAATCTCAGTGGGTAATTGTTATCTAACAATGTTTCAGAGAGGTGTTGTGTTTCTCCTTCAGCCGTGTCGGCAGTACATATACGGTAAATGCACTTGCACAAACACTTAACCAACACCTTTTTATACTGTAGTGGACAGAAACTAAGATAATTTAGATACTGTTCCGTTCACGAGGACTTTCTGTAGATAGAGCATTTTACTGACCCGTCTTGTCAGACGGTTATGAGTTCATCTAAAAATTGCAAGCAATCATTATTATCTTTAACGTATCTTAGCGATATGCCGTTTTGTACTGTATTGATCTAGTTAAGGATTTCTATGGCGTATTTCGGTTTATCACAAATGACTATTATGTCATCCACATATCTCTTATGAAAATAAATTTTTCCAATGACGTCCTCCGCTAGGTTCTCAACATGCGACATGTATTTATATTAGCTAACAATGGAACTAGGGGGCTTCCCGCAGTAACACCATTGATCTCAAATGTACACTTAACATTGTTAGTACATAGAATCAGTTACTCTTTTAAATAATATATGGACACTGGTAATAGGAAATTGTTGTATGAGATGCAATCACATAAAATGTCAACCGTATGTAAAAGAGGTACATTTGTAAATAAAGAATCATCTTCTGAGGAAAACATGGTTTTATCCTTTATATCAACGTTATGAAGACAATCTATTAACTCAGAAGTATCTTTCAATGCAAACTTACAGAAGCTTCTTCCAACAGTAATGCAAGTAATCAGCTAAAGCCAACTTTCAAGTATTGATTTTTGTAAAGATTTTGTTTGATTGATTGGAGGATTTCATCATGAGCTGAGATCAGTTAGAGAACCATTAGAAAACCTGCCAGGGAGTACTAGACAGCTGTTTTGTCCGCCTAGTTTGGGACTCCTCATCAGTTCGCACCCACCCTACTGAGGTTTGCGAACCCAGGACCTTCTGGTAACAACGCTAGTGAGCTCGTAGATCATTAAGCCACTGGGACCCAATCCAATGTCCAGCCAGCCCATTAATTCCAACTTCTGCCAATTCACGACATAGAGCGATTATTCAAATTTTAAGATTAATGGGGATTTTGGAATAATTTCAGTTACCAGGTTTTTGTTATGAACCAAAACAACAGTTGGAGAGATAACTCCATTATGGATAAGATTTTATTTTGATAAATCACACAGTGTTTGTTATACAGTAATATTAACTGATGACCACGTTTCGAGCACAAACTATTGCTCAGAATAATATCAAGTTACTCACACAACATTTTTCCTTCATTTATATACATGTGTGGAATTGACCAGATATTTAAATAAAAATCTATATGGAACAATGTACATTCAGAAATAATAATATGAGTTTTATTGATCCATTACAATCAGATGGGAAATAAGAGGAGTGTTTTTATAGTCATAATAAGTAACTTGTTAGAATGTTATGATGTACGTGATTTGACTGACTGGTGGTAATAATATCTTCCATATTTCTGGTATTTGCATTGAGTCATTTCTGTTGCATGTGCTGGGTGTAGACTCAATGAACAAGGATTGAGTAATCAGTCTATCCCTCCACCTACATAGATTACTTCTCAGAATCTTAACCCTCTCCCACCATGCTATTGTGTGGTTGTGTGTTTATGCATGCAGCACAATTGCTGAGCTTTTTTCTAAATTTCTTATCTTCTCGGAGTCAACCATTCTCACCTTAGCTAAATTCTTATGTTCCGACAATCTGATTACCCCCGATCTACTAGTTTGACCTATGCAGTTGTAACTCACAGTCATTGAAAGGTATTTTGTAAATTATGTTATCTTGTTTAATTGGGTCCACCTGGTCCTTCAGCCTACAGAGCTTGTCTCTGAGTGAGCTTGTAGATTTGAATGCCACCCTAATTCCTGCTTTATTGAGAATCCTTCGTAGAAACGGCCTCAAATGTCCCCTCCTTATATGGTATAACTGTAGATGCCTTATATTCTTTCTTATTTTTGTTATCATTATTAGTTTCACCATTATTTTTATTTTGCTTTTAACCCTTTCTGATCTTCCTAAGGAATTTTATAGGATAGTTATTTTAATACCAACGCCTCTTCTATCTGTTTTATTTCATCACTTAGGTCTTTTATTGTGCTACTCAGTGCTACTGCTCCGTTTGTTAGATACTTAACTAAGCCTGCCTTAACAGTTGACGGATGAGATGAATTAAAGTCTAAATATCACTGAAATCACTGAAAACCAGGGAGGACTGGATAGCTGTTTCATCCACCTATCCTGGGACACCTCGTCGGCGTGCACCAACCACCCCCACAACTATTATACCGAGGAACTTTACGTTACGAGAACAAACTCGTTGACCATTCATCAACTTGAGGGAATGAGATGGAATTCACTGACCCCCTGAATTCTAACTTTGTCAGCTCTGTCCTCACGAAATAGCCGTCCACTGCATCCCCAGTTTTCAGTGATCTTTGTAACTGATGTTGGTTTGTGGCGATATTATTAGCGGTACTGTTTAAACACCAGTTTCTACAGACTTTCTATGCTGTTGTTCCTTGTGTTGCTTAACAGTCTTGCATTATTCCTTCTACATATATCCTTTTCTTAGCATTAATTCCGACAAAACAATAAGAAGACGTGATTTTTCAGAAAGGGTATAATGTGTATCTAAGCAACCCATTTTGGATATTCTGATCACGCACGCACATACACACACGCAACACACACACAAGTATTGATCATACATATTTATACAAAAGGTAAGAGAGTACAAAGGATCTAAATTTAATCAATATAGACCAGTATGTTTGCGAGTCACGATTACAGATAGGGGGTAGGAAAATGAGGTAAGAAAATAGGGGGAGGGGAAATATTACTAAGTAAAATAAACCTTGGTTATAAAACTGGATTACTATAACAGGTTCAAGGTAATAACACATGTCAGTTGTCCAGATCAGAAAAGATGCTTAACCTATCGTTGCCTGAGAATACTATATGCGGTAACCGACGCCAAAATATCAGAACACAGATTGATAATCCGAAGACTGTGTATTTCTTCACTGACAGTCAACCAGATTTACAGGGCTACCAGGCACGAAGTCTATGAATAAACATTAGCATAAATCACAATAATACTTCTGATCGTTTTTCTCCAGTCTTCTGTTAAACAGTGTACGACTGGGCGACGGCTGGAATTGTTGCCTCTGGTCAAAACGAAGATCTGTTCAAATAAATAAACCACATGTTGCTCATTCAGTGTTGATCAGTATTGACAACAAGTAATTTCTGAACACATAAAAGGCATTTTACGGCTAAGGATTCAACTAATTAAGGTAGGTAGCTGAAACTGGTTTCATAAATTGATTCAAAGGCATTACTGAAATCAACTTTATGACTCGTCTCTACTAATGTGCTTTGCAACAGATGAAGTTGGATATCTATTTCTAGAGTTAGTTGAATCAAGCGATTTTATTTTGAAACAAAATAGTTAGAGCGAACAATTGTGGCTTCAATAAATTCTTCTTCAGGCTCTACAATTATAAATCCATTAATTTAATTTAAGCATACAATAGCCAGCCAGTAAAGGTAAATTGGAATCATATCAGAAAGTGTATTGTGGAACAAGTATAAGATGGAATGGAACAATAGTCAGTTAGTTTTTTAATATGCATGGTCAGTGAGAACATGGGACAAAATGAGATGAAGTAATTTAATTTAATGATATATATATAGTCAACAGAAAAATACAGGTTTCGAGAGTGAGTGTAATCAGTGATGTGCGAGACAATATGAAAATAAACCAATGAATGTGGCGGTCTAGACATAAGTTAAAGGTTCAAAATAACGACAATAAGAATGACTGTAAAATGATAACGATGATACAGTATAAAATTACAAGTACTGTAGGTGAATGATTGTCAAATAATAATAATGAATACAATGAAGTGGAACGAACAGGATTTTGTAAATACGATAACAAGTTAAAAATGCACTACTTAAACCCAAGGTAATAAAATCATAAGAAAGGTCATGAAATGAATGAACGTTTGTCAATGAAACAAAGGAATAGAAGAAGAAAAAAAAGAAAGTTGTGATGGGAATTTATAGTGTTAATGTTTATGGAGGATTTGTTTGCCTTATTGTATGCCAAGGTAAACATAGAGGTTGAACATACTTCTTCTGTATACAAAGAGTTGGTCTTATGGCTATAATTGCAACTGCCTCAGCTACTGATAGAAGACGTAGTCGAGCTCCTCTAGATAAATTACTAGGAACGCGGTAAATAACTGAGAACGCCTGGTCAAGTTTTATCTGGTGTTCAGTATTTACCAATTAGGCTAAGAACGCACTTTCAAATGAACTATCGTCAAGATTTGACAGAATAGTTCTAAAATATTTGGGCGCCGAGTGAGAAGTAGACATTTGTAAAAAATTATATTTGTAAAGTCTCAGCGAGATTGAAATGAGTAATTCCAACGTTTCGTTCGGCAATCTGGTCCGAACTTCTTCAGGGAAATTAATCGAAATTAACATAACATAGGTTTATATATAAAAAGGAACATCACTTGTTTTTAAAAATTTGTCCAATCGTGAGTCATTCAAAAAGTATCAACAAGTATAGTAAACAAAATTTTATGAGATGTGATCAAAATTTGACCTCGGACTTACAAATATTGGTCTACCTTTGTTAAACACTTTAAACAGAGTGTGTATGTGTGTGTGGGTAAACAGTTGTAAAACATTTCTTAACGTCTCCATAAGAAGATGTGGACAGTCGAGAATTTTGACCAAGTATTAATAATTAGTGATACATATCCATTTTTATTTATTAATAAGGATTTCCTATGCATCAGCTAACATCACGCCTTCATGTCTGTTCAAACTGTTAGTATCTAGAATTTTATGATTAGACGTATTTTCAAAATTATGGTGTTTAGGATTAGCGTTTAGTAGAAGCACCCTGTCGAACTTATTGCTTTGCCTTCTTTCTGAATATTGAGCTGCTTTATTCGACCTACTGGAGTTGTCAGGTGACTCGACTGCTATGGATTTAGGATATGCATTCTTTTGCAGACAACAACAAGTGATGTTCCTTTTTATATATAAACCTATGTTATGTTAATTTCGATTAATTTCCCTGAAGAAGTTCGGACCAGATTGCCGAACGAAACGTTGGAATTACTCATTTCAATCTCGCTGAGACTTTACAAATACAATTTTTTACAAAAATAAGGACGCACTATTTGCACATTCGGTCACCCCTTTACTCAACCATACAGGTACATGTTCACGCGTGCGCATGGATAAAGCCCTCTGAGTACGGCCTGAAGAAGAATTTATTGAAAACAATTGTTCACTCTAAGTATTTTGTTCTGAATAAATTATGGGAATATTCGATTTTATTTTGTTCATGCTACCACGTAGCGGGTGTATCCTATAGCCCTGACCTGTAGACATCGATGGGTTTTCTAGAGATATATTTGTGTGTGTGTGGCTACACATACATGCAAATCCGTAAAAACAGTGAGATGTGACATTATCATTCAGATGCTGTGAGGACAACATAAATTTCATTTTCTCTAAAAAAATTCGTTTACCCTCGCAGTAATTTCTGTTGAGTACCGCTCTCAGTCAATGTTTAGCGATCACAATTTGGTAATCACCAATGAACATTTACTGTTCATTGGACAAATAAGCATCCTTTTTGGCAGTTGATTGGGTAGTTGGAGCTATTTGGTTAGACATTCGTCCGAGAAATTTGAGCGTTGATGGGATAGAGGTTAGGATGCTAGGCGATCATGCACATGGTCAGTGGTTTGATATCCGTAGATCAGCGAAGAGTCCCGCCTTGACAAAAATTGAAGAAAATCATCTTATGGACGTCTTCCAAAGAAATGGATACCCACGAAACTTCATCAAAAGACATCTACCCCCAGCTCAACCAACCAAATCAAAGGCCACCAGCGAAAACACAAAGAAAGTCGTCCTACCATATATAAAAGATATCTCCGAAATCACTGCAAGACTATTCAAACCTTTTGGAATCGATGTCGCTCATAAGCCAACAAAGTCACTACACTCAGTTCTATGTAAACCAAAAAGACTCAACGCCAAAAGAAGACAAAACTAACGTCATCTACAAGATAAGTTGCAACGACTGCGACAAACATTACATTGGTCAAAGTGGACGCCCTCTTCGTCTTCGCATTCACGAACACAAACTAGCTGTCAAAAGACACGACATACACTCCCTCATATCACTACATGCAGACAACCACGGGCACCAATTCGACTGGGACAATGTTCAAATCTTAGACAAAGGGAACTGCAAAAATGCCAGAGAATTCCTAGAGGCCTGGTATTCAAATGAATCAGCAATCAATAGACACATAGAGATTGACAAAATATACCAATCCATACGAAGAAATTCACACAAAAACAAAGCCAAACTTCAGGTCAAGGAAACAGTCAACACCAAAACAAGTGAACTAGAAAGTGAGAAGTCACACAAAAGCAACCAATCAAGTTCAAGGTTAGCAGAAGGAATGACTAACGACATTCAGACCAAAGAAGCAGCCAGCACCGAGACAAGCAAACTAGGGGGTGAAATTAATATATGTGTAAAACTTGGGCACTGTGGTAGTAAGTAATTCCATATTAGTGTGTTTATTAGGTATATCACACAGTGAAACAGTATTATTTACTGGATGACGTTTCGAACAAAATTTATTGTTCATAATCATATCAATTGTGATCACACGACTTTGACACTTGAGTTTTATAGCTTTCTTTGTTTTCTCCTATTTGTCGTAGGGGGAGTAGAATTTTCCAGATATCGGGGACAGGTGATGAATCATTCCTATTACATGTATTTGCAGTTGATTCGATAAACAAAGCTTCTGTTATCAATCTCTCCCTATACCCTGTGACATTAGATTTTAAAACTGTCATCCTATCCCATCCTATTGTATGGTTGTGTGTGACTGCATGTAGTGCTATAGCTGAACTATTCTCTAGATTACTTATTTTATTCGGGTCAACCAATCTAGATTTTGCTAAGTTTTTATGTTCAGCTAGTCTGACTGCCCCTGTTCTACTAGTTTGACCTATGTATTTGACCTGACAATCATCGCAGGGTATTAGATAAATTAAATTGCTTTGTTTTAAAGGCTCTACAGGATCCTTTAGCCGACAAAGCTTGTTTCTAATTGAGTTTGTGGGTTTGAATGCCGTTTTTATTCCTGCCTTGTTTAGAATTCTGCGTAAGGCTTCCGAGGTTCCTTCTTTGTATGGAATTACTACTGATGATTTAGACTCTTTATTGTTGGTGTCGTTATCAATATTATTATTATTGTCACTATTATCATTATCATTATTATTGTTATTATCACTATCGCTATTACGATTACTTATTTTATTTTTACATTTCCTTACATATTTCCTGACTAATTTATCCGGGTAATTATTAAGTTTCAAGTCTTCTTTTATATGTATCAGTTCTTGGTTTAGATTTTCTTTGGTACTACTTAATTTTTGTGCTCTGTTATTTAAACATTTCACCAATCCTACTTTTACTGACATAGGATGGGATGATTGGAAGTCCAAATATCTGTTTGAGTGTGTGGGTTTCCTGTAAACACTAGTGTTTAACTTCCCATCTTCTTTCCTCTTTACGTTGCAATCTAACATTGGGAGTTCCCCTTCCTGATTTTCCAATTCATAAGTGAATTGAATTGCCTCAACCTTCGAGTTTATGTGTTCGAAAAACCTATCTATATCTTGTGTTCTAAGTACAGTGAATGTGTCATCTACGTACCTCCACCATACTTTTGGGGTGGGGGTGAACGTTTCAATCGCTATGCTTTCCCACTTATTCATGAATATATCTGCTACCACTGGGGATATTGGTGATCCCATGGCAACTCCCTCAGTTTGTTTGTATATTTTCCCTTGGAATTTAAATACTGTGGAAGTCAGGCATAGTTGTACTCCCAGCATTATGTCCTCAAGTGGCACTTTTATCCTAAGTTCGAGGTCTTGGTCAGAAATGAGTTCGTTTCTGACTGCCTCTATAGCCATATTTGTTGGTATACGTGTGTATAAACTGACAATATCAAAACTAACCATTTTTTCTTCATTATCTAATTTTAAATTATCTAATCTATGTTTTAGTTCATAAGAATTAGTTAGTCTAGATTTCGAGTGGATTTTTAAGGGATTTAATACCATGGCTAAATATTTAGATAATTCATAAGTAGGTGAATTTCTAAAATCAACTATAGGCCTAATAGGGTATCCTGACTTATGAACTTTAACAACACCATACATCCTACTGGGATTATTAGTTTTGGGCATTAAATTAAACCACTTAGACTCACCTAGAAACGGCTTCATTCAGCGTATAAGATCCGCTGTGGATTTCTTAACTTTATTCATAACTGTATCTATTGGTTTATTAATTTCCTCATATGGTCCTGTTTGTATGTGAGTATTTACCTTGTCCAAATAGTCTGATTTGTCTAATACCACTGTTGCATTTCCTTTGTCTGACTTTGTGATAACTATGATATGATTATGAACAATAAATTTTGTTCGAAACGTCATCCAGTAAATAATACTGTTTCACTGTGTGATATACCTAATAAACACACTAATAGGGGGTGAAATGTCAAACGAAAACAACCAATCACGTTCAGGGTTACTAGAAGAGATGACTAAAAAACACATAGAGAATTCTAAAAGCTCAATCCACATCGAAGTATGGGCTGAAGATGGTGCAAAGTAGAGAAATGAAAGCATCGCAAATTAACTATCAAGCTCAGAGAACACAACCACACCAATATCTAGTTTGTGTATATGATTCGATGTGTGTTTAGACTGGATTTGTTGGATATTGGAAGTTCCCTGTTCGTGAATGTGGTGGTGGGGCGGGGAGGTATTTCGAGGTGGGTGTTCTCCCCACTTTGTATAGAAAGACACATATCCGAATTAATTACATCTATGTAGTGAGGGGAATTTTGTGCGTGAGCTGAGTCCTCAATGACCGACCGGCCTATTGAACAGACTTTAGAGGAGGGAACTTCAAGCCGTCCTGGAAGAACAATCTTCGCGTCGACATTCTCAATGGTGTTCTCCTGATACCCAATGTTATTTAATAACTTGATTGATGAACTCTCGTATTTGACCATTTCTACGAATTCTCTTGCTCCTGTGGATTACGATGTGTGGGTCGACCAATGCATGTTTTGTCTAAAGTAGTCCTGGATAGTAGTAGACCTGGATAATCACAAAGAGGTGTCGATGTGTCAGTGCACAGTGATATCACTCACTGAACACGTCTTCAAAACTGGTCAGTGAATTTCTGTGAGAATTATATTTGTAAAATCCGAGTGAAATTGAAATAGGTAACTGCATGGTTTCGTTCGTCAAACTGGTGTGGACTTTTTGATTGTTCAGGGAAGAATGCCTGCAAAGACCTCTGGAGATTTGAGGAGCTAGGAGACAGAACACCGACTGCACTACACTCGATAAAAACGCGACACAAGATCGACTTTGATAGGACCGTGGTTCTAGAGAGAGAGAGAGAGAGAGAGAGAGAGTAGTTCCACTTCGTATGAAGAATGACTGACTGCAGAAGCCCTACATATAATAGTAATGTGGGTGAATAATGCCAAGGGCTTGAACAGGCGTCGAGGTGTAATGTCACTTGATGCATAGAAAGTCGTGAATAAAAAATAAATAAATAAGTAAATGAAAGAATGGAAATGTGTGACTAATTTATCACGCTTAGTCTAATTTCCCGATTGTTTATATCTTCTTATGGAGAGGCTGAGAAATGATCAGTGACGATTGTCGCCTGATGCAACTTGGTGCTGTACGCAGTGTGTGTGATGCTGGCTAGTGACTGGCTACAGGACGAAGTTGGCTGGATTTGTAGTGAGAAGTGGTGCGTGGTTTCTTCACTGGTTGTCGAATTGATGTCAGTCGCTGATTTAACTAACTTGTGAAATAATGAGATGTCTGGAAACCGACACTGGAGATGTTGTGTTGAAGAGGATGAAGTTGCAGGATGTACGGATTTTGGGGGGTTGACAATCTTGAGTGTAGATTTGATGTCGAAGCGAAATGAAGCCTGGAGGGTATTGTTGAAAAGGAGAGAGGGAGTAGTGAGTGTCTGTGGGTGGAGTGGCCGAGCGGTCTAAGGCGCTGGTTTAAGGCACCAGTCCGAAAGGGCGTGGGTTCGAATCCCACCTCCATCACGACTTTTCAACTGACGACTCTTTGATTCAGTCGTCGTCGTAGTACAACCACCCTAGCCAACCACGCCTCACGTGTTCCGCACAGCTTCGACTCCCCACCGACTCACTCGTCAACCTCGCTTACCACCTGGTAGTGGATAATCGTGATAGACGGGGTGGTGGTTGACCCGGGCATGGGCATGGGACTAGCAGACCCACTCCGGTCGAACGGAAACGCCACTGTTAGTCACAGGAACCGCACAGCTCAAGCTTCAAACCCTCTTCTCCACTCACACGCCAAACGAGTGATGATGCAGGAGGAGAAGCATTCATCAGCTCTTATTTCATCCTCATTCATGAGACAGACTTCAGCACCACACCTCAACGATCACATCGAGAATGAATGAAATGCAGGAACAGCTCAGCTCACGAGGCCAACATCTGCTGATGAATATTAATCTCCTGTTCATTCCCCACTGGATGGATGTTGTCAAGTCCTAATCAATAAGAATTTAGAACTAACTGTTCGTGTCCGCCAATCGGATTGTAATTATGCAAGCGAACCAATGACAATGTCTTCTTGTCGACGTATATATTGCCGATTGGGAGACGTTGGACTGCATGTGTGTGTGTGTGTTGTGTATTCGTATTGAAGACTTCTGTGCGCATAATTTCTGGGCGATATTTTGTAATATCGTTTGTGTTTGTGATTCGATGTGTGTTTAGACTGGATTTGTTGGATATTGGAAGTTCCCTGTTCGTGAATGTGGTGGTGGGGCGGGGAGGTATTTCGAGGTGGGTGTTCTCCCCACTTTGTATAGAAAGACACATATCCGAATTAATTACATCTATGTAGTGAGGGGAATTTTGTGCGTGAGCTGAGTCCTCAATGACCGACCGGCCTATTGAACAGACTTTAGAGGAGGGAACTTCAAGCCGTCCTGGAAGAACAATCTTCGCGTCGACATTCTCAATGGTGTTCTCCTGATACCCAATGTTATTTAATAACTTGATTGATGAACTCTCGTATTTGACCATTTCTACGAATTCTCTTGCTCCTGTGGATTACGATGTGTGGGTCGACCAATGCATGTTTTGTCTAAAGTAGTCCTGGATAGTAGTAGACCTGGATAATCACAAAGAGGTGTCGATGTGTCAGTGCACAGTGATATCACTCACTGAACACGTCTTCAAAACTGGTCAGTGAATTTCTGTGAGAATTATATTTGTAAAATCCGAGTGAAATTGAAATAGGTAACTGCATGGTTTCGTTCGTCAAACTGGTGTGGACTTTTTGATTGTTCAGGGAAGAATGCCTGCAAAGACCTCTGGAGATTTGAGGAGCTAGGAGACAGAACACCGACTGCACTACACTCGATAAAAACGCGACACAAGATCGACTTTGATAGGACCGTGGTTCTAGAGAGAGAGAGAGAGAGAGAGAGTAGTTCCACTTCGTATGAAGAATGACTGACTGCAGAAGCCCTACATATAATAGTAATGTGGGTGAATAATGCCAAGGGCTTGAACAGGCGTCGAGGTGTAATGTCACTTGATGCATAGAAAGTCGTGAATAAAAAATAAATAAATAAGTAACTGAAAGAATGGAAATGTGTGACTAATTTATCACGCTTAGTCTAATTTCCCGATTGTTTATATCTTCTTATGGAGAGGCTGAGAAATGATCAGTGACGATTGTCGCCTGATGCAACTTGGTGCTGTACGCAGTGTGTGTGATGCTGGCTAGTGACTGGCTACAGGACGAAGTTGGCTGGATTTGTAGTGAGAAGTGGTGCGTGGTTTCTTCACTGGTTGTCGAATTGATGTCAGTCGCTGATTTAACTAACTTGTGAAATAATGAGATGTCTGGAAACCGACACTGGAGATGTTGTGTTGAAGAGGATGAAGTTGCAGGATGTACGGATTTTGGGGGGTTGACAATCTTGAGTGTAGATTTGATGTCGAAGCGAAATGAAGCCTGGAGGGTATTGTTGAAAAGGAGAGAGGGAGTAGTGAGTGTCTGTGGGTGGAGTGGCCGAGCGGTCTAAGGCGCTGGTTTAAGGCACCAGTCCGAAAGGGCGTGGGTTCGAATCCCACCTCCATCACGAGTTTTCAACTGACGACTCTTTGATTCAGTCGTCGTCGTAGTACAACCACCCTAGCCAACCACGCCTCACGTGTTCCGCACAGCTTCGACTCCCCACCGACTCACTCGTCAACCTCGCTTACCACCTGGTAGTGGATAATCGTGATAGACGGGGTGGTGGTTGACCCGGGCATGGGCATGGGACTAGCAGACCCACTCCGGTCGAACGGAAACGCCACTGTTAGTCACAGGAACCGCACAGCTCAAGCTTCAAACCCTCTTCTCCACTCACACGCCAAACGAGTGATGATGCAGGAGGAGAGGCATTCATCAGCTCTTATTTCAGCCTCATTCATGAGACAGACTTCAGCACCACACCTCAACGATCACATCGAGAATGAATGAAATGCAGGAACAGCTCAGCTCACGAGGCCAACATCTGCTGATGAATATTAATCTCCTGTTCATTCCCCACTGGATGGATGTTGTCAAGTCCTAATCAATAAGAATTTAGAACTAACTGTTCGTGTCCGCCAATCGGATTGTAATTATGCAAGCGAACCAATGACAATGTCTTCTTGTCGACGTATATATTGCCGATTGGGAGACGTTGGACTGCATGTGTGTGTGTGTGTGTTGTGTATTCGTATTGAAGACTTCTGTGCGCATAATTTCTGGGCGATATTTTGTAATATCGTTTGTGTTTGTGATTCGATGTGTGTTTAGACTGGATTTGTTGGATATTGGAAGTTCCCTGTTCGTGAATGTGGTGGTGGGGCGGGGAGGTATTTCGAGGTGGGTGTTCTCCCCACTTTGTATAGAAAGACACATATCCGAATTAATTACATCTATGTAGTGAGGGGAATTTTGTGCGTGAGCTGAGTCCTCAATGACCGACCTGCTTATTGAACAGACTTTAGAGGAGGGAACTTCAAGCCGTCCTGGAAGAACAATCTTCGCGTCGACATTCTCAATGGTGTTCTCCTGATACCCAATGTTATTTAATAACTTGATTGATGAACTCTCGTATTTGACCATTTCTACGAATTCTCTTGCTCCTGTGGATTACGATGTGTGGGTCGACCAATGCATGTTTTGTCTAAAGTAGTCCTGGATAGTAGTAGACCTGGATAATCACAAAGAGGTGTCGATGTGTCAGTGCACAGTGATATCACTCACTGAACACGTCTTCAAAACTGGTCAGTGAATTTCTGTGAGAATTATATTTGTAAAATCCGAGTGAAATTGAAATAGGTAACTGCATGGTTTCGTTCGTCAAACTGGTGTGGACTTTTTGATTGTTCAGGGAAGAATGCCTGCAAAGACCTCTGGAGATTTGAGGAGCTAGGAGACAGAACACCGACTGCACTACACTCGATAAAAACGCGACACAAGATCGACTTTGATAGGACCGTGGTTCTAGAGAGAGAGAGAGAGAGAGAGAGAGTAGTTCCACTTCGTATGAAGAATGACTGACTGCAGAAGCCCTACATATAATAGTAATGTGGGTGAATAATGCCAAGGGCTTGAACAGGCGTCGAGGTGTAATGTCACTTGATGCATAGAAAGTCGTGAATAAAAAATAAATAAATAAGTAACTGAAAGAATGGAAATGTGTGACTAATTTATCACGCTTAGTCTAATTTCCCGATTGTTTATATCTTCTTATGGAGAGGCTGAGAAATGATCAGTGACGATTGTCGCCTGATGCAACTTGGTGCTGTACGCAGTGTGTGTGATGCTGGCTAGTGACTGGCTACAGGACGAAGTTGTCTGGATTTGTAGTGAGAAGTGGTGCGTGGTTTCTTCACTGGTTGTCGAATTGATGTCAGTCGCTGATTTAACTAACTTGTGAAATAATGAGATGTCTGGAAACCGACACTGGAGATGTTGTGTTGAAGAGGATGAAGTTGCAGGATGTACGGATTTTGGGGGGTTGACAATCTTGAGTGTAGATTTGATGTCGAAGCGAAATGAAGCCTGGAGGGTATTGTTGAAAAGGAGAGAGGGAGTAGTGAGTGTCTGTGGGTGGAGTGGCCGAGCGGTCTAAGGCGCTGGTTTAAGGCACCAGTCCGAAAGGGCGTGGGTTCGAATCCCACCTCCATCACGAGTTTTCAACTGACGACTCTTTGATTCAGTCGTCGTCGTAGTACAACCACCCTAGCCAACCACGCCTCACGTGTTCCGCACAGCTTCGACTCCCCACCGACTCACTCGTCAACCTCGCTTACCACCTGGTAGTGGATAATCGTGATAGACGGGGTGGTGGTTGACCCGGGCATGGGCATGGGACTAGCAGACCCACTCCGGTCGAACGGAAACGCCACTGTTAGTCACAGGAACCGCACAGCTCAAGCTTCAAACCCTCTTCTCCACTCACACGCCAAACGAGTGATGATGCAGGAGGAGAGGCATTCATCAGCTCTTATTTCAGCCTCATTCATGAGACAGACTTCAGCACCACACCTCAACGATCACATCGAGAATGAATGAAATGCAGGAACAGCTCAGCTCACGAGGCCAACATCTGCTGATGAATATTAATCTCCTGTTCATTCCCCACTGGATGGATGTTGTCAAGTCCTAATCAATAAGAATTTAGAACTAACTGTTCGTGTCCGCCAATCGGATTGTAATTATGCAAGCGAACCAATGACAATGTCTTCTTGTCGACGTATATATTGCCGATTGGGAGACGTTGGACTGCATGTGTGTGTGTGTGTGTTGTGTATTCGTATTGAAGACTTCTGTGCGCATAATTTCTGGGCGATATTTTGTAATATCGTTTGTGTTTGTGATTCGATGTGTGTTTAGACTGGATTTGTTGGATATTGGAAGTTCCCTGTTCGTGAATGTGGTGGTGGGGCGGGGAGGTATTTCGAGGTGGGTGTTCTCCCCACTTTGTATAGAAAGACACATATCCGAATTAATTACATCTATGTAGTGAGGGGAATTTTGTGCGTGAGCTGAGTCCTCAATGACCGACCGGCCTATTGAACAGACTTTAGAGGAGGGAACTTCAAGCCGTCCTGGAAGAACAATCTTCGCGTCGACATTCTCAATGGTGTTCTCCTGATACCCAATGTTATTTAATAACTTGATTGATGAACTCTCGTATTTGACCATTTCTACGAATTCTCTTGCTCCTGTGGATTACGATGTGTGGGTCGACCAATGCATGTTTTGTCTAAAGTAGTCCTGGATAGTAGTAGACCTGGATAATCACAAAGAGGTGTCGATGTGTCAGTGCACAGTGATATCACTCACTGAACACGTCTTCAAAACTGGTCAGTGAATTTCTGTGAGAATTATATTTGTAAAATCCGAGTGAAATTGAAATAGGTAACTGCATGGTTTCGTTCGTCAAACTGGTGTGGACTTTTTGATTGTTCAGGGAAGAATGCCTGCAAAGACCTCTGGAGATTTGAGGAGCTAGGAGACAGAACACCGACTGCACTACACTCGATAAAAACGCGACACAAGATCGACTTTGATAGGACCGTGGTTCTAGAGAGAGAGAGAGAGAGAGAGAGTAGTTCCACTTCGTATGAAGAATGACTGACTGCAGAAGCCCTACATATAATAGTAATGTGGGTGAATAATGCCAAGGGCTTGAACAGGCGTCGAGGTGTAATGTCACTTGATGCATAGAAAGTCGTGAATAAAAAATAAATAAATAAGTAACTGAAAGAATGGAAATGTGTGACTAATTTATCACGCTTAGTCTAATTTCCCGATTGTTTATATCTTCTTATGGAGAGGCTGAGAAATGATCAGTGACGATTGTCGCCTGATGCAACTTGGTGCTGTACGCAGTGTGTGTGATGCTGGCTAGTGACTGGCTACAGGACGAAGTTGGCTGGATTTGTAGTGAGAAGTGGTGCGTGGTTTCTTCACTGGTTGTCGAATTGATGTCAGTCGCTGATTTAACTAACTTGTGAAATAATGAGATGTCTGGAAACCGACACTGGAGATGTTGTGTTGAAGAGGATGAAGTTGCAGGATGTACGGATTTTGGGGGGTTGACAATCTTGAGTGTAGATTTGATGTCGAAGCGAAATGAAGCCTGGAGGGTATTGTTGAAAAGGAGAGAGGGAGTAGTGAGTGTCTGTGGGTGGAGTGGCCGAGCGGTCTAAGGCGCTGGTTTAAGGCACCAGTCCGAAAGGGCGTGGGTTCGAATCCCACCTCCATCACGAGTTTTCAACTGACGACTCTTTGATTCAGTCGTCGTCGTAGTACAACCACCCTAGCCAACCACGCCTCACGTGTTCCGCACAGCTTCGACTCCCCACCGACTCACTCGTCAACCTCGCTTACCACCTGGTAGTGGATAATCGTGATAGACGGGGTGGTGGTTGACCCGGGCATGGGCATGGGACTAGCAGACCCACTCCGGTCGAACGGAAACGCCACTGTTAGTCACAGGAACCGCACAGCTCAAGCTTCAAACCCTCTTCTCCACTCACACGCCAAACGAGTGATGATGCAGGAGGAGAAGCATTCATCAGCTCTTATTTCATCCTCATTCATGAGACAGACTTCAGCACCACACCTCAACGATCACATCGAGAATGAATGAAATGCAGGAACAGCTCAGCTCACGAGGCCAACATCTGCTGATGAATATTAATCTCCTGTTCATTCCCCACTGGATGGATGTTGTCAAGTCCTAATCAATAAGAATTTAGAACTAACTGTTCGTGTCCGCCAATCGGATTGTAATTATGCAAGCGAACCAATGACAATGTCTTCTTGTCGACGTATATATTGCCGATTGGGAGACGTTGGACTGCATGTGTGTGTGTGTGTGTTGTGTATTCGTATTGAAGACTTCTGTGCGCATAATTTCTGGGCGATATTTTGTAATATCGTTTGTGTTTGTGATTCGATGTGTGTTTAGACTGGATTTGTTGGATATTGGAAGTTCCCTGTTCGTGAATGTGGTGGTGGGGCGGGGAGGTATTTCGAGGTGGGTGTTCTCTCCACTTTGTATAGAAAGACACATATCCGAAATAATTACATCTATGTAGTGAGGGGAATTTTGTGCGTGAGCTGAGTCCTCAATGACCGACCGGCCTATTGAACAGACTTTAGAGGAGGGAACTTCAAGCCGTCCTGGAAGAACAATCTTCGCGTCGACATTCTCAATGGTGTTCTCCTGATACCCAATGTTATTTAATAACTTGATTGATGAACTCTCGTATTTGACCATTTCTACGAATTCTCTTGCTCCTGTGGATTACGATGTGTGGGTCGACCAATGCATGTTTTGTCTAAAGTAGTCCTGGATAGTAGTAGACCTGGATAATCACAAAGAGGTGTCGATGTGTCAGTGCACAGTGATATCACTCACTGAACACGTCTTCAAAACTGGTCAGTGAATTTCTGTGAGAATTATATTTGTAAAATCCGAGTGAAATTGAAATAGGTAACTGCATGGTTTCGTTCGTCAAACTGGTGTGGACTTTTTGATTGTTCAGGGAAGAATGCCTGCAAAGACCTCTGGAGATTTGAGGAGCTAGGAGACAGAACACCGACTGCACTACACTCGATAAAAACGCGACACAAGATCGACTTTGATAGGACCGTGGTTCTAGAGAGAGAGAGAGAGAGAGAGTAGTTCCACTTCGTATGAAGAATGACTGACTGCAGAAGCCCTACATATAATAGTAATGTGGGTGAATAATGCCAAGGGCTTGAACAGGCGTCGAGGTGTAATGTCACTTGATGCATAGAAAGTCGTGAATAAAAAATAAATAAATAAGTAAATGAAAGAATGGAAATGTGTGACTAATTTATCACGCTTAGTCTAATTTCCCGATTGTTTATATCTTCTTATGGAGAGGCTGAGAAATGATCAGTGACGATTGTCGCCTGATGCAACTTGGTGCTGTACGCAGTGTGTGTGATGCTGGCTAGTGACTGGCTACAGGACGAAGTTGGCTGGATTTGTAGTGAGAAGTGGTGCGTGGTTTCTTCACTGGTTGTCGAATTGATGTCAGTCGCTGATTTAACTAACTTGTGAAATAATGAGATGTCTGGAAACCGACACTGGAGATGTTGTGTTGAAGAGGATGAAGTTGCAGGATGTACGGATTTTGGGGGGTTGACAATCTTGAGTGTAGATTTGATGTCGAAGCGAAATGAAGCCTGGAGGGTATTGTTGAAAAGGAGAGAGGGAGTAGTGAGTGTCTGTGGGTGGAGTGGCCGAGCGGTCTAAGGCGCTGGTTTAAGGCACCAGTCCGAAAGGGCGTGGGTTCGAATCCCACCTCCATCACGAGTTTTCAACTGACGACTCTTTGATTCAGTCGTCGTCGTAGTACAACCACCCTAGCCAACCACGCCTCACGTGTTCCGCACAGCTTCGACTCCCCACCGACTCACTCGTCAACCTCGCTTACCACCTGGTAGTGGATAATCGTGATAGACGGGGTGGTGGTTGACCCGGGCATGGGCATGGGACTAGCAGACCCACTCCGGTCGAACGGAAACGCCACTGTTAGTCACAGGAACCGCACAGCTCAAGCTTCAAACCCTCTTCTCCACTCACACGCCAAACGAGTGATGATGCAGGAGGAGAAGCATTCATCAGCTCTTATTTCATCCTCATTCATGAGACAGACTTCAGCACCACACCTCAACGATCACATCGAGAATGAATGAAATGCAGGAACAGCTCAGCTCACGAGGCCAACATCTGCTGATGAATATTAATCTCCTGTTCATTCCCCACTGGATGGATGTTGTCAAGTCCTAATCAATAAGAATTTAGAACTAACTGTTCGTGTCCGCCAATCGGATTGTAATTATGCAAGCGAACCAATGACAATGTCTTCTTGTCGACGTATATATTGCCGATTGGGAGACGTTGGACTGCATGTGTGTGTGTGTGTGTGTTGTGTATTCGTATTGAAGACTTCTGTGCGCATAATTTCTGGGCGATATTTTGTAATATCGTTTGTGTTTGTGATTCGATGTGTGTTTAGACTGGATTTGTTGGATATTGGAAGTTCCCTGTTCGTGAATGTGGTGGTGGGGCGGGGAGGTATTTCGAGGTGGGTGTTCTCCCCACTTTGTATAGAAAGACACATATCCGAATTAATTACATCTATGTAGTGAGGGGAATTTTGTGCGTGAGCTGAGTCCTCAATGACCGACCGGCCTATTGAACAGACTTTAGAGGAGGGAACTTCAAGCCGTCCTGGAAGAACAATCTTCGCGTCGACATTCTCAATGGTGTTCTCCTGATACCCAATGTTATTTAATAACTTGATTGATGAACTCTCGTATTTGACCATTTCTACGAATTCTCTTGCTCCTGTGGATTACGATGTGTGGGTCGACCAATGCATGTTTTGTCTAAAGTAGTCCTGGATAGTAGTAGACCTGGATAATCACAAAGAGGTGTCGATGTGTCAGTGCACAGTGATATCACTCACTGAACACGTCTTCAAAACTGGTCAGTGAATTTCTGTGAGAATTATATTTGTAAAATCCGAGTGAAATTGAAATAGGTAACTGCATGGTTTCGTTCGTCAAACTGGTGTGGACTTTTTGATTGTTCAGGGAAGAATGCCTGCAAAGACCTCTGGAGATTTGAGGAGCTAGGAGACAGAACACCGACTGCACTACACTCGATAAAAACGCGACACAAGATCGACTTTGATAGGACCGTGGTTCTAGAGAGAGAGAGAGTAGTTCCACTTCGTATGAAGAATGACTGACTGCAGAAGCCCTACATATAATAGTAATGTGGGTGAATAATGCCAAGGGCTTGAACAGGCGTCGAGGTGTAATGTCACTTGATGCATAGAAAGTCGTGAATAAAAAATAAATAAATAAGTAACTGAAAGAATGGAAATGTGTGACTAATTTATCACGCTTAGTCTAATTTCCCGATTGTTTATATCTTCTTATGGAGAGGCTGAGAAATGATCAGTGACGATTGTCGCCTGATGCAACTTGGTGCTGTACGCAGTGTGTGTGATGCTGGCTAGTGACTGGCTACAGGACGAAGTTGGCTGGATTTGTAGTGAGAAGTGGTGCGTGGTTTCTTCACTGGTTGTCGAATTGATGTCAGTCGCTGATTTAACTAACTTGTGAAATAATGAGATGTCTGGAAACCGACACTGGAGATGTTGTGTTGAAGAGGATGAAGTTGCAGGATGTACGGATTTTGGGGGGTTGACAATCTTGAGTGTAGATTTGATGTCGAAGCGAAATGAAGCCTGGAGGGTATTGTTGAAAAGGAGAGAGGGAGTAGTGAGTGTCTGTGGGTGGAGTGGCCGAGCGGTCTAAGGCGCTGGTTTAAGGCACCAGTCCGAAAGGGCGTGGGTTCGAATCCCACCTCCATCACGAGTTTTCAACTGACGACTCTTTGATTCAGTCGTCGTCGTAGTACAACCACCCTAGCCAACCACGCCTCACGTGTTCCGCACAGCTTCGACTCCCCACCGACTCACTCGTCAACCTCGCTTACCACCTGGTAGTGGATAATCGTGATAGACGGGGTGGTGGTTGACCCGGGCATGGGCATGGGACTAGCAGACCCACTCCGGTCGAACGGAAACGCCACTGTTAGTCACAGGAACCGCACAGCTCAAGCTTCAAACCCTCTTCTCCACTCACACGCCAAACGAGTGATGATGCAGGAGGAGAAGCATTCATCAGCTCTTATTTCATCCTCATTCATGAGACAGACTTCAGCACCACACCTCAACGATCACATCGAGAATGAATGAAATGCAGGAACAGCTCAGCTCACGAGGCCAACATCTGCTGATGAATATTAATCTCCTGTTCATTCCCCACTGGATGGATGTTGTCAAGTCCTAATCAATAAGAATTTAGAACTAACTGTTCGTGTCCGCCAATCGGATTGTAATTATGCAAGCGAACCAATGACAATGTCTTCTTGTCGACGTATATATTGCCGATTGGGAGACGTTGGACTGCATGTGTGTGTGTGTGTGTGTTGTGTATTCGTATTGAAGACTTCTGTGCGCATAATTTCTGGGCGATATTTTGTAATATCGTTTGTGTTTGTGATTCGATGTGTGTTTAGACTGGATTTGTTGGATATTGGAAGTTCCCTGTTCGTGAATGTGGTGGTGGGGCGGGGAGGTATTTCGAGGTGGGTGTTCTCCCCACTTTGTATAGAAAGACACATATCCGAATTAATTACATCTATGTAGTGAGGGGAATTTTGTGCGTGAGCTGAGTCCTCAATGACCGACCGGCCTATTGAACAGACTTTAGAGGAGGGAACTTCAAGCCGTCCTGGAAGAACAATCTTCGCGTCGACATTCTCAATGGTGTTCTCCTGATACCCAATGTTATTTAATAACTTGATTGATGAACTCTCGTATTTGACCATTTCTACGAATTCTCTTGCTCCTGTGGATTACGATGTGTGGGTCGACCAATGCATGTTTTGTCTAAAGTAGTCCTGGATAGTAGTAGACCTGGATAATCACAAAGAGGTGTCGATGTGTCAGTGCACAGTGATATCACTCACTGAACACGTCTTCAAAACTGGTCAGTGAATTTCTGTGAGAATTATATTTGTAAAATCCGAGTGAAATTGAAATAGGTAACTGCATGGTTTCGTTCGTCAAACTGGTGTGGACTTTTTGATTGTTCAGGGAAGAATGCCTGCAAAGACCTCTGGAGATTTGAGGAGCTAGGAGACAGAACACCGACTGCACTACACTCGATAAAAACGCGACACAAGATCGACTTTGATAGGACCGTGGTTCTAGAGAGAGAGAGAGAGAGAGAGTAGTTCCACTTCGTATGAAGAATGACTGACTGCAGAAGCCCTACATATAATAGTAATGTGGGTGAATAATGCCAAGGGCTTGAACAGGCGTCGAGGTGTAATGTCACTTGATGCATAGAAAGTCGTGAATAAAAAATAAATAAATAAGTAACTGAAAGAATGGAAATGTGTGACTAATTTATCACGCTTAGTCTAATTTCCCGATTGTTTATATCTTCTTATGGAGAGGCTGAGAAATGATCAGTGACGATTGTCGCCTGATGCAACTTGGTGCTGTACGCAGTGTGTGTGATGCTGGCTAGTGACTGGCTACAGGACGAAGTTGGCTGGATTTGTAGTGAGAAGTGGTGCGTGGTTTCTTCACTGGTTGTCGAATTGATGTCAGTCGCTGATTTAACTAACTTGTGAAATAATGAGATGTCTGGAAACCGACACTGGAGATGTTGTGTTGAAGAGGATGAAGTTGCAGGATGTACGGATTTTGGGGGGTTGACAATCTTGAGTGTAGATTTGATGTCGAAGCGAAATGAAGCCTGGAGGGTATTGTTGAAAAGGAGAGAGGGAGTAGTGAGTGTCTGTGGGTGGAGTGGCCGAGCGGTCTAAGGCGCTGGTTTAAGGCACCAGTCCGAAAGGGCGTGGGTTCGAATCCCACCTCCATCACGAGTTTTCAACTGACGACTCTTTGATTCAGTCGTCGTCGTAGTACAACCACCCTAGCCAACCACGCCTCACGTGTTCCGCACAGCTTCGACTCCCCACCGACTCACTCGTCAACCTCGCTTACCACCTGGTAGTGGATAATCGTGATAGACGGGGTGGTGGTTGACCCGGGCATGGGCATGGGACTAGCAGACCCACTCCGGTCGAACGGAAACGCCACTGTTAGTCACAGGAACCGCACAGCTCAAGCTTCAAACCCTCTTCTCCACTCACACGCCAAACGAGTGATGATGCAGGAGGAGAAGCATTCATCAGCTCTTATTTCATCCTCATTCATGAGACAGACTTCAGCACCACACCTCAACGATCACATCGAGAATGAATGAAATGCAGGAACAGCTCAGCTCACGAGGCCAACATCTGCTGATGAATATTAATCTCCTGTTCATTCCCCACTGGATGGATGTTGTCAAGTCCTAATCAATAAGAATTTAGAACTAACTGTTCGTGTCCGCCAATCGGATTGTAATTATGCAAGCGAACCAATGACAATGTCTTCTTGTCGACGTATATATTGCCGATTGGGAGACGTTGGACTGCATGTGTGTGTGTGTGTGTTGTGTATTCGTATTGAAGACTTCTGTGCGCATAATTTCTGGGCGATATTTTGTAATATCGTTTGTGTTTGTGATTCGATGTGTGTTTAGACTGGATTTGTTGGATATTGGAAGTTCCCTGTTCGTGAATGTGGTGGTGGGGCGGGGAGGTATTTCGAGGTGGGTGTTCTCCCCACTTTGTATAGAAAGACACATATCCGAAATAATTACATCTATGTAGTGAGGGGAATTTTGTGCGTGAGCTGAGTCCTCAATGACCGACCGGCCTATTGAACAGACTTTAGAGGAGGGAACTTCAAGCCGTCCTGGAAGAACAATCTTCGCGTCGACATTCTCAATGGTGTTCTCCTGATACCCAATGTTATTTAATAACTTGATTGATGAACTCTCGTATTTGACCATTTCTACGAATTCTCTTGCTCCTGTGGATTACGATGTGTGGGTCGACCAATGCATGTTTTGTCTAAAGTAGTCCTGGATAGTAGTAGACCTGGATAATCACAAAGAGGTGTCGATGTGTCAGTGCACAGTGATATCACTCACTGAACACGTCTTCAAAACTGGTCAGTGAATTTCTGTGAGAATTATATTTGTAAAATCCGAGTGAAATTGAAATAGGTAACTGCATGGTTTCGTTCGTCAAACTGGTGTGGACTTTTTGATTGTTCAGGGAAGAATGCCTGCAAAGACCTCTGGAGATTTGAGGAGCTAGGAGACAGAACACCGACTGCACTACACTCGATAAAAACGCGACACAAGATCGACTTTGATAGGACCGTGGTTCTAGAGAGAGAGAGAGTAGTTCCACTTCGTATGAAGAATGACTGACTGCAGAAGCCCTACATATAATAGTAATGTGGGTGAATAATGCCAAGGGCTTGAACAGGCGTCGAGGTGTAATGTCACTTGATGCATAGAAAGTCGTGAATAAAAAATAAATAAATAAGTAAATGAAAGAATGGAAATGTGTGACTAATTTATCACGCTTAGTCTAATTTCCCGATTGTTTATATCTTCTTATGGAGAGGCTGAGAAATGATCAGTGACGATTGTCGCCTGATGCAACTTGGTGCTGTACGCAGTGTGTGTGATGCTGGCTAGTGACTGGCTACAGGACGAAGTTGGCTGGATTTGTAGTGAGAAGTGGTGCGTGGTTTCTTCACTGGTTGTCGAATTGATGTCAGTCGCTGATTTAACTAACTTGTGAAATAATGAGATGTCTGGAAACCGACACTGGAGATGTTGTGTTGAAGAGGATGAAGTTGCAGGATGTACGGATTTTGGGGGGTTGACAATCTTGAGTGTAGATTTGATGTCGAAGCGAAATGAAGCCTGGAGGGTATTGTTGAAAAGGAGAGAGGGAGTAGTGAGTGTCTGTGGGTGGAGTGGCCGAGCGGTCTAAGGCGCTGGTTTAAGGCACCAGTCCGAAAGGGCGTGGGTTCGAATCCCACCTCCATCACGAGTTTTCAACTGACGACTCTTTGATTCAGTCGTCGTCGTAGTACAACCACCCTAGCCAACCACGCCTCACGTGTTCCGCACAGCTTCGACTCCCCACCGACTCACTCGTCAACCTCGCTTACCACCTGGTAGTGGATAATCGTGATAGACGGGGTGGTGGTTGACCCGGGCATGGGCATGGGACTAGCAGACCCACTCCGGTCGAACGGAAACGCCACTGTTAGTCACAGGAACCGCACAGCTCAAGCTTCAAACCCTCTTCTCCACTCACACGCCAAACGAGTGATGATGCAGGAGGAGAAGCATTCATCAGCTCTTATTTCAGCCTCATTCATGAGACAGACTTCAGCACCACACCTCAACGATCACATCGAGAATGAATGAAATGCAGGAACAGCTCAGCTCACGAGGCCAACATCTGCTGATGAATATTAATCTCCTGTTCATTCCCCACTGGATGGATGTTGTCAAGTCCTAATCAATAAGAATTTAGAACTAACTGTTCGTGTCCGCCAATCGGATTGTAATTATGCAAGCGAACCAATGACAATGTCTTCTTGTCGACGTATATATTGCCGATTGGGAGACGTTGGACTGCATGTGTGTGTGTGTGTGTGTGTTGTGTATTCGTATTGAAGACTTCTGTGCGCATAATTTCTGGGCGATATTTTGTAATATCGTTTGTGTTTGTGATTCGATGTGTGTTTAGACTGGATTTGTTGGATATTGGAAGTTCCCTGTTCGTGAATGTGGTGGTGGGGCGGGGAGGTATTTCGAGGTGGGTGTTCTCCCCACTTTGTATAGAAAGACACATATCCGAATTAATTACATCTATGTAGTGAGGGGAATTTTGTGCGTGAGCTGAGTCCTCAATGACCGACCGGCCTATTGAACAGACTTTAGAGGAGGGAACTTCAAGCCGTCCTGGAAGAACAATCTTCGCGTCGACTTTGAAATATTTTATTTCATGTTTTCTTTAAATATTCTGGTTTTTCTTCTTTCATTTTTATTCGGTTTTTTGGAGAATTTGTTTCCTGAACGCTGATTCGTATCCTCCTATATCGTTGGTTTTTTCATGTATTTTTACTTTTGATTTGAATTTTGATGTTTTATCTTGTTGACTGCTGTATTCATCTTTTTAGATTTTGTGAATATTTTCTTGTGGATTATTTATTTGTAATTTGCACTCGACGGCAATATGTATGTGCAATCTGGGAGTATCTCTTTTGGTTTCTGCGATTCCAACCGACGTCACCTAATGTTGCTGTCAGAGGCGTTACAACTGAGCTATTGGGCTTCAAGTCAATATGTACCGTGAAGGCAAGCCAACTTGAATTGTGGCAAATTTCAAACCTAACTAATAAAATTCAATCTTCACCAAGCAAAGGACTAGACCATTCAGACGAGTTACTCGTGTTCAGTCAAACTATATTCAACGAAATTTTACACACAGGAAATAATATCTCAGTACAGAACAATAATATTTTGCTGAATCTACGCCTTCGAATACAATATTGTGACATATCAGCTGGAGGCCTAAGCGATTTGTTCTTACCTTCTTGTGTATGCTATACATACCGTTTACAAGTGCCTAGGTGGCTCATTAACCTCACGAATTCACTAGAGGTTTTGATTTGACCACTCCACTGTGACCACCACTGTCACACCTAGACGATACGTCAACATGCATAACACGTGGACCAACCATCGCAACTGATGTAGCCTTACAGACACACCAACTTACTTGTCCTCCTTACACTACTTTATACATCTAACCTCAATATTTCGCACAATATCATATACCTATTTTAAAAAGCTAAAATTATTGATAGAGTGACTAATATCCGTTTATAGTATGAATTCAACTGAAAGTATTAGGCCTACTTATTAGTAGAGCCATATGCATACAAAGCAGTATGTGACGAAAATCATGAGTACAAGATTAATCCTTAAACTTCACTGATAAAAAATAGAAAAGTAAACTTTTAAGCAAATATATACGCGCAGAACGATACATACTACTGACTAATACGAGTAGTTAAAAGCAACTAACGTCAATTAATAGTGCTTACCAGATAGATCAAATCAACAAACTCCTCCTTCAAAGTAGTCTATGGAGTCAAGAATAACCGATCAAAAGCAATACGCTTTCGTCTTCTTTGTATTGCTGAAGCTCTGACCATTCACATAGAAAAATCAGAGCTGTGCATATAAAAGAAAATTACTCAACCACTTCTACTCTCATGGTAACAACTTTTTTGATTTGATTTGATTTTTTTTATTTTGATGACTTAATTTTGTTTCCTTGCCTGTTCTGTAATTACTTATAATTCTTGTATTCATTTAGAACTCTTACGTAATTTCGTATTATCTACTTTGTTCCTATGTGCATCCTGAGTAAAACTCACTCGTCAAATTATTCACATTATTACATAACTTCTTTTAACAACTGTTTGTGACAACTCATCACCTTTGTTACTACCCTAATTTCATTAACACCCAATTTTCTTGACTGATTTTGTATTACGTAACTACAGTTACCAATCTTCACCTGTTTAGTTAAAATAACCATAACCAATTGTATATTTGTTTGACAAACTTAATGTACACATACATAAAAAATAACATATATATTTGCGATTGTACAGCTAGGAAAATGAATTCGCCGAAAAGGGACTGGATACCCACGAAACTTCATCAAAAGACATCTACCCCCAGCTCAACCAACCAAATCAAAGGCCACCAGCGAAAACACAAAGAAAGTCGTCCTACCATATATAAAAGATATCTCCGAAATCACTGCAAGACTATTCAAACCTTTTGGAATCGATGTCGCTCATAAGCCAACAAAGTCACTACACTCAGTTCTATGTAAACCAAAGGACTCAACGCCAAAAGAAGACAAAACTAACGTCATCTACAAGATAAGTTGCAACGACTGCGACAAACATTACATTGGTCAAAGTGGACGCCCTCTTCGTCTTCGCATTCACGAACACAAACTAGCTGTCAAAAGACACGACATACACTCCCTCATATCACTACATGCAGACAACCACGGGCACCAATTCGACTGGGACAATGTTCAAATCTTAGACAAAGGGAACTGCAAAAATGCCAGAGAATTCCTAGAGGCCTGGTATTCAAATGAATCAGCAATCAAAAGACACATAGAGATTGACAAAATATACCAATCCATACGAAGAAATTCACACAAAAACAAAGTCAAACTTCAGGTCAAGGAAACAGTCAACACCAAAACAAGTGAACTAGAAAGTGAGAAGTCACACAAAAACAACCAATCAAGTTCAAGTTTAGCAGAAGGAATGATTAACGACATTCAGACCAAAGAAGCAGCCAGCACCGAGACAAGCAAACTAGGGGGTGAAATGTCACACGAAAACAAACAATCACGTTCAGGGTTACTAGAAGAGATGACTAATAAACACATAGAGAATTCTAAAAGCTCACTTCACATCGAAGTATGCGCTGAAGATGTTGCTCAGTAGAGCAATAAAAGCTTCGCAACCAAACCATCCAGCTCAGAGAACACAACCACACCAAAATCATCCACCTGAGCTACAAATGTTCTCTATTATATCTACAAACTATATTATAAAATGTCGCCCAGAAATTGTCAAATACAAGAGTTATTAAATAAGATTTGTTATCAGGAGAACACCATTTATAACATCTCATTCTATTTGCTTTGACGTGCTGATCGATGTATTCACTCTCCTCACCTAACCCTGAACATCTACCCACATTATTACTCACTTTATTATACAATAATCATAATTGGTAGGAACCTTAATGATACTACCTCCTTACCTACATGGGAAGCATTGTTTCAGCTACAGGCGGAACTGACGAGGATATCAAAGCAAGAATCGGAAAAGCGAGACAAGCTTTCAGTACTCTCAAGTCTGTGTGGAGGTCAACAGCACTCAGCTTCAAAATGAAAATAAGATCTGGATTTTCAACTCCAATGTGAAGTAACTGCTTCTCACTATACGGATCAGAGACTTGCATTGCGCGTCATAAAGAGCATCTCAAACAAACTACAGACCTTCATTAACAGTTGTCTTCGCTCAATACTACTCAAGATCAGATGGCCAGCCAGAAAAGATCAGCAACAGAGATCTCTGGGAGCGAACCAACCAGGAACCGATTGTGAAACAAATAGGCAGGAAGAAATGGAGATGGATTGGCCAAACTCTGAGGAAACCGTCAAGTGACATCACTAGACAAGCCCTCGAGTGGAACCCGAAAGGGAAGCGGCGAGTTGGGTGACTTGGAGGAGGTCATGTGAAGAGATGATGAAAGCATGTGGTCAGACTTGGAGCCAGGTGAAAACTCTAGCAGAGAACCGAACGCAATGGAGACGCGCGGCTGAAGCCCTATGTTCCTCTAGGAATTAAAGGAAATAATAATGATAATATAATAATATTATACCACTCAATATGGAGGATAAAACGCAAAGACACGTGATTAAAGATAGTTATTCTCTTCAAGTCTTCCACTTTCAATGGTCAAGTTTCACAGTCATAAAAAGCTTTAGCTTTAGCCCCAGTCTTTAAATACAAAACAAACGCTGATACACAATGGGAAAATCCCATTTTGAAGTGACTCAGTGCAGTGCACGTCAGTTAGACAAACTCCAGTGCTGTATCTTTCCTTTCAACAAAGACTGGATATTTCAACTCAATGCATTCGATAAAAATTTGGAGAGACAAGCATAAACTTCTATAAAAGGAGGTACGCACTGCGTATGGGAAGACATCTCACGGCAATCACTGCTTATGGGAGTCGAACCTCCCCCCACATTACTGCATATCTCATGTTATGGTGACGATATGATATATAATGCCCGATCCCATAATTGGAAGTATTATCAGAATGACCTCTTCCCCACAAGTAGGTAAAATATTAATACTTGCATTCTGCATTTTAGTGCAACAGTGTAGAACAATCCTATTTATCAACACTAAGAGTGAAAAAACTCTGACTATTTAGCCAGTAGTTTACGGCGCGTGTTTAAAACTTATGTTAAAAACCCTTGAGAAGCTGTAAAGCTCCAAAGATACTGTCAGAAAAATGAAGACGTGAAGAGAAGATATAAAAAGGTGACGGAGAGGATTAAGAAATAGCTATAATAAACGGCTCTGCTGCTCAGCTATTCTTGCATCTAATATAGAGACGATTTAAGAAAGTCTGATTTACGAATAAATTTACGTCATGTTTCCGTCTCATGTGAACAGATAACGCAATTTAATTAACTTTTTTTCACACAGTACATTCCATAGCTACACACTGAATCATAAAGTTTGAGATACATGTATTTTTGCTATTCAGATACTTGGCAAAATTTAGCCCATATGTGTGAAAATCACGCTTGAAAGTGGAATCTTCTAGAAGATCTATATCAGTGTGAATATTTAGAAAAACGAATTCTAAAAGTCAAGTAATATGACACACCAGGCTCTTGGGTGGAAAGAGAACAGGAAACGAGTTAGGAGTGGATCTAGGATCTATTTCCCTTGTCAGTTAGTATGAGAGGATGATTAATACTGAGGTCAGGCGTCGAATGTTGTGTAAGGAGGGGAGGTCAGTCAATGAGGTTGTGAAGTTACATCGATTGAGATGGTTAGGACATGTGTTACGCATGCCTAGCCATCAGTCACCTTCCTGAACGAGCGATGTTAGCTGACTAACAGGATGGATTAGGTTGGAAAAGAGCTAGTGGTGGTGGTCAAACCAAAACATGACATCAGTCAATGAAATATTTATTAGTTAGTATGAGCCACGTAGGGAGGTGTAGACTACCTGACTGGTTGGGGTCCTGGGAATGATAAGAACCAATGAAGGCTGAAGACAAGTGGTGATATGGTTCAAAATTCTTCTTTTTGTCATCTCCCAAATCCATTGAACGCCGATCCTCCATGCTACTATTCCTTCTCCCTCCTTTCGAATCCCTTTTTTTCTTCCTGTCTTTGTCTACCACATAGAATAGGGCAAATTGAATTGCTGCACTTACTGTGCAAAGTCCTATGCTCAAACTCAGTTAGTCAGTCGGTGTGGATACAAGAGTGATATGGAGGAGATCGTATGAAAGCTTATGAGCAATCGTTGGGTCAGCTTAAAAAGAAATCAGCGAACAAAGTGGCACAGCGGTTAGGACGCTTGCCGACCATGCACATGGTCAGGGGTTCGATCCCCTGCCGACTCACACCTGATATCTATGGTCGGCCTGCAACATTTGGGCTACCGATACCACATGCTGAAAATTCCGTACCTGTCCCAAAAATACGGTGTGGAATCAAGCTGTAATTAAAAAAAACTGACTTCAGACGGGGTATCAAAACTATACTTTTCAAAATAGTAGCACTAAAAATGTGTACAATGTAGTGATTTATCAACAATGCTTAGGCAAAATCTAGGATGCTCTTTACGCTATTCGTATGAACAGCATTTGGTGACCACTTTAACTGATATTACACACTGATGATATCTGATATTTCATGTATCAATGATGCGTCGGTGGCACAGCGGTAGAGTGCTCGCCTACCACGCATGTGATCCGGGGTTCGATCCCCAGCCGACGCCGCACTCCGTTACCTCGCTAAGCCAGTAGTAAGATTGGTAGAGAGGGGAGGTTGCGCATAAGGCTGGCAGCCCCATCCTGTAAAAATAATCACCACTGCTACAGAAACTTCAAGCCTCTGGCTTGAAGCCACCTATGTTCCACTGGGAACGTAAAGGAATGAAAAAAATGTATTAATGATTCTACTTTTGAATTTGAATTAGCACTGCCAGACTCCAAGTTAGCGAAACTACGGCAAAAAAAAAACATCATTAGGGCCTGTTCTGAATATCTATCCTATACTCCTTATCATACTGGTAAGTTAAATTTCTCCCCATAAGAGGATGAAGAGTATATATATATATATATATATATATATATATATATATATATATATATATATATATATATATATATACTCTACCTTACGTATCACATTCTCCAGTAGACAGTTAATCCAGCCTAACGTTAAGGATAAGATATCGCTTTTGGCCACTTCAATGTGTATTTATCAATTTACTTGCTCGTGTGGAGCAAAGTATATTGGCGGTACGCAACGTCAAGTCCACAAACGTATTCTGGAACACTGTCCAGCTTGGTTAGCCAGGCAGAGGAGAAAAGAAGAATAGCAGCAGCTCTATCCTCGAACACCTTGTCATCTCCGGACATCGAACACCCCCGCATGAATGCTTCACGGTGCTACACAGAGTCCCTCAATATCGTACAAAGGGACTTGGCATACGCCATGTGTACATAGCTGAAGCATTAGCTATTCGGGATCTGAAACCGGATCTCTGCATTCAAAAGCGATACATACATTCACTCGCTCTACCGTGGCCAGAGTAAACTTCTTACTATAATTTTGCTTCTTCTTTTCATTAAGTTTATTATTATTTTATCATTATTATTCCTGTCATTCATATTTTATTACCTCTATTACCGTTTATTAATAACATTGCTTTTTTATACGGATTTTATATAAAAACACTTTATCACCTTTCCACTAGTTCCTGTTCATTCTACACGAGCTTACTGATTAGTCATTATCTCACACTTATTACGTCATGCCAACTCCTGCCTCTTTTCTAATTTACAATTAGTCATCCCTTCTAGGTTATACCTTACATTATGTAATACATTTTTCGAGGAAAATGTTTACCAGTATCTGATTGGTCTAAAGAAGTCTTTGTTTAATATAATTACGATTGTACAGCTTATGAAAATGAATCGTCGAAAAGAAAATTTTCTTCGCTGTTTACGGCTTTTTCTTATGACTCAATATGGGAATATTTCGTTCATATATATATATATATATATAAACTGCTAAGAACTGAAAAATATGCTGATCAAGTACTGAGGTCTCAGGTGTACGACTGTGCCCACAAATGTGAATGGTTATGCAGTTTCAAAACCAACTTCGTAACATTTACTTCTCCTACACGTGTCCGGTGATTCGTAACAGAAAACTCAGTGAAGCCTTTAAAATGAATGCAGGGATAAAACAAGGTTGCCTGCCTATTATCACCGATGACATACCTAATTGTAGTGGACTGGATCATGCACCAGACTGTGCGTGGGAGTGAGAAGACAGGAATACGCATGACCGATATGACTCTAGAAGATCTGGATTGCGAGTGTGGATGGTTTATGTTCACTGTCACACAAACTCGAAGACTTGCAGGCAAAAACCCACAAACTGACTGAAGAAGCAGTCAGAGAAGACAGGACTCTAGGTGAGCATAGAGAAGACGGAGATGATGAAGATAGCCAATTAACAGAGACAATAAATGGCACCAATCACTACCAGCAGGAGGTTAATTCCTCCAGTTATCTAGGAAGCATTGCTTCAACTACATGAGGAACGGATGAAGATGTCAAAGCCAGAATCGGAAAAGCAAGATACACACTCAGCAATCTAAAATCGGTTTGGAAGTCTTCTGCACTCTTCGGTATAAAGAACGAGATTCGGATTTTCAACACCTACGTCAAGTCAGTCATCGCTTCCATATGGGTCAGAAACTTGCACTGTGCGTCACGAAAAGCCTATCTAACAGCCTGCTGAAGACTTTTGTCGACACCTGTCTTCGCTCTATATTGAATATGAAATGGCCAGAAAGAATCAACCACAAGAAACCATGGGAAAAAACTAACCGAAAACCTATCGTTCAAAAAATATGTAGGAGAAAAAGGAGATGGATAAGACACAAAGGGAGGAGACTATCCCATGACACCACACACCAGGCCATAAAGCGGAATCGGAATGGGAAACGACAAATGGGTCGTCCATGTAAGGGTGTCATGGAGACGATTGTGAGAGAGGAGCCGTTGGTCCGCAGTTCGAGTAATTATTTCAAAAGAAAAGTAGGTTTCTAAGTTGGTAAGCCCTTTAAGTTCACATTTTGCCTTCTATTTTTTTCCAAACCAATAGCCGATCGCTCAACAGATATGTAGGAGAAAATAAAGGTGGATTTGGCACACACTAAATAGGCCGTCGAATGACATTGCACTCAATGAAGGCCATCGCTCGAGTGAAATCTGAATGGGGAGTGACGAGTGGGTCGTTAGCGCAAGAGTGAAATGGAGGAGATCGTGAGAGTTGGAGTGGGGGAAGATGAAAGATTATGGGCAATCTTGGACCAAGTTGAGGAGGACAACAAAAAATAGAGCAAAGTGGAGATGTTTTGCTGAAGTCGTATGCTCCACTCGGAACCCAAGAGAATAATAATAGGCATTTTGACGTCTGTGTCCGAAACAGTTCTTGATCAAGCTCAAAGTAGCACTCCTGAAACAGACTTAACCATGTTATTTCTAATTCTTGCGATCTGTAAACAAACTATTAATAATAATAATCACTTTATTCCACAACAATAACAATTTACAGCATGGAATTTTCAGCGTTTCTTTTACATATTGCAATGGTTTAGCTCTGCTTATAATTATACAAATATATAAAATGTTAAAATATTGATAGTTATTAGGAAAGAATAAAAACCCCAACAAGATCACACCATTGCTAGGTCATGGTGATTAATAAATAAATAATATAACAAATAACACATGTAATAATATGCATCAAAACATTTTATAGTTTAGTTGATGATTTAAAAGTTGTAAATGTTCTTTTCTGACATTTGTCTCTTCACACAATACTCGTGCCAAATATGGTACGGTTGAATTTTTATATTTTGTAGTACGAGCATAAATGTTTATGAAATTTCTTCTGGTCTTACCCGAAGAGATACAAGGAAACAATTGTGAATAAAGAGGATGCTCACTATCAGACAAAATAACTTTAGCTAAGTGTTTACAAGAAGTCATATGCCTATTGACAACAGTGTCGGTTAGTTGAGTCGAAGGGATAGCACTGACCCTACTTACAGCCTTCAATGTTCTTCGTAGTATTATATGGTCTTTCTTGAGTAGCCCAGGGAAGAATAATGAAGAACAATATAGAATGATGGGCAAAACACATGAATTAATAAATTGTATGAGAAGAGGTTGGCTTATACCTGAGTGTCTCAACTTCATTATGTGATAAGTAAGACGGAAAACTTTCTTAGAAACTATAAGAATATGAGACGACCAGCAAAGGTTTGAAGAGAAACTAATGCCAAGATAAGAAACACTTCGCTTACACCCTATCATGGTACCATCAATATTACAACAATCAAGAGATTGCATAAATCCACGTATGTCGTTTTCACTTATCAAGCTGAAATCACCAGTGTTATATTTAGTGGGATCTAGCATAAGGCCATTCGAGCCAGAAGTGGATGCATCTGCGCTATTCATTGAGAACGATTTTGAGCCATATCACCATTTGTCTACAGCCGCCGTCATTGGTTTTCACCATCCCTAGGACGCCAACCAGGAAGTCTACATCTCCCTGCGTGGCTTAAACTAACTGTTGTGGATTTCATTGATCGATGAAGCCATGTTTTCATTTGACCACCACTGGATCTTTTCTAACCTGACTCCATGTCAGCTAACATTGCCTGTCGAGGGAGGCGTAACACATGTATTAACCATCTCAGTCGATATAACTTCACACCTTCGTCGACTGATTTCCCCTCCCACCTACCTAGCACTCGAATCTAACCTGAATATTGCTCATCCTACTATACCACTTCACACGGGAGATAGAACGCAGGCACCTATGATCAAAGACAGCTAGTCTTTTCATGTCTTCCACTCTCAATGGCCAGGTCTCACAGCCATAAATGAGGACGAAGCGGACTGTTGAGCAGTACTCACGTCCTTTGGTCGATAACCAGCCGGATATCATGTCTAGACCAGAGACGGCATAAACTGTCATACGCGATACCAGTCTTCTGTATCCGTGCTGAGATTTCGACAGTGATCAACCCGTTGGCGCTGGCTGATGCAACTTCCCAAATAAGTGAAGCGGTCAACGTGCTCCACCACTTCACTCCCTACTTCTAAATTAAGAGTCAGTGAATGATGTTCCAAATCCATGTTGGAAAGCCCTTCAATAGATTTGACCGTGAGGTAATTTGGAAACTTATTTTACACTAAGGAGTGTCCCAAACCTTTGCAAACTTCATTCAACAGTAGTGTGACGATTCACAACGGAAAGCTAAGTAATCTTTAAAGTGAGGATAGGGTTGAAACGAGGCTGCTTACTATCATCCGTGATATTCCTAATTGTGGTGAGCTTTATCATGCAACATGCTATGGGAAGCAAGAACGTAGACATATACTGAACCGAAAAAAGACCCTAGAAGATCTGGACCTCACGGACAATCTATGTTTAATGTGACATAAACTCGAAGATCTACAGGCAAGAACTAACTAACAAGTTGACTGAATATACAACTTGAAGTGAATATAAAGAAGACAGGAGTGATGAAGACACCAAAGCATTAACAGCACACACGCTAATCACCTTCAGCGAGAGAAATCTAAAGGAATTCATCTGTTTCACTAAGATAGACAGCACCGCTTCAACTACAGGTGGCATGGATGAGGATATCAAACCCGGTCAAGATTGTAAAAGTAAGAGAGACCTTCATTATTCTGAAATTTTTGTGGAAACCTGCTACACAACAAAAGTTTAAAAAATCAGAATTTCCAAAACTAATGTCTAGTCAGTGTTTCTACATATGGTTCGAAGTCTTGCCGCGCCAAAGAAAAATCATTCCCAACAGGCTGTAGACTTATCAACAGCTTCCCTCCTCACTGGGACGATACTGAACATCAAACGGCCAGTCAGAAACGATAACATAGAACCCTATCAGCTGACCAACCGACCGAGAACCTATCGCCAAACAAAAATGCAGAAGGAAGTGGAGATGAATGGGATATAAGCTGTGGAGCGACTGGGTGACATGACATACAAGGCAGGCCGTCGACTGTTACCCGGTTGAGGGAAGACGACTGGGGCATCCAAGTGTGACATGGAGATAATTTGGAGAGGAAATGAAGACTTGTCGACAATAGTGGATCAAGATGAATACAAGTGGAGAACACAGGGATGTGCAACTTAAAATAAGTATAATAACAATATTTTAAAAAAGCTGGCTGACATCTAAGATGTGCTTCCAGTACCTTTTGTGCAGCGAATCAATCTAAAGGTAATCACAGTTGTATCAAATTTCGTAGTGCTGCGTCTGAGTATAGCGAAGTGATATACAACGTATGAGACTTCACATGGGCAAAATTCATTCAACCCACATCTTCGCACCTTAATTTTTCAAAACAAGATCCGAAACTTAGAGTGCTATTAACATCTTAAATATCTCAGTTAGTAATACATTGTGGTCGTTTCTCTTCAGCCCTATCAAAAACTATTAAAATGAATTAAATTGCAACAGCTAAACCACACTACACACCTAGATTCTCAACTGAATAATACGTTTCGAGCAACGTGGGGTGTAGAACAAACGAATGAAAATACAAATTGTATATTAATATGAATAAAAGGTAAGAAATATATACGTCATCACATCACAGCGTCACTGGCTTCAGCTCCTTTGATTTTCCTCTTGGCTACCTTTGGCACTTTCTGGTTAACGATAACATAATGGTAAAGTACTACCAAAAGGAAAAGTACTGAACCCGCAATATTTGCGAAAATAGTCAACTGTACGTCTGTAATCATAGCGACGCAAACTTTTGAAATACCACGTACACGTTACAGTCTTTGACAGTGCTGTGTTCAATATAACCTTAACTGTTGTGTTGTAGAAGTAACTAGCCGTGGGTTAATCACACCTTTTCTGCTGCGATATTTTCTGTATATGAACAATATCAGAGTTGCCGACTTGATCTTCATCATGAAGATATGCGTTACAATGATTAACACAGGCTTCAACAGGCTGATATCATTCATCAAACCACAGGAATCTCACTGAAGTTCTTTTAATTCATATTCATCTAGTAATCAAGTCCTAGGGATGGTGAAAACCAATGACGGCGGCTGTAGACAAATGGTGATATGGCTCAAAATCGTTCTCAATGAATAGCGCAGATGCATCCACTTCTGGCTCGAATGGCCTTATGCTAGATCCCACTAAATATAACACTGGTGATTTCAGCTTGATAAGTGAAAACGACATACGTGGATTTATGCAATCTCTTGATTGTTGTAATATTGATGGTACCATGATAGGGTGTAAGCGAAGTGTTTCTTATCTTGGCATTAGTTTCTCTTCAAACCTTTGCTGGTCGTCTCATATTCTTATAGTTTCTAAGAAAGTTTTCCGTCTTACTTATCACATAATGAAGTTGAGACACTCAGGTATAAGCCAACCTCTTCTCATACAATTTATTAATTCATGTGTTTTGCCCATCATTCTATATTGTTCTTCATTATTCTTCCCTGGGCTACTCAAGAAAGACCATATAATACTACGAAGAACATTGAAGGCTGTAAGTAGGGTCAGTGCTATCCCTTCGACTCAACTAACCGACACTGTTGTCAATAGGCATATGACTTCTTGTAAACACTTAGCTAAAGTTATTTTGTCTGATAGTGAGCATCCTCTTTATTCACAATTGTTTCCTTGTATCTCTTCGGGTAAGACCAGAAGAAATTTCATAAACATTTATGCTCGTACTACAAAATATAAAAATTCAACCGTACCATATTTGGCACGAGTATTGTGTGAAGAGACAAATGTCAGAAAAGAACATTTACAACTTTTAAATCATCAACTAAACTATAAAATGTTTTGATGCATATTATTACATGTGTTATTTGTTATATTATTTATTTATTAATCACCATGACCTAGCAATGGTGTGATCTTGTTGGGGTTTTTATTCTTTCCTAATAACTATCAATATTTTAACATTTTATATATTTGTATAATTATAAGCAGAGCTAAACCATTGCAATATGTAAAAGAAACGCTGAAAATTCCATGCTGTAAATTGTTATTGTTGTGGAATAAAGTGATTATTATTATTAATAGTTTGTTTACAGATCGCAAGAATTAGAAATAACATGGTTAAGTCTGTTTCAGGAGTGCTACTTTGAGCTTGATCAAGAACTGTTTCGGACACAGACGTCAAAATGCCTATTATTATTCTCTTGGGTTCCGAGTGGAGCATACGACTTCAGCAAAACATCTCCACTTTGCTCTATTTTTTGTTGTCCTCCTCAACTTGGTCCAAGATTGCCCATAATCTTTCATCTTCCCCCACTCCAACTCTCACGATCTCCTCCATTTCACTCTTGCGCTAACGACCCACTCGTCACTCCCCATTCAGATTTCACTCGAGCGATGGCCTTCATTGAGTGCAATGTCATTCGACGGCCTATTTAGTGTGTGCCAAATCCACCTTTATTTTCTCCTACATATCTGTTGAGCGATCGGCTATTGGTTTGGAAAAAAATAGAAGGCAAAATGTGAACTTAAAGGGCTTACCAACTTAGAAACCTACTTTTCTTTTGAAATAATTACTCGAACTACGGACCAACGGCTCCTAACATTGTGGAGGATAATTAGTGTTTATGAACCCTTATTTTCGAAAGCACGACAGAAGAAAGTGGGGAATACCTAGTCAAATAAACGGGAGGGCATTCAACGTTGAGTAGATAAGGAGAGCTTTGCATATCATAAAGAAGCTATAGTTTCCAAATGGTTATCCGTTTTATCCTTCTTAATTTCTCAGTTACTTACTACATCCGAGTGACCAGAATATACCGTGTTGTTGAAGCCCTACGGTGATTTGCGACCACACTATGTTTACATGAACTTTTTTCTGAAACAATCACGGGAGAAGAAGCTTGAACATTTGTACGCTGAATAGGGGTTAGAAACCGGATTATTTCTTGAAATAAGTATCTCATTCGTTATGTTAAATTTTACACGATAGGAATAGGCGGTACTACTGGGAACAAATCGGTGGTCTTCTTCATCAAATAGGACTTATATGCTGAGATATCTTTGCATATTTCATACCATATTGCCCAAACTCTATGCCTACATAAATGATCTGTGCATAATAGAGGAAGTCCCACATGTTACTTATTTCATCAGCGAAGAGCCACGATCAACCAAGTGTGCCTTTATAACACTTGTAACAGTGCACAGCAAATTATCCTGCATACCTAATTTATCAAAACAACTCAAGATTTCAAGACGATTAGGGTCATTAAAAAGACAATACAGGTTTCTGAGGCCTCTGTGTCAGGAAGTGAGTGCCCTTCAGCACAGAAGAGCACCAACCACTTCCAGAAACCCACGCTGCCACTTTAATACCTAACAAGCCCTTTAGTGATTGCAATGGAAAGACTGGCACGAGGAAAAGGCGTACCAGGGGTCACAAACACTCATCTAAAGGTGCCCGGGGACTTGTAGTTCAAGCCTTGTCCACAACGGTTGATAGCAGGCAGTCACAACTGACCACAGATAGCGAGGAGGGCACCAATGAATGGCGTAATGCAGTCTTTCGAAGAAGCAAGATAAGGACACCATAAAGGCCACACTGTCCACAAGGGGCGGAAAGACGCTAACTCCACGGCAAGCAAACCTTATCTGTCCGGCAGGTCGCTCATTCTCCACAAAGTGGGGGAATCGCCGGCCTCCAATCCTGAGGTCAGGTTCGAACATGATCTTAAGTTGGTCAAGCTCTTTTGGACAAGCTACTGTCAACAACAGTATCAGGTGTAACTATACACAGCTTATAATGAATCTCGAACAAAGCAAGAACAGCAATTGCACCAGGATAGTATGAGTTCATCTTTTATTATTTCCAGGATTCTTTTCAGCTGGTTACAACCTGAATGATAAAAAATATGAATTACATTAAAGATTTGAACACACCTTTCCGCGATCACAGAATCTGCCAAAGGCCTGACTCGACAGTAAATCAGCCGGTTAGCTTTCTCAAAGTCGTACTAAACTCAGAAGAGGAGAGGTATGCCATTCTAGGCCACTCTGAAACTCTTTAAGGTTCAGGTATATATGTCCATGCCGACTTACCCCTAGCAGACCGCGTCAAAATACAGTCTACGGCTCTAGAATTAGGCGAACACCTCCGAAATGGCGAGGAAAACCTTAAGATTAAGGGTTTTCTGGTTGTAAAGGTTAGGATTCTTATGATCCCGAAACCTCTGTGGGTGGAGCGCGGAAGCAATAGACTGATTTAACAGTTTGCTACACAAATGCCCTCAGCCTGTTGGACGAACAGAATGAACTGGGCAATATGGTGACACACTACGGAAGCCGGATATCATTATCATTAATAATAATAATAGTATATTAAGGAGGCATGGCTCACATCCGATGTCACTGATAACGAATTTGACCTACCAAACTTCATAGTGCATAAGGAGGACCGAATAGGACCCATAGGGGGTGGCGTAATCATCTATCTCAAGAAACGCTTAATTGTGAGTACCATCGTGGCTCTCGCACGTGAGAGTGAATCGTGTGAGATTCTACGCTGCAGACCTCGGTGCATAGGCCAGGATATTGAACTCATCGCTACACACCGCTATCCTGACCGCAGTGTAGATGACTTCCTGATGGAGAAGCTAGGTTCCTGGACTTAGAAATTTTGAAGTCTCGTATTCGGCGACTTCAACGCCCCAACAGTTGACTGGACGAGCCTTACAACTCCATCTTCAGTCGGCTCCTTTGATCATAAACTGCTGGAATCTAGTATATCGCTAGCCGTAGTCCAACGTATCATTAATCCCACGCACTATGACTCACAGCACTCCTCCTCAACTCTGGAACTAGTGTTCCCCCATGGCGAGGATGTGGACCTCATACAACATTCTCCTCCTTTAGGAAGGAGTGATCACGCTGTGCTCACTTTCAAGTAAACATCGGCAGTATCACGGTCCAAAAACCACAGCTCGACCGAACGTTTGGAAGGCTAATATAAATGCGATCGTCTCAGTAGCCCACTCAGTGAACTGGCACATCAACCCAAGTAGAAGCTGCATGCAACCAATTTAAGCAAACTTACGCTCAGACAACCGAACCTTTCATCCCTTGATCTGTCCCAAAGGGTAGAAAACATTGCTCCCCATGGATAAACCGAGAGATTCATAAATTACTCAGGCGTAAACATAGATGCAGAAACCCATTTATCACACTTGAGACTTCTGAAACCAGAAAGTTATACACCATCGCTGGGAAAAGAGCTACGAAAGAAATCCACCAAATGAAGGGTAAAGTTCGAAATGAATCTGGCTCAAAATGCAACGGCACAACCTTAGAAAATTTCCTCGTATATGAACTTCAGTAATTAAACATCCAGTGGTGTCCCATACCTGACTGGTTACGGTGACACAATCGAAGAAGATCAAGAAAAGGCAGAAGAAATGGCAGACTACTTCTCCAAAGTCTGTACACAGTACTCGTAACTCCCCATTGCATCACCTCTAGCTGCGCCAGAGGAACACAGGATAGACTACGTTGATGTCGGCCAAGACATCGTGCTCAACTGGTAATCCTCATCCAAGGCTTCTCAAAGAGCTATCAACTCAAACAGCTGGCCCACTGACTAGAATCTTCAAGCTCTCTATGAAATGAAATGTTACCGCGTGACTGGAAAGACGCCATAGTAACCCCAATCCACAAGGAAGGATCAAGACAAAGCTCTTCAAATTACAGGCCTATTAGTCTCACCAGCACTTTGATCAAGATACTGGAAAGAATCATCAAGAAAGGTATCGTGGCACGTCTGGAAAATAACAAAAGGTTATCCAGAGCACAGCACGGCTTCCGAAGAAACCTCTCGTGCCTTTCAAATCTCCCCACTGTAAGAGAAAGCTGGGTCAAATCAAGGGACAACAGGAGACTCGTTGACGTCGTCTTCATAGACTTCAACAAAGACTTCGTAAAAGTTCCTCACAAAAGATTATTCATGAAGTTGGAAAGTCTTAAAATCAAGGGCAGCTTACAAAACTAGCTCAGGGAATTCTTCATAGATTGGAGGCAGAGGGTTAGGATCAACTCGAAACTTTCCTCCGGGACAACAGTGCGTGGCGAAGAGCAACAAGGCACAGTACTCGGACCTCTCCTATTCATTTTGTATACCACTGAGTAATCTGTGCTCACGGATCCCCTAGTGGTCCTATACGCAGATGACTTCAAAATCTGGAGAGCTGGAGGGCGACAGTGATACGCTCACCTTGCAAGACCCTGACTAATTGCTAAAGTGGTACGAAGAGTGGATGCTCCCAATCAATGTAGCGAAATGTTCAGCCATGCGCATTGGACAAGCAAGCATCAGTTCCTACGAACTAGGAGGGATAACACTCCCATCAGTTCAGACTCATTTGGATTAAGGTTTCATAGTAAGTCACGACTTAAAAATTACAGCACACTCGCGCGATGGCGGCACGTAGTTTCAGGTCCTTATGGGCAGAGCCTTTACTAGAAATACCAGAGATATGTTCACCTCCTTATATACAACTCTGGTGAGGTCAAGATTGGAAAACTGTATCCAGACATCCACTCCTTGTCTTAAAGGGGACTCACACATTCTAGAAAAGGTTCAGAGGAAGGCAACACCTGTGGTTCGTGGCATGAATAATTTATCATACAAGGAAAGACTAGACAGTTTAAATCTCTTCTCCCTGTCATATCGTAGGCAAAGAGGAGATTTGATCACAATGTTTAAAATTTCAAATAATGACTACGGACCTGACCTATTCTCTCTTTTCCTTCCCACCGGGTCGGTACACCTTAGAGGACATAGCAGGAGAGTTCAAAATCCAGGAAGTAACCACATCGCCATTGAGTACTGGTCCTCACACCGAATCATAAACTCCTGGAACCAATTCCCAAACGAAGTGGCATCTTCAACGCCAACTGAATCATTGAAGAATGGTTTGAACAAGCACAGAAATTTACTAGAAAAGGATTAAAATAGGCTTTAAGCCTTCTATACACAGCCAATAAATGGCGTTGTTGACAAAACGACAAAAGTATACTGATCACTTAACGGAAGAGTTAGGCGTTCTCTACACTCTTTTAAGTTCGAATATAATGTCTATTTGGCGTATTAAAAGCCATTTGGTAATGTGTATTGTTGAGGGGGGTATTTGTTTAGATTATGCAACTGTGAAGGTTGTAGGGTGTCGTCTTAAAGTCACATCTGTGAATTAGTAATGTTAAGCCGAGTGTTGGCTATCTTCTGTTTTCTATATAGTTTCGGGAGAAATGTTAAATCCGATGACTCATATGAAGTTTATTTTGAACCTAAATCAGTTTTTATGGAAGTGGGTGAGTCGGAGGTCATAAAAGTAGGCTTGAAGTAAGTTAAATGAACTTATTGTGATACCACTATGTATATCACATGTATGCAATAAAATTATTATTTGATGCATTTATGTCATTTAATCTCTTGCTCCATTATTCATTGTGAGAATTTCACAATTATTTTTCACATATGTGCAAACACATTTGCGGTTAGTTAACTGTTAGTTAGTCGACTAACAGATGAGTATCTGTATCTTCATATTAATTTTATGGAATTGAGATGAAAAATAAACCTCTTTGCTATTAAATACATATGCAGTTTATAGTTTCTTTAGTCCATAATTCCTGTTTCCCGTAATCATCTGAATTTTTCCAAGGAAGAAGTAGTTTTAGTTTCCGCTATACTTTTACGTACTTTTCACAGAAAACCCATGACGTCCTCATTAGCTGAAAGAACTGTCGGCTGTTTTCGAATCTGACTGAAATCCATTCATTCATTCTTCAGACAGCTTTTCACAGCTCTTAGCATCCTAAAAGGCTGGTGAAATGCCTTTTTAAAACTGTCAAATAAGAAGACAACTAGAAGTTATAACAGGAAGTTTGTATCGGTAAAATTAGAAGCAAGAGGTAGGTAGCTGAATTATTCCACAGAAATATGATTAAATGAATGGGAAATACTTTACTTCATGGTTGAAGCAATCACAATATGTAAAATAGCATGACTACTACAAGACTATCTTCATAAAAAAGAAATAGCGTTAATCCACACTCCATTTCGTATTATTATCTTACAGAGTTGTAAGAGGTTAATCCATTATTTTCGTTTACTATCAACAAAGAAGTTTCTGGTTTTCATGAGCGGAATTCCAGTAATTTTAGTTCCTATGAACTTCATAAATAACCCCATAAAAAGTTAATTTAATAAAATATATATAATAAAAGTAATTTCGGACTTTTAGACCAGCAAGTTTCCTTAAGAGACTGTGGATGTAATAAGTTTTATATTGGTCTTCTACGAAATTCGTGGATTCAGTTAGTCTACGAAACACGTAACGGTGATAATAGGAAGGTCATATTTTCAAGAAAGGGGGACTGGCACACAACACTTACATCCCTCCACTCTAAGAATTTAAATCTTGAATTATGCAACCTGGCTAACAGTCAAACTAACTACTTGTGTTAAGGTTATTTATGTAAAAACATCGTTGAGAATAGCGAGCAATCTCATCGATTTCATTTATTCTACCAGTAATTCTTACTAATTTCATTAGTTGACGAAATATCCCACAACTAAGCCACCAAAATTAGATGTTTGTGGTTTACCTTTTAAAATATGGTGGGGATCTTTCACGCATTCCCTTACCAAAGAAATAGCCACACATAACCTGAAAAGTCATTATTTAAAGTTCCCAGAGTTATCTCAGGAATCCATCATACCATGAATACTTGTCCTCATACCTGACTGAGTGGTCTCAATTGATTACGACTACTCATTCAACTTAACATTTTGTCAATGCGGTAAGATGGATTTTCACTGTAATAGTAGTCTCAAAGACGTAATCGTACAGATACTAATATCATGAAGACAGTGACTAATATTCAAGACATTTGAAATTATAACTGAGTGACTTTCAAATAGATAATTTTTAAATTCATGTAAACTGTTGAATTGAGTATTAAACTATGTACTGTAAATGTTCAAGTGATAACTTCTGTACAGAATAGTTTGTCTAATATAAAGAAATGAATCTTTAATAATACAAAATGTAAATGTAGTTCGAATGATCATGAAAATTACCGTCATTTGTGTTGTTGACCATTATTATTATTATTTCCTCAGGTTCAGAGCGGTACATAAGGCTTCAGAAGCACATCACCATTATACTCTGTCCTCTACAGTCTTTATTAGCTGGTTGCACGACTGCCAGCAAGCTTTCACCTTTCTCTCTCCTCACATTATCTCCCCCATGTCACTCTTGGATACTGAACTTGCTGTTTCCCATTCAGGTTCCACTACAGGGCCTAGTATCAGACACTACTCAGTGGTCTACTCAGCGTATTTCAAAATCTACTTTCATTTTCCCCCGTATGTTTGTTCGGCGATAGGTTAACGGTTGGTTCTTTTGCTTATCATTTTTGGTCATTACTAAAGGTAAATTACTTTTCACTGTATTTAATAATTAGAGCTTTTCTTCGCAAAATACAACTTAATGATTTAAATAAAATCCATATTTTTTGTCAGTTGGCTGGAGGTGATCAGTATAAACCTTCGTCTGACCTAGACTTCAGACTTGTTGACATTCATTAGCATAGGACTCTCACTACCTCTGGGATTTCTATCAACGTTGTCTACTGCTGCAGTCAGAAACATCACAACAGAAAAACTGGAACTGTACTGTATATCTGTGCACTGTTTGAACACCAATGACATGTGACTAGTCCTTAACGTTAGTGCTGAGTGAATTCTGTCAGTCAAGTTTCCATCAAGGACACCAAGCTAGGTTACTTAAACAACAGGTGTATCCTAATGACTGGGTCGATAAGGCTATAATAACTGACTCGATGTATTCTAGGTTCGAGTCCAGTGGAAATATCGTCATTTATTGAGAGCTTTGGTCACGGAAGACCAACAGAAATAAGGCAGTATTGAATAGCTGTTTCTTTTTAGTTCTGAACTTATTAGAAGGAGGCATACATGACCCCACCTTAAGTCAAACACAAGAACTTCCTTCAAGTCGAACTCTTTTAACATTAACTGGATGCAACACAAAATAATGTAGACTGAAAGAGGGCAGAATTCACGGGCCTGTTTCTGAATGCACACCTTGTCGCCTGGAAATTCTGGATACGATTCTTAAGCGTAGAGGATGGTCATGACAGCATACTTCTGAAGATTCCCAAACAAAGACGAAATAATTATCCAGCCGTATAATTTACTGATATCAATCTGAGGTCAAAACCTGAAACTAATTAAGCCCCTACAAATTAACACTTGAAGACTATTATTATTTCTTTACAGTCACTCTGTGGAATATTATACAGAATTTCATTTAACCCAATGGGATAGAAATGGTAGTGAAATTTCATTGGAGGATTCAAACCATGCCGTTATTGATTTCATCTCCGACTTCAGTTTAGAAGGCGAGAATACAGAGGCTGCTTTTGTCACTATATGGGCCAAGTCAAGTGGTAAAGTTTATTTGAAAATAAAGACGAAGGATAATTTAAATATTGTTAAGTAAGTATATCTCTTTATGCATACTAAAAAACACTTATATTTTGTTATATATACGTGTAAACATATAGATACATATACTTCTGACTGGACATTAGTCAGTAACTAGTGTAATGTTTGTCTAGTCTATCAGTCAAGTTTGCAATATAACCACCATTCTAGGTGGCTTGCCATCACGGAGGCGATCGGCCACAGGAAGCCCTACCTCACTTAGGTTTCGTGCTAGCTGGCACTCACTAGTCAGTCAGCAAGGCGTATCTGCAACCTTGAAGGAACAAGTGATGTACCTTGTGAGACTCGAACTCACGTCACCCAGTGAGTACTGAAGTCAGAGACGTTACCACTGAGCTAATACCAACAATTCACAGTGTGACGTGATGGCAAGCCACTCAGTGGCATGGTGGCCATATTGCAGACTTGACTGACTGATAGAATTCAATCTGCGCCTAAGATAAGACTAGACACACACACTCATTACACTAGTTACTGACTAGTGTCCAATCAAAACGAAAATCTTCCAACGGCAGCATGTTCTAGGCTTCTCTGTATTTCAGAAACCTTCATCGCACTCATAAAAAGGCTGGAGCTATGCGTTCAAAAGAAGCTAGTCAGAAGTGCACATTTACGATGGGTCTAACTCGGTCTGATAATTTGTTTTTCGTTTTTCCATTCCCTTCATTATTTTTTAAATTTTCAGTTTTAAAAGTTTTTACTACAATTTGTTTCCGTGTTCATCCCGTTCACAACTGTCTACATAAGAAACTATCTTACGATTATTTTCTAACCGTATGTAATTTTGTTTTCATGGCCATACTGATCTGTACTCATACCATCAAGCAATCATATTATGTCGAAAATCTGCCTTTATTACTTTGTTGAACTGAGTTATAATGGTAATAATATCCAAAGACATTGGCTAGTGGTTGCGCTATGTTGTGAATTGGCAGAAGTTGGACATTGGATCGGGTCCTATTGGCGTAATGGCCTAAAAGCTCTCTAGCCTTGTAACCCGGAGGTCCTGGGTTCGAACACCAATGGGTTGGGTGCATACTGATGAAGAGTCCCAAACTAGGCGGACAATGTGAACAGCTGTCCAGTACTCCCTGGCAGGTTTTCCAACGGTTCTCAAACCGATGCCAGCTCATAATGAAATCCTGTAAACAATCGAACAAAAAATCCCTACAAACCAATAATACTTCAATAATAATAGTAATTGTGTGTGAATATGAATGTACAAAAATGCGATTGTACAGGTGGTTTCGAGGATGAAATCGCTTTGATGAAGATATGTCTGTTTACTGAACTTCCTGTTCTCTTCTATCTCTCTAATCTCTTGATGTCTATTTTCCACGGAAATGTTCAATCACAATGGAAAAATTTCAAAAATATATTTCCAGTAAACAGGGATTGATATCTATCGAAGAAGAATAAGAATAAGTGGCTCCCCTAGTTCCCTGGCCTAGTGAATAATGATTTGAAGTTCGAAACAGTAGGTGCTGGACTCCAGCCTCCATGACAACGCCGTCACTCACTGCGATATACAAACATCCAGTTAACAGCTTGTAAATGGGATGAAATCCTCGTCCTGGATTGCATTGTTAGACATCATCAAGCAAATTATCACTGTCTCTCTTTGCATAGAAAAAAACAATAAGGAAAATTTTAATTACTACTAATATATATTTTCCCTTGTTATTTAATTGTAAAACATAATTTAATCAATTATTTCTAGTATAAATACAACTCAATGTGAAGTCATTGTTGTACGCAATCGTTGGGTATATATGCTACAAATTATAAGCGGATGGTTATATTTTGGTGCATGGACAGTTTCATTTTATCCACAATTTTTATTGAATTGGAAACGTAAAAGGTAGTTTATGTATATATGTATGTATGTTTGCCTTCTACTATTGCTTGCTTTTACACATTCATTTCTCTTTACCCTGGGGACAATAATGATGCTGTAAGATTGCCTCTAATCTCTCATTTCTCCAGTTCCCTCCTCTCTGCAAAGCATACAGACGCTTCCATGTCATCCTTGGACCCACCTTCAAATCGTCAACTCACAGTAGGGTTCCACTCGAGGGCTGAACACGTAGTGTCACTCAGTTGTCCCCTTAACGTATATCCAATCCACCTTCATTGTCTTCTGCATACTCGTTGGGTGGTCGGTACTTGGTTAGTTCATTCGATGCCTAGCAGAGTTCCTAGTTGCTTATCTCTTCTGTAAATCTCAACTTCATTACTCAGTGAAGGTCGATGTTGATGAATACATTCAGTAGGCTGTTGGGAATGCTTTTGGATAGGGTAAAAATTCAGGCACTGTAGTAGAATTGCGAAATATATACTCATTAATTCATAAGGTAACAAACACAGTTTATTTTGTTTAGTGAAGAAATACTATTTCTTTTCAACGACTTCATTTTCAAGCCAACTGTACAGTCGTATTTATATTACGGAAAAGGGAGGCTTTAAGTGGCACTAGAAATTGCTAAGCCAATACTGCACATATTATAAGGATAAAGATAATTAAAATGATGTACTGCGAAGGGGTTAGAGCTGAATTAGATCAACTACAAAAATTTTAAAGATCATTAAATAAGTGTAAAGATTCCAAAATTCTAAGTTAAGTGTTCTCTAAAACAATCAAGACTACGATGATGATAACAGTAAAGACGGCGAAGATGAAGCGAAGTGGAATAGATTCAAGTGGTAAAATCGAAATAAAATAAAAGAGCATAACTATGACCAAGGTAAGGAAAAGGGTTTAACAAAACCTTTTTGAACACATAATTTAGGTTTCTGTACATGGATATAGCTAGAGCTTCGGCTATGTATAAATGGGGAAAATGTAATGTTTTTGAGTGGTTGGATTTGGTCCTCTATATACTTTTCAAGGATAAGTCACGTGCGGCTGAATGATTTGACACCAGAATGTGTTCACGACTTGAAGACCTCTCATTAACCAAACCGGATGGTAGTGTTCAGCTACGTGTTTACGGAGAACACGCTTACAATGTCCATTGTAAGATTAGATTAGTCTTATCCTCACTCAAGCTTAATCGAGGTTTTACTTATTTAAAATAAATAATCATTATACTCACTAACGACTGGCCATATTCAGGTAGATAGTTACCTGGGGTTCTAGTGGGAAGTCGTGGTCATTACGGGTGCAGTGGGTCAGGTGCGAGGACAAATACTCGCCACGGATGACAACATCTAGTGGTCGGTGAGCTATATTGTGAATTGGCAGAAGTTGGAATTCATGGACTGGCCATTGAATCGTATCCCACTGGCCTAATGGTCTACGAGATTGCATTGTAACCAGAAGGTGCTGGGTTCGAACCCCAGTGGGCTGGGTGCATGCTGCTGAAGATTCTCAAACTAGGACGAAACAACTGTCCAGTACTCCCTGGCAGGTTTTCCGATGGTTCTCTAACCGACATCAGTTTATGATGAAGTCCTCAAACGAATCAAATCCCTGCAAACCAACACTTTAATAAATTGTAAGTGATAATATGCCTATTATCCGGATTCGTGCAATATGCATTCAGGCTGCCTGATCTGAAGCGTTCAGATCGCTTCGATCTGGCTGGCCAACAAGCAAGCACCACCAGTTGAAATGTGAGTGGCGTCCAACTACTCATTTTGACTGATAAGTAGTATACAGCATCGTGCATATGATTTGTATGATTTGTTACTTACCAATAGATAAATTTTTGGTAGTATATATATTACGGCTTGTGAGGAAAATGTTTAAACAGGTTTCTGTTGTCGTTATACCTATACTAGTGAACACTGAATTAGTCTTTTGCTCACAAAAGTTGCATATACCCTCTGCTGACGAGTTCTAGAAAGCACGAAGCCTAAACCCGGGGCTTCCAGCCTGTCATCTTCTATCGTCTAACATCAGTTCAAGATTCACAGTTATGACCAGTAAATCACCTTGCTTGCTGACCACATTAAAATCTTAACCGACAGAATTCATTCAGCATAGACACTAATAAGATCTGGCCACCTGACATTAGCTACTCCTTAGTGAATAACCACTGCATCTACTACAGTCCCACATGAGGTTAAACGTGACGTTGAATATACTGGCGGTGATACCATTCTGAATCTGATTATTGGGGGGGGGCGGCATCGGTTTCTTCAAGGCTGAAGATACGCTTTTCTAACCAATGCTAACAAGTACACAATCAAAGTCGAGGGCTTTTTGCTAATTCCATCTAACCCTCTAGCCTCTTACATTTCATTATTTTATATGCTGATCTATTTATTCGATTTTCAGTATGCTATCGGACACTAGATGACATCAGTCAAAGAATTCAGGTTATCATTAAGCGTGAAATATGTGCCCACCAAAGGGGAAAGATAAGCAACTATCATTTCTTAACCCTTAATTTTGATTGGACACTAGTAACTAGTGTGAGGTATCTAGTCATTGGTGTTTGGTTGAGACTGAATTCTATCAGTCAGGTTTGAAATGTGGCCACCGTTCTAGGTAGCTCGCTATCACGGTGCACATTGATTTGGTGATAATTGATGGCTGGAGGCAATCGGCCACAGGAAGCCCTACCTGACCTAGGTTTCGTGCTAGTTGACAGTCGTCATCAAGGAGTATCTTTAACCTTGAAGGAGTTTGTGTCTCTTCTGAGACTCGAACCCGCTTCACACAGTGAGAGCTGTAGTCAGAGACGTTACCAGTGAGATATTTGGGCTCATGATTGACATCCTGTAGGACTGTACTGGATATTTTTGATTGGAATGATAGAATTCAGTCTTCATCGAAGATAGGACTGGACTCATTACATGAGTTACTGACTAGTGTCCAATCAAAAATATCCAATACAGTCCTACAGGAGGTCGATTGTGAGCCCAAATAGCTCAGTCGCAACGTCTCTGACTGCAGTAATCACTGGGTGACGCGGGTTCGGTTCTCAGAAAGGAAACGAGTTTCCTCAAGATTGCAGATACGCCTTAATGATGACTGCCAACTAGCACGAAACCTAGGTTCAAGGCTTCCTTCAGTCAACTGCCTCCAACCATTTAATATAACCCTTAATTTATCAAATCCATATACACTGTAAAAAATTACCTCATTACATTAGGTTTCTTCTTTCTCCTATATTTATGATTTATTTTTATTTTGTTCCATAAAGTTCTAAGTGGAACAGTAGGGCTTCAAACTACAGCTTTTGATGTTTCGGTATTAGTGGTTACTTTTTATTTTTACGGGATAGGGTTGCTAACCTCACTACCGGCTAAGTGAGGTCTAGGAGTGTATCAGCCGCGGGGAGAGGATTGAACCCCAGACCCCATGAATGGTTGACCAGCGTTCTGCCGCTAGACCATTGACGCATTTTGCCGATATTCTCGTCCTGTGTTAACTCCGTTTCTTCACAGTGAAAGTAATAACTGGTGGGTTGTTAAAAGCGAATTTCTATTACTCAGAAGTGTTAATGTTAATTTCTTATATGAAATTTACCTCTCTTATGAACTGTATGTTGCATTTTTGGTATCTATTTTTTCTAGTGTGGTTGGATTTAATTTTGACTTCGCCGTGTTGAATGTTATTGGATTCCTCTACTATAGTATTTATAATATTGGATTATTTTGGATTCCATTGATACAAGTTTGTGATTCAATTAAATTATTAATTATGATTATGTAATCTATTCATTCGTTCTATGACTCCATTAACTGTATTTCTTGAATAAACAGGACTTTCATTCTGCTGAAAATTTGACACTAAACTAGGGATAGTGTGTGAGCACGAATACAGAGGGCTAGTTTCGCATATGACAGTTTACGCCGTCTCTGGCGTAGACGCGATATCCGACTACCGACCAAAGGGCGTGTGTACTACTCAACAGTCCGCTCCGTCCTCCTTTATGGCTGTGAGACCTGGCCGCTGAGTGCGGAAGACATGAAAAGATCAGCTGTCTTTGATCATAGGTGTCTCCGTTCTATCTCCCGCGTGAAGTGGTATAATAAGGTGAGCAATATTGAGGTTAGGCATTGGTCGAGTGCTAGGTAAGGTGGGGAAATCAGTCGACGAGATTGTGAAATTACATCGACTGAGGTAGTTAGGACATGTGCTACGTATGCCTAGTCATCGCCTTTCTCGACGGGCAATGTTAGCTGATATAGGGTCAGGTTGGGCGGTCAAACCAGAACATGGCTTCATCAGTCAATGAAATCTACAACAGTTACTTTAAGCCACTTAGGAAGGTGTAGACTTCCTGGTTGGGGCCCTCGGGATGGTAAAAACCAATGGTTGGAAACAATTGGTGACATGGCTCAAAATCGTTCTCAGTGGCGCAGATGCATCCACTTCTTGTGACTTATGATTTCCAATGATACTGTTTTGTTCTTCGTTATTACTATTCCTTTGTCTCACACCTCTGTTTACTGTCTCTGTTATGCATTTCTCCTACTTTCTTCTCTTGCTTTGTGTGCTACATGGGAGGAGTGTGGCGACTTGAACTGCGGCATATATGTGCAAAGTTCTATGTCGAAAACCGACCGACCGGCATGTTTCATGCTTACATCATCATTATCCCTAACATGAAATCAACTCATACTGTCACAACATTCTAACGTAGTTGTGTATGTAACCTCCTTGAAAAAGTATGCAGTTAATTTTTAAGGTAGGTGTGGCGTTGAATGACAGAATTCAGAATTCCTGGAATTAGAATCAATTCTGTGCGAATAAATGCATGACAACGTACTGGTTTGAAACTCTGGAGGGCGACAGTTAAAGAATAGACACCAAATTCAGACGACCTTGAAGCAGCCGATCAGGTTATTCTAGGTGAAGAGTGTTAATTAATTTATAAAGTGTACGTAACAGAAATGAATCCTACAGGGTATATATCTCTAATGTGCTGCAAAACCTGGCCCCAGTTTCTCATAGAAGCAGTTATAGACATATCAAATCGCTGCATTCTCTATTTCTGCAGCTGTAGCAGATACTGGTTGCATATAGGCAATATATTACTAAGAGACAGCTTTGATTTCGAGAAGAAAGTGTCTAAAAAATCACCATTATGTACGACTTATCAACTCTTAAAGACTTCTTCATATAAAGTGGTTGCATCTGAATGCATAACCATCAATAGCCCGGCAATACTGTTGCAGAGTCATTATCGCTGCACATATGCATGCTTTAGTCCTGCCTATCAACCCATTTTCCACAGAGAAGTCAAAAACCAAATATAGGTGACATTTCCAAGGAGGATTATGGCTGGCATTCAACTGTAATGTTGATTGGTCAACTCAAGGTCATTTGAATTTAGTGTCTATTGTTTACTCTTGCCCTCTGGACTTGGACTCTGGTACAGCGATATGCGCGAACTTCTGAAGACTCTCAGATCAATAGATGAAATAGTTTTCTGATATTTTTCTGGGATCATAACTATTGACGAACTAATATCAGTTTGCGACCAAAGTTACCTCAGAGTAGGGAGATGTTTAACCTTTTTGAAAGAAGAAAGGCCCAAGACAGTGACGCGGTTGGGAATTGAGTAGATTTCTTTGTTACTAAACTTTGTTTTCTCTGCTTCGGTGGTTAGAACGTCATTAATAGGAACGAAGTGGACTTGATCTGATTGCGGTGGGTCCGTTTTAAAACCAGTATTATTCTCGGAAGCTGTGATAAAGAGTATATGAGATAGTAGTAGGCAACAGATCGTTTATTGAGAAAATCAACAGATATTTATAGAGTTTTATTTACATTATTATTCGTTATCATTAGCAGAGAAACAGCGTCTTCTGATTGGTTATTTTCTCGCTGAAAGTTATTCTGTCATCTCTTTGTGACCGTTTCCTTCAAGGTCAGACCATATATCTGTGAATCACATCCACTCACGCAAAGTCTGTTGTAATTGGTTGTTGAGTTAGTCTTTGTTTTTTTTCTCATGACCAAAATATGGGACATAAACATTGACGTAAAATGCTGTCTACCAATTTCGGCTAGCAGACAGCTCTCACCACAGTATTATAGTATCATGACAGTCAAATATATGTGAACATGTATTCTCAAGTTTTGGTTTGAAGGGGTTTGATTGATTTCCAAATTGACAAAGAATTGACTTCAATTATAGAAGCTATGGAAATCAGAGAGTACTGGAGACTCGTTTCACCGTCGTTGTTTGAGACCCTTTACCAATGCAGGCCCATGTCCATAACCAAATCCCTTCAAACCAATACTTGAAAATTAATTTAGTACTAACTCGTGACTGACTATAAGGTGAAGTTACCTAAATTTCAGGCGAGAAGTCGTATCCAACAGGATCCACCCAGTTGACTGTGAGGATAAATACTTGCCTACGACAACGGTCAAAGGTCACGTTATATGTCGAGAACTGGCAGGAGTTAGAATTGGTGGGTGGCTGAATGTCCTGAATATCCAGAGTTCAACCCCTGGTAGGCTCATGAATAAGTATTACCGGAGAGTCCCGGGCTAGGAGGAGACAACTGTCCGACAGTGTTCCCCGGTTTCCAGTGGTTCTCTAACTGAAATCAATGCATGATCAATCTTGAGCATATTTATTCACTAGATTTCAGGATTTTGTCAAAATTTTCAACTTCTAGTCTCCAATTTAAAAATGTTGACGATTAGCTTGACGTTTGAATTCTTAGCCACTGAAAGGATTTTACAGGAAGGTGGATATTTTTCTCTTTTGCTTTCTGTCTTGGTATAAATCTTGAAGGATTTATATCATTACTGTACATCTGTCAGTAGACGTAAATCACTGTGAACGACTTCCAGCCAGCTTATCAAGAATATTCGTTCATGGTTTGGCAACAGGCGCCTCAAAGACCCACGTCCAACAATATGCATTGACAACTATAGTAATAGCAGACTACTTAATCGAATGATGTTACCATCAATAGCAGAAGCCTAAAGGAAGTCAACCCTTTCACTTACCTTGCCAGACAGCATCGCTTCAACAAGAGACAGGACGCATAAGGATCGTAAAAGTTAGCCAGAACTTCATTCCTCTGAAAATAGTATGAGTATAACAACAGAAGGCAAGGGTCAGGCAACAGATCGTTTATTAAGGAAATCAAAGCATATTTATATATTTTCATGTGCACTATAATATATTAGTTAAGCAAACAAACACAGTCTTTTAATTGGTTGTTTCTCACTTAAAGTTAATCTTTCATCTATTTGTGACTGTTTCTTGAATATCAGATCATCTATATGTTAGCTGTATCCGCCTACGCAAAGTCTGCTGTGGTCGGTTTTGAATCAGTCTTTGTTCACATTTTCTCACGACAAATCTTGAGAACGTAAACATTGACGTAAATTACTGTCTACCAATTTGGCCAGTAGACAGCTCTCACCACATGAGTATCTACTGCAATCAGCATACGGAATATGATTTGGATGTCTTATACCAATGCCAAATCAGTTTTTCTTTATGTTCCACAGACTTCATGCGTATCACGAAACGAATTCCCAACAGGATACAGATTTTTATCAACAGATACTTCCACTGGCTCTATACTGAATATCAGGTTGACATTCCGAATTCTGATAGCCAATATGTAAAGGACGTATAGCTCAACAAATACGCAGAAGGAAATAGAAATCGATTAGATACACTCTAGGGAGACTACTGAATGAGAAGACGAGTTAAACACTCGAGTGGGACTCGAAATGGAGTCGAGGAGGGGAGGAAATGAAAGTTTATAGGCAGTTGTGGAATCAGTTAGTGAAGACTTCAGAGAATCTAGTGGAATAGCCATGTGTTACTGAAGCATTACGTTGCACTCGGAATCCCTGGAGAATACTAATAATGTTATACTGGTGTAATAGTCTGATCTGATCACCTTCTACTCTTTTCCAATTTCATTATGCCTCATCTAACATTGCTGGTTGAAGAAGGTGGTGGTTCAATAGGCCAATAGCCACAATCTATGTATTATACTCCATAAAGTTGTCACATATCAGAAGAATATTAAATCATTTGATATAAATAGTTCAAGAAACATTTCAGTCACTGATGGAATGCTTTCTTTCATTTCACTAGCTATGATATACATATTTCCCAATAGTTAAGAATGTCATAAAATCTCTCTCTGTATTATGTCCAGTGTGAGTCGGTGTTTCGGGAGTTCGTCAGGTTCGTCAACCACGCATTTGATTCAAGTTAGATTCTCAGTCGACATCCACCTAAGTCTTACCTAACCGGTAGCAAGTTGGTAAAGAAGAAAGGTTGGGTGTGAGAGCATAAATCCCTTCCTGTAAAAAACGTCAGAGTTAGTGAAACGTCAAAGCTGAAGCCCAAGGCGTTGTGTTCCACTCATAACACCGCAAAGGGATGTAAAAAAGGCATTAAATCCAATATTATATTATTATTATCGCCTTGAGTTCCTGGTGGAACATAGGGCTTCAACAACACATCTCCATTTTGAACAATCTTCTGCTGCCTTCTTCAGCTTGAACCACGACTGCCCATAATCTCTTATCTCTTCCTCACACGATCTCTTCTCTGTCCGCCTAGGACGACCCATTCTTTGCTTCCTATTCCACTTCCACTCGAGCACTGGCCTGATGTGCGATGTAATTCGACGGTCTCCTCAATGTATGCCCGATCCATCTCCATTTTCTCTGAAATATTTACAAAAGAATGGATACTGAACAAAGAATACTCTTTTCGATAACTTCATTATCAGGCTCTGAAGTTATATATATACATTATAGTGAATGAATGAATTAGTGTTATGAACAACATTAATGTTTAAATAACTTCGAATCTATAATGTCGATAGATTACAGTTCAATAGCATCAACATAAAATAAACTGAATGTCAGAAAAATTAGGAAAGATAATATCACAAATTCATGAATTTATAATCTCTACTGAAGGTCAGGGTTGTAGTAGGGGCTGGACTTTCTTCTTTTGAACACAGAACACTGGCTGTTTGAGGCGAAATGCAATAGCCTCTGCAGTTTGGAGCATGCGGTGCTTAGATGTTTTGGCAATTTATTAGGTACCCGGTAGATGACAGAGAAGGATTCTTCAATGCTGGCTTTGTCGCCGGATTGTACCAGATGGTTCAGTATTGAACTGTTGATGGTTTTCATTACACCTTTACTTAGCCATAGTGGAAGGTGTTCTCGAGCACGAAAAATCAAGTTCCTAGAGCAACGGCCGATATAACTCGCTCCACTAGCGCAGTTGAGTTGGTAGATACAATTTGAAGTGGTTGGTGTAGGTACTTCATCTTTCACTACAGGGATCACCATCGGTCGTGTAGAGAATAAAACGTGTAGTTCGCCAGCATTAAAAGTTCTTTGAACTGATTTTCTTAATTTCTTCGTAATTATCTCACTTGGTTTATCGCCCTTGAATTACAGTCGTATATAAAGAGGCTTCTTGTTTACAAATAGGGAGTAGTCCTTTTCCGCTTTCTTTGTCATGTGTTTCTTGATAAATTTTTCGGGATAGCTATTTTCGATCAAAGTGTCATATACAATTCTTAATTCATCTTCACTTATTTCTTCTGAGCATATAGCTCTAACTGTGTGGCTGAGGGTCTTCACTAAATTTCTTTTATACTTGAGAGGAACGAAGCTGTGAAAATGTGTGTATATTGTCCTGTCCACGTACTTTTTCCACACAAATTTCTTTTTATGCCACCATATGGTTTTCTTGTAAGGAGGACATCCAGGAAGGCAATTCTGTTTCGGGATTCTTCTTCGCGCGTGAATTTGATAGCCGAATGCACTTCATTGAATTCAGCAATTATTGTACTCCTATCCGAATTATTATCACAAAGAATGAAGGTGTCATCCATAAACCGGCAATAAAATGAGAACTTTCTGACAAGGTTGGTCAAAGGTCCATTTTATAGATTACTTAGAAAGAAATCAGCCAAAATGGGACCCAGTGGGGAGCCCATCGCCACCCCGTCCACTTGTCTGTTGTTGTTGAGCGATCTGTTCTTGGTTGGTTTGTTCCCACAGTTTCTTGTAACTAATTCTTTCTGGCTGGCCAGCTGATCTTCACTATAGAGCTACCCAGTCAGCGAAGGTGGCAGCTGTTGATGGAAGTCTGTAACTTGTTGGAAATCCAATATATCCAATAAGTCTAATCTAATTAATTATATCTTTATGTCTTTTTCATCCTCTTATAGAAACAATACTTTGGAAAATATCCTTTTTCTTCCCTCCCAGTATTACTGAACGATATCGTATTCTCATTTCATGCATTGGCTATATCATCAATGACAGCAATTCAAATTTTATTTTTTGAGGTAAGTATCACCTTATTTCTATTGTGCTTTAAGAAAACTAATATTTCATTTTGCAATCTGACCAAATAAAATTGAAGAAGTTGCTAAAAATGAGGAGTAATTGGTATAACTGTAACGACAAAAGATAAGAGTCAGGCAACAGATCGTTCATTGAGGAAATCAACAGATATTTATAGATTTTTATGTACATTATTATTCGTTATTATTAGTAGGGAAACAGCGTCTTCTGATTGGTTGTTTGCTCGCTGAAAGTTATTCGGTCATCTCTTTGTGGCCGTTTCTTTCAAGGTCAGACCATATCCGCCCACGCAAAGTCTGCTGTGATCGGTTGTTGGGTTAGTCTTTGTTGCTGCTTTTTTCTCATGACCAAGATATGAGACGTAACCATTGACGTAAATTGCTATCGACCAATTTTGGCTAGCAGACAGCTCTCACCATATAATTACCTGGAAAAACTTCCATGTTCAATAGTAGCATTCGCCAGTCGAATCACTGAGGTGATCTAAATATCGGATGGTCGTTTCGCTCGTTTAGCAGCCAACCTCATTAGTGGTGTAGATGGATTGACTCAAGCCAGACATCTGAATCATTTCAAACAATCGGAATTTTAACTACTCATGTCAGTCAGTCAGTAGTATATAATCTTATGCCCCAAAACTAACTTTCTTGATTACCGTTTATGCGGTCACAAAAATCATACAGACGAGGCTGTGAAGTTACATCAGCTGAGATGATTACGACATGTGTTATGTATGCCTAGCCATCGCCTTCCTCGACGGGCAATATTAGGTGACATGAGATGGATCAGGTTGGAAAAGAGCTAATGTTGGTCATAAAAAAACATGGCTACACCAGTCACTGAAATCCATCACAGTTTAAGCCAGTTAGCTACGTAGAGATGTGTATACTGACAGTCTGGCTGAGGTCATTGGGCAGGTAAAAACCAATGACAGTTGGAGCCAATTACTAGTATGGCTTAAAATCGTTGTTGTCAATGAGTGGAGGAGATGCCTTCACTCTTTGTGATTTATAATATCCAATCATACAAAGATATACCTTCAGAAACCACTTGAAACATACTGTATATGATCAGTCTATTACAGTTATCCCTTAGGCTTTCCAATCATTCAAAACTCATCCTCTTCGTGTCTCAGTAATAAAGATAATAATAGTGCAAATGGATTCTTAATAAGTATATCTAATGAGCCTGTTGGGAGTGACAAGACAGCAATACGCTGCACTCACCGATAAGAAGACTTTAGAAGATATGGATTTGACGCGTGGGTTATTTATGTTTAATGTCACGCAAACTCGAAGGCTTGCAAGCAGGCGAGAACCAATAAACTGGTCGTAGAAACAGGCAGGCAGCAAAGACAGGACTCCAGGTGAACACAGAGAAGACGAAGGTGATGAAGATAACCAACCAACAGCAACAGCAACAAAAACCAGCACCAATCACCATCAATGAGAGAGTCTTGATACAGGTTACTTCCTTCACTTATCTGGCTAGGAAGAACGGTCTCAACCACAGGCAATCGGAACGATGAAGGTGTCAAAGCCAGCCAGCCAGCTAGAATCGGAAAGGCCAGCCAGATACGCCTTCATCAAACTGAAATCAGTCTCGAAATATTATGCACCAACTCAGCCAGCATTAAGAATAAGATTTGAAATATCAACACAAATGTGAAGTCAATGAGTCAGTTCTCCCATACGGGTCAGGAACTCGCAATGCACGCGTGTCATGAAAAGGATTTCCAACAGGCCACGGAAGACTCTTATCAACAGCTGCCCCCTATGCTGGTTGGCTGGCTCCATACTGACGATCAAATGACCAGCCAACCGGCCACAAAGAATTATCAGCAAGAAACTCTGGCTGGCTGAGAACAAACCAAGAAGAGAAAACTGATTGCTCAACAAATATGTAGTAGAAAGTGGAGATAGGTGGATTGGACATACGTTGAGGAGGCCGTCTAATGACGTCTAGCACTCACTATGCAGGCCATCGCTCGAGTGGAATCTCAATCAGAAGCGATGAGTGGGTGGTCGATGTGAACGTGACGTGGAGGAGGTCGTGTGTTGGGGAGGAGGAGATGAGGGATTATGGTCAATCGTGAGGTCAGCCAGCTGAAGAGGACAGCAGAGAATAGAGCAAAGTGGAGATGTGGTGTTGAAGCCCTATGTTCCATTCGGCACCCAAGTGAATCATAATAAAGATAATAATAACCAATGAGTGAACACAAAGTTTAGTTTGTGGTATTTTTGGAAAACTGAGGAAACATAAAACTATTCAAACTGCCTGTAACTATTGGTTACACTGGAAACAAAAGTGAAATATTAACAAAAAGTAAAAGCAAAATACATTTCCCTAACTTTGCTTTTCTCCTTTTCTTTTTTTGATTTTAGCGCGGCAGTCAACGTGTCTCAAACATGTGCAAAGGTCTGATTGTACTGATTGGTATCTATACAATAACTGTTTGTATATTAGGCGGAGTTAAATTTGTCCTATGGTTGGAAGTTTTCTATTTACTATCTCATGTGAAATTATTCATATCATTTGTTAAATATACCCCTCAGGTAAGTAGAAAATGAAAGTTGAGATATTTTATCTGTTAATTTGTTTTATTTCATCGACTGAATTGTATCTGAAATAGTTTTGCAGTGGTTGGCAGACTGTGCTATGGGTGTCAGCAGGATTCGAACGAAAGGAGGTCTCCGAATTACTAGTCTGGCAGTGTATCAGCTTAGCTATGAAATCCAGCTGTTGACCAGACCATCTTTTCACTACGGTCATCATGGGTATTACCTAACTGTCACGTCTTTCTTACTCCTTTAGGTTCTCAATGGAACATAGGGAGGGCTTCAAGCTAGCTAGAGCTTTGAAGTTTCGGTGCCAGTGGTGTTTATTTTTAGTGGATTGGATCCCTAGCCTCATGCCCAACCTTCCCCCTTTACAAGTCTTATTACTGGGAGTGCGTCTTCCGAGGATCAATCCCCGGACCTCATGCGTGGTCGGTGAGCATTCTACCGCTGCGCCCTCGAGGCAGTCATTTGCATTTTATTTTATTTACTTTTATTTTATTTTATTATAGCTTGATTCCACACAGTATTTTGGTACAAGTATGAAATTTTCAGCATGCGATAACGGTAGTCCAAATTTTGCAGGCCGACCATAGATATCAGGTGTGCGTCGGCGGGGGATCGAACTTCGGACCATGTGCATGGTCGGTGAGAGTCCTAACCGCTGTGCCACCGACGCGTGAAATGTACGACATCATTCTATGCATTGACAGTTGAATGGTAGAATAATCGTCACCAACCAAGCACGCGGTCCACGCTCGATTCCCCTGCAGCAACGTACTCTGAAGCCTCTCTTGGCCTAGTTCACTAGCTAGTACTGGGTCCAGTGAAAGAGAGAAGGGTGCGGCAGGTTAGGTGTGAGGACAAATACTCGCCACAGATGACACTGGCTAGTGGTCACGCTATGTCATGAATTGGCAGAAGTTAGAATTCATGGGTGGACCAATGAATCGGCTCCCAGTGGCTAAATGGTCTAAGAGCTGGGTTCGAACCCCGCTGGCGGTAGGTGCGTACTGCTAAAGGGTCCCAACTTAGGACGATGTGAACAGCTGTCCAGTACCCCATGACAGGTTTTCCAATGGTTCTCTAATCAATATCAGCTCATGATGAAATCCTGTAATCAATCAATCAAATCCCTACAAGCCAATACTTGAAAGAGAGAAGGTTGGGCTTGAGGCTGGTAACCCCTACCGTATAAAGACAAGACCACCGCTAGTGAAACTCCGAAGCTTCAAAGTTTGAAGTCCTGTATTCCACTTTTAACTCAAAAGTATGAAACAAAATATTGTCATCCATGGAATTTTCCATTGATAGATCTAAACCGAAATGACTAGACTCATTTTGGAATAATTTGCGTATTACATACGCTGTACAGCAGCTGCATCTTTATGACTCGATAGTTCGATGGATAATGCTTCTGGTGTTTGAATTGATGGATAGTCGATTTGAATCTGAATGGAAATACCATCATTTTGCAACAGTAGAAGACATGTTTATTTGCAATTCGATATCTCTATATGACCAAATTATGTACACCTTATCTTTAACGTACCATTTACGCAGATCTTCCGTGTTGTGCCACTTCTCGCCTTCCTTTATATTGTGTTTCTTTGTGTTCCTTTCACGTGTCTCCCATGTATCTCTACAATGCTGACACCAAATCTATCTCCCTGCTATTTGATGTTGTTTTATGCGAATGAGCATCTCTTTATATATATATATATATATGGCTGGTGGGTTCATTCTGACATCTTCATCCATTCCGACTCCCTGTGCTTGAAAACGTGCTTCCTAGCTGGATCAGTGAGGAAAGGAAGTGACCTCTGTCAAATCTCTAGCGTTGATGGTGATTGGTGCTGGTTGTTGTTGTTGCTGTTGGTTGGTTGGTTGGTTTGTTATCTTCATCACCTCCGTCTTCTCTGCATTCACCTGGAGTTCCTGTTTTCACTGCCTGCCTGTTTCTCCAGCCAGTTTGTTGGTTTTTGCCTGCCTGAAAGTCTTCGAGTTTGTGTGACATTAAACATAAATCATCCACCCAGGCGTGAAATCCAGATCTTCTAGAGTTTTCTTATCGGTTAGTGCAGCATACTGCTGTCTTCTCACTCTCTGTGCACAGTCTGACGCATAATCCAGTCCACGACAATTGAGCACATCATCGGTAATAATAGGTCTCGTCTTACTCCTGTATTCACTGAGAACGCCTCAGTGAATTTTCCATTGGGAATCACCTGACACATGGATTTATCATTTACCTGTTGAATGAGGTTGATAAAGACTTGGGAACTGAGCGCCGTAGTATTGAAACAGTTTCCTGTGGCATCCATGTAGGCACATTTTCCATTTGAGTGGTTTGAACTTGTCTGCGCCTCTCTTAGTTGAGTTAGTTGGGAAACACTGCTAATGAAATCAATGCCAAACGAGCGTCGCACTTAGATCACTTCGAATATGCTGGCTATCAAGCACTACCGGTTGAAGGGAATGGTATCCAACTAATCATCTCAATCAACCAGTCGTATATTGAATCATGTAGTTTTGCTTGCCATATTGATTACTAATTAAGGTATCAGGGAGATCTAAATATTTTCAGTTTTCAAATTAGACAGTGGTGAATATTCCCCTCCTAGAGCTGCGCAAATTACAAGTCATAAATCTGATGCTATGTATTACTAGTCCACTCATTCAGCTAACCAGATTTCTGCTGGTTTGAACCAATCTTACTCTCTAAGCCAAGTCTAACAGAATAAACTACTGTTAAACTCGACTCCAAACGACTGAAACCGCCGCCCTCTGTTAACATCACTTGAGTCTTGTTGGTTAACAAGAACCACTGGATGATGTGAGTGAGATTCAACTTCTCACATCAATCTATCAGTAGTATATAGAGTGGTACTTTGATGCTAGTATCTATTATCTTCGAAATGATATTTCTTTTTAAATGAACTACAGTCTTGCTGAATCTCTAATGGATGACTAACCGAGAATGAATTTGACATATTTCTGTAGGGGACTGTCTTGCGAGCTCAATAACATAACAAGGATGTCAATAAAAATCCAAGTTAATGAGATGATAGTGTAATGAGTTATATTAATTAAACGGTCACTTAAAATATACATAAAGTCCACGACTACGAATTATTAATATAATCCACAGAAGCTTTCACTGCTGGAGTTGTGTCTACTGGTAGAAGTTGTGTACCGGTTGTAGAATAGTCGTCGGATGAGACAGTAAGCGGTTCCTTCAAAAATCCAAAGTATACAACACGGTTATGAGTGAGGCAGGTGGAAAGTGAAGACCAGTGAAAAGACGAAAAGACCAACAGTACACTGTATTTTAGATTGTACTCGAAAGTTATCCATATTCCAACATGAATCGTTTTAAACAAAAGTCATGTACAATGAATGTCTCTAATTTCAACATCTAAGAAAAAGATGTATAATCATATTGTTACGTATTCCACATTACTACTACTACTTCTTCTTCTTTTTGACTAATTAGCCGAGGTTTCTTCAAATAACATATTCACCATTTTTTCCTCTCATTATTTACGCTATTCAAGTTACCCGCACACACAGACACACACGCATTGAACGGGACGTGTCTTTTCGCCACCGTTTGTTTATGCACTGGACAAAAAAACATATAAGTGCTGAAATATAACTGCTTATTATTATCATTATCGTTATGAAATTAGAAAAAAAACCAATTTTCCGTTTGATTTATTTATTTAATTAGGTGGTATTCATAATGTTTATGATTAATTTTTAACTACTTATATATAAATGAGTAGCATGTTAAAAGTGAATAGGATAACTGATGATAAAAGGGGACTCTTGAGGTGAAGACACTTAAAAACAAAGTAATGGACTGCTGTTTCGTCTCAATTTATGACTCTTGAGTAGTATACACTACAACTCCATCAGGGACTAAATTCTAGACTTTGAGATTACATGGCCACCTCGTTGGCCATCCAGTCATTAAGGTCGAATTCGATGAGGCTCGAATTCTAACTCCTTTCATTTAGTGATATGGAGTTACCGGCAAGAATTCCATCGATGACTACCAACTTCCTCCCACTGGCCAAAACATATGACTAAAACTTCAGGACATACGTCCACTAGATGCCAAAATCTGAAGATTGGTATTTATTTATTATTCCCTTGGGTTCCGAGTGGAATATAGGGCTTGTACAACAGATCTCCATTTTCTTCTATTCTCTGCTATCGTCTTCAGCTGGGTTCACGATTGTTCATAATCCCTCATCTCCTCCTCCCCAATACACGACCTCCTCCATGCCAGCCTCGCACCAACGACACACTCATTGCTTCTGATTGGGATTCCACTCGAGCGATGGCCTACATTGTGCTAGATGTCACTAGACGGCCTCCTCAACGAATACCTAATCCATCCATCTCCACTTTCTACCACATATTTGTTGAGCAATCAGCTCTCACCTGTTGGTTTGTTTCCAGCCAGCCACGGTTTGTTGTTGTTAATTCTTTCTGGCCGACTGGTCGGCCGTTTGATCTTCAGTATGGAGCCAGCCGGCGAAGGTGGCAGCTGTTGATAAAAGTCTTCTGTGGCCTGCTGGAAATGCTTTTCGTGATACAAGTACATTGCGAGTTTCTGACCCGTACGGGAGAACTGACTGACCGACTTCACATTTGCGTTGAGAATCCGAATTTGTCTTGTTCTTGATGCTGCTGAAATGGTGAACAATATTTCGAGATTGATTTCAGTTTCATGAAGGCGGATCTGGCTTTTCCGATTCTGGCTGGCTGGTTGGCTGGCTTTAACATTTTCATCCCTTCCGATTGCCCGTGGCTGAGACCGTGCTTCCTAGCCAGATAAGTGAAGGAAGTAACCTGTATCAAGACTCTCTCGTTGATGGTGATTGGTGATGGTTTTTGTTGCTGTTGTTGTTGTTGTTGGCTGGTTATACTGAAGCAGTATATCATAAATGTACAGATAAATGAGTTTTGAAAGGATAATGGTTCTTGGAAATATAGTTATTGTCCACTTATACAAATTAATAATGTAATCCACTGATACATGTTCACAACTGTGTTATGTCCACTGGCAGAAGTTGCTCATCGGTTGTTGAAGAATCTTTGGACGAGGATAAGATGTCCCTGTGAGTCCCAAACCAAACAATACTTGGATTAGCAAAGCAACTAAACAGTAGAAACTGGTGAGAAGACGAAGTGACGGACAGGAAGACCATATCTTCATCTTAACACGAAAGTCATATATGCATTTTAGAAAGAACTCGATTAAACAAAAGTTATGTACAATGTGTTCACTACTAACATTCATCAGAAGCTGTACAAATTTATTGTTCAGGACTCCACGGAGGTATGAGAGATCAAAATTAGGATTTTATCGGATTAAGGTTGAGTTACATTGCTATAATAAACACTCAGGTATCAGAGAAAGAACTTGAAAATGTCAGAAACTACAAAGTGAATAATAATAAGTTTTTAATGAGTCAATAATAATAATAATGGCAATAAAAAATGCAATAAAATATTGATGATAGTAATAATAATAAAAGGTAATAAGTAAAGGATATTACCATGGTAAATTCAGCGTGACCACTATTTCCTTTTCTATACAAAGATCGGGTTTATAAACTTTAATTGCATAAGCCTCCGCAAATACAAGTACCTTTCAATTTCAGTTTTTGTCTCCTGACAACAATGAATGACTTGAAAGTGTCAATATGATTTCCGTAGTGTATAAGATGCTTTGTTATCGAACCTTTTGGTGTCTTGACTTCAGCTCGTTTCAAACCACTTAGGCAAGTGCTTCTTCATACTAGTAGACAATTACTTTTGTGTACGATCTATGTATTTGATTCCACACACACGCTTAAATTGATGCACGCAGTTGGAATCATCGAAGATTGGCGACTATTCTTTCTCAGTCTTTTGAATCATCCACCTGGTGGTGTTGAGGAATACGAGTCTTGTAGCATAATAATTTCTTCTAATGCCTTCATAAAGTCTCTGTCTAACTGCCTCTTTTACTCAAGTAATGGTTTGTAGGGATTTGATTGATTGGTTACAGGACTTCATCATGAGATGATATAAGTTAGAGAACTATTGGTAAACCTGGAAGTACTGGACAGCTGTTTAGTTCTAGTTTAGTGGAGGTTGGGTGTGAGGACAAATACTCGCCACAGATAACATTGGCTAATGATCGCTGAGCTTTACTGTGAATTGAAAGAAGTCTGAATTCATGGGCTGGCCACTGGTTCGGGACCCAGTGGGTGAGTGGTCCACGAGCTCGCCTTGTAACTTGAAGGTCCTGGGTTTTAACACCAGTGGAGTAGGTGCGTACTGATGAAGATTCCTAAGCTAGGACGATTTGAACAGCTGTCCAGTACTCCCTGGCAGGTTTTCCGAAGGTTCGCTAACCGATGTCACCTCATGATGAAATCCCGTTGCCTCTTTTACATCATCTCCTTTAAATGACAGATTGATATGCATGGCTTTCTTTGAAACAGATTAGATAGTTAAACTGGCGCTTATTTCTTTAAAATATTTATTGATAATTCTCTCCAGATACCGATTCTTAGATGAAATATCCTTCAGAGTCTTTATTTCATACTCGATTGTACTGTTAGAGCATAATTTCCATGCTTCACTGAGCAATATTTTGACTAAATTTTTCTTATTATGGATAGGTAGAAAGCCCCTAAAGTGTATAAAGACTTTCTCTGAAGACTTCCTTCCCAATAGAACACCAGAAAAATATTCCTATCAGATTCCTAGATGTTACTCTGGTAAAAAGGATTAATGACACACAAAGATTCGTATTTAGAAAGTCTTCATGGAAGGGACAACGTATATTGTGCTCGAACCTCTTCCCATCCCAACGGAACCTAAACACTTTGACCCTTTCAAAAAACACTGACTTACTACTAGCCTTCTTAGGTCATAAATAATCTCAGTATGGATTCATTATGCATGCAAAGTAGTCACTGGACGGTTTCCGCGAGTTTATCGAAATCTGTTGGTCAAGTGTGCATTAGAATCATGAAATCAAATAAAATGACTCTTTGCTTACACCATATTACATGATATTTATTAGGAAATATTTTGAGTAGGTATTCGTTCAATGTTTCTTTCGGGTATTCATCAATATTTCAGTCACTCAGATCTCCAAAATATACCAGTGATTTGATAAAAACACAACATCAAATGCTTTCATGTCTTTAAATAACATTTCCGTGTACACAACTTTCTTTCCCCTATTTAAAGTTATATCACGAATTGACACATCAGTTACAGAGTTATCGTAAGGCCAGAAAGTACTGTGGATTTGTTTCATCCGAGCTTGGGACTCTTTATCAGTACGCAACGATAACCAAACTCACTGAAAATCAAACCCAAAACTCCCCGGTTACGACGCGAACCTGGACATATTTCCGGTATCCCATGCTTTCTGTTACTTGGTAACAGGATTTCATGATGAGCTGACATCGGTTAGAAAGCCTTCAGAAAACCTGCAGGGAGTAATGGACAACTGTTCACATTGTCCGCCTAGTTTGGGACCCTTCATCAGTAGGCACCCACCACCTCGGTTCGAACCCAGGACCTTCTGATTACAAGGCTCGTGGACCATTAAGCTACTGGGACCCGCCGACCCAATGGCCAGCCCATGAATTCCAACCACTAGGCAATTTCATCCGTGGCGAGTATTTGTCCTCACAACCGACCTGCCGTAACCTACTGGTCACAACTTCCCACTAGAACCCCAGGTAACTACCTACCTGAATAGGGCTAGTCGCTAGTGAGCTCATGATGGCATCCTGTTACCAATCAATCAAATCTCTACAAACCAATACTTGAATTTCTATTGTTTGTTGCATCATTCCTAACACTAACTCTCATTTGATTTGACAAACTACTTCCCATTTATATACATATATATATATCCTTAAATAGGTATTAAATGTATCTTTACTAATATTCTTATCGTTATAATTTTAAGGCATTTATGAATTTCCGTCGGAAAAGTACTGTCGGCTGGAGCATAGGCAATATCATATTGGATTTCAGTGGTGGAGTGTTTAGCATTGCTCAAATGCTACTCATTGCTTATAATGAAAGTGAGTGGTGTGATTTTGTGCATTTTATTATTATTATTAATCCCTTGGTTTCCTAGCTGAATATGGGAATTCAGCAGTTTATCTCTGTATCATTCTGTCCTCTGAGGTTGTTTTTGGACGGCTTCACAAGTGCCCATAAACATTTATCACCTCCTCATCCATGTTGACCTCGAATTTTCGCGCAACTCATTGTTTCCTATTTGCGTCCCACTCTAGTTACCGATGGGTGATGTTGGTCATTCATTCCAATGGAAGAAAGTATTGTCTCTGGCATCTTTATCTAATTACTTTCTCTTTTAGGTGCTTAATTTGTATTATTTCCAGAACTACTAATGTATGCCGAAGTTACTTTTTAATAGTCCGTAATACTTTCACCTTTTTCTGGATTATCTTTTGAAGAAAACTTTGGTGTCTTATATCAGCAGTCAGAATCAACAGCGGTAGAACATAGCGGACTAGTATACCTCAATATCTAGAAGAAGGTAAAGCTTTGTCGAACTAGTGCATTCGAATTTTTACACACATTCATAAATTTAACGTAGAACATAAATGAAGAAACTGTGATAAGGATGAGTGCTAATCACTTCAAGCTGTAATTACGTAAGTGATTCGAAGGACTTCAGGTGGTTAGTGGTGCAGTCCATTGGGACCCACGCTTCGTCTCATTTAAGACTCGTCACTGATGCCATTCCCAATATGATTCGAATTTATCTCCAATTGTTTCAAACCTTATGGGCAATGGATCCCAGTCTTGAGTCCCTATTCGTCTAATTTATCCTAAGCGGGAGCAATTCAGTAGTATCATCAACTATGCAGGAATACATTTGGCTCCTTACCTGATACAGGAGAAATCTGTTCTGTAGTAAATCTGTTCAAAATAGATAGCCAGCTGTTTGTTTGACTCCTCTGTCGAAAATGGGAGGTAAATATGCTGCTGTTTGAGGTCCATAACATCGTCAAGAATTCATACAGGTTAAGATAATAAGCAGTAATAATAATGCTATGAGTAGAGTTCGGTTTGGGAAGGCAATAAGTAACTCGTTTGAAAACCAAATACTGATAATAATTTCGAATCATCTCTGACCTCTGAGCTCACGCAAATAAAGTAGGAAGCCAGACTCGTTCAAGGCATTCAGAACAGTCGATTTGACAAATATAAAGATTCAAATATTATCCGCTTCAAAAATCCAGGTTAATAAATAAGCAGTCCACTTGGTTGTATAAATTCAGGCTTCAAAGTTGTTTGCTCGCATTATGACAAATATCCTACTCTGACCCGTATATTTAAATCTGGCAGGACTGATTTAGTTATTTTTCGTCCGTTTAAGCTGATTTGAGCCTACTTTAAAAAATCAGGCAAAATCAGGGATACATAGCACTTTAACACAGTTAGTCCCTTTTATAAATTTTGATGGCATTATTAGAAGACGGAGATTATCTGAAAAATGTGATGTATTTGCGCTATACATTTCGAACAATCTGATCACACATTTACTTGTCAAGTCAATATATATGGAAAAGTTAAATTAAACAAAGTGACAAAAAAGAATTAAGAATTATTATTAAGAATAAATAACACAAACGCTTGGTAATCCAATCAAATAAGGATTACCAAGGTAGGTTAAGAGTAATAACAAACTGTTTTTGAATACACAAGGGGAGCTTAAGTTTATGAATGGCTATAGCCTCAGTGTATTTCAGTAAACGTCCTTTACCGTTTTTATAGATGACCTTAAAGGCTGAGTTAACATCAACCTTATGGTTCATCTCGATTAAATGTTTAGCTATAGACGAAGTTGGTAGTCTATCACCTGCATCTATGGACTTGTCACAATTCATCTGTTTTTCTAACCACTTTGGGATATGCTCTCCCCCCCCCCTCACGTGCAACGCGCGATTACTCCTCCCTATGTGTGTATGTCCACACACACACACACGAAAATTGGTAAATTGTGTGGGATGTGATATAATCACTTGTGCACTTTTGGGGTTTCCAGTGAAGCATATTTTTAGCTTTTTCCCCAATTACAAGCTGGGCTGCATAGTAGGTTCTACGGATGATGGAATTCAACCTTTGTCTCAAAATCCTACTATTTATTTCCCCATTATATGGTAATTTGATAAAAACCTTTTTCTTAGGGACGGTATGGATTGTAGGTTTAGAGGCTAGTTGACTTCTACACCTGTTCAAAAATTTCAAAGGATATCCGTTTTCAACAAGAGTATCCATCAATATTTCTTTTTCTTTGTCTATAACATCAGCCGTGCAAATACGCTGAATCCTCTTAAATAGACATTTCACCAAGCCTCTCTTATATTGCAATGGACAGAAGCTGTGAAAATTAAGATATTGCCCAGTCCAAGTGGGCTTTCTGTAGATAGACCGTCTTATTGAGCCATCGTCTCTTCGACTCAGAAGTATGTCTAAAAATGCGAGCTGGTTGCGACTTTCTTCCTCGCATGTAAGACTAATATGATTCTGTACAGATTTAAGTCTGTCCAATAGACGACTCGCATCTTCATGATCATCGCATATCAAAATGATATCGTCTACATATCTCTTATAGAAAGGCAATTTAGAAATTAAGTCAGAAGATAAGTTTTCAACAAAAGACATGTAAACGTCCGCTAATAAAGGTCCTAATGGACTCCCCATAGCAACGCCATCCACTTATCTAAAATGTTCACCTTCAAACGTGATCAGATTGTTCGAAATGTATAGCGCTAATACATCACATTTTTCAGATAATCTCCGTCTTCTAATAATGCTGTCAAGATACATAGCACTGTCACACTTTTATTCGTGAAAAGCGGCCTGCTCAAGTCACTACTAATATTATTTCCTTGAGTTCCGAGTGGAATAAAAGGCTTCATTCCATCCATTTTTGTTTTGTGGGGTCCATAAGCTGTCATCTGCTTCTCACATGACTCCCTCCACATCATCTTCTGACGTTCAACTCGCTGTTCCCCAGTCAGGTTCCACTGGAAAATTGGCCTGACTCTCAGTGTCATTCAGGGATTTTCTCAACGTGTGTCCGATCCATCTACATTTCTTTTGGCATATTTGTTGGCTAACAGTTTCTCGGCTGGTTCATTTTCAGAGTTCTTCGTAGCTTATCTTTCGTTGCTGAACATCTGATGTTCACCACACAACCAGTGAAAGAAAATGTCCATAAAAGTACACAGCCTGTTTCAGATGTATCGTGTAACGCAATCGCCAGGTCCCTGAACCACATAGAAGCACCAACTAATTTAAAATTATTGTTGAATATCGAATTCTTACTCTTTATGCTGATTGCATTACATTTCCATACGGATTCCAGGGTAATGAGTCTCTGTTCTACTTTTCCGAACCTGACTGACTTCAACATCTTCATCTGTGCCGCTTGTATTTAAAACGATACTGTCAAATTAGTAAAAAAATGGATAATTTGATTGGACACTAGTAACTAGTGTTATGTGTCTAGTCGTTTCTTTGGTGCAGACTGAATTCTATCAGTCAGTCAGGTTTGCAATGTGGCCACCATGCCACTACGTAGCTCACCATCACAGTGCATATTGATTTGATGATATTAGATGGTTGCAGGTAATCGGCAAGAAGCCTTACTTGACCTAGGTTTCGTGCTAGTTGGCACTTACCAGTTAGTCAGCAAGGCATATCTGCAACCTCAAAGGAACTCATGTCCCTCCTTCTGAGATCCGAACCCACGTCACCCAGTGCCGCCTGAATTCAGAGACGTTACCAATAAGCTATTAAGGTTCACGATTGACCTTCTGTAGGACTATATTGGATACTTTGATTGGACACTAGTAACTAGTGTTATGCGTCTAGTCGTTTCTTTGGTGCAGACTGAAAAAGAAGTAAGCAGTAATAGAAGAATTGAATTCGTTTAGATTTCTTTCACTGATTGGTACTGGTTGGTACTTATTGTTGTTGGTTAGTTACCTTCATCGCCTCTGTTTCTTCTATCTTCACCTGAGGTCTTGTCTTTGCTGCTAGTCTCTTCTGTCAACTTGCTGGTTTTTTCCTGTAGATCTTCGAATTCCTGTGATACTAGACATCAGTCATCAGCGAAGTTCAAGTCTTCTAGAATCTTCCATTCGGTTCAATGTATTCTTATCTACTTTCTGTCTGAAACATAATTTAGTCCATCGCAGTCACGTATATTATCGGTGTTAGAAGGCAGTCTCGTCTTACTCTTGTCTTCACTTCAAATATTTATTCCTCAGAACACAATGCATCAGCTATACATGATTATAAACACTTAAATTCTTGTAATAACAAACTGTACTCGCGTGAATTTTTTAATACCATTCAACATATACTATTGGATCTGTTTTGAAGAGACAAATATGCTGGGAGTTAGAGCATACTGGAGGTAAGAAGAAATTCTGTCGAATGATATACTACAGACTACTGTTTTTACTCGAAGACTCCGTCTAAGTAGTATATAAATTCAAACTTAAATAAACATATTGTTCAGAATAAAACTATTATATGTTTGAAATTTGATCGAGGATTGATTTCAGTTAGAGTGTCACTGGATATCAGAGAATACTGGTGGGCTGCTTTGTCCTATTCTAGGACTCTTAATCAGCATGCACCGACGACTCCACTGGGAATCGAACCCAGGACTTTCAGGTTGTGAGACGAAGCTCGTTAACCATTTTTAGCTACTTACTTGGCCAGGAATCCAATGGCCAGACCATGAATTCTAAATTCTGTGGATTATTACTATTATTATCATCATTTCTATTCCTTCTCTTCATTTTATCTATACAGAAAGTATTGGCGGTATCATTGGATCACCGGTGAAACTTGGCCTTGGTATCCTGTCTATCGCATTTGATATTCTGTTTATGATTCAACACTGGTGTTTATATCGTTCATCGTCAAGTGATAAACTGTAAACAATATCTCTTTCATAAGGAGAATAAATTTGTTCCAGAGATGTATATGCAAAAAGCCGAGAAATAACAGTCATTTAATAGTGTGAACTGGGCTTTTTTATTTTTATACGTCGAAATATATTAAATCATTACACTTTCCCTCCCCTACCCCCCCCCAAAAAAACACACGTGATTTTTATGATTTTTAGAAAAAATATAATATTCTTTACTTTTTAATATGTATTTTCATTCTTATTTCTTGCACTCGGAATGCTACATAAAGTTGTAGAGGCGCATGTCTGCTGTTCTTCATCTTCTGTCACATTGCTTTCAGGTGACTGCGCGACTGTTAGCAGGCTATCATTTTTTTGCGTCACATGACTTCCTTCATGTTGTCCTCTAGACGCCAAAACCTCTCTCTTTCTATTCGTGGAAGTTCCATTAGACAGCCTGGTGTGTGATGCCATTTGAAAGTGTCTCTTAAGCGTATGTCTAGTTTCCAACATCTTTTTCTGCCTATTGATCAGATAGTGGAGCTTTCAAGTATTGGTTTTGTAGGGATTTTGTTCGATTTGTTGGAGGATTTCATCATGAACTGACATCAGTTAGAGAACCATTGGAAAACCTGGGAGCACTAGGGTACTGAAGAGTCCCAAACTAGGACGAAACGGCTGGCCAATACTCCCAGGTTTTCCAATGCTTCTCTACCGGAAAGTGGGGTTGTTACAGACTCTTTTTGCTATTAATGATTGCACAGTTAAGAGAAAATGAGTGAAATTGTGGCGAGAGATGTCTGCTAGCCAAAATTGTAGACAACAATTCACGTCAATGTTTACGTCCCGAATCGAAGTCATAAGAAAAAACAAGAACAAAGCTTAACATTGAGGAACTCGCCAACCAATTACAGCAGACTTAACCTGTGCAAATACGATTCGCAGACAAATGGCTTAATTTTGTAAGCAACAGTCACAGGCAGTACAGTGAGAAAACAACCAATCAGAGGACGTTGCTTCTCCTCTGACAATAATGTACATAAAAAGCTATAAATATCTGTTGATTTTCTCAATAAACAGTCTGTTGTCTGGCGCTTGTCTTCTGTCGTTACAATATAACACGGTTAGGAGAAAAGTTATTTATTAAGAAGATAAACCGTTCGATACGACTCTGAAGGTTTTTTTCAATTAAAATATGTTCCATGCCCACTGAATCGCTTCTTTTCTTAGGTTGACAAAGATTTACAAGTAAGAAGCATGAAGTACGATATCAGTCGACTGAGCCATTCACTCCTCGTTTGACACATATTAGGAAGGAAAGATTGTTTGGTAGGTGTCCCTTAACCACAAACAATAAATGATTATAGACTTTTAATGGTATGCCATTAATCTGTTCACGATAGCTCAGATGTATTCAATTCTTGCTATCTTCAAAAGTTCCACATATATTCATGGTTGTCTATTTGTAGAATCACCTTACTACATTTTGCTCAAATTGACTCAATCGTGAAACTCGAACAGGTGTTTTTCTCCTCAGAGTAATACGTCGATCAATAAAGCGGTAACAACATTTATATATATGCCCTCTAGAATGTGTTCAGCAGAATATATTCTAAGCTGTCTGTCGTGTCTTCTTTCAGATAAAAGTAATAGTATTCTTGTGTGAAACCATATACTACTGACTGATTGAAATGAGTAGTTGTGCATCACTCGCATCAACTAGTGGTGATTCTTAGCCAGATAACCGCCACCTAAACACCACATAAAAGCATTGCCCGACTGGGCAGCGAAAAACAACAACACCATCTCTTCGCCGGACTTCAAATCTCAGAGCTTCAAGGTCTATGTTCCAGATGGAACTCAGTCAGTTACCTGATTGTTGAGCAACAATCAGTCCTTGTCACTCTTTGAATTCTGGATGTATATATTATGTTAGTGAAAAAGGTATGTGATTAGATAGAAATGATCATAGATGGAAGACGGCTTTTCTAAAATTCATGTAGGTATATACTTTAAAGGACTGTGCATATGTGTGTCTATTTGTGTACATGAAGAATTAAGCTGAAATCGACGAGGTACTAGTTAGTTATCATTACTGGCCTTGACCTAGACAATACTGTTTGTTAATACACAGTTAATTGTCTGATGACATTAATTTTACTCTGAAACGGTCTCTGATGTGTATAGTCAGTTTACAAAATATTAAAAAGACTGCTACCCCTCTATACTAGAACCATTTGTTAAATCTATCTCTTCAGGAGGGAATTAAGAAGGATTTAGTGTGTACTGAAGTGACATTATACACCAGCCACTTGTAGGCGGAAACAGGAATGAATTGGAAGCAATGAGTTAGGTATTCAAGAGAGGAAACGAATGTTTTCGGATAATCCTGAAGCCAACTGAAGGGTTTATTAGAGGATAGTGTGCAATAGAGATGTGCCACCGGAGATCAATGTACCACTCAGAACGCAAAGAACGAGAAATAATATTATTATTAAGTGTTGGTTTACAGGAAATTGATTGGTATCTAGATTTCATCATGAAGTGACATCGGTTAGGGGACCATTGGAAAACCTACAGGAACTACTGGAAAGCTTTTTCAATGTCACTTCATGATGAAATCTAGATACCAATCAATTTCCTGTAAACCAACACTTAATAATAATATTATTTCTCGTTCTTTGCATTCTGAGTGGGACACTGATCTTCGGTGGCACATCTCTATTGCACATTATCCTATACTACACCCTTCAATTGGCTCCTGGATTATCCAAAAACATTCGTTTCCTCTCTCGAATACCTAACTGGTCGCTTCCAATTCATTCGTGTTCCCCCAACCCCCACCGCCCAAGTAGCTGGGGTATAATGTCACTTCAGTGCACACCAAATCCTTCTTAATTTCCTCCTGAAGTTATAGATTTAACAAAAGGTTTGTAAAATAGAGGGGTAACATTTTTCTCAATATTTTGTAGACTGACTATACACATCAGAGACCGTTTCAAAGGGAAATTTTCGTCATCAGACAACTAACTGTCTATTAGCAAACAGTATTGTCTAGGTCAAGGCCAGGAAAGGTAAGTAATTGGTACCTCGTCGATTTCAGCTTAATTCTTCATGTACACAAACAGCCACACATACGCACGGTCTTATAAAGTATATACCTACATGATTTTTAGAAAAGCCGTCTTCCCTCTATGATCATTTCGAGCTGATCGCATACTGTTTTCACAAACATTAAGCAATGTTTACATCTCACAACTAGACAATTTTTACGGTATACTGTTGATTAGCTTTTCTTTTAAAAAAATGAGAATAGTTTCTTAGTCTATTCACCAGACATTATATGCTAGAAAGATTTAATGAATTTCTTGTTTGTTCCACTTAGTCTAACATAAATAAGATAAACAGAATGCTATGATTGACTTCTTTTTGACAAACCAAAGACGGATAATATACATATCCAGAATTCGAAGAGCGGCAAAATCTGAGTATTACTCAACAATCAGCTAACTCATTGAGTTCCATCTGGAACATAGAGTTTCAAGTTTTGAGATTTTGAGATGTCCGGAGTAGAGATGGCGTTGTTGTTGTTGTTTTCTTCTCTGTAGTGGGGTTTCTAGTCTCGTATCCTACTTTTCCTCTCTCCTGAACAAAAGTAGTTAGAGCTAACAATTGTGGTTCCAATAAATTCATGTGAATTGGCAGAAGTTGGAATTCATGGATTGGCCATTGGGTCAGACGGTCAAAGTGGCTTAATGGTCCACAAGTTCGCCATGTAACCGGAAGATCCGGGGTTCGAGCGCTGGCGGTGGGTTCTTATTGAAGAAGACCCCCAAACTAGGATGAAACAACTGTCCAGTACTGCCAGGTTTCCCAATAATCTTCTAACCGATGTAAGTTCATGATGAAATCATGAAAGAAATTCTTTTTCAGCCTCTGCAATTATGAATCCATTAATTTAAGCATAAAATAACCAACCAGTAAGAGCGAATCAGGATCGTTTCAGAAGATGTACTGTGGAACGGGTATAGGATGGGATGGAGAAATAGACAGTTAGTTTTCTATTACCACATAGAATCTGGATGGTTAATAAGAACATGAGATATAGTAAGATGAAATAATTCAGTAGTAAATATACATATACGTATATAGTTAACTAGGGTAGAGGTTTCGAGGGTGGCGGGTAATCAGTGGTGTGTGAGACAATATGAATACTACAGAAAAATAAACCAGCAAATGGGATAGACTAGACGTAAGCTCAACTGTGAAAATAACAACAAGAATAACATTAATTGTGAAATAATAACGAGGATGTGGTGTATACTTAAAAGTACCATTGGTGATCGACTGTCAAATAATAATAATTATAATAATAATAATAAAGAATTTATTGGAGTGAAATAAACAGGAGTTTGTAAATATGCGAATAATTTTGAAAAGCATTACGTAAACCTAAGGTAACAGAAATCATAAGAAAGGTTAAGAAGTTGTAAAACGTCAGAAATGAATGTTTATCAATGAAATAAGGGAAAGAAGAATTTAAAGGAATTTAAAGTGCTAATGTTTATGAAGGATTTGTTGGCCTTAGTGTAGGCCAAGTTAAACAAAGCGGTTAAGCATACTTTCTCTGTATACAAAGACCCAGTCTTCTGGTATCACTTGCTACTGCTTCAGATACTCATAGAAGACGTAGTCGAGCTCCTCTAGATAGATTACCTAGGGCGCGGTGGATATAACTAAGAACGCCTGCTCTGCTTTAAATTAGTGTCCTGTATCTACCAAGCGGGCTAAGACCGCACTATGTACGCATATGGTTACCCCTATAATCAACCATACAGATACATGTTCACGTGCGAGCATGGATAAAGCCCTCCGGCCAATGTAACTAGCTCCACATGAGCTGTTGAATTCATAGATACACATTTTTGAGGCCATCTTTGAGTCACTGTGTGACTGCTGGTTTAGAACAAGACATATAAGAGAACAATATTGCTGTTTTCAATTATATCTTCTTCAGGCTTTACTCCAATTTACGTAGATTTACATACAAATATTTTAACCAATGACGGTGATTTTGTGAATTAATAATAATAATAATAGTAATATGGTAAATTCTTTGAACGTCACTGATAACGATGATTATAATTATAACGAAAATAATAATGATAATAAGGTCTGTATAGGTGACGATAAGAATAACGAAGGTAGTAATATGTGTATATGTGGACAGTTCAATAAATAAATTATATAAAATCTTAAAAGTTACGTAATACTAAAGGTGAAGTGGACAGATAATCACAGTTTAAATAAATATCATAAAAGTAAGAAGGAAATGGAAAATAGGAAAGGGTGGGAGGGTTCTGATTAAAATTCACCTAGGCAAGCAAGGAAGAGACAAAGGTAGAACAAGCTTCTTTTGTTGTATGCAAAGACTAGGATTTTTCTCTCGAATTCTCATAGCTTTGGCTATGTGTAAAAGGCGGGTTCCAATTCCGTTCATAAGGCTTGATGGAATGCGGTGGATGACTTTGGAGGCACTACTTTTGTCAACTTGGTGACCACCATCAATCAAATGAGCCAAAATAGAACTTCTTATAAATTTTCTTTGGCCTCTCCTGAACCATGAAGGAAGATGCCCATTAATGTGTTTGTTGAGCTGCCTAGTTGTTCGCCCTATATAGCTCTCCCAGCAGAAGTTAAATTTGTAGATACCCATAGAAGCGTCACAACTAGGTAGCTTGTTTTTATCTTGGACAGTAATAATTGGTCGGCTGGAAAATGACAAACAAAGGGTGGCGGCAGTGTAAGTCCTTTTTATTGCTCTCGATAATCTTATATGTGTAAGACTTCATTAGCCACGTCCCCGTTAAATTGCAATTTTAAGAACGGTTGTTTATTTTTAACTGTTGTCAGTTTCTCTTTATTATACCTGGTGTTCATGTGTCTCCTTACAAATCTACTGGGATAACCCATTTGTATAAGAGTATTTTAGGTTTCTCCTAAATCATTTTTTAGGAAGTCATCTGTACAGATCCGTCTTGCTCTATTCGTGAGGCATCTGAACAAATTGATTTGTATCAGATTGGTACAAAACTGAGGAGAGGTGTATATTGTCCTACTGGTTTAGTTGAGAAGCTTAGTACAAGTTTAGCTGCAGGAAATATTCCCTCTACTGCTCTGTTAAGTCGACATTTTAGAATGTCAGCTGCAATCTCTCCCTGATAACTTTACTTAAGATATAAAAGTTTCTTATCTACGGTATCCATAGTTGTTCTATCTTTAGGTATCGACATATACTTTTTTAGGAAGTTATCTGGAAATCCGTTTCCCTGTAGTGTAAATTTCAGTCTACACTTTACTTCCTTAATGCCAAATTTTGAACATGTGTGTTTTCTTCTATAATTGAGAAACTTAACTAAGTTTCTTTTGTATCGAATCAGTGTGAAGCTATGAAAATCTGTGTTCTGACCCATCCAATTTCTATTTCTAAATTGCTTCTTGGTGAGGACGACGTCTAAGAAAGGTATACTGTTATTTTCTTCTTCCTCACATGTAAAATGAATAGATGGGTGGACATTATTAACAGCATTCAGAAGCTCTTGTTTATTAAGATTTATATCACAAACGATGAAGGTATCATCTACGTATCGACAATAATAGTTACGCCCTTTATTCATGTATTTGAGTGGGCCATTTTCAAGCTTTGCCAGGAAAGTATCCACTAGCATAGAGTCCAGAGGTAAGACCATGGCAAAACTACCAACTTTTGTACAAAAATCATTGTTGAACATAAACAGGACATTCATAGTGCATTTCTCTATGCTATTAAACTAAGAGAGGTTTAGGAGTGTGTCAACCGGGAGTAGAAAGAGGACCTCCCGCGTAACTGTCATGAATTCTACCATAGAACTAATTCACTTCGTTAAAGTGAAACTAAATATGAAACTAAATTACGCAGGGACTTATATATTCACAGAAACCTTAGATTAAAATGAACGTAAGTAATACCGAAGTGAAATGAGGAATTTCATCGACTTTTGAACATGAGACATTGAACAATGATGAACCAAAAGAAAATGTATAAAAAACAACTAGAAAGCAAATTTTTAATTACCATCATAAAATCTTCAAGGGAACACTTTTTGCGCAAGTGAAAATAATTAGGTACACTGTGCTTAAGCGCAACTCCACACAGAACAAAATTTTGTCTAATGAATAACGTTTGTCAAACGATCCACAACTTTTTTTAAAATTCAATTTTAGATTTTCCCGTTGATTGAATTTAATATTTAATGTGACCCGTTGCACAAGAGGTGGATAGCTCTCCTGGGCCAAGAGGTCTAGTAGATAACGCTGTGGCGTTTGAAACTATGGGCACTGGGTTCGAGCCTCTGTGGGAACATCACCACTCACTGAAGGATACAGGTACATCCACTAGATGACGAGTCCCAAATAGGACGAAATGAGTGTTATCCTGGATTCCACTGCTAGTCATCATCCAATAATCAACTTCTGATCGATAACTTAGTATCCTTTCAAGGTTATCCAAGATATTTCAAAGTAGATTTCATCACCGATAGACATCAGCTAATGTATCTTTGAAGATAAGAAGGTACTGGACATTTGTGTCTTCCTTCAAGTTGTAAGGCTCACTCGTATTACCTGGTAACCAAATCGTCGGTGAAATTAGAAAATTCCCCCCATAGATCGGGCATATATTTATTAGTCTAGAGGCTTGTCAACAACGTTACATAACCTCCACAGATTAAGGCGTAGCTCACTGTTCACAATCTATTATATATTTAATATTTGAAACGCATTCATGTTCATCCAAAATTCAAATAAAAAATTCTACTAAGCAACAAAAACATGTCATACATTTATCCCCCTTAATGAATTCGAATAAAGCAAGAACAACAGTTTTCGCAGAATAAAATGGTACCATCATTGTTTGTTTCGTTGGCTTCTCATCAGCTGCTTACAGCCCAAGGACATCATTAAGTATATCTACAGAAACAATTTTAACATACTTACACCAAGTTCATTTTTAAACTACCATCTTCTCAGTCAATTTACTGAAAGCCTACATGGAATGGACAATAACTACATTTTAACAGTCTCTGTCTAAATAGCTTTAAACGAGCAGTAGTCAAGGCTTTGTACTATAGAGGTAGGAGAATATACTTTACAGAGAAATTAGCGGAAGGTTTCATGTTTCTCGAAAAGATGTTGAAAAGAGACGGTTACCCTCAAAGGTTCATTAACAAGTACGGAAGATCTGGAGGCTCAAATATCAAGCAAATCACAGTGGGAAAAAAGCCCGTCTACATTCAACTTGATTTTAAAAGTGAAAATATTACAGCGATTCTCAACAGAAGATTGAGGACATCTCGAAGCAGAGCTAAGCTGGTTCCCATCTATCAAGTCTATCGAACAACTTGCTCTTCGGTTCGATCAAAAGCCTACAAATATCCTTCTCATGTTAACTCCAACTGTGTATACAAATTTACGTGTATCTGTGGGAACTGTTCCATTGGAAGAACAGAAAGAAAGCCATACCTCCGATCTTCTGAATATGTACCAAAAATCCTATGTCTAAAGGGAACAAATGCTTTAAACAGTGCAATTGCCTGGCATCTGCTTGACATGGATCATGAAGTGGACGTCGCAAGATCGTTCAAAATTATCAATAGGCAAAAGAATTCAATTCTCCTCAAGTTTTCTGAATCAGTCTCTGTTAAGCACCTGAAACCCGATTTATGCATTCATAAAGAAGTGGTTATCAGTCATTCCTTGCCCTGTTAACTGGATGTTTTCATTTCCTCTGTCTTCTGATTAAGTAATACGGAAAGTTTCTATTGTGTATGATCATTATTTGTTGGAATAAAGTGTTTATTATTAGCATTCCATGCATATATTGATTTTTTGTTTAAAAATGAACTCTGTGTAAGTTGTTGTTTCTGTAGATATACTTAGTAATGTCTTTGGGCTGTAAGCAGCTGATGAGAAGCCAGCGAAACAAACAATGATGATACCATTTTATTCTGCACAAACCACTGTTGTTCATGCTTATTCAGAAACATATCACCCAATTTAGTATAAGAGAAGAACTAAACAGATTTTTTTTAAGTTACCGCCATTCGCAAGTACATTGAGTAGCTAAAGCCTAAACTTCCAGATGACAGGAAGTTGTTTGAAGCAGCTACAAAAAGCTTAAACCAGCTCACACCGATCTAAACAGGATATTTATTATTATGCAATTGGATGACCCTGGAGTCCGAATTTAGGCAGCTAATTTCAATGATTATTCGTTGGCTTAACAATTTATGGCTGATGACATTTTTACATATAGTGTATTCATTGTTTAGTAAAATGGATTCTTCTGACCTTTTCCGACCACTCCATCTTCTGCCTTCATTAATATGGGCTAAAGGGAGAGCTGAGTTCATTAATAATCAATATCTCTGGTCTTCAGTAGCGTTGCCTACTGTTTTTCAGCATCAAATCCACAATTAAACACCATTACTTTATCAAAATTTAATAACAAACGCAACTGACTTCTCTTGAAAAGTATCTATGTATTGATCAAATCCAGGAATTCAGTAGTACAAATCAGAAAATGAAGAGTACTTCTGGAAGAAAAGAGGTGTTGTACAATTTTCTTCAACTAAATTAATTTGAACAAGCAAATAAAGAGATTTTTCGAGTGCTGGTTTGCGGTTACAGTACTTCATTATCAGCTGACATCGGTTAGTGAACCACTGGAAAACCTGTACGGAGTACTGGACAGCTGTTCGCATCGTCCTAGTTTGGGACGTTTCATCAGCATGCACCCAGGACCTTTCGGTTACGAGGCGAGTGGGAGCTGATCTAATGGTCAGTCCATGAATTCCAACTTCTGCCAATTCACGATATAAAACAGAAGACGTTCAACGAAATTCTAATTATATTATTTTAGTTTCTACCCGATTAATGCTTTCTATATTACGTAATTTGATAACTAAAACTTAGAATTATAATGATAAACCTTTGAAATATTCATTTTTTGCTAAGACAATTAATTAATTTGTGCCATTGTACAGCTTGAGAATGGTATCGCCCAAAAAGAGCAACTCTTCGCTGAACTTCTCTTTTATAATAGCACCGCGACCACTAGCCAATAGCATAAGCGACTATTTTTCCTGACACCCAACCTATTATACCTCACTGGTTACAAATTCACAGTAGAACCCAGGTAAATAACTACCTCAATAGGACCAGTCAGTGGTGAGTATAATGATTGGTATTCAAGTGTTGGTTTTCCAGGGATTTGATTGATTGGTTTCAGGATTTCATCATGAACTGACATCGAAACAGCTGTCCAGTACTCTCTGTAGGTTTTCTAACGGTCTTCTAACCGATGTCAGTCGACGATGAAATCCTGAAGAAAAATCAGTTGCTAAAAGAATGTTGTTTTTCAAATGAAACAATAAAAGTGGGTGTGATAAGCGTTTTAAAAACTTCATGCGGCTCTTTTCATCCATAAACTTGAATAAAACAACAAGGATAAATGGGTATCAGGATAATATCAACCTACATTCTTTATTATTTTACGATTTCCTCTCAGCTGGCTTTAACCTGATTTGCAAATACTCTTTACGCGATGATGGGGGATAACCTATAGGAACTATAGGTAGTCTAGGCCTGTAATGATTTACGTTGTTAAACGACTCCGAGTTACAGGAATGACATTTCGTAGGGTAATTCGATGAATATTCTTGAAACGAAGGGTTAGATTTGAAAATCTTTTGCGTGGAAACAAAGTTTAACTAGGAACAGTATATTAATACAGTAAGTTGTGCAACCAGAAAGGAGTTAGCTGACCGACATTCAGATGAAATGATAAAATTATCTAAACGGAGCAGAAAATATTGGAGAATACATGAAGTAATCAAAATTCTATGATTTCATTTGGTGAAATTAGTCGTTGAGGTAGTGAGAGATTCGTGGCTTTCCATTTATGCATATATAGATCTCGTTTTAACCGTTTGATGGGGTTGTTTCAACAGGACCCACCAAGCTAGATTTCTTTCGCCTCTCGATTATCCTGGACAGACCCAGATTGTTCACGATATTACCAGTGTCCGATAGATGGCACTTATCCCCACTGTTTACTGCCAGTGAGCCCTATAATTTCTGGTTTTCGGATATGTTTTCAGAAACTTTTCACGATATTCTTCCAAATTAGGTGTTTTTGTGCGTCGGCGGCACAGCGATAGAGAGCTCGCCAACCACGTAGGTGGCCCGGGGTTCAATCCCTTTACCTCGCTAAGCCAGTAGTCGGACCGGTAAGGAGAGAAGGTCGGGCATAAGGCTAGCAACCTCATCCTGTAAGAATAATCACCACAGCTACAGAAACTTGAAACCTTCAGTTTGAAGACTTATGTTCCACTGGGAACGTAAAGGAATGAAAAAATCTGCTTTTGCACTTACATGTAAATTGGTAGATGCAGTTGAAGGTAATATGAGGTGGGGGTTTGTCCACTTTTGATTGTCTTAAAAATCTGTCTGTTTAAAATACAGAAACAAGCTTGGTGACTAGATATCTTCTCAGTGTGCTGCATTCACTGCGTCTTATTCTACTTGCGACATCACCCTTCAAGGTATGCTGTCGAAAGACAGACGTTTCCAAACTGTGCTACAGTTCATCTTTTTACACACTAAGTTCTCCATGCTTATCGATGAATAACCATTATCATGCGGGTGCTTTTTCTGAAAGGACGACTCTTCTTCGACCTTTTCCTCTGAGCAGCAGTTTAATTTAATGTGACACTAGGTATTAGCTAGTGTCATGGATCTGGTCCTATCTTTGGTGCAGGCTGAATTCTAATAGTCAACTTTGTAATGTGGCTATCATGCTAGGAGGGAATGTCTTACACTGTCGAACAGTGTTCACACCAATCCTGCTCCGTAACTTATAAGGTAGAAGCTTTTGAATTCCGAAAATAAACTGCTCTCCAGGTCTATTTTCTGCAGATGAACTTTACAATTTTGCCGTCTATTGCACGTTGGAAACAAAGGTCAAGAAAATGAAACTCGTGGTCATTATCACACTCCATAGTAAACTTTGTATTAAGGTGAGCACTATTCAGCAGAGTCTAATACTTGAGATTCGTTATTAAAACCCTAACACGGGACAAACGTGTCATCGGTCTGCCTGACGCAGAAGTCTGTCCAACTGACTGCGAAATTCACTCCTGTTTGTCTCAGGTTGCCGATAAAAATGTCTGCTATACTAAAACTTCATCAGTTTTGAGGTATAGAACATTGGTGAGTTGAAACTGTATGCCTTTGGTACACACTAGTAGAAGCCGTTTGAGTTCCTTGTTTGACACAAGTAGAATATGATTGTTCTGACATAAAATTTCTATAGTATCATTGATGTAAGAATAAAACTTGTGCACTTTGGTAGAGTATAATTCCATTATGGATAAAATTTGTTTTGATAAACCCTCACAGTCTTATACAGTTTTGTTTACTGATGACGTTTCGGGCATAACGTATTACTGCTCATAACCACATCAAGTTACTCACACCACTTTCTAACTTCGTTTAAGTATAATTCCATTATTTTTCATCTCTTGATTTGACTGGTCGCAAGAGGTTGTTTCGGTTTGAGCCGATGTAGTTTGAAGTCACTCATAATCATATCAGTTTGGTCGTTTTTTGTTCCTTTACGTTCCAGGTGGAACACTGGGCTTCAAGCTAGAGGCTTGAAGTCTCTGTAGCAGTGTTCATTTTTACAGGATGGGGTTTCTAGCCTCATGCCCAGCCTTCCCTCTTTACCAGTCCTACTACTGGCTTATCGAGGTAAAGGAGTTCGCCTGCTGGGGATCGAACCTCGGACCACCTGGGTGGTCGGCGAGCATTCTACCACTGTTCCACCGACGCACTAGTGGCCAGCGGCTGGATGGCATACAAGCTTGCCTTGTGACCGGAAGGTCCTGGGTTCTAACCCTAATGGGTGCGTATTGCCTGTTATTCCCAAACAACTTAGTCGAATGAGTTCATAATTTGTCTCATACATATATTTCTCTTTCTATTTTCCTCATTTGTTACCACTTTCCATATCTTCGCTATAGGCGTTGCACCGTTTCGATTGCACGTGTGCCGTGTGACTAAAGTGATACGATTATGAGCAATAATTTGTGCTCAAAACATCCAGTAATTAATGCTGTAGCGTAGTATGTTATTTTAAATAATAACAATGATAATAATGGCTTTATTCCAAACAGCAATTTTGGTACAAATATAGAATTTTCAGCATGTAGTAGTACAGTATTGCATCTAACTTTCTCATTACATCGACAATAAAAAACACAATGTCGTTTACTTAGAGTTGCTCAGAAAGTTAGTCGGTTTATTTACTGTCTTACACACCTTTCTCATCACATAAAATGTAGTTTTTGTACTTAGCCGTCCGAGCATACAATCTTCTTTCTATAGTTGCTTCCATTCCCACATACCCGATGAGATGCAGCAAGGAGAGAGTTGTGTGTGTGTAAATGGAGAGGATGTTCAGAGTCTGATAGGATAATATTCGCTAATTTCTTGCAGGAATCCATGTGTCTATCAGCAACTGTATTAACGAGTTCTTTTAACCGTACCCCACTCTCCCTACTCACGGCTTTTAGTACCTTCGCTATACAACAAAGTTTTTCTTCAGTAGCCCGGGAAAGATTAAGGGGGAACAGTAAAGGAATATACGCGGAATACAAGAATTAACAAGCAGTAACAGTAGAGACGGAATGATACCAGATTTTCTTAACCTCCTTACGTAGAACGTCAAACGAAATATCTTTCTGCAAACTAACATGATGTGAGAAGACTAGGGAAGGTGATCAGAGGAAATAAACAGTCCAACTTATTTAATATTAGGTTTAATTTCAACTTGAATGCCACCAAAATAGTGGAACCGTGCGAACTAATTAATTCATGTAAGTTACGCTTGCCTCTGGCGGTCTGCCTGAAACTTAGGCTACCGAAATTCTCCATCTCTTCATTGCATATATTTTCTTTCGTTTGGTTTGTTTTTAACCGATGAAGATATGACCTCTAAAAGTATTATCTACTCTTGTGTATATTTAAAATGTTTACAAGCTTCTCTTTCGCAGGTTTCTACTACACTTGAGGAATGGCCTGATTGTGGGTGGCAACGTGTTCCAATACATGAGATATCTTTTCTTCATTTGTATCCTCACTTCTCAAGATGTACTTTTGAACATCTTAAAATTGGCTTCCAACTAGATATCATGGAATTCTCGTAGGAGACAAAGCAGATATATCATAATGGAATCGTTTGTGCTTCAGCTCAGAGACCAATGTGTGTCACAGAATATACTGTCAATTAATATTTTACTTGAAGATATTGTACGAAGGGAAAATATCATGCAATAAACTCCACCGAAAATTCTGTACATTATATGAATACTGTCCAGAATAAAGATATTATTATTATTATTACTCAAAGTGAAATTTACCACCTGACATTTGGAGGGATTAAGCTTAAGGCCATTTGACGAAGACCACTCATTAATTTCTGATAAAACGTTATTCATTTTGGAACAGTCTGACTGAGAAGCAACCATTGCCATAGAAACAGTCAAATTCTCGCCATACTTAACAAAGTTGGCTTCATCAGAATAGAGTAAGTCATTTAAGAGGAAAGAAAACAGAAAAGAAGAAAGGACAGCTCTTTGAAGAACACCAGCTCTAGAGTAAGTGAAGCAGTGGAGGATTTCCCATTTTAAGCAGTCTACAGCTTCCTATCAGAAACTTATCTAACACAGAATTGCCTTCCACTACAATGCCTGAGTAAATGTTCTCCCACCTGACTCAGTGGACCCCGCTAGTAGCTACTTCTCAATGGAACTCAAAGTAAATTTCAGTATAAAGCCAGCCGCTAGTCAGCGTCACCGCAGTTACCAAGTGTTGGTTTGTAGAAATCTGAATGCTTGAAGGAAAACCATGGAGTACTGAATAGCAGGGATTCTTCATCAGTACGCCTACTGCTATATATCGCAGACAGGCAGAATTTGAAACTCACGGGCCACTGGGTCGGGTCCCAGTAGATGACTGGTTTACGAAGTTGCCTTGTAACAGGAAGCTCTTAGCTTCGAATCGTAGCGGGTGCGTACTGCTGAAGAACCCCGGACTAGAACAACAAGCAACAGCTTACCAATCGCCTACTCCTGAATAAATGTTCATTGAGCAACAGAAACGTCCCACTGCTAAACATGCAAAGAATGAGTAGCTAATTCCAATGTCACATTTACACAAAACAGCAGATTATTATTTTTTCAACTTTAACTAGTGCTGCTCATTAATATCACTTCATATAACTACTTCTTAAATTTTTTTATATATGATAAGTTAAATTCTTCCAATGTCTACATTTTCTAAGGCCATACATCTTACGTTTTTTTACAAAACAGTACGATGTTGTCCGCAGGTTGTTCTTCTGAACTTGTTTATTAAGCTTTCATATGGGACCAGTCACTATAAATATTGAATACAATGATCTCTTCTACGAATGTTTTAACAACCATCAAATAATAAGGTGTGTAATTAGATAACAATAATAATTATTAGTATAACAATAGGCTGAAAACATCATACAATCTTTCATTAAGATTAAAAGAAAGGACAAATGCGTAGGTTATTGCGTAAGTTATTCTCTTTGTGTTCTGACTGACCGAAGTCACTGCTTACTTACAGAATGCAATTATTGATATAATATGGAATGTATCTATTCCTTGATGTGCAATACCCATATAGCACGCACTACTGACGAGATTAATTAGTAGTACATAGACATAGATTGATAAGAAATAGTCAAAAATTAAAAACATAATGTCTTCGGCGAAGAGACTGTTTTTAACAACGAATATATTATCATGAGAATACATGAAATTGAAACAATTTATTGAAACTTACACGGAAGATAAGCAGTTCAAACTGGTCACCAACTCAGCTCAAAAGAAAACCTTATTCATGAACTTGGAATTCAAAGGTGATCAAGCTTCAGATATGCTCAAAAACCGTCTCTCTAAATCAGTCACTAAGACGTTACTTGCAGCAAAGTTACAAATGACGTTCACCAGCCGCACTTTATCCGTTTGCGTCGTGGCACAGTGGTTAGGACTCTCGCCGACCATGCACATGGTCCGAGGTTCGAGCCTCTGCCGGCGCACACCCGATATCTATGGTCGGCCTGAATTTGGGCTACCGATATCCATGCTGAAAATGCCATACTTGTACTGAAAATACGGTGTGGCATCAAGCTGTAACCAAAAATAAAAAAAATAAATAATAAAAGATAAACTCCCCCGTCTGGCTGCCCCCATGTGCATCTATCAGTTCACCTGCTCTTGTAGGGCAAGGTGCATTGGCCGTAGCCAGCGAACGACGCTTTTCACACGGATACGAGAACATATACCATCAGCATGGTTTTACCAAGGAGAAAGGAAGAGTGTTTGAAGCTCTATGCTAAGACACCTGATCAACTCCTGTCAACCTACCAATCCTGACCATGATTTGAAGATCATCATCTATCGAATCCATGCTAACATTTTGGCCGCGTTTTCTTCGTTATCGCCTTCTAAAGACAGAGGAGGCCTTGGTCATTCATGACTTCAAACCAGACCTTTGTGTACAAAAGAAGTATGTACAATGCCTACTTCTGCCTTGGCTGTAGAGGGATAGACATTTATTTATTTATTTTGTTTATTTAGTTAATCTGTGTACCTTTCCCTTATTACTACGATTATTATTATTACAATTCTCACTCTGAATTGGTTTCGCTTGTACCACTTGTCATTCTAAACCCAAAATTATTAATTTTTATATTTTTATTTTTACAATATTGAATTCTATCTTATCAAATTTCACACCAAGTTATGTAACATTTCATATTAGCCTACTAATCCTATAATTGTGCACCCCTTTCCAACATCTGTACATCTTATGAATTGTTCCACATATGACATTAACTGTTTTGCTACTTGACATTTAACTGTGATTACAATCACAAATATTTTAATTGCATTTCATACTACTACTATTATTATTTCATGTATTCACACCTTTGACCTAATTCCCTCACCGGATATAATTTCTTAAAAACCATATACCTATACGATTGTACAGCTTGATAATAAATTCGTTGAAAAGAGTCCCTTCACTGAAAATTGTGTTCTTAATCACAAAGTAGGAATTATTAAATTATTAAATAGAATAATAGCGGATCAGCTCGGAGATTTGCACAAAAACGCAACACTTAAAGTTGTAGCTTTTCTATCGAAAGAAATGGGAATAGAATCAGAGTGACACCATAACAGACAAATGTGAATGCGATGGAAGGGATAATAAAATAAGCACTAGCGAATACACTTCAACAACTGTGGGAAATTTTCTGTTTTCTCATTGTACACGGATCATGTGAATTAATAACCTATCAGAGATTGAATCACTATTCTTTAAATCATGACCTGAACTGATTTCTTTAATCTTGACGAAATGAACATGAAAAAATCTTTGAACAACATTGAGCGAGACAAGCCAACGAAGACGCAAGCACCAAGGAGATCAAGCCGACTTCAGTCCAAACTATTTGACAGGGGGACGAGTGTGATGAGAGATGGCTGCTAGCCATAATTGGTAGACTGTAATTTACGTCAATGTTTACATCCCCAATATTGGTCGTGGGAAAAATAAGAACAAAGACTGACGCAACAACCAATCACAGCAGACTTTTCGTAGGCGGATACAATTCGCAGATAGATAATCTGAACTTCAAGAAACGACCACAAAGAGATGAAAGATTAACGTTCAGCGAGAAACCACCAATCAGAACACTGTGTTTTTCTGCTAACAATAATCTATAATAATGTACATGAAAATCTATAAATATCTGTTGATTTTCTAAATAAAAGATCTGTTGCCTGGCCCTTGTCTTCTGTCGTTACAATTCTACTCTATGCTGCGTGTTTCGAAAAACTGCAAAAGTCAGAAAGTTAAGCCATATATCTGCGAATCGTATTTGCACACGTTAAGTCAATTGTAATCGGTTGGTGAATTCCTCAAGGTTAAGCTTTGGAATCGTTTTACTCATGACCCTGATTCGAACGTAAACATTGACGTAAATTGCTGTCTACCAATTTCGGCTAGCAGACAACTCTCACCACAATACATCAAAAAAATATGAGGAACTTTAAAAATGAAGTTAGAGACTATCTAATAGACTTTTCGACATGTTAACAGATGAAGTCACTGAATGGAAGATGAGGTCTATGAGATACAAGACAGACGTCAAAGAGAAGCGCTATGGCTTACTTCGTCAAATTGGGTGAAGATTCAATGATTCCCGACTCTTAGTGGCAGAAAAATGTACAAATGAAAATAACTTTATGAAGTGAAGCTTGAGGAATAAAGTGGGCGCCAATTTTTTAAAATTTATAAATTAGAAATCGACCATATTGTCTTGTAGATCTGATTGATTCTTTCAAATGGCCTCCTAATCAAAGACTTATACGAATTCACATAACTGAAAGGTTGAAAGATGCAGGACATATACAAGACCATCAAGCTAACCAGTATTCCTTGTGTAAGTTATAGATTAAATATTCCTTGTTAGTGGTATCCTATTATTTTATTCGCAATCTAATATACTACTGATTATATTGAGTAGTTGAAAAGTACACACATCATTTAGTGGTTTGATTAGCTCAATCTAGCTGATCGAAAGATTAGGCGGCCACTTTATTCTTCGGATGCGCACTTCCATATAATGTGATCCAATTCTGTGCCGCACTGATTTAAGCAGATGTAAAACACGGAAGTATAAGACACTAATGAAGACACTGCCCGAACTCACTGAACTGAATAAGATTTTTGAAGTAATGACAACCAATAGTGTCCGCTGGGGGTGTCCACTACTCCATTTTTGTTTAATTTCATTATAGATGTACCCAGGGAACATTCCCGTCGATTTGGAGTATGAAGATGATATTGTTCTTCTTAGTGGAGCCTTTTGAACACACCTTGAGCAAAAATCTTGAAATATTTGGCATATGATGTGGCAGGATTAATAGGCATCAACTGCTGGTCTAAAGACCGGGAGTGAGCTGGCTGAGCATGTTGACCACTTTACTTGTTTAGGAATTTGCATCATTTCCGATGAACAGATTTCTTAAAAAGATGATCAAAACAGGGAAAGCATCTGAACGAACTTCGTCAGATGGATTCCGACAGCTTCAGATATGTGTGTACAAGAAGGCGGAAATAAGAATGGTTGGAATGTGATAGATAACTTGAAATGTCTTGTCAACACGAGCTACATGTTCAGTATCTACAAGGTGAAATAAAAGAGAGTTACGAATACACTTTGTTCGTCCATCGCTTAACTACTCAGGATGAGGTTCAGAAATCCGATAATCAACACCCCTAATTGTACGCCCAATATAGTTTGCTCCAAAGCAGAATTCAAACTGACAGATATACATAAAGGAGGAGGAAAAATTAATCAGCTTATCCCTAATTTCGACATTAGTCGCTGATTAGTCGTTGTGTTATTATTTCGCTGACGTTATCACAAGGGACTACAGTTTTAATTACAAGCGCTTCTTTAAAGTTGTTAAAAATACCAGCTTACCTTGGCGTTAAATTCACATTTTTTGCCTCGGAAATTTACCAATTCTATTTAAGTAATTTTCCGAAAATCAATCAGTTCCTCATGAAGACAGCAGTTCGAGCAGATTACTCACACTCTCGAAACCAAAGACTTAACTAAATCGAGTTTATATTTTAAGGGTATAAAACTCAAAAAATAATGAGTTTACTGACTTGTCGATTTAGCTATTTCCACATAAATACTCCTTCCTATTGTACCATTCCTCTTTCTTAATCGAACAGACATCCAGGATAGGAGTACTATGATTTTTGTTTCTTTCAACACTGACAGAAAATCAGTGCTCAATGAAGTGCTTCATTTCAAATCGCACTACACGTTTAATTCTTGTCTGCTCCATTTTGGTCTTTCGTTAATCTCAGTACTATTCATATGATAATAATGATAATCAGATTCAGATTCAGATTATAAGGATAGAAGGCTCTTGTTGCCTATGTTAATCCTCGCGATATATATCTCTGCAGAGATCCAGTTTCTCTTTGAAAGCGTTCAGCGATGGAGCTGCTACAACTGAATCAGGTAAGGAGTTCCAGTCGTTGACCACTCTGTGAGAGAATCTAAACTCCACACGTATTTCATTCGACCTTAGTTTGAGCACCTTCTTCTGGTGACCCCGTAAATGTATTCTAGAGGGAGAGAAAAGGTTTGAAAGGTCAATCCCTAAATCACCCTTGAATATACGGTAAGCCAAAATTAAGTCGCCTCTCCTTCTTCGATATGATAATGGGAAGAGATTTAAATGCTCCATCCTCTTATCATAAGGAAGGTGTGAGATACCATTAACTAATTTTGTTCCTACCCTCTGTACTCTTTCCAGGGTATGTGCCTCCTTTTTGAAGCATGGACTCGCCGCTTGTATGCAGTACTCTAGATGAGGCCTGACATGTGTTGCATAGAGTACTTGGAACATACACTCGTCTAATCGTTTGAAAGATCTTCGAAGTGCCCATAGCATTCGAAAAGCCTTAGCTGCGGCTCGATTACAGTTTGCCGTTGTTTTTAAGTCATGGCTAACAATAATTCCCAAGTCCTTTTGTTCCCTAACATCTGGCAGTTCTGTGTCCCCCATGGAGTACGACGTGTAAGACTTCTGACCTAGGTGCATTACTGCGCTTTTCTTGAAATTAATTTCCAGACTCCAAAGGTTAGCCCATTCGGTTAATTTGTCTAGATCGTTTTGTAGTACCAACCTATCATCGCTACTATTTACGGTTTTCCATATCTTAATATCGTCCGCAAATAGTAAGGAAGATGAGGTAAGAATTTTTGGCACTTCATTTACGTATAATAAGAATAGCAGGGGGCCAAGTACCGTTCCCTGAGGTACTCCACTTAGTACTGCTTTCCACCCTGACAGTACACCATTATCCCTTACCTTCTGTCTCCTATCCATCAGGTAGTCACTAAACCACTCGCATAAGCGTTGGTCTAATCCAAAATGTTTAAGTTTACTAAGAAGACCTAAGTGGGATACCTTATCGAATGCTTTACTAAGATCGATAAATACAACGTCCAGTAGATGGTTTTTATCCCTGGCCTCGACCCAATCTTCCCTAGCTAACAGTAAGTTTGTCAAGCAGGATCGTCCTGGTCGGAATCCATGCTGTTCCACTGCCAGTATGCCATGTTTTTCCGTATGAGCTAAGAGCTGGTCCCTTATGAGTTTGTCTAACACCTTTGCTATAATGCAGGTCACAGTACGAAATTGATAAGATCTTGTGCATTGTAACGGAATAAGATTTAGGTAGCCGTGTGATCTAAACAGGCCGCCAGAATTATGGTTAATTATATCTGTTTTTACTATCGCTCATGAAAGGATAAAATCGTCAACTCCTTTCCTATCTCTCCTTTGCTATTCATTCTTTCGTGATAAAATCATACTACTTATTTCTAGTAAGTAGCATGAGTGTATTTGCTATTTCTTATTTTCTTGGCTCACGAGTGGATTATTGGGCTTCAACAACACGTTCTTCAAATCTCTGCTGTCTTCCTCAGCTGGATTCACGGCTGCCCATCATCTCTCATCTCTCCCTCTTCAACACACGATCTCCTCCATGTCACCCTTGCACCAACCACTCACTCGTCGCTTTCCATTGGGATTCCACTCGAGCGATGACCTGCATTGCGCGCATTCTCATTCGACTGCCTCCTCAATGTGTGCCCGATACATCTCCATTTCGTCCTACATATTTGTCGAGCGATCGATTCTTGATTATTTCATTCTCAACCAAACTTTCTTCTTGCTAATCCTTTCTGGCCACCTGGCTATTCAATCTTCAGTATGGAGCGAAGGCAGCTGATGATGAAACTCTGCAACCTGTTGGAAATCCATTTCGTGACACGCAGTGCAAGTTTCTGACCGTATAGAAGAACTGACTGACTTGACATTGGTGATGAAAATTCAAATCTTGTTGTTCACTCTGGGTGAGTAAGTCCAGTAGATTTCCAAACCGGTTTGAGGTTGATGAAGGCGTATCTCATCTTTCCAATTCCATCTGCCTTTGACATCCTCATCCGTTCTAACTGCCTGTGGTTGAGACCGCCCTTCCTAGCCACATAAGTGAGGGAAAAAACGTCTGTCAAATCTCTCTCATTGATGGTGATTTGTTCCGGTTGTTATTGTTGCTGTTGGTGGTTGGTTGTCTTTATCACTTCCGTGTTCTCTATGTTCACCTGCAGTCCAGTCTTCGCTGCCTGCCTGTCTCCTCTGCCAGTTTGTTGATTTTTGCCTGCTTGCAAGTCTTCGAGTTTGTGTGAAACATGAAACATAAACCATCCCCGCGTGAAATCCTGGCCTCCTCGCTCCCAACGCACAGTCTGACGCATAATCCTTTCCACCACAATGAAGAATATCAATGGTGATAATAGTCAGCAGCCTTGTCTTACTCCTGTATGCACTTCGAGTACCTCGTTGAGTTTCCCGTTGTGAAACACCTGATACGTGCCACTGTCATATAGCCAGCTTTTGAATGAGGTTGATAAAAACTTGGGCGTTGCACGCCGTAGTGATGAAGCAGTTTCCAAATTACTTATGGGTCAACGCTGCCTGGTGAAGGCCTTTTCGAAGTCGATGAAGTTGAGGAAGAGTGAGCTTTGACTGCCATTCTATCCTCTGTTCAATCATGATGACGATGCATAGGCTTGCATTTTATTCAGCACATGATTTGCCTTTCCTGAATTCGGCTTGTTCCGGGGATGGGCGGAGTTGTACATCTAGTGCATCTTTTATTCTCTCCAGTATGACGCGACTTAGTATATTACTTGGCACGGACAAGAGCATGATTCCATGCCAGTCAGTTCTTGTAGAGTAAGGCATAATTTGCCCTTGTTTGGTAGCTTGACAAGGTAGCCAGCATTTCTTCCAATCTGTAGGTACCTTTCCTTCTTTCCAAACCTTTTGCAATAATAGCGTGAGCTCATCTGTCACTCTCTAGGTCCGTTTTCAGTGCTTCTGGGAGAATTCCATCTGGCCCTGATGCCTTCCCAACTGGAAATCAGTAGCTTGATCGCATTCAAGATTTCTGCTTTCAAAACAAGATTTTGAGCGAACAATTGTTTTCCATAACTTCTTCTTCAGGCTCTACAGTTATAAATCCATGAATAATAGGGTACATATAGCCAATAAAGTCAAATGAAAATAATATCAGAAACTGTATTGGGGTGCATGTGTAAGTTGAGGTGATAGTCCATTAGTTAACATAGTCAATCAAATGTGTATAGGGTGTATAGTCAGAAAAATGTGATGAAGTGTGAATGAACAATTGGGTGATATAGTGTTGTTTTATAGTCATCAGAATACAAGTGTCATTGGGGTGAGAGAATTACCTCTACAGCTAAGGTAATAATAATAATACAAGTGAAAATTGCCGTGGGCTTGTTTCACACAGTATTGTCGATGCGGTATACAAATCCTAGCATGTTTAAAAATATTGAATATAATATTCTCTTTACATGATATTGTGAGGGGAAGAACAAAGATTACAGCAGTCATAGAGATAAGTTGTTGTTTGCAGTTATGAAAGTAAAAACAAAGAAGCAACAGGACCATAAATATAATAGAAATAATAAAAGTAAAACTTGAAGGTATATAAGGATGGATGGAGGAGATTGTTTATTTAGTAGATGAAAAAAGGTTAGTTAATTCTTGCCTGAGAATTGGTGTCCACTGGCAGTTCTGTGCCTCCTGTCAGTGGTAGTGTCTCTGGGCGAGTTGCAGGTAATGGTCAATTCAAGAGTTTTTTTTAAGTGATCAGCCCATTGTTTGATTTGTTTCTCTCCCTTGGTAATCAGGTTCCCTTGAGCATCTTTTATCTATTTTATCATCTACGTTGGTCTCTCACTGGATAGAGACCTGGTTGTCTGATATGGTGTCCTTAGGTTTCTTTCACCTGCGACCTACCTCTCCTACCTCAGTTCCCGGCCGCTGTGTTGAAGAATTGTCTCTATTCTTTCCTAGCACTCTTCTTCACTTCTTTATTCAGTGCAGTGTACACTGAACTCAGCTTCTCCTTCTGTAACCCATCTTTGAATTGATTCATCTTCTCTTCCACCATCCTCCTCTTCTCTCTTCTATTCGCTCCCAGGTATCCGTTGAGAGCCATTCTTTGTCCTGTCTCTTCTTTCTTCCTAGTACAGTTGTACACGTTTCCTTGAACGCCACTTTCTGAGGTTTCCTCACTGACACCCTAAAGTGTCTCCGACTTTATTCTGATATCAGCAGTGAGAGTATGCCTTATGGTTTTGCCCTCCAGTTTCTGAGTGTTAATCTCGAATCGTGATCTGTCTCCAGTTGTTCTGAAGGCTTTCAGCTTCACCTTAACCATGTCTTCTTTTCCCATTGAAGCTTAACTCACTCGATGTATTACTAATCTATTGGATGTGCAGTCATTATTTTCTTATGGTCAAACACTATTTTATGTACGTGCTTTATTCATGTACTCGTTACATTTGAAAGTTGTTTTTTCGCATCCCTTTCTTCTGTGTCTGGCATTCTCACGCTGTTTAAATAACACGTGGATCTCCTTTGACACAGCTCTGCCAACTTTACTTATTGGTGAACATTGACTGTGCTTTTTGACGGCAATTAGCGACAGACACCTCACAGTTGAGATACAAATATTATATTTCATATTTAATGTTTAATATAGTACCGTATTTAGGCAAATCCTGTGTTTGCGTATTTTACGCATCACTCAACGTGTGGTTTAATTAATCGTCTGGATTATTGTTCCTAATTTCTTTTAGGAGAAATTCACACCAGTAGTGTACAAAAGAATCTCTATTGTTCCTGAAACTATAAATTAGATGGAGTCGCAAGTGATGCATTGGCAACCACTTCCTTATTAGATTACGTTAGAAGTATAAGTGGAACCTGCGAAATATCCTCCAAAAATACTATGCTACTTAAATAATTATTCAGTAGGTAAAGCTGCCGCAATGAAAAACTGCATTCGAAAGAAATATTTAGTGATGAACTCGCTATTATCGAAGACTGTTTAGGGACAATGAATATCCCTAAAAATCTATTGATAAACACTCAGCTAGGCTGGTCGTGTTTCGCTGCATAAGCTTTCCACTGATTCACTGTAAGGCTACCAATGCCTCCTTCCCAACTGCATACACATACCAAAGCAAATACATTGAACGAATAGAAAGAAGCATTTCTCACCGTATGTTGGGACATATTCCAAGGAATTCGTAATTAAAATACTGCAAAAGTCTTGAGTAATACAGTCATTCATCACCTGGTAGGCAGTGGCCACAGAAGTGATGTTTAAAAATTACTTAGGAAAATTAGAGTACGAATCAGTCCTATTCTATTACGTATCACCGAAGCTGTTGGAATTAAACGACTGAAGCCGAACTTGTACACATTAAGAAAGAAACAATCGTCAATCTTTTCATATCAGTGGTAAGAAAATGTTTATCCTCACTTTTTTTCACTCCATTTTTGCAATATTTTTGCTCCACACAATTCTGGTAATTGTATGACATTGCACGCCAGGCACTCGAGTGGAATTCGAATGGGAAGCGATGTGTGGGTGGTCGGTGCAAAGGTGACATGGAGGAGATCGTGTGTTGGGGAGGAGGAGTTGAGAGATTGTGGGCAATCGTAGTCCAAGCTGAAGAGGACGGTATAAGATAGGACAGGATAGAGATGTGTTGCTGAAGCCCTATATTTCACTCTGGACTCAAGGGAATAATAGTAATATTATAATAATATCTTGCAGCTCCCCTAATCCCTTTTTTCAAGAAATTTCGATTGCATTACAGATATCTAATTAGAGAGATTCATTACATCTTACCGACTTAAAATTTCGGCTGATCTGTATACCTTGATCATTACTCATTATTGTCCAACATGTCGTTTCAGTCTAATGAACTGAATTATGTTACAGTTGTAACGATAAAACTACTAACCTTCATTATTCCGGTGGCATGTAGCTGACAGGCGATAAACCGATGAAATTTGAAATTGATTCCCTACTTAACCCCGCACAATATATTGTTACTGCTATGTTCAAATTCATTAAGGGAAAATCATGTACGAAAGTCATTTAGTGCGTTGATAGTTTTCTGAGAACCCAAAACTATCTTAAACAGTCTCACTATCAATCTAAATAGATTCAGAAATATTAGTCTGCAAAGATGTATTTGATTTCAATTTAGATCTCTAAAGGATATCAGTCAGAGAACGCCTTAAAGTTGGAGAGTACTAGACAGCTGTTTTGCTGCCGTGTGGGTCTCTTCAGTAGAGCACAATAATCAGTAAACCAGGGATCTAACCTAGGAACGTTAGGCTTCGGGATGATCCCAATAATTACTCACCTACTGAGACGAAATACATGACCTATGAATTCTAACCTCCACAATTCCACGATATAAAGCGCTAACTACAAGCCAACACTTAAAAATGAATTTACTGCTCATTAATGGCTGAATACCAGAAAAACCTTTTAGACTGCTAATGGGAAGTTGTGGTAGGTGGGGTTCACCAGGTTGAGTGTGAAGACAGATACTAACTGGTATTGAATATTGTAAACAGGTGGAGTTTAAAGTTTATTGGTGCACCGGCGGTTCAGCGGCAGACCGCTTGCCAACCACTCACGTTGTCCGAGATTCAATCCTCGGCCACAAACGCACTCCTAAACCTCTCTAAACCAGCAGTAAGTCTGGTAAAGACGGAAAGTTGGACGTGAGGCTAGCAATAAAACCACTGCTGCCAGAGAAACTTCAAAGATCTAGCTTGAAGCCCTATGTTCCACTGGGAACACAAAGGAATTTAAAAAAAGCGCTGAAGCGGAGTTTTATCACTCATTGACCTGCTTATCTGATTGGATTCTATCTCAGCACCTGAATTCTTAACAGGCTCGTCTCGCAAATAGTAGACGGTCAGTTCGTTATCTAATGAGAAATGAATTCGCCTGAAAAAATTCTACTTTTCCTGTGACTACGAGCTAGTTCGCCTTATAACCAGAAGATCATGGGGTTCGAACCCCGGTGAATATGTACCGCTGAAGGTTCCCAAAATAGGCGGACGAAACAGCTGACAGTACTCCAGCACTGGTTTTCCAATGGTCCTCTAACTGATGTCAGCTCATGATGGAATCCTCCGAATAATCAATCTGATGCCCACTAGCTACTGGCCCTATTCACGCAGTGGGGTTCTGGTGCGAAGCCATGATTAGTAGGGTACAGCAGGTTGAAGGTAAGGCAGTAACCCATCAAAGAAGACATTGCGAAGTGGTCATGCTATGACATGAATTGGCAGAAGTATGAATTCTTGGGCTGGCCATTGGATCAGGTCCCAGTGGCTTAATGATCTACCAGCTCGCTAGCCTTGTAACCAGAAGATCCTCGGGTCAAACCCTGGTGGCCCTAACTCACTTCAGAGACTCAGGGATTGACTTGCTACCTGGGAATAATCTCGCTGGCTTAGAATATGCAGATGATATAGTCCTTCTAGGCTAGGACGCTGAAAAAATGCAGAGCCTTCTGAACACCTCAAGCTGCAACCTACGAATGTTTGACATGCAATGTGCTCCCGCCAAATGTAAGATGATGTTACAGGACTGGACTGCACTGTCTCCTAGTTTAGAAATAGGAAGTGAAGTGGTAGAGCTGGTTGACCGCTTCACTTATTTGGGAAGTACCATCAACCCCAACGGGTTGATCTCTGGCGAAATCTCAGTACGGATACGGAGGGCTAGTTTCGCATATGCCAGTTTACGCCGTCTCTCGCGTAGACGTGATATCCGGCTATCGAGCAAAGGGTGTGTGTACTGCTCATCAGTCCGCTCGGTCGTCCTTTATGGCTGTGAGAACTGGCCATTGAAAGTGGAAGACATGAAAAGATTGGCTGTCTTTGATCATAAGTGTCTGCGTTCTATCTCCCGTGTGAAGTGGTATAATTTGGTGAGCAATATTGAGGTTAGACGTCGAGTGCTTGGTAGGTGGCAGGGGAAATCAATCGACAAGGCTGTGAAGCTACATCGACTGAGACGGTTAGGACATGTGTTACGTATGCCTAGCCATCGCCTTCCTCGACAGTGGACAATGTTAGCTGAAATAGGGTCAGGCTGGAAAAGAGTTAACGGCGGTCAAACCGAAACATGGTACCAGTCAATGAAATCCACAACAGTTAGTTAAAGCCACATAGGAAGGTGCAGACTTCATGACTGGCTGGTTAGGGTACTCGGGATGGTAAAATCCAATGTCTGGCGACAATTGATGATACTACTGGCTCGAAATCATTCTCAATGGCGCAGATGCATCCACTCCTTGTGACATACAATACCCAATGAAACTATATTGTTCTACTGTATTACTATTCTCTTTGCGTCATATCTCTGTTTATTGTCTCTATTTCGCATTTCTTTTTACTTTCTTTTCTTGCTTTGTGTGCTACATAGAGTGTGGCGACTTGAACTGCTGCCCACCGGTGGAACGTTCTATGTCAAAAACAGACAGACAGAAACCCTGTTGGTGGCTGTGTACTGCTGAAGGGTCCCAAACTAGATGGACGAAACAGCTGGTTGTCCAGTACTTCCTGGCAGATTTTCCAATGGTTCTCTAACTGATGTCAGCTCATAATGAAATCCTCCAGTCAATCAAATATAACCCATCTGAATAATCAAGGCTTTAATGTGTTAAATTACCAATTTGTAAATTAATTCGTGATCTTACAGTTTACACAGTTCGAGGTGAAATTTCTAATCATAGTTTCCTTTGGGAACAGAAAGAATTCAGACCACTACATACATGATCTGCTTGATACACCATAAACAAATTATCCAGAAAACAAGTATGAAGCCGTACACTACTCATATCAGTCGACTAGTAGTATGTGAAATGTTTGTGTTTCCATAAATTATCTTTTCTTCCCAATAATATATCATATACAGAAAGTCATCTGAGTGACAAACGAATACCATGACAACTTCGTCAAGTTTATAACGCCATTTCTTCCATTTATTTAAATATTACTTGAGTAGAAAAATCAATGAACTCAAACAAAGCACACCATTACTTTTCAATGTGTCCAATATAAATTATATTCCATAGCTAATACATTGTGATAAAATTTGTAACAGACTGAATTTATGATTTTATTAAACTTTTCATTATAATAAAGGTTTACTTGTAATTCCCAATGAATGAATGAAAAACAAAACGATATTGCTGTTTTTACTGACGTCTCGCTATTTAATGTTGCTGCTAATAGCTTTATCAAAGTAGGCATTTTAAACCAGAATTTACAAAATCTCAGCTCATATATAACAACTTAATCATCGTTCCTCAGCATGGGGTCACTTTTGCGTTATCAAATTGGCCAATTGGTAAAGATAACAAAACCAGGTGTAGATTGTTGGATTTGATAAATGTGTAAAATTGTGAAAACAACGTGTGTTTACATAATAAAATTGCTTATCACATTCGTGTTGATTATGTCGTTTCATAGGGAAGGGGAGAGGGATGTTGTAACTGGGTCAAATTCTGTTTTATTCCATCATTGCTATTCAGACAATTTGGGTTCCACTTGATATGAAGTGCTTCTGATGATATTAGACGTTCTTTGGATGATGATTTCAATATTGTCAAAATCAATTTTGTGGCCTGATTCTGTAGCGTGCAGACCTATGACTGGCTGATGATTTTTCAAGCTTTTCTAGTTCACTAAATGCATTTCGTGGTGGTCGAACAGATGCTCTAACGTGTTCATTTCTTCTGATTTTGATTTCTCTCAGGCGATGTTTGTCCGATGTATATCGCATCACATTCCAAGCAGGCATTTTAGAAAGAGAATCTTTAGGGATTTGGTCTTTTATGTGGACAAGGTTGCTTTGAAGTGTGTCTGATGTTTTGAAGAAAACTCTGATGTCGAGCTTATTGAGTACTCTTCTGATATCGTCTGACGTCTCTGCTCTATATGGAATGACAACTGTTGAGGTCCATGTTTTCGGAATACATTTTCGACCATACTTAATGTCAGTGTTGATTTTGTTGATGAAGTTCTTTGGGTAGTTATTTTTCTTGAGAGTCTCAGTAATGTTTGATATTTCTTCTCCTTTTTCTTTCTCATCCGTTATCAGAGAGTGTGCTATTCCAAGAAGACTTGAAACAACTGAAATCTTTGCGCTAATGGGGTTTGATGATCCGAAGTCTAAATATTTATTGGAGTGGGTTTTCTTCCTGAATATAGATATACTAAAATGTCCGTTTTCCCTCCTCTTAACTAGACAGGCAGTCTAGAAATGGTAGTTCACCGACGTCTGATTCTGCCTGCTTCTGAAGTAAACTGGATTCTGGAAGATAGATTGTTTAATTTCTCCGAAAATGAACACTGTGTAGATCTCGTTTTAGCACTACAAAAGTATCATCTACATATCTTAACCATACTTTAGGAGTGAGCATCCTTGAAAAGATGTTATCTTCGAATCTGTTCATGAAAAGGTCAGAGACTATTGGGGAAACTGGTGAACCTATAGCAACACCATTTTTTGTCTGTCTATATAAATTCCCTTTAAATGTAAAATAATTACTTTCCGAGACAGAATTTCATTGGGAAATACAGAACAAAACCTTTATTATAGTGAATATATTATATACCCAATGCCCAAATTTTTCCATACTGTTAAAAGTGAACTTGGTTTGGACATATATGTAACTAATTCAACCTTTCACTAAATTACAATGATTCCAAATCCTCCTTTCTATATCCCCACATTAATCTGAATAAATATACATAAATTAAAACAATCAGCATAATCAAAATGCATGCAAATTAAGAGGAAGGGAATATGTTTGTTATACAACATTCCTAAAGACATCTTCTACACCTTCATATTACACATTCATTCATCCATCTATCCGTATTACTAAAAAAGAAATCAATAAATATCGATCACATGCATCATGTGACTGGATGATTAAATGACTGACTTGAATTGACTGGTCAAATCATGTTAAAAGGATAGACAATACATAAATAAATTTAGTAAATCATGATGTTTATCTAAGCACTTATTGAAACATTGAAACGAATAATGGTGAAATAAAATACACCACAAATTGTAGAAAAATATATATATCTTTTAAATAAAATGGGCAATGGATTTAGTGTATTTTGTAATCAAATTGATGTTGAACAAAAGATAGTTAAAATATTACCTAAAAAAGTGAAATTCAATCCTAATAAACATGATCAATGTGTTCAATATGCTGAACCATTGAACAATGAACACGATGGTGATGTGAATGATAATGAAAGTGATACTATTAATGATGATCGATGGAGAAATGATGTGAAAGACAGAATTAAAGGCTTTTATTATGATGAAGATTATTTGGATAAATATAACGATGATGAATGTAAGTTTAAACATTTTCATTTCGCTTTTTTTTTCTTTTTACGAGTTGATCATGGATTAATATCAGTCAGAGAACCATTGAAAACCAGTACTGGAGTACTGGACAGCTGTTTCATCCCCCTAGTTTGGGAATCATCGGCAGTACGCACCCACCACCAGGGTTCCAACCCAGGACCTTCCGGGTACAAGGCAAGCTGACTCGTATATCATTTAGCCACTGGGACACGATTTACTGACCTGCCAATGAATTCTAACTTCTTCCAATTTGTGATTTAGCGCGACCTCAACCAATGTCGTGGGTGGGACATCCATCCTCACACGTGACATCTGGATGGACCTCACTGATCACGACTTCTCACCTTTTTTTCCTTCGATTAAGTTAGTGGAGTAACTTTGGAAGATAAATGACACTAAGCTAATATGTGGAAATTAAAATTGAGATTTGTTGGATTTCGTCATGAGCTGTCATCCATAAGGGAGGTCAATGAAAATCAGAGAGCCCTCAGCACCTGTTTCTTCATACTTTGAAACTCTTCATCGGTTCTCATCTACGACCCCACTAAAGATGAAATCCTGTACCTTCAGGTTACGATACCAAGTTATCTGGCTACTCAGCTACTTGGTCAACAATCCTGGTCTCGTAGTCTACAGGTCCAGGGCTTCATCTGTGGTAGGGCGCAAACGGACGAAGAGTCCTGAAATGGGACGAAACAGGCGTTGGTTCGTGAAGAAATCTCTCAAATGAATACAGTATTTGGAATCATTTGAATATAGATTACCACGTCTCAATAATTCTCAGATAGACAGTTCACTGCAACTGATCACTATCCGAGCACTGTTTGAATTCACATGTAGACATAATTCCTTGAACTGCAACTAAGGATCCAAAGGCTGTCTCTCTATCTCTAAAACGACACAAAGCAGAGGTATTTAATAATAATGATGACAGTGAACCATGACTAGACCAACAAAAGGATTAACTGGTATATTTGGATTCCGAAATGATTTCAACAGACTGAAGGAGACAGTTGGTCATCACAGTCTATAAGAAAGAATTAAGGAATATAAGCACAACTTGTTCATCGAAGAGTCTCATTTCAGCTTTACAACCGCATTTATATATAGTTTTTCACAAAAATGGGGCAGAAACAAAAAAGATGAAATGAAATAAGTATAGTAGCTAATAATAATAATAATCAATATGTCGCAGAAGTTGAATTAGAGTATCAAAGTTACGTAATAAGATGAGTAAATTAATCAATGATTCGTAAACAGGATACACGTAGAAATTAGGTACAGTGTCATCCTACGTAATAGTTAGATAGGAACAGAGGAGTTAGGAAATACCATGGTCATAACCATGACTTTTAGAATTGGTTGAATAATCCACTTTTGTGTTCAGAACTTCGACTTCTCTATTTGAATGGCTGAAACCGCAGTGCTGTAAAGGAGGCGAAAGCACATTATGCTTTGGCAGGTTATTCTTTGCTGTGAAGATTACTTTGAAGGAAGCGTTTGTTGAGAGAGAGAGAATGACTACTCTTCAATTATCTCCCTCATTATACAGCCACTACTGCCTTTATGCAATCATATGAAATAGTGTTCTTTTGGACACTTTTAGATAGGATACGCGTCGATGGAAGCATACAACTTTTCTTGTGTTCACCACAGTAAGGTCAGTTCGACTAACCTTATATCTAAGACTCTATGTTCCATAGTCCTGTGAAGACTTATAAACTTCTGGGAGAAAAACCAAGAAAACTAGGTAAATTGTTTAGGCTTGAATGAGGATGAATTAGTCATATCCCCACTCTTCTACAGGTTCTGGAACATGAGCATAATTACTGAAGTATAACGTTTACTATATTTCTTGTTATGATGGTTGTGTTCGACTCCTTCAATCGACAGATGCTGTAGAACTGTCTGACAGTGAAGGCTATATTTTATAAGGGTTCCAGTGATGTCAGACAGGGGTGCCCTTTGTCTGCACTTCTACTTAATTTCGTCAAAGATGTCCTGACAAAGGTTACCATAGCCGACTTCACTGTCTCAAGCAGCTACTTGGTATGCTAAGAAATTCTTCTTACCATAAGGTATGAAGGTGACGCAGTCCTTCGAGGTGAATAGGCTGTCGAAATACGCAATCTTTTCGAACACCATAAGGAAAATTCTGAGTATACTTGGTATACAACTTGCCCCTTGCCAAGATAAGATCATATTGCAGGACCTGTTTGCACCAACTTCTAGTTTGATGATGGGTGGTGAAACAAATAAGTGTATCGACCACTTCATGTATTTAAAAAGTCTCACCAGACATAACACACTGACTACTAACAAAATCTCAGCGCCGACACACAAAGGTTCTTTTGGCATTCGTCAACTTGTATCGTCTCTGGAGTAAGTATAGCATCCGGCTGCCCATAAAGGATGCGTATGATGTACGTAAACCAGCCACTTCCTACATCACAGGTGTTCGATACGACTATCGAAGGCGAAAAATACGGAAGTATAAGGGCTTTGGACTGTATGTAAACAAATCAATACAGTCATCAATAATATTACCAACTAGAAAGTGTTAGTTGAGAAAGGCAAATCAATGGGTGAATTTTTGTAGCTAGAACATATATTAATCCAGATGAATTAATGCCTTCCTTAACAAATGGCTTTGTTTAAATTGGAGTTAGTTTTGAAAAGCACTAAAAACGATCAAATGATAGCCTAGCACAAATCCATATAGTCAACAGCTGTTCATTTAAGGAACTAAAGAAAGATGTGAACTATCTACCGAGGGTCTTTGAGATACTAACAGCTAATTGTTGGACAATGTTGATGGTATGGCTGAAAACTGTTCCCAGTGACTCAAATCTATTCAATCCTTGTGATCATCGAAGTTCTGAAAATTCTCACTAAGCTCCATCCGATTACTCTCTCTCTCTCATGTGTCTTCGTCTACTTTAGTTTCACTACATTTATGTTCATTTTCGAAGTATGGCAACATCAACTACTTTACTTTTGTGACAAATCCTAGGTTATTCATTCAACTCATTTCAGACAACTACAGAGATGGGCAGTCAAGTAGTAAGGGGTTGGAGAAATAAAACATACATGTGATTTCATGATGATCTTGATGACAGTGGCAGTCGCTTAAACCGATTCCGCCCTCTGAGATGAGTCCGTCTGAGTACACTGCTGAGGAGCTTGGCAGCAAACAGGCGAAACCGCCACTTTGGTCAGACTGTCCATCAAACACTGCTGGTTCGTCTCAGAGGTACAAGACTACTCACACTAATCAATCAGCAGAACATGTCAGAGTGACAGTGAAAGCCTCAGGATATATATCGAATAATGTAAGTGCTGCTGCAGACACGTGTAAATTTGTATACACAGTTGGGGTTAACATGAGGATATCTCTCGACTATTGACTGCACCAAAGACCATGTTGTTCGACAGATGGGAACCAACTTAGCTGGGGGATAGGGTCTGGCTAGTGACGTACTCAGTCTTCTGTTGACCTTTGCTGCAATGTTTTCACCTTTAAAATCTAGTTGAATGAAGACAGGCTATTTTTCATCTATGATTTGTCTGATGTTTGAGCCAATACATCTTCCATATGTGTTAATGAATCTCTGACGATTACCATTGTTTTTCAACATCTTTTCGAGGATCATAAATTCTTCCTCTAACCTCTCTGCAGCGCATATTCTCCTCGCTCTATAGTAAAGACTGTTGACTAGTACTCGTTTATAGCTATTTGGACAAAAACCATTGAAATGTAGTTAATGTCCATTCCATATAGGCTTTCGGTAAATTGACCTCTGGAGACTACCATCTTCCAGGTGTTGCATGGACTATGAATCTCTGACTAACATCAAACTCTAAAGATCACATCTCACAGTTATAAAGTAGGACTCAACAAATGGCGTCACTATACGCGCATACTTCGTTGAATAATTCGACATTAAGTAGTGTAATTAATCCACCCCAATTATAATACTCAGCTTGGTTGATTTTACAGGCCAATTCATTATCACTCCTTTTAGTGTGCTCAAAAATACAACACTCAGTGGCTAATTGATGAGTCAATCTGAAACCTTCCACAGAATTCTCTATACTTTAAAGAATCAGACATAAAATACAAGAACAGAAACATAGTGATGTTACAACTAACAAACTTGAATGAAATTAGATAAACAGTATTGCAGTTATGTTTTACGAGCCTGAATGGTATACGAGCTTGCCTTGTAACCGGAAGGTCCTGGGTTCGAATCCCAGTGGGTGCGTACTGCCGATGATTCCCAAACTAGGATGAAACAGCAGCTGTCCAGTACTCCCTGGTTTTCAATGGTTCTCTAACTGATATCAGTCCGTGATCAACCCGTAAAACATAACTAATCCTTACAAACCAAACTTTAGAGTATTGCAGTTACTTGTGAGTCTCAAGTAGAAAATACATCTGTCCCATGGTTAATGAGTTTCTTTTTATTCCTCTACGTTCCCACTGGAACATAGGGCTTCGAGCTAGAGGCTTGAAGTTTCCGTAGCAGTGGTGTTTATTTTTACGAGATGGAGATGCTCACCTCATGCCCAACCTTCCTTCTTTCCCAGTTTCATTAGTGGCTTAGCGAGGTAAAGGAGTGTGGCGTCGGCTGAAGATCGAACGTCGAACCACCTGCGTGGTTGGCGGCGAGCATTCTACAACTGTGCCACCGACACGTCTTTTAATTAGTCGTTTGGGTTATTTCACAAAGATTGTGACTGAAACTGATTTTCAACACACTTGACTTTGCACAGAAGTGCATTAGTTCAAGTTGCCACACTCTATACACCACATAAGAGGATCAAAAATTCACGAAAAAGAGATGCTCACTAGCAACTTGCCCTATTCAGGTAGATAGTTACCTGGGGTTCTAGTGAGAAGTCGTGACCAGTAGGGTGCAGCAGGTTGGGTGTGAGGACAAATACTCGCCGAAGACTTTGGCTAGCGGTTGCGCTATGTCGTGAATTGACAGAAATTAGAATTCATGGGCCATTGGATCTTGTCCCAGTGGCTTAATGGTATACGGGCTCGCCTTGTAATCAGAAGGTCCTGGGTTCGGATCCCGATGGGTGCATACTGTGAAGAGTCCAAAACTAGGACGAAACGGATGTCCAGTACTCCCAGGTTTTCCAATGGTCCTCATGATGAAAAATCTTGTAACAGGAAAAAGAAATTCAGATCAACTACAGTGAGCAGGAATTTGCAGGAAAAAACACAGAAACACGGAAAAATATACTACTAATAATAATAATCTGTTTTATTTCGAAAACAGTACTTATAATACAGCATGGAATTCTCAGTATTTGTCACAATATATTGCATCTGGTTTACTAAAACTATCAATGAAAATTAACCGCGGGAATTTATCCACATTTATAGTAGGAATAAAGTCAAAAATGTGCAAAGTACAAAATGAGAATAATAACTCTAATAATAACAATAATAAGAGTGGGTTTGTTTTAAACAGTATTGCCAATACAGTATGAAAATTTTTAGCATGTTGTAGAGTACTGAATCCGATCCCCTCTTGATATAGCATGGTGATAGGAAAGACAAAAAATAACAGTTATTACACAGCTTAAATAATGCCTACACTTATGAGAAAATAAACAAATAAAAACAAAAAATTGCGAGGTTTATAAGTATAAGAATAATAATAACAGTAAAGCTTAGTGGAATAAGGATTGAGAAAATGGTTTATTTAGTAGTGCAAAGAAGGTTAGTTAGTTAGTTCGTCCCTGACATTATTTTCACCACATAAAATACATGCCACCAAATCTCGTATCGTTGTATTTTTATACTTAAACATGCACACATAAAGTCTTTTGAATTGACTTGTTGTTTTACCTGAGGAGGCACAATTTGAAAGCCTCGGGTAAAGAGGATGCTCCCAGTCTGAAAAAATTCCCTTAGTAAATTTGTTGCCTGAAATCAAGTGCCTATCAACGATAATGTCAACGATATGGTCCAATCGGATACCACTCGCCCGACGGAGTTATAATCTTCAGAGCTCTACAAAGTATGACATTGTCTTTTATAAGCAATTCAGGAAAGAATAAGGGTGAGCAGTAAAGAGAATAGGTAAGATGCACGGGTTGGGAAAATGTAGAAGGAAGACTGGTTGATTTATGCCAGAGTACCTTAACTTCTTAATGTAAAAAGTCAGACGAAATATTCTTTTAGAAATCGCTAAGACATGGGAAGATCAGAATAGGTCAGAAGAAAGAATTAATCCAAGATACTTGACGTCAAACTTGATTTCTCTATCACTATCATCAGTTTTACAATGGTCATTAGAATTAGCAGCTTCTTTGAAGTTTCTTTTACATTCGAAACTGAAATTAACAATCTGACATTTGGAAACATTTAGTTTAAAATAATTTACCGACTCCCAATAGAAAGCTGTTCATCTTAATACAATCTAGATGGGAGTTTACAGACAATGAAACAGTTAGATCGTCTGCATACTTAACATGAGGGTTTATTGGATCTGGCAGTTTATAAACAGTGAATTCATCTGTCCCACTGAGAACAATTTCGAGATATATCACCAACAGCCCCGAGACATTGAGCCTTAGCACCTTGAGAACCACACCCAACCAGGTGACCCACACCTTCTCAAGTAACTGAATCATATCAACAGTCAAAGACTTTAAAGATTGATTCTGGGTTTTTATTTGACCATCCCTCCCTCTTCCCCAGACTACCACCTAACATTGCTAGTCAAGGAAGGTGATGCGTCAGTATTCGCACTACATGTCCTAGCCATCTCAATTCGCGAAGCTTAACAAACCCATTGGCTGACTTCTGTTCATCATCAGATAGACACCTAACCTTTCGATATCCTCCTGGGGAAGATTCTACAACTATTGGTCCTTAGCATTTACAGAACCTCAGGCTATGTGTCTCAGATCAACAATTAATGACGTCACATTGATTTGATGATATTAGATAGTTGGAGGCAATCGGCCATAGGAAGCCTTGGACTTGGGTTTCGTGCTAGTTAGCACTCACCAGACAGCAAGGTGTATCTGAAACCTCGAAGGAACTTATGTCCCTTATGAGATTCGAACTCGCGTCACTTAATAAGAGCTGCAGTGAGAAACGTTACCACTGAGCTATTCGGGCTCGCAATTGACCTCCTGCACCGTAATGGCGAGCTACATAGAATGATGGTCACACTGAAAACCTGACTGATAGAATTCAGTCTGCACCAAAGAAAGGACTAGACACGTCGCAGTAGTTACTAGTGCCCAATCAAAAAAATTAATGACGTCACAGATCACTGCTATGTCGCGTGATACGCAGACCTTTGTAAATGCGTAAATCCTATATCCTCTATTGTTTAGGGCTGTTTAGCCTTTGTTTAATCATACCAGAATTGTATGGATACTTTTCTGCCCGTAGAAATAACAGAACCAAATTAGCATTTTTATGAAAATACGACATGTATGTATATAAGTATATGTTTTGGTGAAGAACACTTGTAAGGATAAATAATGTCAACATTGATGTGAGGTTTATAATTTCATTCTGGTTAAATTACCTTTAAATTTATGCAAAAGTATAATCAATATACGTGCTAACATAATCGAATTACACAGACATACATGTGATTAGTTGTTCGAGAATAAAGATGTCCTTCGTTTTGTTAAACTGAGACAAAACTTGATATTAGATATGATGGAGAAGATTTATATTTTTTTATTGGACACTAGTCGGTAAGTAGTGTAATGTGTGTCTAGTCCTATCTTTAGTGCAGACTGACTTCTATCAGTTCGAATCTCAGAAGGGACATGAATTCCTTCTAGGTTGCTGACGAGTGCCAACTAGCACGAAACCTAGGTGCAAGGCCTCTTACGGATTGCCTCCAACCACCTAGTATTGTTTATTATCCTCTGATTTGATTGGTGGTCACAACATCTTCCATATATCTGGTATTTGCATTGAGTCACTTCTATTGTATGTGTTGGGTGTGTAGACTGGACGATCCAGGCAGAATTCAGTAATCAATCTACCTCTCCACCTACCTATATTACTTCTTAGAATTTTGACTCTGTCCCTCCCAACCTATTGTGTGTTAATGCATGCAGTGCTATTGCTGAGCTTTAGACTAAGTTACTTATCTATGTGGGGTCAATCACTATAACCATAACTAAATTCTTATGTTCTGAGAGGCAATCTCGTACTCCTGATCTCCTAGTTTGACCTATGTAGTTGACTTAATTCACAGTCATTGTAAAGTATTTTGTAAATTATATTATTTTGTTTGATTAGGTTCACCGGGTCCTTAACCTATACAGCCTGTCCTGCATTACTGATTTTGTAGGTTTGAATGCCACCCTAATTCCGAAGACCCTACATAGGATTCTTAATAAAGCGTATAGAGCATATGTAGAGCATAAAGGATCAAAATTTTTATCAATAAAGATCGAAATATTTACGGGTAACGATTACAGATTAGATGTTAGATGGTAAGAAAGAAGGGAACCGAAATATTATTGAGTAAAATAAACCTTAGTTCTAAAGCTTGATTACCCAGGCAGGTTGAAAATAATAACAGGTAATGTTTGAACATATAAAAAAGTAGGTTTAAGCCCTTTTTATGACTACAGCTTCAATGAAATTAAACCAAACTTGTTTGTAAACGAGTTAAAAGAAAATACTGAAGTCAACTCTGTGATGCACTTTGCGACAGATGAAATTGGACATCTATTTTCAGGATCATTTGAATCAGGAGGTTGTATTCCGTTCTTACAGTCACTTAAGAATATATTCTCTGGTCCTAATCTGTAGAGATCTATGAATTTTACCTATGTAAGTTTGACCACACATACATTAAAGATTGGTAGGAGAATTCAGGTGTGACGCTGCTGCTTAGGTGTCGTGCTTGGGGGTTACATGACAACATAATTTTGCTTTCTCTATGAAAATGAGTTTAGCCGCATAGTAAGTTCTATTGAGTATCGCTTTGAGCCTGTGCTTAGTGACCAGGCTTTGAAGATCACTCTTGAATAGTATATATGTATACACATACATTTTGGGAGCTGAATCAGTTGGTGGAATCCTTTTTTGAAGCTTCTATATTGGTGACCGGTAAACATTACGATCTCAACTGATAAGTACTTTCACCTATTATGCTCCGTTATGTTCTATATAGTTATGCAAGACAAGTGCTTGTTTATGACATCGGAATGTCCAGATTGTATTGCGTAGATGCACCATATTTTTCAGATGAATTACTCCTTTTTTGTTTTAAATTCCTTTACATTCCTAGTGGAAAATAGGGGGGTTCAAGCTCCAGGCTTGAGGTTTCGTTGGCAGTGGTGTTTATTTTTGCGGGATGGGGTTGTTAGCCTCATTTCCAACCTTCCCTCTTAACCACTGTAATTACAGGCTTAGCAAATTAAAGCAGTGCAGTGGCGGCCAGGAATCGAACCTCGGACCACACGAGACACTGTTGACGAGCATTCTACAGCTGTGCCACCGATGCACTGAATTACTTCTTACTTAACTTATTTCCAGTACACAGATCACTTTATAAGATTCTTAAGAATGTAACACTGCTTGTCAGCTTGTCATACGAATATTTCTTAGTACCCCAAAGTTATCGTAGGTGCGCAAATCAAGCGACTGAATAATAGAGTGGAAGTGTACAGGGTGTATTAGTTGTCTACCTCTCCAGCCATTGCAGGTTGGAGACATGAAAAGATTCACTTCCCTTTTTTCAACCATATGTATACCTCCTCTCAGTATCAACTGTGATGTGGTGAAATATAGTCAGCATGGTAATGAGACTACATCAATAGAGGAATTTTTGAAGCTCAATCGATTATGATGGCTAGGATATGCGTTAGGCGTCCCAAGTCGTCGACTTTCTCGATAAATGAGGTCAATTGGAATAGGAGTAGCCTGTGAAAGTGTTAGGAGTGATCAAAATAAAAGATGGCGATAATCCATAAAGGCTTTGCATGTGGTTCTTTGAAACACGCAGCATAGAGTAGAATGAGTGGCTACGACATCGAGATGTTAGGCAAAAATTTAGTAGTAAACCGTCGATGATATTAAAAGCGTTCACAGTGGTGTACATACATTCTCCCATTGTCCTCAATGAGTTCTTGATGTTCTCCACTAATCCTTATCTAATTGTTCTGTCCTTCGTACACTTTACTTCATTGGATTTTCCGTATATTTCACTATGACTCTGTATACTACTTACTAACTAATATGAGTAGTTGGTTACTATTCACATTAACCAAGTGATCAGTTATTTGAATATATTTAGTCTCTCAATGTTATTTAAAGATTTATCCTTGTTCATTTCATCAGGACTTAATAAATCAGTTCAGATCATGATTTAAAGAATGGTGAGTCAATCTCTGATAGGTTATTAATTCATATGATCCGTATACAATGAGATAAGAGAGACGTTTCCACAGTTGTTGAAGTGTATTCATTAGTGTCTATTTTATTATCCCTTCGATTGCATTGTCTGTTATGGTGTCACTCTGGATCTATTCCCATTTCTTTCATAAAAAAACTGTAACGCGGAGTGTTGCGTTTCTGTGCGAAACCCTGGGCTGATCCGCTATTATCCTATTGATAATTTAATAATTCCCACTCTGGCTTTAAGAACACAATATTCAACGAAGAGACTCTTTTCAACAACGAATTTATTATCAGGCTGTACAACCGTATATGTATGGTTTTTTTAAGAAATTATATCCGGCGAGGGAATTACGTCAAAGGTGTGAACACATGAAATAATAATAATAGTAGTATGAAATGCAATTAACATATTTGTGATTATAATCATAGTTAAATGTCAAGTAGCAAAACAATTAATTTCATTTATAGGATAATTCATAGGGAGTATAAATGTTGGAAAGTGGTGTATAGTTATAGGATTAGTAGGTGAATATACAATGTTGCATAACATGGTGTGAAATTTGATAAGATAGAATTCAATATTGTAAAACATTTTTGGATTTAGAATGACAAGTGGAAACAACTGAGAGTGAGAACTGTAGTAATAATAACAATAATAATAGTAGTAATAAGGGAAAGGTACATAGAACAACTAAACAAACAAAATAAATAAATAAATGTCTATCCCTCTATGGCCAAGGCAGAAGTATGGATTGTACATACTCCTTTTGTACACAGAGGTCTGACGGCCAACAAATTAGCATGAATACGATAGGTGATGATCTTAAAATCATGATCAAGGTTGTCAGATTGACAGAAGTCGATCAGGTATTCTAGAATACAGATTCGCACACTCTTCCTTTCTCCCTTTTAAAACCATGCTGATGGGATATGTTCCCGTATCCGTGTGGAAAGCGGCGTTCTCTGGCTACGGCCAATCTACCTTGCTCCACAATAGCAGGCGAACTGATAAATGCACATGGAGGCGGTCAGACAGGGGAGCTTATCTTTTACGGAGCAAGGAGAACAACTTACGGCTGATGAATGTCATTTGCAACTTTGCTGCAAGGAACGTCTTACTTACTGATATACAGAGAAAGTTTTTGAGCACATATAAGGCTTAATTACCTTTGAATCCCAAGTTCATGAATAAGATTTTCTTTGGGGCTGAGTTGGTGACCAGTTTGGACTGCTTATCTTACGTGTAACTGTCAATAAATCGGTTCGGTTTCATGTATTCACACCTTTGATTTAATTCACTACCCGGATATAATTTCTTATAAAAATAACCATGTATATACGATTGTACAACTTGATAATAAATTCGTTGAAAAGAGTCTCTTCAGCAACACATCACCATTTCATCCCCTTCTCTGTAGTCTTTTTTAGCTAGTTCCACGACTGCCCATAAACTTTCACTTCCTCTTCACATTATCTCTTCTACATCACTGTCTGATCCACGACCAACTCGTCGTTTCTCATTCCGTTTCTACTAGAAAGCGTGGAGCACGATGCTACCCAGTGGTTTCCTCAGCGAATTTCCAGCCAATCCTCATTTCTTTCTGTGTATATGTAGGGTGATAGATTCTTGGTGAGTTCGGGACCTGTGAGATTTCCTTGTTGTTTATCCTTTTTCGACAACAATCTGATCTTCAGTTCTGATCGAAGGTATCTGATCCGCTGCTATTCCCCGAATTTCAATTTCAGATTATCTTCACCTGAAGTCATAAGACTCAACTTCATGTACACATTAGTATCACCGAGATTATTTTAGGGTTCATTTATGATCGTAAAAATTAGATTTCACCATGAACTGCTACCAGTCAAAGAGAGGTTGGAAACTATTGAAAGGTGGACAGCTTTTCTGATCTACTTAAACACCATCTTGAAATGGTCGGTCGGTCGGTTTTCGACATAGAACTTTGCACATATGTGCGGCAGTTCAAGTCGCCGCAAAGAAGTAATCAATGAAATTCCCACAAATACAACTTTTGAAAGACAAATGATTACTTGTCTACTGCTTTTGAGAATAGATAATACTCCAAATAACGATGTTTCGATTGATGGAGAATAGCAGTGGAATTCAAGATGGTTGGAGGATTTCATCATGAGCTAACATCAGCTAGATAACGATGGGTAAAACCTGTAGGGACTACTGGGAAGCCGTTTCATCCTAGATTGCAACTCTTCATCAGTACGCACCCACCGCTAGGTTTCGAACCCAGGACCTTCAGGTTACAAGGCGGGGTCGTAGACCATTAAACCACTGGGACTCTATCTAATGACCAATGCTAAGTGGTCACGCTATGTTGTGAATTGGCAAAAGTTAGGATTCATGGGCTGGCCAATGGATCAGGTCAAAGTGGCTGAATGAACTACGAGTTCGTTGGCCTTGTAACTAGAAGGTCGTGGGTTCGAACCCCCCGTAGGTGGGTGCGTACTGCTGAAGAGTCCCAAACTGGGTGGACGATATGAACAGCTGTCTAGTACTCCCTTCAGGTTTTTCCAATGTTTCCCCAACTGATGTCAGCTCATGATGAAATCCTCCAACCAATCGAACAAAAATCCCTACAAAACCAATACCTGAGAATCTAAGATGCGCACTCCGTCCTATCTGTGACTTGTTAACTGGATGTACCTGCATTCCCTAGTGAATGATGGTATTCGCACTGAGTTTGCAACCCCATTACCATAGTTTCAAACGCACAAAGGTTTATACACTAAACCACTGGGGTATGAAAACCATACTTCATGCAATGACTATCGATTATTACTCGCTTTTAGGTTAATTCGCACTTCTTGTTGATTAACTGTTCTTCAGAAATTGTCAAACCATTCACACTAGAGGCTGACATGTAAGAACAGACCAAGTATTCGACAAAAATCTAACCGTTCAATAGGGAATGCAAATTAACCTAAGAAAAAATACTCCATATACTTTAACCGGTATATTAAGGTGAGTAACTGCTGCATATGATTGCTTCAGTTGACTAAAGGAGAAAACTCTGCTCTGAAAATAGACTGTTTTATAATTTAGCAATCCTTGATATTTTTCTCAGTTTAGTTAGTAGGTATGGAAGAGAGTGCGATCAAAAATTAAATTCATCAGAAACCGACAAGTGCCTCATTTTCATCTATTCTGGGAGGAATAAAGAATATACTGAAGACACTCTTCGTGGAACTCTCTTGGCTAGTAATGTCGTTCTTCTCTATAGCAGTGAACGAGTATTCACTCATTTCTTGAAATAATTATGCGGTATGATTATTGTTTTTCTTAGGTACCGCGTGGAAAATAAGGCTTCGATAGCACATCTCCACTTTCTCCTATTCTTCGTGGTCCTGCGTAGCTAATCTCCTCATCACATGGTCTCCATCATGTCACCTTCAGATTCTCAACTCATCATTTCCAATTAGGGTTCCACTCGAGAACCTGGAGCATGATTTCATCCATTGGTCTCACCAGCCTGTTTCCGTGCGTGTGTGTGTGACTGGTACTTGTTGTTGTTGGTTGATTATGTTCACCTGTTCTGTCTTTCCTATTTTCACTTGAAGTCCTGTCTTGGCTGCTACTTCTACCAGCTTTTTTTGGTTTTCGCCTGTAGGTCTTCAAGTATGTGTGACATTAGACATATATCGTCCATAGAGTCCAGTTCTTCTAGAGTTTTCTTATCAGCCAACGTATACTTGTCATCTCGCTCCCTGTGCACTGTCTTTCGCATGATCCAGTCCACCACAATTGGGAATTTAACCGGTGGTTGTGGCCAATCTTTTCTTATTCCTCTATTCACTGCAATGGCTACTAATAAGTGATTATATTAGACCATAATATGTTGTTGCTGTTGAGTCATGATTGACATGAACAACTACAATAGACACTTCTCAAGCCAGCAATAAAAGTGTATCACAGTAATTATATGTAGGTTACTTCTGCTGTAGATTTCATCACGAAAGGACATATAGGTTAGAGAATCACTGAAAACGAAATGGTAGTGTCTCTTCTTAGATCAGGACTCTTCAGCAGTTCACTTCCATGACCCATTAGGGATCGAACTCAAGACTTTCTTGATACGATTCTGGCTTGTAACTAGGTTAGAATTCAAAGATGCGAGAATTTCAACTCCTGCCTGATCAAGCGATAAAGCACTATCTTTGAACAATGGTATCGATGAGAATCCGCTTTACCCTGACATAATGGCCGCTTATTCTTATTAGAACTTCAAGATATCCACCGAGTAACCATTAATCAGCTGGAAATCGATATTCGCACATTTAGATTTTGTGAGTATTATGATTAATTTCAAATATTTATGAACAATTCCCATTCAGGTATTAATGAAAACAAAATACGTGTAGTTCAGCGAAGAGTCTCTTTTCGGCGACGAAGTCATTTTCACAGCTATACAAACTCAAATATATATACGGTTTATTTTGTATGCATGTGTATATTAAGTTTGTCAAAAAAAAATACAATTGGTTATGATTATTTCAACTAAATGGGTGAGAATTAGTAAGTTTCGGGTGGAGTTACCTATTACAAAAACGGTCAAGAAAATTGGGTGTCAATGAAACCAGGGTAATAACAAAGGTGACGAGTTGTCACAAACAGTTGATAAAAAGGAGTTACGCTATAATAGGAATAGTTTGATGATTGAGTTGTACTCAGGATACACATAGAAACAAAGTAGAGAATAAGGAGTGCGTTGGTGGCACACAGGTATGATGCTCGCCAACCACGGAAGTGGTTCGGGGTTCGACCATCGGCCAAAGCACCCCGTTAACTCGATAAGCCAGTAATAAGACTGGTAAAGAGTGAAGGTTGTGCATGAGGCTAACAATCCCATGCAAAAAAAATAAACACCACTGCTACAGGAACTTCAAGCCTCTAGCTTGAAGCCCTATGTTCCACTGGGAACGTAAAGGAATAGAAAAGAGAAAATAAGAAATTATGTAAGAGTTCTAAGTGAATACAAGAATTATAAGCAATTAGAGAAGCAGGCAAACAAACTAAATTAAGTCATCAAAAATCAACAATGTTCAACTAACAAGCTTCTATAGCTGGGTACCCATTCAACGAAAGCGAAATTTAATTAAATCCTTTGCCACCCGCATTCGACGCATCTGTAATCCTGATGTTCTAGGAACAGAATTATATCTTTTAAGAGAAATATTCATCCAAAATGTTTCCTCACCAAGATTCATTGACAAAAATATCAAACCAAGAATTTGGAGAAATGAAACTTCACTTGCGCTGAAAAGGAAATTCCACATGAACTTGGATTTGAAGAAAGATTTAACAAGCGGTGTTCTCAATAGAAGGATCAGATCATCTCTGAAAAAGAACATTCTTTGCAGCAACACTAAGAATACTGTTCTCCAGTCGCCCACTGATCTGCAGAAGCCTTAAGGACAAGATCTGGCATCTGACCACTTCTATGTGAATATATCAGTTCACCTGTTGTTGTGGAGCCAGGTACATTGGTCGTTCGACACACATCCTGTCCAAGGAGATTCAAGAACACTATCCAGCATGGTTTCCAAAAGGCGATAGTGGTGCTATAAGGAGTGTGGTAGTTGAACACCTGGTTAACACTGATCAGTCCATCTCAACAAACGCCTTCTACTTCAAAGTAATCTACAGAGTCAAGAATAGCCTACCAAATGCAATACAGTTTCGTCTTCTTTGTATTTCTGAAGCTGTGGCCATTCACATGGAAAAATCGAAGCTGTGCATACAAAAGGGAATTACTCAACCACTTCTACTATCATGGTAACAACTTTGTTGATTTTTGATGACTTAATTTTGTTTCTTTGGAGGATTTCATCATGAGCTGATATCAAATAGAGAACCATTGGGAGACCTGGAAACACTAGAAATCAATACTGTTTCTTTAATTGCTTATAATTCTTTCATTCACTTAGAATTCTTAGATAACTTCGAATTCTCCCCTTTTTTTATTCCTTTACGTTCCTAGTGGAACATAGGGCTTCAAGCTAGAGGCTTGAAGTTCCCGTATCAGTGGTGAGTATTTTTCCTACATGAGGTCGCTAGCCTCATGCCCAACCTTCCCACCTTACCAGTCTTATTACTGGCTTGTCATTGTAAAAGATTGTTTCTGCGGGGAATCAAACCCCGAACCACCTGCGTGGTTGGCGAGCATCATACCTCTGTAGCACCGACGTACTTCTTATTCTCTACTTTGTTTCTATGTGTATCCTGAGTACAACTCAATCATCAAACTATTCACATTATCACGCAACTGCTTTTTAAAAACTGTTCGTAATAACTCACCACCTCTGTTACTACCCTGGTTTCATTGACACCCAATGCGTCGGTGGCACAGTGGTTAGGACTCTCGCCGACCATGCACATGGTTCGGGGTTCGATCCCCGGCTGACGCACACCCGATATCTATGGTCGGCCAGTAAATTTAGGCTACCGATATCCATGCTGAAAATCCCATACTTGTACTGAAAATACTGTGTGGCATCAAGCTGTAATCAAAATTAAAAATTAAAAAATAAATAATTACGCAACTCCACACAAAACTTACTAATTCTCACCCATTTAGTTGAAATAATCATAACCAAATGTAATTTTGTTTGACAAACTTAGTGTACACATGCATACAAAATAACCCATATATACATATATATATTTGCGATTTTACAGCTGTGAAAATGAATTCGTCGCCGAAAAGAGACTCTTCGCTGAAATACACGTATTTTGTTTTCATTAATTTAAATAGAGCTTTCTTCATGAACCGCTACCTCACTCAGTGAATGAATGAAGTTTACTGGTTGAGTATTACTGTAGAAGGTGTGTGTGTCAAGAACTTTTGACAGCAATATATAACTGATATCAGTGGTAGTATGGCTACTATCCACCATTTGTAACAAGCTGTTAAATTGAATTTTATATTTTTCCATCCAGGTGACGAGTCCCAAACAGGACGAAACGCGCATCCCGGCTGGATTCCACTGCTAGTAATCATCCACCAATTAACTTCTAATTACATTCCCAGACATCGTCGAAGCATCTGCACAAGAAGCCGACATGTCAACCTGAGACTGAGCACTTCGGTCCAATCAATCGAAGCGAAAATCTTAAATTCAATTTAATAATTAATATGACCCGTTCTACAAGAGGTAGTGACTGTCGCGCCCCAAGTGGTCTAGTGGATAACGCTTTGGCATTGGAAACTGTGGCCACTGGGTTCGAGCCTCGGTGAGAACATCATCACTCGCTGGGGAATGCAGATACATCCACTAACTGACGAGTCCCAAATGGAACGAAATGCGCATCCTGGATTCCACTGCTAGTTTCCACCTTCCAGTTAAATTCTATAACAAGCTGCATTTAGAAATATCATTTTTACTACAGAATCTAATTAAATATTTTGTTTTTCACAGGTCATAATAAAGAGAAAAGACAAAATGAATTACAATATGGAGGTGATTTGAGTGTAAAGCAATCTGATACCACATCAGATAATAAAGACACCAGTGAAGGAATTACTCAAGAGGAAACAAATCATCACAATCAATCAATATACACTGATAAAGAAATTTGTGAAAATAAAATAAACATTAACGAAGAAAATCTTCATTTGAGAATTTATGCATCTAGGTACAATGTACCAAATTGCCTTAAATCTATAGGATTTAATTTAAATATACCACCAGAAACCCATGTATTTCAAGTACCAAACATTTCTCTTCAATCTATGAATTCAACATCATCAACAGTATCAACTGTACAAAATAGTGAACAGTCGGCTGAAGAACTAACATCACGACCCAATAAAATGAATTCATCATCTTGTTTGCAAACTCCAACTGACAAATTTCAATTCAATAGTCCAGAAAATATTCAAATGTCTGATCTATACGACAAGTATTCATGTCCAGCTGAACAAGTTCAAAATTGCAACGAACAGCTGAAATTTGATAAAGGTGTTCAATGTCAGATATGCTGTAAACAGTCCATACATCTGCAGCAATCGTCCAAGACAAATCAGCAGTCTGAAGAAGACAAGTTAAATAACTCTGAGAAACTGTCGGGTAATGAAAACTCTTATGGAGTAGAAGTTAACGGAGATAAAATAAAGAAGCCATCGCGTAAAATTCCAATTCTATCGGTTAACAGCGTTGAAATTATAGATTCTACAGACTATGATTCGCCTACATATTCAGAAACAACCCTATACGACGAAAATGTCTTTTCTTTAAATGATTCACAATGTGATCAGTCTTTTGATTTGATACATAAAGAGATGTCATACAATGAAGTAGTCAAGCAGGAAGATACAATCCAGCAGACTGTAAAACCAATGACAACAAATCATGTAACAGAGAGATGTGGTAGAACAAATCAAATCAGATTGATAGATACTCATATACACTTTGAATATGAAAATGAAGATACAACATCCATTACTACACAGGATGTAACTAGTCAGTCAGAAGGACCAAATAGCATTGATATTACAAAGGAAGGAAATATTTGTACACCAACTGTTCAAGAGAAACTATTAAACTGTTCAATAATCAATGAGATTGAATCAACTCAATCATTGTACATTGATAAGGAATCCACAAAATCATTTCAATCTTATTTATCAGACCACAGTTTAACACACTGTATTAGTCAACATGAAATGCAAATAGAAGCTGACAATGGAATAGAAGAGAAGGAAGCCGAGGATACACATTATCCTGACAGATCCATTACAACAGACAGTGAATATTTAATACAGACAAATGATCAAGAAACCTTTCAGTCCACTCGACCGACATATGTTCAAGTAGTAGATAGATTAGGATATTGTTTAAATGGAAGACTTGAGGCTCTTAACATAAATGATACTGATTATATACAAATATTACCACCAATCAATTATTTACCTAAAGATTTAACAAGAATCAAGCTGTATAATCTACTAAAGCAAGGTGAAGTTGAAGACAAATTAGAGAAAAGTTGTAAAGCAGACATCAGTGTATCACATGAGAATTTATTAGACAAATTAATAAATCATACACCAGCAGATAATAAAAATCAAGTGATTTCAACTGCCAGATCAGAAATCGGTGATCACATCCAGTTGTATCCAAAGAGTGAAGTAAATTCTTAATAATAATACTTTATTTTAGGCTGTACTTCACTTTACAAATCAAGGTCTATCCCTTAAACGAATGGTTGACACATTGAACAATTTGTAACTTAATGTGCGAAAATTGAAATTTTAAAAGCCAGCAGAGTAAAGAAATACCTTCATTTGGTTTAAATATTAACGATTGACAGTCTAATAAATGTTTAAATTACCGTGCAACACCGTTTATCATTTCAGATTTTATTTGTGGACACTGTCTCGAGAAATAATTTGGTTTTCGGTCTTTTTTACGTTATGTTTCTTCACAGCTTTAATACTTTGATTTATCTTAGTTGTGTAACAGTTTTTCCGTTCTGTTTATTTGCCTTTAAATGAATTGATTTTGTTTGAAAACTTTATTTAAATAATACACGAATATTCCAACTTTCCGGAAGCTTTTGGTATTCTTGTAGCACAATTTATATAACGGTATATACTACTGACTGGTGGATAAGAGTAGGGGGAAACCACTCACTCCAACAAGTTGTGCCTACTGGCTAGCCAGATAGAAGTTATTCAAGCAATGGAATGCCGACCCCTTTTTTTAACAGAGGGTTTTTCAACAGTGTACGTGGTTTGATTCAACTTAGAGAAGTTAATCAGTTCAAACCAGCTGGATTCTGGCTAATTACCTGGGGGAAATATTAATGCATACAGCCTGGCTGGCAAGAACTACTAGTCGATGTGAGTGATGTACATCTACTACTATCAGTCAGCTTATATTTTATCATGCACATATGTTTGCCTGAACGACTGACATTTATGGTGTCGTGGTGACCACGTTTTATTATCTGAATAATTTGTTCCCAAAGGTAACCGTGAAGCATTTCGACCCCGAACTATGTAACTATCAAACTGCAGGTTTTGTTCTGTGACATAGATAGCTTTTGTTAAAGGTATCCACTTACTGGAATGAATGTGAACCGATGATAACACTAATCTGGGACAGTGAAGTGTTTTAAGCTTAAAGACATCACTTAGCGAATAAACCAATTGCACGCTTGTCACCAGTTTAAAACAGCTAAGAAACTGAGTGGTTTTGCATTTATAGTTAATAATAATAATAATTTTATTTCTGGAACAGAAACCAGCCAGTTCATATGTACCTTTCAAACTCACAAATAACGTGTCATTAGCTAGGACCATATGAATGAAAATCACGTCTTAAATTAGTGGAAAATATTTGTAGTTTAATATGGATGTTTTCGATGTTAAAATGTTCCCTGAGTTGTGTGATATAATCGCCACACTCTCATTCATCTTCTGGAAGAAATCCCCAGCTGCAAGTCCAATGAAAGTTGAACTTTGGAAATTCCCTATCGATGAAGCATTTGCTCCTCCTGCCGACTTGGATTTGTTCTGCTGTACCTGTAGATTTTCTTATAATTTTACTCACTTGTATTGGTATTGCTTTTCTCGTTGATATGATGTTCGACCTCTAGGACGCGTGACCTATTCTCTACTGATTGGTAATTTACAGTCACTAAATGATTATTTATAAGTGATGTGAGTATTGCTCTTAAAGAAACTTCTCCGGTGGTTTTTGTCTTTCCTCCAGGATTCTTTCACTGTTCCAGTTGAACTGTTTTTCATAGCTGACCGTGTTAACTGACATGACTCCTAGCTTTATTCCTGGCTTGAGAGATTCGGAAGACTAGCTTTCTTCAACACAGCGTTTTCTAGCTAAAGGCTACATGCCAGATAAATAAGGAAAGTAATATCAACACAGGTGCATGCAGTCATAGGGGAATCTTCTGGAACTATCGGCCACAATAAGGCTCGGTGGAAAAAACGAGTATTTCATCCACAGGGAAGTCACAAAGCTACATCCACATTGAGACTTTAGTTGGAAGACTTTTTCAGATGGATTATGAAAGCCTCAAAATTGCATTGGCCAGCTACGAGAATATAACGGCACCAGAAATTGTAGATATTTTGGATGCTATCGTAGCGATAGATAACTTCTCAAAATTATCAGCCCAAAGCATTCATCACACAACACTGGATGCCGACCATCAATGTTTAAGTCAATCAGTTCAGCTGAATGCTCGCGGTAGATCATCCACGCCATTTGTCAAGCTGCTATGTTATTAATAATGTATATTTTCATATAAACATAAATTTACATGAAAATACATGCCATTTTTACAGGCAAGATCCAGTATGATGTAATGTCAGATAGTAGATTGTCTACAAGTTAGTAATGTTTGAACAGTTAAATATTTGATATATGTATAAATACACTCTTTGTCTGACCCATGTCGTATCATTATTGTTTTTAATAGCAGTCCTCCAGGTTGCGCAGGAAAATCGACTTTGTTTCGTTTTCAACCCGTAGTTGTAGGCATACGATAACCAACCAATATTGTGGTAAGTACAACGTTTACAAGGGATAGTAAGCTGTTTTAGAAAAGTAAAGGTGCAAAGGTGAATCATTAAAGTGTAATGAAATAGGTAAATGGAATGTATCATTAATATATGCCTTCATAAAGGAAATACAACGGGAGACTATAATCCCTAGGCTGACAAAGTTCGTTTGCAATGTATAATGCTACCCACATATGTCTTACTATCATGATGTCCACTTTTGGTTTTAATGCAATTGTCCACAAGCCAGTTGTTTTTTCATACCGTTTTGTGTATTTGGTGCACAACCGTACCCTATAGAGAGTAGGAATAGAATAATTCGAATCAAATTCCTAAAGAGCTGTAAGATGTTAGGTTTAATGGAATATAATCAGCAAGTGAGGACGTTATTAAAAAATGAATGAGATGAGACATTGTGTAGTTGTATTCAAAGATTCTACAAAGGAAATCAAGTTAATTTGTAAGATGCCCCATAAATCTGTGCAGAGCCCACGTGGTCGCATCTCAGCGATAGGCTGACCGAATGGTATGTGTTTAGAGGTAGAAGCATGATCTGTCTAGGCGATCATTATTATCTTTTTCAAGATAAATATTCAAGCCCTCATGAAAATCTCAAGCCGTCAAATTGCATATTGCTGTTCCTGCAGAATGGGGTGACTCACCTTAGTGACCACCACCATTTCTACTGATCAGCATGCGCCACCCTCCCTCATTTTATGATGTTAGGCTCTGATTGTTATGGCCACAGCAAATATATTGCTTGGTGACAAATACATATATATTTCCTATCTATGTAGGACACACCAGTTGTACAGGCATGGATAAGTATTATTTAAATTACATGAATTTGATTTATAGTGAAATTACATGGTTGCTGTCCTCTCTGACATCAGTTAGTGAGTACATTCTGATAGTTAGTCGTTCAATGGAGCACATAAAGAAATATAGAAATATTGTCTTCGCATTAACAAAAAAACCCAAATATGTGTCGGATAAATTACAAATATTTGGGAAAAAAATAAAGCTTGAAGTCAATTCCTCCATATGACTTTGTTGTGTGCGGCATCGTATCCTGTTCTTGTTTTATGTCCAAATTGGGTATTAATTTAAAATGGGTGATTTATTTGTATGATTTTGTCATCATTTTTATTGCAAGTAATACCAGGTGTGATTTCAACTGAGTGCAGATTAATATTGGTCATTGTCAAGCAGATGTGTTTTACTGCACCGAAGTCAGCCAGAGGCCGCCATTTGTCACTGCATGGTTGTCCCGTACGAGTAAGTTGATAAACACGTAGAAAGCTATATAAAAACCATTTTAGATCGTTGATAGTGCTTGTATAAGATGCTGTACAGCGTCTTGTTATGGTGACAGTGGATTTCATCAGGGATGCTGAGCCATTACTAGCCAAACCTTGAGGGACAATATATGAGTAAGTGACTTCAATTGTTTCTCAGCTTCAGTCGGAATGTAGATCGATGCAACTTGTACTACAAAGTAAATACAACAGAAATGTACCAGAGGGCAGAGAAAAAGTATGTGGATTGGGATATATATGTTTATATTCGTTGTACATTGTAATTTGATGGACAATTATTTATTTCTACTAAGTCTTTTTATGCATTTATGCCACTAGTTTATTTATAGTCTTTAGACAAGTAAGGGTATTTAAGCGCGTTTAGGTACTGTAGTAGACTAATAGTTGATTCGTTCTAGGAATAATAGTTTATTTATATAATCAGTAGAGTGAAATAGTCTGTACAGAGAGCGTTTGAAACTCATAACCGTATTGCAGTTCCTGACTTCTAGGGGCAGGTTGTTCCATATTTTAGAATACATGACTGTGAAGAAGTTTTCACGGAGTGTTGACTTAAAGGCTTTTATTGTCACTGTGCAAGTTTGGTTACGCAGATCGTAAGAGCCTTCTTGTGCGAATTGTATGTCCTTACTGTGTGAGAATGATATTTTGTGTAGGACCTTATAGAAGAATACTAGGTTTATAATTAGTCGTCTTGTCCAGAGTGGGTCAAGTCGTAGAATCATACACCGTGAGATGTAGTCTTTCTTACATTCGTAGCCAAGTAGTTTTGTGGTAAAGTATGGTTGGATACTTTCAATTCTTAGCTTTTCACGTGTGTGTGTGCTGCTAATAATAAATGGACAGTATTCTAGTAGTGGCCTCACACAGGTTTTGTACAGAATGAGCTTTGCTTCATTGTCGTGAAAGTTCCTGAGTATGCATCCTAAGAGCATCCTCAACTTTTGAGTCTGTGATGCCACTTGCTCAGAAAATGTTAGGTTACTGGAGTTAGACGATCTCACCAATTAGAAATCGGTCACCTTGCTGTAGATGGTAAAGTTAAAACATGAAGAAGAACAGTGGACTTCGGGCTTTCAGAGTTAGAGGGGCGGAGGTGTTGGTTTCATTGGTTAGGGTTGCCAACTTTCCATCCTACCTTCACTACTTTCCAAAATGACCACTGGTGACAACAGATTTAAGGCTGTGTCGGCCGTAAATTTAAACTGAACTGACGCTGCGACCGGCGAATATTACCATGCCGAACTACCAAATGATGCGTCCATAAGCTAATGTACACTCATCCTGTCAATGGAGGCTCGGAATTATTTCCCGTGAGTGCACTGCTTCCGAATCATCCGCATACTCGACCCACGTCTTTTAATGGAGGACAGTGCAACAGCTATTTGATAATATAGTGACGTTTCTCCAAATAAGCCATCTGCCCATAAAAGGCTTCTACAGGTTTTGAATGTGTGAACCAACGTTTGTTTACAATAACACGTTCTCATTTGCTTGTGAACGACAGACGCTGGTCTACAGACATAATTAAGTTAACTCATGTGCGGAGTAAGCATATTCCTTTCAAAAATATAAAGTGACACATATAAGAAGAAGGCGGTGAATTAATGTCACTAAAGTCGATTTACAGGAATGAAAGCAGTGCACTACGTGCCAACACTATTCACAATTTAATCGAAAACGTGCATTATTCAAAGGTCACGTTGCAAACGGACCATACAACAGATTATTTCTGAAGTCGTAATATTGCCTAGTGGGACGCCACTCAGTTTGCTGATGGTAATCGTGTCCATAGCACAACTGACTACAAGTGACCCACCACAGTTTAATATGTTCGACAATGTATTACCACATTATCATTAAACAGAGACTGAGTATTTCTAGTGTATATGCGGTTAGGAACCAGGATAAAGTCAAACTAATCCACATAAAATGGCGAATGAAGCACTCAGAAAGTGAAGATCATTGTCATGTGAGCCTGTGACATGCGCAGTGGAAACTTTCCCAATTCTACATAATTTCATTAGTTTTCTAGACTTACTGGCGCTGTACAGGCGATTATAGGAATCGACGATTTATTTTAAGATTATAACCCACAATCGCCATGGAGGATGCGTTAAGGGAAAAATCTACGGTTATGTGAAGCATTTTTGAGATATAAAGCCGGTGAGATTTCCATATTTGTATTGGTTTTCGTTGTATATCACCAAGCACATACGGTGATATATGTCTGATTTCCCACAAACTGGAAGACATGCAAGCGAAAAGCAACAAGTTGGCAGAAGAAGCATCAAAGATAGGACTTCAGGTGAACATAGAGAAACAGAGGTGATGAAAATTCCTGGGCAACACCACCAACAGCAACAACAACAACTGAAAACAATCAGCATAAATGGGAGGAACCTGAAAGAAACAACCTCTTTTACATACCTTGGAAGCATCGTTTCAACTACAGGCGGACGGAACTGACGAGGATGTCAAAGCAAGAATCGGAGAAGCGAGACAAGCTTTCACTACTCTCAAGTCCGCGTGGACGTCAACAACACTCAGCATCAAAAATAAGATCCGGATTTTCAACTCCAATGTGAAGTCACTGCTACTCACTACACGGATCAGAGACTTGGCGCATCATAAAGAGCATCTCAAACAAACTACAGACCTTCATTAACAGTTGTCTTCGCTCAATGTTTCTCAAGATTAGATGGCCAGAAAAGATCAGCAACAGGGATCTCTGGGAGCGAACCAACCAGGAACCGATTGTGAAACAAATAGGCAAGAAGAAATGGAGATGGATTGGCCAAACTCTGAGGAAACCGTCAAGTGACATCACTAGACAAGCCATCGCTCGAGTGGAACCCGAAAGGGAAGCGGCGAGTTGGTCGTCAGTGCAAGGGTGACTTGGAGGAGGTTATGTGAAGAGGGGATGAAAACGTGTGGGCAGACATGGGGCCAGGTGAAGACTCTAGTAGAGAACTGAACGCAATGGAGACGCACGGCTGAAGCCCTATCTTCCTCTAGGAATTAAAGGATACAATAATAATAATACATACGGTCCTTATTAGGAAGTCTGGTAGGCATTAAAATGAAGCAATCCGGGTATAAAGGGCAGAAGACTAGAAACGAGCACTTGGAGTCCTCAAGGAGTGACACCTGTATATACGTTTGAATGTATGCCTAAAGTAGTCATGAAATATGGTGATAATAATAATAACAATTTTATATTTTCATATAAACATAAATTTACATGAAAATACATGCCATTTTTACAGGCACGATCCAGTATGATATAATGTCAAATAGTAGATTGTCTACAAGTTAGTAATGTTTGAACAGTTAAATATTTGATATATGTATAAATACACTCTTTGTCTGACCCATGTCGTATCATTATTGTTTTTAATAGCAGTCCTCCAGGTTGCGCAGGAAAATCGACTTTGTTTCGTTTTCAACCCGTAGTTGTAGGCATACGATAACCAACCAATATTGTGGTAAGTACAACGTTTACAAGGGATAGTAAGCTGTTTTAGAAAAGTAAAGGTGCAAAGGTGAATCATTAAAGTGTAATGAAATAGGTAAATGGAATGTATCATTAATATATGCCTTCATAAAGGAAATACAATGGGAGACTATAATCCCCAGGCTGACAAAGTTCCTTTACAATAACCAGTCCTGCTATGTTGACTTCTATATTTCATGGATGAGGTATCATTGGGAAGTTATGGTTTCATACGTAATACAGGAGCTAGATACGTATCCAAAACGATGATCATATGCTTTACGTCAGAGTTAAGAGTGAAAGAAGGAAAACTGAGCAACCCAAGGAGCACAAAAGCAGGGATCATAGGTGTGGAAGAAAAGTCGGCTTATGTCAAAGTGGCAGGATTGGAAACTGTCAACCGTCCAGATCGGATTAGCCCCTTAGACTAATGCCATTGCTAGAAAAATAATAACTGCATCAGAATACTATGTGTGGTGACCGAGTCGAAAATACCATTAGGCAGACAGGCGGCTTAGGACAGGTTATTTCTTCACCGGCGATAAACCAGGACCACAGGGTTACTAAAGCGAATTGATTATGAATAAACGTTGGTATAAATCTCGAAAACACTTCTGATTGTTTTCCCCGGTCACCTGATAGACAGAGTAAAATTATTTCACAGCCAACATTGTTGCCACCCACCAGAATGGGGATCCATCCGGATATATAGGATGTATGTTGCTTATTCAGCGTTCAGCAACACTGGCAGGTTAGCTAATGCATAATGAACGTCCGGTTAGTCGAAAAATACGTATCACTAATCCTACAATTGGTACATACAACACCGGTCGGTAATGCGAGTGTGTAGATCCTCTTCTCGAGACCGAGAATACGTGGCATTTGACCTAAATTTATCTTGGACGGTAAAACTGATCACACTATATTTGTATATCTGCTGGTTTACCCAGTGCTACCTAAAGGGAGGAAAAGAGTTTGGCAGCTGTGATATGGTCCTACGGAAATTATCTTCCGAATAATAACAATAGTTTCCAAAAGTCATCCAGGCCAATGGAGCACAATGAGGAGAGTTCGCATCTCATAGACCAACCCAAAATTGTGAGTAAGGTCATTCCACCACATCATCTGCGCAAACATTATGGGTTTATCCGACATCTTCTGAAGCGCAAAGTTTCCGCTGCGGCTAAAAATTAGTTAGTCGAAAGATCTTAGTTTCATTTGCTGACTACAACTCATTGTTCAGTCGGGAAACTGATTCTCAGGAGAACATCCAGTAGGTGGCTACTGCATAATACAGTGGAAACGCATATGAGGTGCAGGCCTGTTAGACGAAAGACAAAACAGAGGTTACTGGCATTTGGAGACGACCGAGAAAATATTTGGAGGGAGTGTTCATAGTATTTGATAATGCGTCACTCTATTCAAGGGGTTAAGAGATGTCGAGTTCAGCCAAAGTATCAGAGGTCCGTGACCTGAAAGGTGACGGTTTTCCGGTCTTCCGCAGAATTTCGAATAGGTAACAGCTTCTAGTCTGAAGTACTCCTGGTTTTCATGCTATTTTATAATACCTGAAATACTTGCAGGATGGCCCTGAAATTCAAGTTGGTCGAAGTGAAAGGAATACTTAAGAGGGCCACTGTTTAACAGCATGCCAAATTGGTAACGTTCACACTACTTCAATAACATTGGCGAAGGTGATTTTAGCAGTACTGCTAGGCCTTCTAGAGTGTGAAGATGCCTTACGTTAGTCAGTTACGAATAACTTCTAATAGCCGCCAACTAGATTACCAGTGAAAGTCCGCAAATGTTACCAAGTATGTGGTTAGGGAAATCACGCGATTCAACCACCATTTGGCACGTATGAACAATACCACCTACGCCATATCACTGAAATCAACTGAACGTCAGACTAAACACATAAGAGGACTATTTTCTTCCTTAGGAAGAATAAGTCAGTCACCCGAGGGCATATAAAATCACACAGTCAAGCACATCATTTATAAGCGGCTTTAATGTTTGCACTTCAATCTAAGGATTGAGAACTATTCCAAGGAATTGAACAGCTACATATATGAAAACATATATACACGTCTATTTACATACACATAAGGAACCGAGTAAAAATGAGATGACTCCAAAATTCGAAGAGGCATTTTTGACCAATCTGAAAAACGGAAATGAATTTAGCACGCAAAAGTCAATCCGCATTCGAATTGTTCTTCTACTAAGTCGGACTATAAACAGTCCGTACGAGAAGGAGATATTTAGCGTTGTTGTGGTCAGTAATGACGGACAGTTCACTCATTATTAACCATTTCAGAGAAATTAGGCGAGATACGAACTGTTTACGAACAGCCGGTATGTTTTAGCTGTATTCACTCACTTAGTTCATTTTCTAATAACACAGAGAACCGTTTGACTACACGGCAGTCACCGAAACATATCATCCCTCGTGGTAATGCAAACAGATTTTCTCATCAAAGAGCAGCGACACAGATAAGACCAACTTCTTTTCTTCCAGAGTTTGCTACCTATGTAATTCACTATCCATCAACGTGGCAACTGCTTTATCAGTTGGTGGTTTCAAGATAAGATCAAGCTATCACGCTGAACTAGCAGGCTTGAGGGAGCGTGCAGGCAGAATTCAACCAGTTCTAGGTGATCGTACTACTAATACGAATACCTCACTTGTCACAGCCTGTGTCTAAATACTTTGCCATTTTATTAGAATTTTTATGACTAACTCCATGGCTACTAGTCTCGCTCTCTGTTTTTCTATTAAGTGCGTACGCATTCCTACTGTAGTACTCATCTTACATTCAGCGCCCCACCCTGCTTAGTGTCTGTTTAACCTCCTGACTCTCTAGATTCATTTGAAATCTCCTATAACTAATTCAGAAGAGACGCTGTATGCAGATACAAATCTATATCCTCCAAATCCCAAAATACTTATTCCACTTAGACTAGGTCCTATTCAAAAATTCGGTGATGACTGCTTAACCAAGTGGGGTGTACGTGCAGTCAAATGTGGCACGATAGTATGCCAAACGGCATGCAGGCTATACCAGTCGGCCCAAGAACTGAAAGTCAGAGCCCAATGTTGAAAGCTGTAGGCTAGGTTTTTCGCGGAATCGTTTGCCACTTCGTTTCTTTCCATTGAGCATTTGCGGCCCCAACCAAAAGAGTGTCTGGCGAAGAGGGATTCATAAGTCCAAGTAGAACCACTGCAATCGTACAAACCCTCCGAAATGAGTTAATGTCTCTGATATTATTACGTTCAGCAGAGCTGCAGCGGCCAAGAGGGAAGATTGCTCTGGAATCCACCGAAGATACAGAACCGTCGCGAAACAATGAAAAGCTGGCAGTAAGAAGTCACTGGTATCATACAAGCTTGTCAAAAAGAAACTGAGTTTTAGATTTTAACAGCCAAATCTTCAGGTGCCACTTCTGTGGCAGCACCTTCCCCACTCGTCCGGATGAACAAGACTTGTTGGTCTACCATGTGATTGCTGTGAAGCCAATCATCCAGAAAGTACTAGATAAAGTCGATAACCTTTTCTTTTTCTTGTCTTGTGCTTAATCAGCCTTAATCTTGTTCCTGTGGGTAGATACTGTTGCTCTCTTATTCGTATATAGCATAGGTCATACTGATTGTTAATATGGCTGTTGAAAGTAGCTTCATCCAGGGGAGGCAATAACCCAGGAACATCAACCCTATCCCGCATACCGATTCCAAAGACCCGTGTAGGTCTCGCCTGTTCTGATACTACGCCTGCATTGACGCAGTCTGGCACTGAAACGGCACAGGCGATACCAGGTGGACATGGTACTACACCTGCATCCATTGAAAGCCAGTGCGTGAAACATGGCAAAACAAAAAAGAAACGCCGAAGACGTCGTAAGACCTCGAAAGCGTCATCTAGGAAAGAAAACGAATGTCAGGCCTGTAGTCTTATCGTTTCTAAAACTGATTCAGCATTTGAATGCAATTTTTCTAAACTATGGGTACACTGCCATTGTGACAAAGGGGTGCCAAAATCACACTATGAGTTTATTCAAAATAACCCATGCCCGTGGTTTTGGTACATCTGTCCACTTTGTCGCCCTGGTATAGCCCTACATAGCTTGTCTGCGGATAGTAGAAACAACACGCCGCTTGTCAAAGTAGTTGAAGAATGAACGATCAATTTAACGGTTGTTTGCTCAAACCCAACTCCACATTTTGGCGGGAGTCATCGATAGTGCAGTCATCGTTCTATCGTTCACTGTTTGTTAGAAGACAGAGAAAAACTATCAGAAGTATTACTGTGATTAATTGTTATAACATTTATCCTTAGACTTTGTGTACAATAACCTTGTCGTTGGTTCTGTATTGGCGCAAGAATATAGGATTATTGAATCACCAATTTGTGTCCTGGTTTTTTGCGTTGGTTATTGACAATAGTTTCTGAGAGTCTTCTAAGAACAGCGTTGAGTCCAGAGTAGTTAGATCTGGACATTGACACCGCTCTTGTGTCACAACACAGTCTTATGCAGCTTCACACCTGCTAACATCACACTGCCAAAACTTGGCACAGACAGTAAGAAGGGCACTCCAGTCCTACTGACTGGAAATGCCCATTCTCACAAGGTGAAGATTCACAAGGTTGCACCCACATCATCAAGGGAAGATAAAATTAGAGAAGCATCACTTGCATCCACTAGCATGTTTGACAACACAGCAAGGGGTGGTCAAGACCTGATGAAGCCTAAATTTACTGACCCTGCAAAGGAATGCAAGCGTCAAAAGCCAAACCTAAGTCTGAGGTCAGTCGGTCTAATTCTCTTATCCTTTTTAATGTACCTGTAAGCAAGGATAGCTTGCTTGAACAACAGGCCCTTTTTGATTGAGAACAGTGGTCCAATTTGTGCAATAAATTAGGTCTGAACATTAGTTCAAAGAAACTGTGTAGGGTGTACAGGGGTGTCCACACACCTTAGGGTCAGCCATACCCATTTAACGGTTACAATGGACTCTACTGAAGAGGCCGAAAGGATACCATCGCTGATTCAGGTACTAGCCATCGACAGGGGTTCTAGCATAAGGGTGAGTCATGATAGACCACGGGCTAACAGACAAATGGCGAGGGAGTCACTGGTACTGATGCCTTCTACCTCTATGGTCATACGTGGTGTTCCGGAGCTGGAAACTGGTATTGCTTGCGAAAAACACATGCTTGACGTACAACGATGGAGATGGCTGTCATCTCAGATGGCCCTTGGTGCTTCTGGAGCAATCTCCATTTTCCGACTACCTTGCCCCTTACATCTCACACCGATCAGTAATCCAAGGCTGCTAAGAGTCAAATTCAACTCCCAGGAGCAGTTGGCCATAATACTTAAACGGTGGTACGAGACCAAGGGAAACAGCAGACCTTACTTGATCGTGCCTGTAAAAATGGCATGCATTTTCATGAAAATTTATGTTTACATGAAAATATAAATTATTATTATTATAAGGATGCAGCAAACTGGGGCCTTAATATGTCCCCAAGCCTCAGTGGCACTAGAGCGATGCGGTACTGAGAATAACAGTCTGTGTCACCCAAGTGTCCTACCCAAACCCAAGGAAAAACGACAATGGACCAGTTCTATTGGAATCGGCGGACTAGTCCTAATATTAAGTCCCCTACCAGCAGACAACGTAACGTCATCAGTAAACATTACTGTATAACACTGTGAGACTTTATCAAAATAAAATTTACCCATAATGGAATTACACTCTACCACATTGCACAAGTTTTATTCTTATATTGTAACATCAACCACCCCACGACACGCTGAGGTTGTGGGAATCACTGTCAGCTGCCTGTATAGCAATGTGAGAGAGCTGAGAGGTAAAGTAGGTGTACTCAGAAACCTCCAGTCACACCTGGACCTTGAAATAATCATCCCTATTGAAACTGACCGCTATCGCCGACAACGAAATCAGTATAAGTGATATGGTTCTGATCAAGAGAGATAAGGATAACAGGGAAGGGAGTAGTTCCCATATACTTCGACAAGCAACTTAGATGCGTACGTGCAACGGACCCACCATTTACTGAAATCCAAGGCTTCATGTGGTGTTATTTCACCGATGGCACACTAAACATTTACTGGGTGGGATCTGCTGATCATCCGCCTGTTGGGCAGAACACAACCAGCTACTGCTTTTTACCATCACAGGGATACGGGACTTGGGCCATGACCAAATCAACACAGCTGGAGATTTCAATGCCCCACCACTAAACCTTGGCTCGGGGTATGTGAAGGGAAAATTTGGTCGAAATCTACTGCGAACCATTCCAAATACAGGACTAACTGAGAATGTTGGAGATGACAATAGGTGGGGCCCTAGTGGAAAGTCAACAAAACTAGATTGCATTCTAACAAGTGACCAACCACTCGTCGAAAAGGTCCAGATCATGACTCCTCCAGGAAGTAGTGACTATGCAGTCATAGGTTTCGATCATGTTCCCTGTGAGAACTTGCAGTGAGATGTTGCGCGACCATATCTGTGCTATAGCAAGGCGGACTGTGCTGGAATGCGTAGCTATTTGTCCGATGCAGAATGGCCCTTAGCATGGGATGAGTTATCCATGGATGAACACTGGGAAGTGGTAAAAGAGATTATTCACACAGCAATCTCGGATAACGTCTATTTAGTCACAAATAGGTCATCATAAGTGAAGAATGAAACGCAGTGTATTCTGCAAGCGAAGCGGCGAGTATCCAAGAATCAGACCGACCACGATGAATACGTGGAACACAGGAACCGGTGCAACGCGAGAGTCAGGAGTGACAGGAGGTCGTTCCAGGCTAATCTTGCCGAAATACTCCTAGCAAGCCCCAAAAACTAGTATCGATTCATGTTGGAAAAGAAACCAACCAACCAGGGGGCAAGCGCCTTAGTAGGCCCAAACGGTCAATATCTTACTAGTCTGGAGATGGTTGAAACATTCAGTTTAGCCTTCGCCAAATTGTTGAACAGCAATGTAGGTATTACAGGTACGGACCAAAATGGTGACACTACTACTTCACCGCGTGAAGACCTAGTGGCTACTCCCCAAATAAACCCGGCAGTAGTAATAAGGAAGCTACAGGGACTCACACCTGGAAAGTCCTCAGGTTGTGGGGTCATCAGGCCGGCTGTTCTGGGACAATGCAACCAAGCTCTCTGTAGGTAGTTCGGGGAAACTGCTAAGGGAGTGGAAGAGGGCCATACTTTATCCAATCTTCAAGGGTGAGGATAGGCAAAATGCCACTAGTTATAGACCAGTAGCGCTACTCCCAGTGGTATCAAGAGAAATGGAAAGCGTTCCTGACGATCACATCAGGGATTATCTCGATAGGTCTAATATACTTCACGAAGCCCCACATGGTTTCAGGAAAGGCAGATGCTGTGTGAAAAACCTACTATCGGCTTGGGACGATTGGAGATCATGCTGGGATGTGAATGCTCCAATCCATGTGGTCTTCCTAGACATTGAGAAGGCATTTGACACAGTTCACCATGACCTTCTCCTACACAAAATAAGCCACGCAGGTATAGGTAAGCGACTTCTGTCGTAGTTAAAGGACTACGTAGCTGAGGGGAAATTTCGCACTAAGGTCAATCGAGTCCGGCACAGCTCGTCATCAAGAGTGCTGCAGGGTTGATTTTTATCAATGATCTGCCATGCTGTCCGAGCTGCCTGACTCTTCTATACGCTGATGACGTTAAGATATGGAGGGCGATAAAGTGCCCGGAGGATAGGCTACAGGAAGATCTAAACTTTCTGGAAGACTGGGCGGTGGCCAGTGGCATGATTTTCAAAATGAAAAAATGCGAACCAGTGAAATTACGCCCCTGTAGGCCGCAGAATGCAAGTTACACCCTGTGCAATGAAAGCTTGTCCTGCAAAACGTCGGAACGCGACTTAGGTTTACTTCTGACGGAAAAAAGTGGACACAATGGGAGACTTAGCAAGGGCGTATGCGGTCATACGTTTTACGTATAGACAGTTAGGTGCACTCACTTCTGAGCTCTTTCTAAGGTTGCAGAAAACAAACGTCGAACGACACCTAGAAGTGCATAATATCAAAATGATTTATACTAGGTCGTGAAAACGATATGAGAAATTAACATAGAGCAGTTCCCCTGTGTTTAGAATAGATGTAATACAGGAGTGAGTACACTTACCAAAGACCTGAAAAGTGAACTAGTGGAAGAAAGAAGAACGATGAAATTTCTATGGTAGTATGTTGAATATTGGAATTGTCCTTGTCTTACTTTTGAAGTCTTACGTTACTGTTTGTCAAAATGAAAAATGATGTCCTTGTCGACTTCTACCTCTCTACTATCAAAACACAGATGTGTGAATTGCAACTAGTTGGACTTAAAGAAGATGACCCTCACTATTCTGTAAGTAATTTTATAGTAAGATGGAACCATCTTGCTATTCATGTAAAAAAATACTCACAGTACCGCCGGTCTAGTGAGAATACAGGGCCAGATAACGAAATTGGTGTAGGTTTCTGAGTAAACTAATTTGAACTTGCACACTAGTCGACATCTGCACCATATGCACATCGCTCTGCTTGTAAGTATCATGCACCAAATGTAGCGTACCATGTTTTCTGTTGCACTAAGAGTACTTAACATTTGTCGCTGTCTAGACATATTCCTAATTCTTACACCGGTTCGATCGTAAAATACTCTTGTTGGTCAAATATGTAACTGCTAGCTTTCGTGTAGATTTGTATGCGATCGATGTATTAGTATTGTTTTATTTGACTTGGAAAAATTGACTTCAGTTATTTCCCTATATAATCCTTACGAAACAAAACCAAGTTCCTCTTGACTACGTTTTAAACTGGTTTAAGTCAGCTATGAATGTACTCTTTTTGATGTTTCCTGTCATTCCTGGTTCTACTACTTAAATTTGTCGTATTTCCAAAGTTGTATGCACCTTTTGTAATGACCTCTTTACTCGAACTCCTTTTTTCTCTCGTGGTTCAGAACTCATCTGATGCAAAAAGTAATAGTTTTTCAACAGCAGTTATATCTAGATTTGGAAGCACTAAAAGTAATTCACAAGCCTTATAAACAACAAATGTCATCACAAATATGTGTAACATGTGCTTCTCACAATCAAATTTCATATGGATTCCCTTTATGTTAAGATTCAGTATAGCATTTACTTCAAGTATACCATATTATAAATACATTTTACTTGTTTTTGTTTTATCCTTTGTTGTCATAATCATTAACAGCTTATATTGAACTTTTAACATTCGGCAAAGATCTGGTAAAGAGTAACAATAAGAACTGGTAAAACTATCGGGTTATCAAATATTTTACATAACGTCAGTCGATATGAAGAAGTCAGTAACCACGTGACTGTAGTTTGGTTGCAATAGAATTCCGAATTTTCTACCTTTAGAAATGCATAAGCATCTTTAGTTTATCCATGCTGTAGTAAAGGATTTCAGAGTATGAAAGTAGGGTAAATAATGCATGAGGAATTACCTACCTCAGTATTGATTTCGAAGAGATTGTTGTAACACCTTGTACCTTTTCGTCGAAACACTTGTATTATACACCCTACCGACTGTGAATTTGTCGGTGGTGTTCATAAATCTTCACTTCTTGTTGTAGTCAATACAACTCAGTTTGCTAGGGTTTCGTGTGGTTTCCGTTGGTTTATATATTATTATTATTATTGTTCCCTTGGGTTCCTAGTGGAACATAGGGCTTCAACTGCACGTCTCCACTTGCTTCTGTCTTCTGCTGTTCTTTTCACTTGCGTCCATGTTATTCCATACTGTTTCATCTCCTCCTCACACGATCTCCTCCATGTCACCCTTGGACGTCCCACTCGCCGCTTCCCTTTCGGGTTCCACTCGAGGGCTTGACGTTGGTTTACTAGATCTAAATGATCACGATGGATCTTCTAAAATATATAAATACACAGAATAGACAAAAACAGACCTTTTGAATTCCACTACGAAAGAAAAATGCTTCTTTTATGATGAATTTAAGTGTTTTCATCGAAATCTTAATCTTGTTTACATTTGGATACCTCGTATTTATCATCCTCATTAACAAGAAAAGAAAAGAAGCATAGCTGAGATAGACTTTGTAAATTGCACACTTACGGAATCTTGTGTTTACAATACAGTGGAAAAGAATGTTGTTATCTAATCACTCTAGTACACCTTGATGTGTATTACTTAGTGTTTATGTATTCTAAGAGGTATGAGCCTGTAGCTTTTTATTCATTACTTGAAACTGAGTTTCTACTTACTGTTATGTAAACCACATTTATTATTATTATTATTTGAGAGCTCACGGTGAGGTAAGTGATTTAGTCTTAAAACGAGAAATTCATTTGCTGAGTATTAAGTGCAAAAGCTGATAAGCCATAAAAATATATCGACATCTGGTAGATTTCATTGTCATTCAGTTTGAGTTTTGACAGGAGTCACGACCCGACGGCAACCGATTACCTATTGCGTTCCTGTGACCAACTGTCGCCCGGTTAGTTATATGCTATATCCTATTTTTGCCTACGTTTTTCCATTATCTTAAGGTATAACTAATTGGTGTAAGTTATCTACATCCAACCACTGGATCACAAGCTTGAAATCAGTTTTAATCTACCAAGTTTCGGACATCCAGATGTCAATATTAGCTCTCATACAAACGTTTTGGCTCACTGCAAGTTATTTTTAGGTAAAACTTCATTTTCACCATACTGGGCCAACAGATATTGATTGCATAATATAACTTGAGTCATTTTGTCGTATATTGATCTCAGGTATTTATCTTATAGTATGTTTTAATGTATTAGTCACTTGTTGCACATTTTAATATCAACCTCAGTGTAATGGATTAACAACAAGACTTAGTGATCAGATCTCTGAAAACAAACTGTCATCGTATATATATATATATATTCCTTACAATTTAATTGTTTTTCTGTACAGGTTGTAATGCAAGCAATCGAGTCTGTCAGACGTGAATTGGGCTCGATGACTTCGCGTCTGCTCAGTGCTGCCTTACCTACAAATACTCGGCATAAACGTTTATTTCGAACTAAATATGTTGAAGATGTGGATTTACGGAATATTGAAAATTGTTTAGTATCAGCTGCCAATAAAGTTGTAAATTTTAATTTCGGGTAAATTAAACCTTTACTTTTTTGTGTTTTTTTAAAAAAAAATTCTTATGGTTATTTAAACAGACTGTTGCTATGGTCAGAAGTCTAAAGGCTTTCAGTACGTCTGTGTTGTGAGTTGTCACCAATAGACGCATCAGCTGCACACCACCTTTCTGAAATTAAAAACGGATATCAGAAATCGAACCGACTTACTATTTCTGTCTGAGCAACTTAAAAAAAATGCTCATTGAGTCACATGAAAGAATAGTTGTTCAGCAAAAAAAGTTACTCTTTCCAGCAATATCATCCTGTAGCTGTGCAGTCACGTATATGTAGTCAATTTTCTTAACAACAAAAGGAATATTTTCATAGATGTCTGATTTGAATTGTAAATTTAGATAATTCCACGATACACAAAGCTTTAATCAGCTTGTGAAAGTCTGTTAATCGGGCAGAAACTGTATAATAAAATTGAATAATTAAGTAGAATGATTTAACATAACTGAGAGGGTTGAACAGAGCTCAACTAAAATTAAACGAGAGTCAAGTTACATAACAGTGATAATAAGGAGTTAGAAATGTAATAGAGGGGCGAGGGAAGAAAATAATACAATTAAGAAACAAAAACTACATATCCAGTGTTAAGACAGATCATGTCCATTGCAGATTTAATGACGAAACAACAAACCTCCTTTTTTCTGTATGCAGCATTCGGGGATTTAACATATGGATCGCCACTACTTATACGGTTTGAAGTAGTTTGATTTGTACCTGTTTCGCAAGATTCCTGCGTATTTCGTAGATGACTTTGAAGCTGGTTTGTGGGTTAGTTTTGTGTCTAAATTTGACTAGGTGTCCCAGAATAGAGTTGTGAGGGGAGGAGTATCTCTCTCCTCCTTTAATAAAACCACGAGAGTGAGTGTTTGGTGATACGTTTGGATAGCAAACGCTGAGTATGACTGACACATCTAGCTCTACAGGAGCAGCTAAACTGGTAGATACACATTGTTGAGGCTGTCAGCAGTGGTAGCTTATCCTTCACAATAATGTGAGTCATTGGTTTTGTAGAACAAATAAGTCGGAGGTTAACTACAAAGAAGGTTTTCTTCAATGAACGAGACAGGCAGTTTCTAAGTATTTTTACCTATGAGTCTCCATTGAATTCAGTTCATTGCTTTGAGTTCCGTGTGGAACACTGGGCTTCAAACTTGAGCTTTGAAGTTTCTGTAGCGCTGGTGTTTTACGGGATGGAGTCGCTAAACTCACCGGGCTCCACCTTCCCTCTTTATCAAGCTTATTGCTGGTCAGGTGTGGTTTAAAAGGAGCGCACCAGCTGGGAATCGATTTCGAACCACTCTCCTTGCTGATGAGCATTCTACAACTGACTGACGGTGAATAACATCATAATACCTTATTATTTTTATATTTTTAAAATTCTAAACAAGGTTAACACTAAATTACAAAATACCTTTTTTTTCTACATTTTTTTTCTCTAGCCAATCTAATATAGAATGTGACCTTAGACCGGCTCAAGCAAGTGCTACAGAATTTTTAGATACACATAGTCGTGTTCAAGCTATGGTTATCAGTACAATGGAATCATGTTTAGCTAGTTTAACTTCTAATGATACTGAAGATAATTCAACCATCAATCAAAGAAATAATATCCAGGGTGGTGGTGGTGATGATGACTCAGGTAATCAATCCATGAAAGAGTTATCATGAGTTATTCATAATATTGTTTATTACTCTAATGCAGACAACAATCAGTCAGCATAAATGGGAGAAATCTGAAAGAAGAAACCCTCTTTTACCTACCTACCTAGGAAGCATCGTTTCAACTACAGGCCGACGGAACTGACGAGGATATCAAAGCAACCTTTCACTACTCTCAAGTCTGTGTGGAGGTCGACAGCACTCAGCATGAAAAATAAGATCCGAATTTTTAACTGACCTGACTCGACGTTGGTGTTGAAAATCCGAATCTTGTTCCCTATGTTGAGTGTAGAAGATTTCCAAACTGGTTTTAGGTTGATGAAGGCGTGCGTATCTTGTCCCTTTCTTTCCCTCCTTACTTAACACGTTAAGAGTAGCCTCAATATCCTTCACCATACTATTGTGATGAGAGCTGTCTACTAGCCAAATCGGTAGACAGTAATTTACGTCAATGTTTACGTTCTCAAGATTTGTCGTGAGAAAATATGAACAAAGACTGATTCAAAAACGACCACAGCAGACTTTGCGTAGGCGGATACAGTTAACATATAGATGATGTGACATTCAAGAAACAGTCACATAGAGATGAAAGATTAACTTTACGTGAGAAACAACCAATCAGAAGACTGTGTTTGTTTGCTTAAATAAACTATAATAATGTACATGAAAATATATAAATATGCTTTGATTTCCTTAATAAACGATCTGTTGCCTGGCCCTTGTCTTCTGTTGTTACACTATACTGTTTAACGTAGGAGATGCAGCGGAAACTTCTATGGTCAAAGACAGCTAGCCATTTCATATCTCTCACTTTCAACTTGTAAACCCTAGGATTCCCCCAGCTTCGAATCTCACTCCACCTATTTCAGCCTATGGGCAACTACGTCAGTATGAATGCTTAGCCCATATCCCGTAACTGAGTTCTACTCACTGACTATTTTATTAGTGATATAACAAAAGGGGATTTAAAAAAAAATATTTTTGCTGAATCTGTGTTTTTGCTTTTAGATGCAATCGACAATGATTCTATTCCTGCTTCCAATGGGCGTAGACTGAAGTCATTGCGTTTATCACACATCGCGTCTAATGCTTCATCAAACGATTCACATCATTCCAATTCATTGAAACAGTCTAATTCAAAGGTATCGACGGTAAACAACAATAGCAAAATAATTCATACATCTGTACAAGTGAATATTGCCTCAGTAATTTATACAACACCAGTTAAACTTCCATCATCAGAATTGTTAACTATTTCACCGGAGTTATTTCATATTCTATTAGAACTTGATCATTGTTCAGCTCGATTTGAATTTGATTTTGTCAAGTGTGTTTCACGTCGAGTGCGTACTCTACAAGAAGCTGATGATGTACAAGTATGTGATTGATTGATTGACGTTTGCTTCGTTTACAGTAAATTTTTTGTACCAGGTGTTTGTCGGTGGATCGGCAGTAGAATAATGTTCTGTCATGCACGCGGTCTGGGGGTCGATTCCCGACCGAGGCATTCTTATAACTTACCTAGCCGGGAGTAAGTCCCGTAAAAGAGGAAAGATTGGGCGTCAGAATGGCAACCTCATCCTGCAAAAGGGACACAGGCATTGCCTTCTTGACGTGTTGGTCGCACCTGCATATCATAGTCACCCAACAGTCAACAGTGCCTGGAGCTATTCTCCTGTAGGTCCTCCTCCTACCATACCAGTAAGGTCTTTTCAATAGAGGTTAGACTCAGAGCAGTTACCATCATAGTGTTAGTCGGTTGCATCATGTTGGAGGTCTGTAGGCTAAATTGTAATGCTTACCGACAGGAATGTAACAGCAGTAAGGTGTTTCCGTCAGGTGACCAGCAGGCCAGCTGTACTGCCTCCGCTCTGGAGACGGGAAGTGTTTAGAAAAGTTTGACTCAGGAAATTGTACATATTAGCTGACCTTGAGGGTGGTAAGATCTTAATACAGACGCAACTTCAGCCAACCATGTACCTGGTTATGTGTGTGAAGGCTGATGATACTACCCAGGAGGAAGTAGATGGAGTTGGGTTCGAACTCAGTACCAATTAGTCGTGTGTTAAATTTTTGAATCAATGCACCTCATCTCCACCTATAATTACTATATGTACAGTATCGTCGTTTGTAGACCATATCTTGTTCTTGTCTCTATAGAGACTAGCAGTGAAATCCAAGATGCGTATTTCATTCCATTTCGGACTCATCAGCTGGAGAGCAAGTACACTCATCTATGTGACGACATTGCAAACTTAACTGACAAAATCCAGTCAACACTAACACTGAGGACTAAACACATGATATTGGTTACTCTCCAATGAATACATCCCTGACAATCCTATAGGAGGTCGATCGTGAGCCAAACTAGCTCAGCAATAACGTCTCTGACTGCGTACTGCATGTCTGAAACAGTCCCTTCGAAGTATCAGATCAGCCTTGCTGTGACGAGTTACAAAACACACACAAACCTGTGGCAGTTATGATTTCCTGGCGATTGCCTCCAATAATCTCACATCAATTTTTTCTGATATTGTTAGGTTCCTGGATCCTGATCAGAGTTCGTATGAATAATAATGTTGTAAAAGTAGGATTTGGTCATTATGCTAGAGTATAATTCTATGTTAGATAAACTTCTTTGATATAGCACACACACAAACACACAGAATGTTGCAGTATTATTAACTGGATGACTTTTCACAGCACAACGCTATTACCGCTGCTCCTAATCAAATCGATATCTTTTCACACGACTTAATAACTTGCTTTATGTGTAGCCTTACTGCCTGCTGTCAATATGAGGTCGGTGCCTCGGTGGCACAGTGGTAGGATGCTCGCCAACCACGCCTCATTTGGTCCGGGGTTCGATCCCTGGCCACAGACGCACTCCTTTACCTCGCTCACTAAGCCAGTAATTAGACTGGTAAAGAGGGAAGGTTGAGCATGAGGCCGGATAGCAACCCCATCCCGTAAAAATAAATGCCACTGCTACAGAAAATTCAAGCCTTCAGCCTAAAGCCTTATGTTCCACTGGGAACGTAAAGGAATAATCAGAAAAAATATATGAATTCGTAATAAATCTTTATTCTTTTTCACTAATGGGGAAATTGAAGGCTTATCTGACTACCTACCTATTACTTGTATAGCGTAGATTTCTGATGTGTAACAGAAAACATATGTGTATAACATGTCACGAGATACTTATCATATCATAAATCAATACTTGTTAGACAACATTATCTATGCATTAGTATTAAGTGCTAGTTCTGCACATGAATATTTTGTTTATTCATTATATGAACTAATTAGCATATTTGTTTGTGTGTATATGTGTGCGATTTTGTGTGTGTCCTACGTCATACTAAGTGTCTATCACATTCTTTTATGATAATACTTATACATTGATGCTAAAGTGGTTAAGTATAGTTTTTTTAACATCATTGTCTTTATTCGAGTGAAAGTAGTAGAAGAAAGAGGTACATCATATGTGCAACAAGAAGAATAGAACACCAGTGTGTTCAGGTATCGGTTGTGTAGGGATTTTGTTTGATTGGATGGAGGATTTCATCATGAGCTGATATCAGTTAGAGAACCTCTGGAAAACCAACTGGGAGTACTGATGCTCACTAGCGACTGGCCATATTCAAACAGTGACCTGGGGTTCTCGTGGGAAGCCGTGACCAGTAGGTTACAGCAGATTGAAGATGAGGCAGTAACTCATCGAAGAAGACAGTGCGAAGTGGTCGCGCTATGTCGTGAATTGGCTGTCAGAAGTTAGAATTCATGGGCTGGCCATTGGATTGGGTCCCAATAGCTCAATGGTCTACAAGCTCGCTGGCCTTGTAACCAGAAGGTCTTGGGTTCGAACCTTGGGGGTGGTTGCGTGCTGATGAAGAGTCACAAACTAGACTGACGAAACAGCTGGCTGTCCAGTACTCCCTGGCAGGTTTTCCAGTGGTTCTCTAACTGATTTCACCTCATGATGATATTCTCCATCCAATCAAATTAAATCTCTATAAAACCAATACTTGAAAAAAACTTCATGCATTTATTCCCCTTGATGAATTTAAATAAAGCAAGAACAACAGCGGTTTGTGCAGAATAATATGGTACCACCATTTATTTCGTCGGCTTCTCATCAGCTGCTTACAGCCTAAATAAATTGTGAGGTTTACGTACAGAAAGGTTTTTTACATACTTGCAAATTTTACATGTTGTCAGTTGACAGAAGATTCCACAATAAGTGAACAGTGCTCAGAAAATTGCGCTTATATAGTTTTTTCACAGGCAGTTCAAGTTTAAATAAAATAGATGTATGCATACAATGGAAAAAGAGTTACGTAATAAAGACGAGAGGTGAGTAAGATGATGAGTAACTAATAAATTTTGTAACGATGTACTGAGTTCAAATCACGTCATAGAAACAAGAGACAAGCAATATTACAGATTTTAAAAATAAAAAATAAAAAAGGAGGGGTGAGGTTAAAGACAAAGATTACGTAATCAGATTAGAGAATAAAGACATCCAGTTACCATGGCAAGGAAAGACTAATAACTGCTTCTTTCTGAACACATAAATCTGGTTTGAAGCGTTTGATAGAAATTGCTTCGGCAAACTTGAGGAGAATGGAGCTCCTTTGTCTATTGATAATTTTAAAGGATTTCTCGATTTCCACCTCATGACCCGTGTCGAGGAGATGCCTGGCGATGGCACTGTTTAAAGAATTTGTTCCCTTGAAAAAAACCCAGGTAGCATCACTAACTGTCATACTATAGATGTGACCCATTGCCGACTGCATGGAAGTTGATTTACCACCATATTATCAAGTCAGTGAACGATAATGAAATATAGTCAAGCATTATTTTCAACGCTCGCCTAACCACTATACTGTTTAAAAAGTATAATTAACCTTTAATGATATTGACCTTATTTTGTTTATTGGTTGGTTTGCTTTTTTTAGATGGTAGCTGTACTCTTCTCTGAAACATTAATGTGGGGATTAACTGTAAAATTATTAACAGTACAACAATTAGCTGATCGTGATCCATGCGTTCTGTTAGCTCTGCCTCGATTGAGTATCTTAGTTGGTTGTCGTCTGTTACCTGACTCACCTGTCGGTGCAAATCGTTTAGCTGTGGGGTAAGTGTAAATTTTTGTAGCCATTAGAAGAACTCACATCACTGATAGACTAACTAAGTGAGTTTCAACATTAATGAAAGCACAAAAATTCACCAGTCCAAGCTGATACACCAAGGTAGATGAAATAGAGGACGATTTGAAGTCATCTCACCAACAATCTCCAGCCATTGGTTCTCAGATTCTCAAGGCCACTGACCTGGTGGTGGTAGTCTACACCCCTCTACGTAGCCCAGTTCCATGTCGGCTAACATTGCTAGACGACGATGAAGATGATTCAGGATGCACAACACACGTGGCCTAGCCATGTCAGTCGATGTGGTTTCACAACCTTATCGATTGACTTACCCCCCACCCCCACCCCTTACTTAACACTTAATATTACCCGCCATATTATACCACTTAACGCGGGAGATACAACGCAGGTATTTGTGGTCAAAAACAGCTAGCCTTTCCGTATCTTCCGCTGTCTATGGCCATATCTCACAGCCATAAAGGAGGACAGCGCGAACTGCTGAGCAGAACGCACTTAAGCAATATACTTTTTTTGGTTCGACGGTAGAAATGTTGGTCATCCACACGTGGAGTCGGAGTTCAATTCTCAACTGATGTACTCCTAAACTTCGCCTAGTAGTTTTGCTAGCCGATTGTAACCGCGGAAAAAGCGGGAAGATTGAATGTCAGGCCAACGATCCTAACCCGTTAAAAAAACCGCTACTGAAACTTTGAAACTTGAAAGTTTGTTTCACACTCACAACTCCAGAATTAAAGAAGAGCAATAATTAGATATTCAATGACAATTATCATTGTGAAATATGGCACTGAATTTTGAGGGTATGCAATAAATAAGTTATTTAAGACAAGAGGATATGTGTTCACTCTTTTTCAGTTAGTTCTTCATTAACAGCTAGTTTATGTTCGTAATGTGAAGAAGAGCCAGAGGATGTCTGTTTTCTATTTTTACAGTTAATATGATTTATCGCATAGATAATGTTGTTCTTCTTTTAGTTTTTCTCTGTACTTCACAAAGTGACTTTATTGGTTTGTAGGAGATATCTATTCTAAAATATTTGAGTACTATAATAATGATTTCAGATATTTTCTTCATATATTACTATTATTAATACTCCCTTGGGTTCCGAGTGGAACATAGAGCTTCTACAACGCATCTCCACTTTGTTCTACTTCCTGCTTTCCTCTTCAACTGGATTCACGATTACCTATAATCTCTCATATCCTCCTCCTCCTCTTCACCACACGATCTCCTTCATGTCACCCTCGCACTGACGACCCACTCGTCGCTTCCCATTGGGATTCCACTCGAGCGATGGCCTGGATTGCGAGCGATGTCATTCAACGACCTCCTCAACGTATGCCCGATCCATCCATCTCCATTTTCTCCTACATATTTGTTGAGCGATCGGATCTTAGTTAGTTTATTGCCAGTCAGGGTTTTTTGTTGCTAATTCTCTCTGGTCGGATGGCCATTTGATCTTCAGTATGGAGCCAGCCAGTCCGTGAAGGTAGCAACTGTTGATAAAAGTCTGCAGTAGCCTGTTGGAAATCGTTTTCGTGACACACAGTGCAAGTTTCTGACCCGTATAGACGAACTGACTGACTTCAAATTTGTGTTTGAAATCTGAATCTTGTTGTTTATGCTTCGGTGGAGTGCAAAGGATTTCCAAACTGGTTTCAGGTTGATGAAGGCGTCTGTCTTGCCTTTCCGATTCTGACTGGCTGGCTTTAACATGTTCATCAGTGCCATCCGACTGTCTATGGTTGAAACCGTGCTTCTCAGTGACCTCTTTCGAATCTCCCTTTGATATCCTCTGTATTATTATAATTATCTCCTTTAGTTCCTAGAGGAGCATAGGGCTTCAGCCGCAAGTCTCCATTGCTTTCGATTCTCCGCTAACGCTTGCAATTGTCTCCACGTCTACCTGCATGTTTTCATCTCCTCTTCGCATGACTTCCTCCTCCATGTCACCCTCGCACTGACGACTAACTCGCCGCCTCCCATTCGAGTTCCTGGCGTATACTAGGATAAATTCCTTTTTTCTGTTGGTCAGTTAGATTGAGTGCGGATGCAGAAGTTGCATAAAATTTTACTTTTTTGAATGACAGTCAAAAGATCCTTCTCTTCTCTTCTCATCAAGACAAGAGTGCTGCAGTGTCTTAGCCTTTTTCTACTTGGCATATCCACAAGAGAATGAAATATAACATTCTGATTTATCACCAAACAAATAACTTAGTCTGTGTTTATTTAGAGTGAAAATGTCGATCATTGGTTCAAGAGCTCGGTTTTGTAGCCAAACGTCACGAAATCAAGTTCCACCCCACCTACTTTAGCCTTAAGCAACTAATTGGAGGTGTCATCTAGCCTCATAGGATAGGTGTGGTTCTTAGCCTCCCTGGGGGGGGGTTGGCAAATCTTCAACCTTCATGTTTCGAGGTGACCACGTTATCGCCCAGCCACTGGGACAGAATCCAATGAGTTCTAACTTCTACTAATTCGTTATATAACAGCATCGCAGCAGGTTAGCCAGCCAATGTTATCGGAGAATATCTATCCACACATCCAGTGTGCTGGACCCCAACCAGTTATGAGTTTCAATCAGAACTCTAGAAAGTCCATCTCATCGGTACTCACTAATGACTAGTGGAACTTGAGTTCCCGTATGTCTAGAACTACTTAGTTTTTACTGGTTCTCTAACTGATATCAGTGTGGGCTCTTGATATATCGTCTATTGTGTAAAACAATTAACCACATTATCATATCATATATTAGACCACCTTTTCTTCATTTTGTTTTTTGTTTTTTCTCTCTTCTTAGCCAACGTTTACCGTTTATGTTCAGTTCATCACGTGCCGAATTAGCCTATCTCTGCAGACAGTTGTATGCCCTACGACCAGATCAATTATGTCGACTAGCTAGATGGCTTGGACCGAATGGATTACCAAATTTAATATATAATCAAAAAATATCCACTAAACTATCATCACATATTGAGCAGGAGGAGAATTTAAACACAACAACATCTTCAGAGCTACATACTACTACTAATAATAATAATGCAAAAGTCACAGTAGTAAATGTCACCAACACACATGCTTCTCAGCCAACTTTATCCTCTCTGTCACCAAGAAGTGGTGGTGGTGGTTCATTGCCGAGGAATTTTCTCGGTACATTCTATCAAAAAACTCATGTATGGAAAACTTATCTACCTGGACTGCATCGTCTATATAAGTGTATTTCATCTGTGGCTGATCAATTCGCCAGGGAATATCCAACAGAATTACGATTCATCCTACAGGTATGTCACAAGTTGATCATTTATTATCATTACTACTGTTATTATTTGTTGCTTTGTCTGTTTGTTTGTTTGGTGACGGACAGCAGTCTAATTCAGGTGGTGGCACGCGTCGTAGTACCCTGGAAACCGTCTACTCAGTAGCATAGTGGATAGCGGTTTGATATTTGAAGCGATGGCTATAGGGGGTTCGAGTGTCTGTGGGAAAATCGCTACTTACCAGGATGGCATATGTATGCGGCTGACGAGTTCCAGACGGGACAAAACGCGTGTCGACTACTACTAAACAAGTAGAAAACAGAAAGATTGAGTGAAGAAATATATACTTTGCAATTAGATCCTCATCTCTTTCTGGCTCTACTCTAATATATTACGTATCGCATTTTCATTACAATACACAACAACTTACCAATCAAGTGGCACTAACATGTTTGTTAACAATAATTAGTCAGTGTCAACATGTCAATGGGGTGATAAGAATTAACGAAGAAAATTAATACACACAATTAAAAGGTGGAAATGGTTACAACACGTGGATTGCATAATGCATGATTTTGGAAAAATAAAGGGGAGTAATTAAGGAATGAGCATTTGCACTGTTTGATTATGTAACAGATTGTTTAGAAAAATAAAACGATTTGGACAATGATAACTTGTAACTAAGGTTGAAGTGGTCATAAGAATAAAATAATTTTACGACGATGACATGTAATTAAAGATGAATTAGTGGGGAAAATTACAATTTTTAAGGATCTAGGGGGAGGGGGGCGAAGTAGTCCGGTTTACACATTCATGTAATGATGGTCAAGGTAAGGAAAGTGGCTGTACAAATTTCTTCTGAACACATACAGGTTTGGCTTCTTCAGGTGGATTCCTATTGATTCAGCTGTAGGTATGTAGAAGACAAACTCGTAAAGCAAAATTAAGGTTAGTAGGAATGTGATAAATAATTTTAAATACTGTATTGACGTCAACCTTATGTTCGCTATCTACAAGGTGTGCTAAAATAGAGCTACGGATAGATCTTGTTTATCCCTTGCTTAATCATGCTACTGGATGATGTTCGGAAATACGATGATGAACCTGCCTAATTGTACGCCCGATGTAGCTGACTCTGTAGCTGCAGTCAAACTGGTAGATACACATAGAGGAGGCAAATTTAGGTAGTTTATCCTTATTTCTCGAACGTAGAATAGGTGTGGGGGGGTTGTGAAGAGACAGCGTACATCTGCTACATAATAAGCTCTTTTAACTGCATTCTTCAGGCGCTGTGGTATTATTTCGCTGATGTTGTCACCGAGGAACTGCAGTTTTGTGAACAGTGGTTATTTTCAGAACTGTTGCCATACTGACTCTCAACCTGTGCACACGCTTATTCCTTAATTACCACTCCTCATTTTTCCAAAATTATGCATTACTCAATCCATGTGTTTCAACCATTTCTACCATATATATATATATATATATATATATATATATATATGTATATATGTATATATATATACAAGAGTAGAGCCAGAGACGAGGATCTAATTGATAAGTAAATATTTCTTCACTCAATCTTTCTGTTTTCTAAACGTCCAAATTGGGATTTTTTTCTATACTAGATAAGTATCGTCGACTTATTAGTCCTGGAAGTATCAAGGCATCCGTTTCAGAAACCTGTAGGTCAACATAAAATTCATCGATTCGGTCTTTATATGAACTTTAGAACTATTAAGTCAGTTGTATAGTGGTTGCTTGTTGAACTTGATGAAATGAGAATCTAAGTGGAGAGCAGGATTGTGACTAGCGGTCTGTACGCTGAGCTGTGAAACTGAAGTACCGATTGACTGATATATCTAGCCGGATACTACTCACATCAACCAATAGTGCTTGTTAGCTAACCAGACTGATGTGATCAAAACACTGGTCGACCATTTCGCTGGTTTGGATCCGAACTCTGTTTGACTTAACCCAAATAACCGAATTCCGGTGCTTTAAATCCGGTTGGTCTCAAGTGATTCAATTCTATGAGCTGAGTTAAACAGGGTATGTGCCGTTGATGAGGTCGATCCCAAACAAGCGAAACGGTCGTCTAGTGTTTACGTCATTTCGATCTGGTTGGTTAGCGGCTGGCTAGCAAGCATTACTAACTGATGTTAATGGTATTCATGAAGTATTATCTTGGAAATGTGATTGCTAATTGGCTTAAGCGTGTTCGATCGTGAGTTCGAATCCTGTCCCAGTTACGTTCAGCCTAAGGCCAACTAGATAGTATTATCGTCTCTCATACATTATATGCGGCTCACAGCCTGGTACATTGAAAATTATGTCTTGTGTAAGTAAATAGTAGCAACATTGACAACAAGGAAATGTTATCTAACTGACTGCGATAGTGGTTGCGGGTTCGAATCCCGCTGTACCTGTTTCAGCCTGGAAAGACGATTGTTTGGCATTATCAGCCCTCATACACACAGTATGTGTTAAATGAAAAGTATGTTGTAATTATTGGAAGGACCCTTTAAATTTCCATGTTGTAGGCAATAAATCAACACACATCTATTGTGTAGGGCAGGTGGAGCATGGCTTCAACCTATGTTTGGAAGTCTGTTCAAAGGTCGTGCAGGATATATCATGTTATTACTGTTAGTATTAAAGCGCAAGCTTCACCAAGGGAGGCGCCACACAAATTATTGCCTCAGTTTGTGAGAGGGCTGGGACACTTTCCTTGAGCCCAAACCTAAACCAGGTGGTTGCCTTAAGGAGCCACTTCCTCCCAGAGCATTTGACTTGAAGTTGTATCCACAATGCAGTGAAGCTGCGTTCCCATCGTTGTGGATGATCAAAGCAGATCCCTTCACCATTTGATCCTTTCATATTCTGAAGCCCATAGGTTTGGAATTGGGGATTTTCAGCTGCCTAATGTAGACACAAGTACGTCCACCAACTTGATTTTCGGGCGCCAGATATTCAAGTTCGCTCCTCCACTTTTATGAGGAACACTCACCTCACAATAAGGCAGTGAACGGGACTTACTTCGTAGAGGTTATGAACGCGTGGCCACATAAGAGAGAGAGCATTCAGAGAGGAAGAGTGAAGTCCAACCACCCTTGGTCGTACCGGGTCGTTTATGGGTGACTGAGTTCTTCGCGGGTTTCATTTGCGACTCCATGAAACTACTGTCGGTATATTAATAACAATAATCATAATTCTATAATGATTTCCAATTAACTAAGCATTGAAAACCTTAATGAATACAGGGAAAATTAATCAATAGGTCAATAAATTTCCCAAAAATTTAATCATTAATCGAATCAGGGTTTACAATTTTTACTCTAACAACTAGTTTCTGGCTTTATTCTGTTCACCTTTCTAATATATGATGTTCTGCGATTACTTAATCCAGTTGAGCGACAATAACATAGTTTTGCTAGGCAACAAAAACAATGAAAACATGTGCAGTTTTTGTTTATTTTAGTTTATTTTTATTTCCTTGTTTCCCTTTCATGTGACACTTATTCTGTGTGTAGATTGGTAGTGACCATAATCAGCTGATGAATAGTCCTTGTATATGTGTGTGTGTGTGCCAACAAACTGAAATCTATCAATCAGACGATATGTAAGTCGCCTATACTAGATTAGCTGCGTAACGCCTACTCAGCTGCTGAAGGGCCAACAAGCCGCCTGACCTCGTAATCTGAAGGTCTTGGGTTTGAGGTTTGATAGGGTCATGGGAGTGCACTGATGACGAGTCACAAAGTTAAGACGAAACAGGTATTCAGTAGTCCCTGTGGGTTTTAAGTGATGTGTCAGTTCGCAACCAAGTCTACATTGAAATTGATCCAAATGGCTAGATAAACCCATTATTTTTTAATCCGTAGTATTCCCTTGCGTTCCGAGTGGAACATAGAACTTCTGCAACACATCTCCACTTTGTCGTATTTTCTTCTGTCCTCTTCAACTGGGTCCACGACTGCCCATAATCTCTTATCTCCTCCATGTCATCCTCGCACTGACGACCCACTTGTCGCTTCCACTCGAGCAGTGGCCTGGCCAACGCGCGATGTCTTTCGACCTTCTTCTCAACGTATGCCTGATCCATCCATCTCCATTTTATCCTACATATTTGTTAAGCAATCGGCTCAACAGTGGGGTTAGACAGGGTTGCCCAATCTCACCATTTCTCTTTAACTTTGCCATCGATGACATTCTGGAGTCAGCTCTGAAGGATGTGCGTGAAGGTGGTGTAGATCTGCTACCTGGAGATAGACTTTTCGACCTCGAGTATGCAGACGATATCGTCTTACTGTGCGATAGCATACAGGCTGCCCAAATCGCACTTAATCAGTTGGCGATCAGTGTCTGTAAGTATGGTATGTGCTTTGCGCCGTCTAAGTGCAAAGTGCTGTTACAAGATTGGCAGGAGCCTGTACCTGCACTCACTCTTGCGGGTGAACCGCTTGAAGTTATCGATAAGTTTGTGTACCTAGGTAGTTGTGTGAGTGCTGGCGGAGGGATGACGGATGAGATTTCTAACCGTATAATGAAAGCTAGGGTGGCATACATCAACTTGAGCCACCTCTGGCGCCGTCGCGACGTTAGCCTGGCTGTCAAAGGTCGGGTATACAATGCTTCAGTGCGGGCTGCGCTGCTCTACGCCTGTGAAACTTGGCCTCTCCGAGCTGAGGATGTGAGGCGACTCTGCGTGTTCGATCACCCCTGTCTCCGCAGGATTGCTTGCGTTCGATGGCATCATCGCGTGAGTAATTCTGAGGTTCGGCGGCGTGTGTTTGAACACAGTGGAGATCACCATTCATTGAATGTCGTCATCTGGAAACACCGGCTCCGGTGGCTTGGACATGTGCTGCGAATGTCACCCCAGAGGCTTCCGTACAGGTCTCTGTTCGCTGGCCCTGGGACGGGATGGAAAAGGCGGAGAGGTGGTCAGCCCATGACGTGGCGTCGTGGGATGAAGGATATTTGTGCTAGATTAGCATCGGTTGGTGTATCACGACTCCCTGGTTGGGGTCTGAGAGATAGCTCAAATCGATGGCTCGAAACGTTATCGGATATGGCCAAGAATCGTAATCAATGGCGAATGTGTTGCGATTTCCTTCTTTCTTCCATTCCCGATGATAGTTAACGAACACTGTTTGAACCTGTTAAGAATGAGTGTTTTCCTTCCAGATGAAGTTCATTATTCGTTCTCTACTGATATATATTTTTTCTTTTCCTGCCTTCCTTTTTTTCATCTATGTTGTTTTATTATTATTGTGTGGCGCATCCTTCTTGGTGCCATATTGTACCAAGTTTTAATGCGTTTAAATAAATAAATAAATAAATCTTGTGTTCCACTGCAGAGTTTTTTGTTGCTAGTTCTGGTTGGCTGGCTGGCTGGCAATTTGATCTTCAGTATGGAACCAGCGTAGGTGGCAGCTGTTCATAAAGGTCTGCAACTTTTTGGAAATCCTTTTCGTGACACGCAGTGCAAGTTTCTGACCCATATAGAAGAACTGACTGAGTTGGCAATTGCGTTGAAAATCTTAATCTTGTTGTTAATGCTGAGGCGGAGTGCACCATATTTCGAGACTGGTTTCACGTTGATAAAGGCCTATCTTGCCTTTCCGATTCTGTCTGGTTTTGACATCTTCATCCGTTCCGACCGTCTGTGGTTGAAACCGTGCCTCCTAACCAGATAAGTGAAGGAATGAAGTGATCTCTATCAAATCTCTCTCGTTGATGGTGATTAGTGTTGGTTGTTGTTGTTGCTGCTGCTGCTGTTGGTGGTGGTTGGTTACCTTCATTCCCTTCGTCTTCTCTATGTTCACCTGCAGGGCTGTCTTCGCTGCCAGCCTCTTCTGCCAGTTTGTTGCTTTTTGCCTGAAACTCTTCGAGTTTCTGTGTGTAACATTAAACAAAAAATCATCCACCTAGGCGTGAAATCCAGGTCCTCTAGAGTCTTCTTATCGGTCAGTTCAGCGCATTCCTGTTTGCTCACTCCCCGTGCACAGTCTTCCGCGTAATGCAACCCATCATTGGTGTGTAATAGGCAGCCAGCCTTGTCTCTCTTACTTCTGTATTCACTTTGAACGCCTCACTCACTGGGTTTTCTGTTGTAGGTCACCACCTAACAGTTGGCATTGTCATATAGCTAGCCAGCCAGCTGTTGAATCAATAATCTAAATATTTTGTTTATTATTTTCGTTTATATATGATTTTAGAAAGTTATAGAAATGCATGACACGAGTAATGAGATCGATGCAGAATCATCTGGTTCCACCAGTGAAAATCCAAATGGTGAACAAGAAGAAGAAGAAGAACGAGGACAAGTGGAAGATGAAGACAACGACGACAACACCAAGAAAGGAGAAGGTGGTGCTGGTGCTGGTGATGATGATGATGGAGAAACTGAACTTGAAGAAGAAATAGAATTCAATCCATTCCATATGATAAGTATGAATGAAAGAAAAATACAAGATTTAGCTAATCTATTCAATTGGAATAAAGTTATGCAATTTAACAAGACTACATCATGTCAACAACATGACCACCACCACCATCACCACAACAAACACCAGCAAGAAGGACAACAATCAAACTTGAATCAATTATTTAAGGAGTATAGTTTACATTTTCGAAAATACACTAACAGCAGTACTACTGATAAATGTATAAATTCTATGGAATCTTCTAGTCATTGTTCAGTGAAATCATCTGATTGTTGGCTGCAAAAATGTACCACTGGCGGTGCTGTTGCTGCTGCTGCCGCCACTCCTCGTAATGATGACAACAGCATTTCAGCATTGCGTAAGGATAGCATTTCATCCAGTATAGAAGATAGTGTTATTCTTGTCGCTGATGAAATTGGTTTGGATGTAGCAGCGTGTTTAAATCATGATGATAGTGATTTTGAAAGATTAACTGAGCTGGGTGATAATTCTAAGTTGAAGTCAACTTCTCCTGTAAAGAAGAAGAATAATGACAATACTCAAAACCAATCGAGTAAGTTTCTTTTCCAATATTCGAAAGTTCAATAATTATTCATTACTTGTTTATCGATTGGAACGTGGATCTCCATTGTATTGTATTCGCAAGTTTTCATTTCCACCTCATATGATTTTCTGCATATCACTCGTTTATATTGGGGCTCCACCCGACGACCTCAGAGTACGATCACTCCATCTCCATTTGCTTCTGTATATCTGTTTTTCAATAGCTTGGAGACTAACTGGTTCTCCGGTTGGTTAGAATTCCTCAACTTTTCTGCCTAGTTATCTGGTCTTCAGCAAAAGCATCAGGCCCAACGGTTTGATCACTGACGAAATCTCAGCACGGATACAGAAGGCTCGTTTCGCATCTCTGGCGTAAACGTGATATCCGCCTATCGACCAAAGAACGTGTGTACTGCTCCCCAGCAGTTTGCTCTTTCCTCCTCTATGACTGTCAGTGAGACATGGTCATTGAGAGTGGAAGACATGAAAAGTTTGGCTAGCTAGCCGTCTTTGATCATAGGTGTCTGCGTTCTATCTCACATGTGAAGTGGTATAATAGGGTAAGCAATATTGAAGTTAGGCTTCAGTCGAGTGCTAGGTAAGGAAGAGGAAACAATAGACGAGGCCGTGAAGTTACATCGATTGAAATGGTTAGGACATGTGTTACGAATGCGTGCCTAGTCACCAGTCGCCTTCCTCGATCGACAGGGAATGTTAACTGACTGACAAAGGGTAGGTCAGGTTGGAAAAGAGCTACCTAGTGGTGGTCAGACCAAACCATGGCTTCATCAGTCAATTTAATGCACAACAGGTCGTTTAAGCCAGCCAGCCACGTAGGGAGGTGTAGACTTCGCTACTGGTTGGGGTCCTCGGGACGATAAATACCAATGGCTGAAAACAATCGGTGATATGGCTCAAAATCGTTCTCAATGGCTGGTGCAGATGCATTCACTCCTTGTGACTTATAATTTCCAATGAAACTATATTGTTCTTCGATATTACTATTCTTTTTGCCTCACATCTGTGTTTACTGTCTCTATTTTGCATTTATTTTCACTTTCTTCTCTGGCTTTGTGTGCTGAGTGAAATGTGTTGACCTGTGCTGCTTTACATCGGTGCGAAGTTCTATGTGGAAACCATTCAATCAGTCAGCAAAATCAACATATTTCTATTATTGGTCATATTTGTACTGCCGGCATTTTTAGTTAGCTTAACATCTTTCCATAACCTTTCGTTTCCTCCTGATATGATCTCCTTCATGTCACCGTCAGACGCCCAACCCGTTGCTTTCCCACTTCCTTCTGAATATTTATTGGTTAATAGGTTGTTGCTAGAATTCCTTGTTCCCTATGCTTTCTAGATGTCCACCCGACTGACTGACTGACTGACTAGTATTCAGTATCGACCAAACGCAGCTGTTGATGAAATTCTGCAACAACCTGTTGGAAATACTTTTGGTGACATGCAGACACACACACGCCAAGTCTATGGACCATAATCAGAAACATTAACTTTAGATTAGTGTTGAAAATTCGGATCTTGTCCATTATATAATAATCGATGTAGATTTCCAAACCGATTTTAGAGTATGTCTTGCTTTTTCTATCCAGTCCTGCCTGGTTTTGGCATTCTTATTTTTGCCGCCTGTAGATTCAACGAAGTTCTTGATTTTATATAGTATTATGGGTTAATTAGAATGATTGTGTTGTATTGTGAGTTTGAATCCCGCTTCACCTAGATAGGTGTTTATAGCAGCTGATGGAAAATATGGTGTGATATAAGGCGGGAAACTCATTTTCCTCTTTGAACTATATTCACTCATTTCTTGAAATCATAGATACTTTGATGCTATATATTATATTATGATGATAATGATTTGATTTCAGACATGTTTAAATCGATTTTCTATGTTTAGTCACACACTGCATTAACTTGCTAAAAGCTGTGTTGCATATCCACTTTGTCGATGAAAACAGAACAAACCTCCGCTCACCTTCACGTAGTTTCGAACACTTACGTTGATTACATCGCCTTCGTTAACATATATACATATATTAACTAAATAACCAAATTAATAAGTGTCTAGCGTCTAAAGTCAAGGCAGAAGTTGGGATTGTAAATACACAAAGGTCTGGCTTAAATTCATGAATGGTCAAGGCCTCCGCCATCTTTAAAAGTTTATAACGAAGAGAACGCTTCAAAATTAGCACGGATTCGATAGATGAACTTAAAATCATGGCCTGACTAACTGACTGGTTTTAAGGTAGAACTTTGCACCGATGTGCAACAGTTCAATTCGCCACACTCCATGTAGCACACAAAGCAAGAAAAGAAAGTAAAAGGAAATGCAAAATAGAGACAGTAAACAGAGATATGAGACAAAAGGAACAGTAATAACGAAGAGTAATATAGTTTCATTGGGAATTATATATCACAAAAAGTGGATACATCTGCACCAGCCACTAACAACGATTTTGAGTCATATCACCGATTGTCTCCAACCATTGGTGATTACTGTCCCGAGGACCCCAACCAGCCAGTCAGGAATTCTACATCTTCCTACGTGGCTTAAACTAATTGTTGTGGATTTCATTAACTGATGAAGCCATATTTTGGTTTGACCACCACGTCTAACTTTCTCTTTACCAACCTGTTCCATCCTATGTCAGCTAACATTACCCATCGGTCGAGTAAGGCGGTGACTGGACATGCACGCGTAGCACATGCCCTAACCATCTCGATCGGTGTAGCTTCACAGCCTCGTCTGTTGATTACCCCTCCTTACCTAACACTCGACTAAAGTCTAACCCCAATATTGTTCCCATTATTATACCACTTCACAAGGGACATAGAACCTATAATCAAAGACAGCTAGCTAGCCAGACTTTTCATGTCTTCCACTTTTAATGGCCATGTCTCGCTCACAAGCATAAATGATGACGGAGCGGACTTCTGAGCAGTACACATGCCGTTTGGTCGATAGCCGGATTCAAATCATGGCCAGGGTTGGTAGAGTTACAGGAATCGATCAAGTCTTCTAGAATAGAGCTACCTACACCCTTTCATATATATATATATATATATATATATATATCATGCACTGTGATTTAATTTAGAGGGAATTACAGTTGACAGAAAGCTTCAAATACTTTAGTTGCCCTGATTTATTCCTCAGCTATTCGTATCGGCCAGTAATCTGTATTCCGTTTTAATTTTGTCTGATAAACTATTACTCTGTGTGTGTGTGTTTGTGAATACTTACACTGTAACAAATCTCTATTATTCTAAAACAATTGAAATCGATTGGCATAAGTTGTTTTGTTTTCGTTTTTTTGGATAACAACTTTAGTGTCATTTGTTACGTCAAACATAATAACCTTTAACCATCCAGACACTAATCTTGCCTACTCGTAATTTTTCACGTGCAATACATTTCACTTCCGGTTGCAATTGTATTTAGAATTGATTTGGTTTCGTGAAAAACTGATCGTATATTTTTTGAGGAATAGTTGTTAATAAAGTTCAAAACACACACACACACAGAATATTCAGGGTGGGGTCTTCGTGTGCTTTTGAAAGTGTGTGTGGGCGGTTGTTACTTCCCGGCTGCCCACACCGTGGAAGTTGATTGATTCTTCGGGTATCTGAAACAGAATGAGGGTTAGTGTTGCGTGACCACGGAGCCCAGGGGACAACTCGGTCTGTCGGGTCGGTCGGTTTTCGACATAGAACTTTGCACATGTGTGCGGCAGTTCAAGTCGCCACACTCCATGTAGCACGCAAAGCAAGAGAAGAAAGTAGAAGAAATGCATAATATATACAGTAAACAGAGGTGTGAGACAAAGGAATAGTAATAACGGAGAACAAAACAGTTTAATTGGAAATCATAAGTCACACGGAGTGGATGCATCTGCGCCACTGAGAACGATTTTGAGCCATGTCACCAATTGTTTCCAACCATTGGTTTTTACCATCCCCAGGACCCCAACCTGGAAGTCTACATCTTCCTACGTGGCTTAGACTAACTGTTGTGGATTTCATTGACTGGTGCCATGTTTTGGTTTGACCGCCGCTAGCTCTTTTCCAGCCTGGCCCTATATCAGCTAACATTGCCCGTCGAGGAAGGCGATGACTAGGCATACGTAGTACATGTCCTCACCATCTCAGTCGATGTAATTTCACCGTTTCGTCGATTGATTTCCCAGGGGACAACTGCTTGAGGCCGGTCACATATGGCCTGTATGAACTGGTTTCTTGGTTTGTTTCCGTATTAGAAACATTACCACCGGCTACGAACCACCGGTACGGTAAGTCGGGATGTACATTTTTTGGAGTCGACCTTTTATAACCCGCTCTCTCCAGATTGGAGAGACAGCATAGCTGGCATGTTACATCCGTGTTCCCCAGCAACAGTACGACTTTGCCTACAGCCCTCCGGTATAATGTTTAAAAAAAATCTTACAGGCAAAGTTAAACTTTAAGCACCACTAACTGCTAATCAGCGAATGACCTTGAGCGCACCAATCCCATAAAGCAGACACTTTTGTTTATGAAAAAATGTAGCATAGGATACCTTTCTCTGACATATGGTAAAAACATCTCCCAGTTTAGCATAGGAGTATCAATTGAAAATTTATACCACATCTGATACATATTCATCTAAATGACATACTTTCGAGATCCCTTAATGGCCCTTATCCTGTTTTAACTGATGTGTGTCCCGATAATGGGATCCACAAAATCATTAGAATGGTTCACTCTTTGGTGAATATATCCAAGGGATGACAGTGAGTTATAACCTTCCCACTCATCCAGGTGTACGAAGACACCTTCTCCTCCTAATAACAAAGTAATTCTCTCCATTTTCCAAGACGTGATATCACTGCAGTGCTGGTACCACTGAACTGTTGATAGGAGAGGCTATTTTCTCTGTTTCAGCAGCTACACCTGTCACAGGCTGTTTTAAAACCCAGTAACTACAAATATACAAAATCTGAGTTAAGGATAAGTGGAACCTGGCAAAAACTGTTCCTACGGAATATTAGAATCATCAGCTTACCATCCCTGACACTTGACTCCAATCGAGCGGAATAGGGCCTTCAATTCATGTGGGTGAAATCCATTGGATCATTCAAGGTCATTCACTGATTGGCAGTTAGTGGCGCTTTTAGTCTAATCGCTATCCTAACAATCTTCCTGGCATGGTAGGACCTGCAGGAACATTAGTTCCAGACAATGTTAGCTTGTTGTGTCATTGCGATATGCAATCTCGGCGACCACCACGTCAAGGTAGCAGCTATCAGTCGGCCGGGTAAAAGCTCACGCACACACACTTTTTCTGCTGTATCGTTTGAATCACGCTTAGGGTTAGGTTAGAGTGTATGATTCACTGAGTTTCAACGTAGAACTTTGCATAAAAGGGCTGCACCAGTTCAAGTGTTGGGCCACACTGCATTTAGTACAACACAAGGGTGGACAGAAAAGTGAAAAACAGAGATGCGAAAGCAATACTAAGGTTAGGCGTCGAGTGCTAGGTGGGTGGGAGGGGAAATCAATCAACGAGGCTGTGAAGCTAAATCGACTGAGATGGTTAGGACATGTGTTACGCATGCATACCTAGCCACCGTCTTCCTCGACGGACAATGTTAGCTGATATAGGGTCAGGCCGGAAAAGAGGTAACGGCGGCCAAACCAAAACTTGGCTTCATCAGTCAATCAAATCCACAACAGTTAGTTTAAGGTGATCACAGAGGGAGGTGTAGACTTCTTGATTGGCTGGTTGGGGTCCTCAGAACGGTAAAAACCAATAAAGGCTGGAGACATTTGATGATATTGCTGGCTGAAAATCGTTGTCAATGGCTGCTGCAAATGCATCCACTCCTTGTGATTTATAATACCCAATGAAACTATATTGCTCTTCGTTATTACTGTTCCTTTTATCTCATATCTCTCTTCACTGTCTCTACTTTGCATTTCTTCTCGTGCTTTGTGTACTACATGGAGTGTGACGACTTGAACTGCTGCACATCTGTGCAAAGTTCTATGTTAAAAACAGACAGACAAATTCAAAAGAACTATAATCAGTAGAAATATGGAGAAGAAAGAATATTAACACGAGAGTTTAATGGATACAGGAGATCACTGAGTGACTGTCTCCGTGCCGTTGTGAATAATTTTGAACAACATCACCAACATTCTTAAACTCCATCAGTTCTTAGCGTCTCTAGGATCATATTGAAGCAATCTACACGTCTCTAGGTGTCTCAAAGCAACAATCAAAGACTACAAGGATTGTAGACATGTTTTTTTGTTTTAATTTCACCACCCCTGGAATTTTTTTCAACATAATCCTTTGTCAGCTAACATCACTTGATGAAAAAAGGTGATGGTTGGGCATATGTAACATGTGTCCTAGCCATATCAATCGATGTAGCTTCACAACCTCATCGATTGACTTTCCCCCCTCCCTTACTTAACACTAATATGCCTAACCTCTATATTACCGACGATATAATACGACGTAACACAGGAGACAGAACACAAACCACTGTGGTCAAAGACAACTAGTATTCCATGCCTTCTACTGTTAATGACCATGTCTCACAGCCACAAAGGAGGACGGAGTGAACTGCTGAGCAGTACACATGTCTCTTGGTCGACAGCCGGATATCACATCTACTCCAGAGATGGTGTAAGCTGCCAAACGCCACATAAGCCTTTTTGTATATGTGCTGAGATTTTGTTAGCGACCGGTCCCTTTTTCCATTGGTGGAACTTCGCAAAATCATTGAAGTGGTGGTCTTCAATGATTGCCTAACTGATTTTGTCTCGTGATGAAAAAATCTTCAATAAACAATAAAGATTTAATTGAATTTTAGATTTTCCCGTCGATTGATTGGTTGTACCAAAGTGCTCGGTCTCAGGTTGACATGTCTGTCGGCTTCTTGTGCAGATGCTTCTACGATGTCTGCGCATGTAATTAGAATTTAATTGGTGGATGGTGACTAGTAGTGGAATCCAGGATGCGCATTGGCGTTTGAAATTATGGGTACTGGGTTCGAACCTCGGTGGGAACATCATCACTCGCTGGGGAATGCAGGTACATCCACTAGGTGACGAGTCCCAAATAGGACGAAATGCGCATTCTGGTTGGATTCCACCGCTAATCACCATCCACCAATTAAACAATGAAGATGTTGTAGATTTCGAGTATGATAAAAAGTCAATACATCTACGCTATTGTGAACAATTTTTACCTGAGACACCAAAACATGTTTACCATTGATTCCTAACATCCTCAAGGCTTTAGTCATGTATCTCAAATCAGCAGTCGTAGGCTTCTTTTTTGAGTACATAGATTACATAATCGTTAAGTAGCGTGCATTAAATCGCTGTGGTGTAAGCTGTTCCATGATTTTATGTTTTGAATATGCAGACAGGTCTTTTGCATTCCTGTTAAAAACATGATAGTAATCACCTCTTAACGACTGATATCACTCCTTGTATACGTGACGCAATCATTGTATCTGTTCATTTTCTTCACCCTAGAAGGAGTAATCCTATCTCATTAATATTGCTTCTTACAGGGATGAAATGCTTAAGACGCAAATCATCTCAAAGGGTTTTTTCACTTACGATGTATTCCTACGAATACGGTTTACCTAGTGTCTTCGATTAACAGAATTTTGTTGTCCATCTGTCTGTCTGTCTAAATTCACCGATCTATTTAATACCATAACGCTTTGTACACTTTGTTAGGTAGATGAAGCGTAACCTCCTCGGAAATACACATACCTCATTATGAAGCTCGTTAAACAAAAGTTGTAATTTCGCCTCCTTTAAACCAGTGACTTTAGTTTAGACACCTGTCGGTGGCACAGCGGTTAGGACTTTCGTCGACCATGCAGATGGTCTGGGGTTCGACCCTCTACCGACGCACACCTGATATCAATGGTCGGCCTGCAAAATTCATATGCTAAAAATTCCATACTTGTACCAAAAAATGGTGTAGAATCAAGCTATAATTAAAAAAACAAAGATCCCATCCCAGCGACCGAAAAAATTATTGATAGATGAGACAGCAGCAAATACTACACTGATTGGTTGATTTATATGAGCGGTTGGATAGATCACTGACGCCTAAACCACTGAACGTCCAAGGCAGTGCATTAAAATAGAATTTAATACTAATTATTGTTAATTTTGACTAATTCTACCATTTCTCCTTATTGTTCTCAACATTATATAGGCACATTTACACAAAGGCTTCAGCTATTAAATTTAGGATCACCTATTGAAGGTATACAAAATCTAAATGATTCCCTCCTATTCAATTATTTACCCACTTGGCAACCTGATTGTCCCCCCTCCTCATCATCATATCGAGCTGTTGTCAATCGATCAAAGCTTGAAACTGATGAAGACAATAATTCTACACATTTCACAGATGATGATATCATTGGTGATGATACAGATGATGCTGAGGATTATCAATCTGATTATATAGTTGGACGTCAATGTGCATCGTGTAATCGTAGCTTCACTTTGATTTGGCGTCGTCATCATTGTCGTCGATGTGGGCATATCTTTTGTTCAAAATGTTGTAATCATTGGCAACCGATTGAAGGGTTGGCAAGTGATAAACCAGTACGTATATGTCTTGAATGCTATGAATTTCTTAGTCCAAATATCTGAACAATGTATAATGTGCCTATCTGTGTTATATATATGCATATTAAATGTTGATGATAATGAATTTGTGCAATGCATCACACACAGTCACTGTCTTTCTTCAAACATCTTGTGCCAAACAAACTCATGTTTGCCTTGTCAGTGTGATAAAGCAATACTGGCTATCGCTTATTCGTCTGTCATATATATATATATATATATATATATATATATATATATATAACATTCATTGTTCAGTACTACAGCTGTTCTAAACAATAATTGTGATACTTATTTAATTTCATCACTAACTTTATTTATTTTTAATTTATTAACTTGCTTTGAAGGTATTTTCTCTCATATGTATGTATGTGTGTAGTTGGACATTTTAGGCAATCTGACCATACATACATAAAATCAGCTGATTGGCGCATATGTCAACTATGTAATCTGATATTAACCAATCAGAGAGTGCAGCTATCTCGCCTACTGAATTAGACGTTCTCTGATTGGTAGGTTTAAGGACGACCTATCTATCAGCTGATTATAGGCTTTATCCACTTGTTTTGTGGTTTACTCTGTTTTATTCTTCAGATGGTGTAGTATTATTATTGTTATTATGTACATAAATGTGATTTCTTTTTATTTCTGTAAATGATCAGTTAATTAACTAATATGCTTTGTATACATAACTGAATTATATTGCTACTTAAATTATTATTATTATTATTATTATTGCTATTATTATTACTATTTTAAATATTATTAGCAATAATAGTGATAATAAAATGGGGGAGATTTTGTAATTTCTTTCTTTTGTTTAACTTTCACATTTATAAGAATTTGCATCATATAGATTAAAAGTAGTCAAATATACGAAATATTGTCTTGTCATTTTTCCCATTACTTTTCGGAGTTGAAAGTAGGAAAGGGCTTCAGTAACAGCTTATCTCTATCGTACTCTGTTTACAGCGGTCATTTTTATCTGGCTCCACAACTGTTCAAATGTTGTATTCATTCCCTGTTCTTTACATAATCTTCTCCATGTTATCCTTGAACAACCGACTTGTCACTTTCTATTCTCATTGGGATTCCATTCAAGGCCCTGATGTGTCATGCACTTGAAGGTGTTTTCTCAGTGTATTTCCAATTTATTTCTATTTTCAAATGTTAGTTTGCAGGGATTTTGATTGGTTTCAGGGATTCATCATGAGCTGACATCGGTTAGAGAACCATTGGAAAACCAGTCTGGTAGTACTGCTGTTCCGTCCTAGTATGTGACTCTTCAGGAATACGCACTCACCGCTGGGGAACGAATCCAGGACCTTCTGGTTACAAGGCCGGCGAGCTCGTAGACCATTAAGCCACTGGGACCCGATCCAGTGGCCAGCTTGTGAATTCCAACGTCCATTTTATTCTACAGATTTTTTGGGCTGTAGATTGGTTCTCAAACGGTTCACTGCTACAACAGTTTTGATAAGTCTACAGCACTTTGTTGGAAATGCTTTGCTCACACTTCCGCCAAGTCTGTGAATCATCTATAAGCAATGACTTCGGATATTGTTCCACATTCTTGATGCTCGAGATCTCCAGACCAGTGAACACCATGTCTTGCTTTCAAATAATGTAAGTGGATTTGTGGCACGTCCATTCAGTTGCTCCATTTCGAACCACCTACTAAAGGTGGTAATTTCAGTGGACCGGATACAGTATACGTAATTCATAAGCAAATGCATGAAACAGTCCAAGCAGCTGTTAAATTGAGCTGTCTAAATCAATAATGGTGATATGTTAGTAAGATGAAAACAGTAATCACCCCTCAATTACGCAAAAAACTGGTATCTCACGTAATGAACTAATAGCCATATACTGTGCTGTCTGACGGCGAGTGATACTTTGTAGCTGCCCAATCAGAATATGGGGGGTAAAAGCCTGCGACCTATTTACTGAAAATCAACTGGTAAGTGAGCCTTAACAAATAACAAGGAGCGCGAATTCGTCAATTCCCTCTTAATCTGAAGGATACAGTCCTTATCTCTGATTCAGTCAAGGATGGAGTGAATTGAATCATTTCTTGTAAATTTTTAAAATTCTCGCTGCCTAAAATAATCATTCAAAACTTTGTTTATCTTATTCATTTGACCTTAATTCTGTAATCTCAGCTCTGATCGACTCTCTGACTGTTTAATTTGTGGCTATATTGTTTTCGAGGTTGTTGTTTTTACCGTATAATGCAACCCTATTGTTTATTATTACTATTATTTTCATGACTGATTATATACACAATAAATATTCTTGGTTATTACTATCATACTGAAAAATTAATTACCTTAATTGGCTGTGCGCATATATCTGATATGACTGACTGGTAATACTACCGAGTAGACTGCAAGCTACACAAACTTAACATGAAACTAACAGAGACTACTCTAAGCTTCAACAATACCACCGGCGTGAGAAAGCATAAAAGAATTACCTTTGAAAAGAGATCTTTCACAGTCTTAAACAACTTTATAAAACTCACAGTATGATAGAGCATTATTGGCTGGTAACACTTTAAGCACTATAAATAATCACGTCAGGTCTTGATACGGTTACATCGTCAGTGGGTAATAATATTGTATTACTGTGTTTTTCTATCAGATAAAATCATTGTATGGTGGAACTATGCCCCCTACATCCTCATTTCTATTTCAGGTGGAAGGTAGAGCTTCAAAGCTTTCAGAGTTCTAATAACAGTGGTATTGGCATGCTGGACTTAACTTCTTTCCTGGGCTTGCTACTGGCTGGTAGTGAACTAGGCAAGGTTCATAGGAGTGCGTTGGTCGGGAATCTAACCTGAACCTCTTGCACTATACAAATTCTGTTCTTGTATCAATGAAACGATCCAAAATACTTGACAGTGATTGCATAACACAAAAGAGACCGTGATTGCACGATAACTGTGAAGTACAGTTATTTTAAAGTTATAAGCAAAATTAAGGACATATATAACAAAATATATGTCGGAGTAGAATTTGTGGGGAAACCAACTGGCGGTAGTATAACGATAGAAGACAAGAATCAGGCAACAGATCGTTTATTGAGAAAATCAGATATTTATATATTTTTATGTACATTATTATTCTTTATAATTAGTAGAGAAGCAGCGTCTTCTGATTGGTTGTTTTCTCTCTGAAAGTTAATCTGTCATCTCTTTGTGGCCATTTCTTTGAAGGTCAGACCATGCATCTGTGAATCGTATCCGCCCACGCAAAGTCTTATGGGATTGGTTGTTGAGTTAGTCCTTGTTGTTGTTCTTGTTTTTCTCGTGACCAAGATTTGGGACGTAAACATTGACGTAAATTGCTGTCTACCAATTTTGGCTAGCAGACAGCTCTCACCACAGTAGCATTTATATTCATCTACGCGCGTTGTGTTCCATAGTTTAATTCTTTTCAATTTACAAGCATGTGAAATATCGGAAACTATAAATGTTATTAGTAGTAATCACCCTTGGTGATTGACAGCTGTTACACTACTGAGCTATTCGGTGACCTTTGGTTTGAATCCTACTGCGGCACAGATTTTCCCTTCTCCATCCTCTACACTAATAATCAAATAAATAGTCGTCAATAAAGCTGTTCGCAATAAAATAAGGCCTTATCAGTTAAGCTCCCTGTTACTAAATCACCGTATTTCACAGGGATATTTTACAACTTTAACACATATCCCCCCTCTTGAATATTAAGTAATTAGATCTGTAGTTCACCGTGATAGTTGGCCGTGTACCTTGGTGATCATTTCGCAAACTTGGCTTCCAGAATTCAACCTGCACCGTCACTACTAAAGACTGGGAGAGTATTACTGTAGTCTCCTTTAGTTCCTAGAGGAACATAGGACTTCAGCCAAACGTCTCCATTGCGTTTGGTTCTCTGCTAGAGTTTTCACCTGGCTCCAGGTCTGCCCACATGCTTTCATCTCCTCTTCAGATGACCTCCGCCATATCACTCTTGGACGACCAGCTCGCTGCTTCCCGTTCGGGTTCCACTCGAGAGCCTGTCTTGTGATGTCACTTGATGGTTTTCTCAGTATGGCCACTCCACCACCTCCATTTCTTCCTACATATTTGTTGCACAATTGGTTCCTGCTGGGTTAGTTCGCTCCCAGAGATCCCTGTGGCTGATCTTTCCTGGCCAGGCATCTGATCTTGAGTAGTATTGAACGAAGACAGCTGTTGATGAAGGTCTGTAGTTTGCTCTAAGTGTCCTTCGTGACGAGCCAACTCTCTGATCCGTATAGTAGCAGTGACATCAGGTCGGAGTTGAAAATCTGGATCTTCTTTTTCATGCCGAGTGCTGTTGACCTCGACACAGACTTAAGGGAAATGAAAGCTTGTATTGCTCTCCCGAAACGCATTTTGACATCCTCATCAGTTCCGTCCGCCTGTAGTTGAAACGATGCTTCCCAGGTAGGTGAAGAACATTGCTTCTTTTAGATTCCTCCCATTTATGATGATTATTATTGTTGCAGTTGGCCAGGAAGCTTCACCAACTCTGTTTTCTCTATGTTCACCTGAAGTCCTATCTTCTCTGGATGCTTCTTCCATCGCCAACTTGTTGCATTTCGCTTGCGTATCTTTCAGTTTGTGAGGAATCAGATATATATCATCAACGAAGTCTAGATCCTCTAAGTTTTTTGTGTGGGTCCATTTTATGCCTGTCTCATTATCCAATCTACCGCGAGCAGAAAAATCATTGGAGATAGTAGGCAGCCAGCCTTGTCTTACTCCCGTCTTTACTTCGAAGGATTCCGTGAGTTTCCCGTTGTGGATAACTTGGCATGTAGCATTATCGAATAACTGTTGGATGAGGCATATAAATGTTGGTGGCACCCCGTAGTAGCGAAGTAGTTGCCAAATCACCTCTCTATCGACGCTGTTGAAAGCCTTTTCAAAGTCAATGAAGCTGAGATAGAGAGGTGACTGCCATTCCAAGCTCTGTTCAATGATGATACGTAGTGTTGCAATTTGATCGATGCATGACTTGTTTCTCCTGAATCCAGCCTGTTCCGGTCGAAGTTTTTCATCCAGGGCGTGTTTGATTATCTCCAGGATGATGCGGCTTAGCATTTTGCTTGGGATGGACAGGAGCCTATCGCCGCGCCAGTTCTTGCATTGATTTAATTCTACTCTCTTTGGTAGTTTGAATAGGCAGCCTTTCCTCCAATCTGCAGCTACCTTGCCCTCTTTCCACACTTTCTCCAGTAGTGATGTCATCAAGTCTATTGATGTCTCTGGGTCCATTTTCAATGATTCTGCGAAGACTAAGAAGGTGACATTGTCTTATGCATGAAACTAAATCAATAGTTTGTCGATCTAAGTTTAAACAATACTAAAGCTGTCTTCTCATACGTTAATCACATAGCCAACCAATCAGACTTTACCACACTGATGGACACCTACGCAGTAATCAGATAACAACCAATTCGATTTCAGCCCAGTGTTAGCCGCTCACTAATTGGCCCATAGTTGCAGTGTATAATTAGTCAAGGATAGTTTTTTTGTATATGTGAGTCATCTTGGAATTAGAAGTTCGAAGTTAGAGAAATTAACCTTCATTATTGTTAATCCCAGTCGTGTAAATATTCAGCAAGCATAAGGAACTAGCCCTACATATTAATTTTTAGTAGTGTACAAGATATTCAAAAATCATTTCGCTGTCAAAAGCGTAATAATCTATCTAGAAGTAAATTGAGATTGACAAATTGGATTAGATGGCGCAATGTAGGTAGGGAAACTTTGTAATGCAATGATAACTATATATTACATCATCTTACACTTCTGACTTTTACACTTTTGAACTTCACTCAACTCTTTTAACTATTTGTATTACATAATCCAACCAATTTAGTTAAATCAGTGGAATTTAGTTGGAATTTATGTTCAATCGACTTAGCTGAGTATTACTTAGCATAGTTCGATCAATGTCATCTGAACAATACGTTTATATAGGATCAGTTTGGTGAAGAGACAGCGGTGGTAAAACCAAAACATGGCTTCATCAGTCAATGGAATCCACAACAGTTAGTTTAAGCCAGGCAACCACGTAGGGAAGTGTAGTCTGTCTGTTTTCGGGATAGAACTTTGCAACAATGTGCAGTAGTTCAATTCGCCACATTCCATGTAGCATACAAAGCAAGAGAAGAAATACATAATAGAGACAGTAGACGGGGATATGAGACAAAGCAATAGTAATAAAGAAAAACAATATAGTTTCATTGGAAAAATAAGTCGCAAGGAGTGGATGCATTTGCGCCAGCCATTGACAACGATTTTGAGCCATATCACCGATTGTCTCCAGCCATTGGTGATTACAGTCCTGTGGGCCCCAACCAGGAAGTTTACACCTTCCTGCGTGGCTGGCTGGCTTAAACTAACTATTGTGGATTTCATTGACTGATGAAGCCATGTCTTGGTTTGTCCACCACTAGCTAGCTCTTTTCCAACCTGATCCATCCTATGTCAGCTAACATTGTCTGTCGGTCGTGGAAGGCGATGGAAAGGCCATCACGCACTACACATGTCCTAACCATCTCAGTCGATGTAACTTCACAGCCTCGTCTATTGATTTCCCCTCCTTACCTAGCACTCAACTAAAGCCTAACCTCAATATTGCTTACCCAATTATACCATCTCACACGGAATATAGAACTCAGGCACATATGATCAAAGACAGCTAGTCTTTTCATGTCTTCCACTTCTAAATTAGGAGTCAGTGTAGTCGAGTCCTGTAGCCTCCTCATCTTACATTTGGCGGGAGCCAATCGCCTGCGAAAGATTTCCAAATTGCAGCACAAGGTGTTAAGAAGGCTGCATTTCGTCAGCGTCTTCACCTAGAAGGATTGTATCATCTGCATATTCTAAGTCAACGAGACTATTCCCTGGTAGCAATTCAATCCCTGAGTCGCTGAAGTGAGTTAGGGTTAAGTCCATTAGTACATCTATGATGAAATTGAATAGAAAAGATTGTTGTGGGCATCCCGGTCGGACACCACTAGTTGTCACTAGTTCAGATGCCAGGGAAGTGTAGACTTTCTGATAAGTTGCACTCCTCGGGATAATAAAAAACAATGTCTGGAGACAACCGGTGATGTGGCCAGAAATCGTTGTCAATGGCTGGCGCAGATGCATCCACTCTTTGTGATTTATAATATCCAATAAAATTCGATTGTTCTTCCATATAATCAGATGGTGATAACGAAGTAGAACTGAGTAAACCTCTTGCATAAAGCTCTATATGTTAAAGTGTGTAGCTACCGAATCATTTAAGCGGGCCGTCATGCATTCATACCACGTGTGTACAAGACAAAAATACACACTATTTAGCAACAGAGCTAGAATAATCTTACAGTTAAGGGGTTTTAGTTATAATACAATGCATCTAGCTGGTTAAATGGTAGAATGCTGGCCAGCTACGCACGTGGTCCAGGGCTCGACCCCCGGCTGTGATGCCTCTAGTTAACTAACCGGTATTAAACCTAGAAAAGAGGGGAGATTAGGTGTGGGACTACCAATCCCACCTAGTGGAAACGACAATACTAATGAAAATTTGAAAACCTTGAACCCTAAGTTCCACTTGAAATTCGAGGGAATTAGAAAAGGTTATGATGACTATTACAGGCAGTAGGTTATACATAACCATATTGTGATTAACTGATGACTTATTGAACAGATTCTAGATGAAATGCTACAACGTCTCACTAACCATAGGTGTCAAACATGAAGTTAACCTTCTACATTGTTTTATTTATTTGGAATTTCTTACACACACACACTGAAACAGTACTATTGCTACTATTCACTGGATGATGATTTCACGAACACAACATGTTGTTGTAGCTATCTGGACAATTTCGATACTCAGTTTTTATAGTTCTCGTTCTGCTTTCCCACTAGTTATAAGGGGAGTAAAATCTCCCAAATGTCCAAGACAGTTGTTGAATCGTTCCTGTTACATGCATTCTCAGTTAATTCGACAAAAATAAGGCTTCCGTTATCATTGCCTCCCACCACTCCGTTATCTCCGATTTTAAGACTGTCAAAATTTGTCCTATTCTATGCTTGTAGCTGTATAAGATATGCTATACAGGTCAGCTACTTTCCGCCATTTGCCATCATGTCTCTCCCTCCCTCTTCGTATTTCTCCAATAACTAGAAAGCACTGAACGACAGCTCTTTTGTTTTAGCCGAGGACTATCCAGCAATGACTTCACCAAAGATCGAGACCAAAATCTTCGAGCTACAATCATTCGGCCACTGGGTCGAAATTCAATAACCTGTGAATAATAACTTCGATCTCCTGTGGGGTTTTCAATAACCCTCTTATCAATACATCGGTTCGTGACCAAATCTCCATTGAAATTACTCCAAGAATCATATAATCCGAATACGCCAGATATAGCTGTGGAGCCAACTACATCGGGCGTTTATCATCGTATTTCCGAACGTCATCCAGCATGATTAAGCAAGGGACAAACAAGATCTATTCGTAGTTCTATTTTAGCACACCTTGTAGATAGCCAGCATAATACAGCATTTAAAATTATTTATCGCATCCCTACTAACCTTAATTCTGCTTTACGAGTTCGTCTTCTACATACCTACAGCTGAAACCATAGGAATCCACCTGAAGATGCCAAACTTGTGTGTGTTCAGAAGAAATTTGTACAGCCACTTTCCTTACCTTGGAAATCGTTACATGAATGAATGTGTAAACCGGACTACTTCGTCCCCTCCCCCTAAATCCTTTAAAATTGTAATTTTCCCCACTACTTCATCTTTAATTACGTGTTACCCTTGTAAAATTATTTTATTCTTATGACCACTTCACCCTTAGTTACAAGTTATCATTGTCCAGGTCTTTTTATTCTCTTTAACAATCTGTTACGTAATCAACCTGTGCACACGCTTATTCCTTAATTACTACTCCTCATTTTTCCAAAATTCTGCATTACGCCATCCATGTATTGCAACCATTTCTACCTTTGAATTGTGTGTGTATTAATTTTCTTCGCTAATTCTTATCACCCCATTGACATGTTGACACTGACTAATTATTGTTAACAAACATATCTGTGCAACTTGATTGGTAAATTGTTGTGTATTGTAATAAAAAATGCTATACATGTATATCAGAGTACAGCCAGAGATGAACATCTAATTGGAAAGTAAATATTTCTTCTCTGCTCAATCGTTTTGCTTTATAAACAAAAAAGGTCTATTTATAATATTTTAAAAAATCAAACAATTCTGTACACAAAAGTTAACATCAAAATTATCAGATGAAGTGAATGTATGTACAGAGAATAACCATTAAAAAATTAGAGAAAATGTCATAAATATCATTCTTTAATTCTTACTACTTAAATTAACATCAGTAGTAAAGTCAGTCAAAACCTTCAGCTCTCTCTCTCTTTCCATTTGTCTTTCATTAAAACCATAAATAAAGTTGGTCAAAAGAGGAAGAAAAAAATCTCAATGAAGCATTTTATAGGCTAATTGTTCAATTTCATCATGTAATACATTCAGATCCAGTGAACGCAGAGCTGGTAGTAATTGTGTATGGATCACCGAGGCTACACAGGACTAAAAAAATAGTAGAAAAAAACAAATAATCACAGTAAACAACACGTGAGGAAGATTGAAACAGTAGTCTGGAAAAAATTAATACACCCAGAGGAATTTACAGTCTAAGGAAAGTAACAGTTTGCACTATCGATGAAGTTACCATTTGATGATATTAGGTGATTGGAGGCAATCGGCCACAGGAAGCCCTATTTGACCTAGGTTTCGTGCTAGTTGGTACTCACCAGTCGGTCAGCAGGGCATATCTGCAACCTTGTAGGAACTCCTGTCCCTTATGAGATTCGAACCCGCGTCACCCAGTGCTGAAGTTAGAGACAGAAGTTAGCACTAAGCTACTCGGGCTCGCTATTACCTCCTGTAGGACTGTAGTGGATACTTTGATTGGACTAGTGCGACGTGTCTAGTCCTTTCTTTTGGCGCAGACTGAATTCTATCAGTCATGTTTGCCACTAGCACGAAACCTAGGTCCAAGGCTTCCTGTGGCCGATCGCCTCCAACCATCTAATATCATCAAATCAATGTACACCGTGATGGTGAGCTGCCTAGAATGGTGGCCACATTGCAAACCTGACTGACAGAAGTCAGTCTGCACCAAAGAAAGGACTAAACACATCACACTAGTTACTAGTGTCTGATCACAGACGATAGCATTTATCAGACTCCTCCCCCTTATTTTATCTTTGAAAATCACTTCTGCATTGATTATTTCACACACGTGCCGTTGGTTCTTTGCATCTCTATAAGACGCCATCCAATTAGTCTCCACTTCCTTAAATGGTTGGCTCGGACCAACAGTCAACGAATTCATGGATTGCTGCCACCTTTTGATTTGGCTACACTTAACTTTTTTCCAAACTAATCCTATGTCATCAAAAATGCTTATCAATGAAGGCGGTGGATGTGTAAGACATCTTAGCTACCTCAATAGACGCTGTAGGTGATTTTCTCTGCTTACCACCTAACACACACTCGACACCTAACCTCAAAATTACTCACCACATTATACTGGTGAAAAACACGACATAACAACACTGTTTCGCTGTTGTTTTTGTCGAAATAAAATCTTTGAAATATTCTCGAATTACCGTCCGTCTAGATAACCTCTTACTGCACGTTAAAGTGTTGAAGATGTCTTCTATGGAACCACTGAGATCGGGGAACACAGTCACATTAAAAAGCATCCATTCGATCAAACAGATCTTATCACCTCCATTTCAAAAGAGCTCTAACCACTGATAATCATTGAGCTGATCACGAACAAAAAATTGTGTTCAAAATGTTATCCAGTAAATAACACTGATTCAGTGTGTGATATATCTAATATTCAAGTGTTGGTTACCAGGGTCTTGATTGGTTTCAGGATTGATCACGAGCTGACATTATCAGTTGGAGAACCATTGGGAAGCCTACTACTGGGCAGCTGTTTCGTCCCAGTTCGGAGCTTCTCAACGGTGTGCACCCGGTTCGAACCCAGATCCTTCTGGTTATGAGGCGAGATTATAGACCATTCAGCCCCTGGGAGATAACTTAATTACCCATGAATTCCAAGTTCTGCCGATTCATGAGTATGGATGAAGAGTCCCAAACCGGGACGAAACGGCTGTCCAGGACTCCCAAGCTTTCCAATGGTCCTCTAACTGATGTAACATATATCTAATAGAAAAATCACCATGTAGCTTCAATCACTGATGATCAACATGTTAGCGGTTGTTGTAAACAAGTCCATGAGCTACCCAAAACTATTTCGATCTACGGTTAACCTTGTTTTCTCAGGCTTATTCACGTCTGTTTCAGCTAAAACTGAACTCTATAAAATAGAATTAATCTACACCTCGCTAGTGACTGATCACAGGATGAAACTGCCTGAAGTTCTAGGGAAAAATTGTGACCAGTGAGGTGTGTATAATCAAACATCGGTTGGTGTCGCGGCGCTATATATCACGAATTTATGAACCATGTGAATCTATCCTAACGGCGGGATGGTCAACTAGCTCACCTGTTAACCTGAAGGTCTTGAGTTTGACCCCATTGTGATGGGGTGTAATTATGGGTGCGTGCTGATGAAGAGTCCCAAAGTGGGATGAATCAGATGTCCAGCACTCTCTGATTTACAACGGTTCTCTCTCTCTAAGTCTACAAAAACACAAAGAACTTAACACCAACAAGAAGATACTCTGCATTAGAATTATGTAAAACAAACAGAAACAAAAACTTAGCCTACCTTTTGAACACTTTCATTAAATATATGCCCAATCGGATTTAATGATTGACAACCACTATTATTATTATCATTCTTTTCTGTAATCATTCTTTGAAGTAGTGTATTATGCAATACTGTACTGAAATAAATTTTCAAAGCTGAATTTCGAATCTTTTCATCGCCATCATCATTATCATCATTCTGATGAGTAGTAGATGATCCAAGATTTTGATAAGATGATGCAGCATTACAGCTGGATGGCGCAATCGATTTATTGTTATTATGATGACACATCGTTGATCGATTTTTTGACGATGAAGAACAACACATTATTAAATATGATATACAAGTAGAACAGACGTGTAATTCATGCAGTAGAAATGGCCAATCAAGAAGGATAAGAGAATGATGAAACAACGGTTCAACACAGGAGAACAGTAGGGCTGTGTTAGAAAAAAAGACCAACAAAAGAGTATACATAAGTTTGTGTATCTGGGTAGTTGTGTGAGTGCTGGTGGAGGCGTGATGGATGAGGTTTTCAAACGTATCATGAAAGATAGGGTGGCGTCGTCAACCTGGCTGTCAAAAGTCGGGTATACAATGCTTCAGTGAGTGTTGTTTCGCTCTATCCCTGTGAAACCTGACCTCTTCTACCTGAGGATGTGTGACAACTCTGCGTATTAAATCATCGCTGTCTCCACACTATTACTTGTGTTCGACGGCATCATCGTGTGAGTAATTTTTTTTTTAATAATGATAATAATAATTTGCTTTATTCCAGAAACAGTACTAGTGGTACAGTGTGAAATTTTCAGCACATATCTACAATATTTGCATCTAATTTTACAGACATTTAAAATAAGTATTAAACAAGCAAGAAAAATAAATCTGGACACACCAACAGCAAAAAAACAGGATAAACACAAAATAATTATAAATGCGAAAAAGTACAAAAGTCTACCAAAGTCTAATGCAGTGTTTGTGGTGGTAGTGTGAGTAATCCTGCATAATAAAAAACTTTTTAAGGTGGTGACTATGGCGTTCACAACCAATGATTGTCAGTTTAATATTGCCGAAAAGTATAGAAAATAAGAAAAAAAAGGCCGCAAAACTAATATTACATGATGGTCAATGACAGGATAATTTTGTAATACTCATAGTGCTAATAGAGTCGGAACCAGTGGATACACAATAGAAGGAATATAGTAAAGTACAAAAAAGTAAGCCAATGTTAATATTTTAGGTAGCTAAGTATGTTTGAGGAGTTCACTAAAGAATAAAACATAAGAGAGAAATAAAAAAGCCTAAAATTATGTTGTTAATAACAGAGCAAGTCATAGGTTTCACGCTTAACATTGTCTCTGTCACTTAGAACACGGGCCAAGTATGGTATCGTTGAGTTCCTGTACTTGGTTGTACGAGCATAGATTATTTTATACTGATTTCTGGTTTTACTTGATGAGATACGAGGCAAGAGTTGGGAATAGAGGGGGTGTTGCGGGTCGGAGAGTATGGTTTTTGACCATTTTTCGCATGTATTCAGATGCCTATCAACTAAAGTAGTGACGAGCTGACTGAGTTTTACACCACTAGTCCTACTGACTACCTTCAACATCCTTCTCAGGATGGCATAGTCCTTTTTCAGTAGACCAGGAAAGACTAACGGGGAGCAGTAAAGTAGAATAGGTAAGATACAAGACTTGACAAATTGTGAAAGTATAGGTTGGGTGATTCCAGATTGTCTAAGTTTCTTAATGTAGTAGGTAAGACAGAACACTTTCTTAGAAATCATTAAGATATGAGATGTCCAAGTAAGGTCGGAAGATAGAACTAGACCGAGGTATTTAGCATTAGACTTAGTTTCAATTTTAGTCCCCTCAATGCAACAGTTTTCATAAGAACTTACTAGTGTTTGTAGATCGCGTTTATGCCTAAGTGAGAAGTCAATAGTCTGGCATTTTGAGGGATTCAGCATGAGACCATTTAGTTTGGACCACTCACTGATGTCCGACAGGAAGCTATTTAATTTGAAAGTCTGACTGAGACTTAATGGGAAACGATACAGACAGGTCATCTGCATATTTGACGAAGTTGATTTCATCTGAGAGAGGTAAATCATGTAAGAAGAAGGAAAAGAGAAACGGAGAACTCCAGCTTCAGTAAGCAAAGGAGAGGAAGATACACCATTATATACAGTGTACTGCATCCTATTAGAGAAGTAAGAGTGTAGCCAGTTGATAGCCCAGGGCTCAGTTTGTGTTAGGCTAAGCTTGTTTAACAATAGGCCTCTAGGTACAAAGTCGAGAGCAGATGTATAGTCAAGGAACGTACAACGGAAAAACTTGGCCCCTTTGTCTAAGGAGGATACAATGTTGTGATGAAATACAGCAGCAGCGTCCAAAGTACTTTTACCCTGTTTGTAAGCAAACTGCCTTGGATCGTTTGAGAAACTTAGGGAGGGAACAAGTTTTAGTAACAATAGTTTCTCCATTAGTTTCAAAAAAGGAGAGGTAATAGCGATAGGTCTAAACTAATTTCTGCGGTTCGGCGGCGTGTGTCTGGATACGGTGAAAAATTACCATTCGCTGAGTGTCATCATCTGGAAAAACAGGCTTCGATGGCTTGGACATGTGCTGCGAATGTCATCCCAGGGGGCTTCCGTACCAGAGGTCTCTGCTCGCTAACCAGCCCTGGGATGGGCCGGAAAAAGCGGAGAGGTGGTCGGTCAGCCCATCCCATGTCGTGGCGTCGAGAGACGGAGGAGGATATCTCTCCCTGACCTAAAATTTAATCTTTCCCTCACCTATTCAATATTCTTACACTTCTTTCAAACCTTTCTTACTGAATATGGTGACATTTCACTGGTTTTTATTGCCTTGATCTGGTTGGATGTCGCATGATCATTGGTGAATTCGTTTGTTTGGGTGTCTATTCCTTAACTTATCCAAGATAATTATACCATGATAGACTACTGTGTTATATCACTACAACTGTTAAACAGTCCACCCTCTAATAGACAGAATAGGATTCGAACTCATGATCACAGCAGTTGAAATTCCAATATGCCAAGTTTGACTGTTAAAGTTACCAGTCAACCTTTTGTGAGATATACTAACCCAAAGTCTCTGGTTCTACAGTAAAGTGCTCACCAGTCAAGCACAAGATTCAAGTTCAATTCCTGGTCGACACAATGCTAAGCCTCACCACCTAACCCATAGTAAGCCTAGAAAAGACAGAAAGTTTGGACATGAGATTATCAACCAACTCCACTCCACCCCAATCCGTAAAATAAAACACTACGAGTGTTACTGAAATTTCAATAGCTTGAAGCAGGGAAATTGAAAACAATGAGTTCTCCTTATGAATTTAGACAAAGCAATAAGAAGACGTAATTTGTCTGAATCGTGTAATGTATTTGTGCAAAACACTTCGAACAATCTGATCACACACAGACTTGTCATGGGAATATATTTGAAATTAATAAAGAGGTGAAAGGTGAGAAAATAGACTAATTAGGTCAATTTAAAAGGACATATTCAAGGTCAAAATAACAATGAAGACCACTAAACCAACTAGCAGAGGTAATAGTACATCTGCTATGGTATCAAAACAAAATTTACTAAGGAAGGTTTAATGTGACGAATTTTTTGAACGCATAGAGGTGGTTTGAACTTTCTAATTGCTAGCGCTTCCACAAACTTTAGGACACGCCCCAAACACGTTTTATAGATAGGTTTAAAAGATCTGTAAACGTCAATTTTACGTCCTGTCTCTATAAAATTTGTTTCGCAAGAGAGGAGCTAGGTCGCCGCCTTTTCTCACCATTAATGAGTTCTGGAGATTCTATTTGCTTCTGAAGTCATTTACGAATATGCTGTGAAACTAGCCCTCACTTGCAGAGATCAATGAGTCCTCCCTATGTATGTGTGTCCACACGTACATTCAAATTGGTAAATACAGTGGGATGTGACGTTATTTTTCGTATGTTCGAAGGGCTTAGATGTACGGATATATTGGCTTCACCTCCTTAATTATTATGATATTAGCTACATAAAGTCTTTTTAACAGCAGCGTTCAATCTTTGTCTGCTATGATGTCTCATATAGGATAGCTTGATGTACACATCTTTCTCAGGGGCGAGTTGTAGACTGGGCCTTGGTTTTCTGACTACTTTACATCTCCTGATGAACTTATCTGGATAATTGTTATCAATCACAGTTTGTGTCAACTTTCTTTCTTCTTCATCAAGTGTGTCTTCAGTGCACATTTGTTGAATTCTACTGAAGAGGCACCTTACTAAGGCTCTTTTGTACTGAACAGGGCAGACCCTGTGGTAATTAAGATACTGTCCTGTCCGGGTAGATTTTCAATAAATAGATCTTTCATTGACCCATCAAGCCATCGACTAAGTAATATGTCTAGGAAAGATGAACAATTATATAGAAATTACATTATCACGCGACAAATAGGCGAATTGATTCAACTTACATTTTGCATAATTTAATTGAGGATATGCCTTCAAAATATTACAAGATGGAAAGTAATAGTGATTTTGATCAGACAGCAGATGATAATTATCGCGTTCATGATGGTTAGTATTCAATGATTTCATCAAAGATGGATCATTTATATACAGTAAACTACACTTTCTATTGGAATCGATGCTGCAGCACAGAAGGCCTTGCTGCTTATCTCCATCTCCGTTATCACCATCACTATTGCACTCGACAATTTCCCGATGAATACGATTAGCCAGATTCCATAAATTTAAACGTTGTAATGCTGGAATCAATTGTTCTATAACCAATTTTCGAATAAATTGCTTGAATTTATGCATAAAGAAATGTCAGAAAACAAAAGAAAGAATCCTCGTTAGTATTCAAGTGGGAATTTAAAATCTGAGAGTGAGAGAGACAGAGAGAGAAAAGGATACTGTCCTTACGTTACCTGTAACTATTTTCTATGCTGACTAACTGACTGGTTTCAACGAAAAACTTTGCACAGACGTGCAGCAGTCCGAGTTGCCACTCTCCCTCCATTTTTCACATAAAGCAAGCCAAAAGAGAGTAAAAAGAGATTCAAAAGACAGATAATAAACAGAAATATGAGGCAAAAAGACTAATGTTAATATGGTAGAGCAATAGAATTTTATTGGATATGATAAATCACAAAGAGTGAATGCATCTGCGCTACTCACTGACAACGATTTTCAGCCATACCACCAGTTGTCTCCAGTTATTGGTTCTTGGTGCCCCGAGGACTTCAACTAGGCAGTCTACACCACCCTAAGTGACTGGCTCAAACTAACTGAGGTTAAAGAAAACCTGGACTGATTCCATGTTTTGGTTTGACCACCACCACCACCACTGGCTCTTTTCCAACCTGATCCATCCTACGTCAGTCAGCTAACATCGCCCGTCGGCCGAGGAAGTTGATGGCTAGGCATGCGCACGTGTAATGCATGTCCTAACCATTTCAATCGGTGTAACTTCACAACCTTGTCAATTGACTTCCCCCTGCTTACCTAACACTCGACTGACGCCTAACCTCAATACTGATAACCTTATTATACCACTAAATACGGGAGACAGAACCCAGACACCTATGCTGCCTATGCATAGACTCCATCTATATGGGTTTCCAAGCGGTTGGTAATCAGTCAACAGACCTATTGTGTGTTTGATAGCAAAACACGGGAGTATTTGATACACATAAGGTAAAATACAGAAACTTTAAGCTGCAATCGCGATATGCATGCATGTTCTCTTAATTGAAATTCTCTTGTCTTCCCTTCATTTTCTCTATATTAGGAAGAAAAAGGGAGAATAGGTCATGTCCATAGTCATTATTTAAAATTTTAAATATAATAATGAAATCTCCTCCTTTCCTACGGTATGACAGTCAGAAAAGATTTAAACTGTTTAGTCTTTTCTCGTATGATAACTTTTTCATACCAAGAATCATACGTGTTAAGTTGCTTCGAAGCCATTCTAGAATATGAGTGCTAGTTGCCTGGAAACAGTTTTTCAGTCTTGACCCAATCAGAGATGTATATTAAGATGTGAACATATCTCTGGTGTTTATAGTAAAGCCTCTGCAAATTAGAATACGAGATAAAAATGCAACTAAATTACCCAATCATGTGACTGTGTATTTATACTCAGACGCATGTGCAGGCGTGCAACTGTGATAGTGGTCGGTGGTGGTGTGAGAGACAAGACGGTTACTACAGAAAAATAACTCAACAACAAATGGAACAAACCATACGTAAATTCAACAGCGACGACCAACCCCAATCACAATGAAATCATCACGTTCATTTCCTGTAGATATGCGAAAAACTATTAGTCAAAAATTATACTAAACTGAAAAAATTACACCATTTTATAAATCAGAATGAGGCATTTCGAAAAATTTAGCCAGACAATATCACCTCCCAGTTTCTCTACTATACCCTTAAAACTAGCATAGTTCATAATAATAAAATGAAATACATGACAATTACTCAGCTACACAAAACAAAAGCAAACACTAATGACCAATCATATTTTGAAATAGGTCAAGAAGTCAGTTCATGGTAAGCGAGAAGGTTGAAGTCTATTGTTTTTTATACACATAGTTTACGATGTATGTGATTAATCCCCAAAGTATTTCCATCACCTTTAATAACGAACCTTCAATTAGAATTATGTGAAATAATTGTGAAGCAGTCATTCATTTTCATTTTGTGATATGACATTAATAAGTGCTTTGCAATGGATGATGATGGGTGTATATTCAGATTAATTGCATTGGGATTTTCTATATGTTTTAATAACCATTTTGGAACACGTTCTTTTCGACGACCACATTCAAACATTCTATTGGTTCTACCTACATAGATGTCACCGCAGCTGCAGGTGAACTTGTGGATACAGTTTGAAGTAGAGTTCACAGAATTTCGTCCTTTAATCATAGGTAAAGGGATCGAGAATGTTCGAGATGTGAGGGAAAGAGATGCGGTGTAGAATGTGTGCGTTTAATGGCTGTTCGAAGTCTTTGAGCTAGCTGTCAACTGCATAATTTAATCACCCTTGAATAATGGCAGGTTAGTAAAGGTAGCTTTCTTTGGTACAGAAGCTGTTTTTTCAGGATGTGGTCTATCCTTGGTGTGACAACTGATAAAGTTTCCTGGATAACCATTAGCTAATAGAACCGAATGTTTGTGTCGAAACTCATCCATCAATGTGTCGCTCATGCTTATTTCGCGGGCCTTTATGAACAAATATTTCACTAGGGAACGTTTATACTGGATAGGAATAAAACTGGTGAAATGAAGATATTATCCACTCCATGTCTGCTTACGAAGTGTCGATTCCTCAATCGTTACATCGTCTCTCCTAGTCATTGTAATATCCAGGAAACCGAGTTCGTTATTCGATTCGAGTTCGGAAGTTACTCGGACATTTGGATGAATATGGTTAAATAGAGTAATAAAGTTTCCAATAAACTTACTATTATTACCAGTAATGAATGCATCATCCACATAACGTTTATATAGTAGAAATTTTCCTAGCATACCTTGCATTTGTTTCTCCAATTTAGACATGAGTATATCTGCTAACAGGGGCGCAAGAGGACTCCCCTTCGCAACAGTGTCTATTTGTTTGTATACCTTTTCTTGGAAGGTGAATCTGATATTTTCTGTACGCATTAAGATGATGTATCTGATGTAAATGATAGGAATAGGTAAGTTTATCCCATTGCTTTTGATGCAATCGCAAAGGAAATCAACAGTTTCATGAAGCGGAACATTGGTGAATAAAGATTCTATGTCGATTGAGCACATAACCTTTCCCTTAATGTTCAGTGTTTAGCATATTAGTCAGATCGAATGAACTTTTCATAGAACGATTTGATGAAAGGTTCTCTTACAGGCGTAAGGGCCTCTGTAATCCATTTAGCGATTTTATGATATGGAGAATTCGACACATCTAAGATGGGTCTCAGTGGGTTCCCAGTTTTGTGGATCTTTGGAGTGTGTGATCCAATAGCTATAAGTTGTTTATAAAGTTTCATTTATAAAACTGCATCAGCGAAATCTGAAGCTGACGATTAATCTGTTTTCCCACGAGCAGCACATTATCAGCAGTATTATCCACCAGAAATTTGGACTGATCTTTGAGGATTTCATTAATTTTATTTTGATAATCTGATTTATTCATGATGACAACGCCTTTTCCTTTGTCCGGTTTAAGGATAAGATTATCTTTTTCGATTAATTCCTTAAGTGTGGTGTGGTGTTCTTTTGATAAACCATTTTTCGGCAACTCTAAAGAATAGCAGCCCAAACCAAAATGACCTAGCGAACGCAAAAACGACCTTGAGCAACCAATCAGGTGACTCTGTTTTTTCCAGAGGTAATTATGGATGCTCGACACCTTTTGCGTTGTAAATTTGCTCCGGATCTTGTTTTTGATTACTGTTTGGATAACGGACTGATTGCAAGGTCGAAAAATTGTCAATGCGGAGGTGATATGCGTATACAAAAATACACAAACTGCATTGATGGGTTTGTGCACAGGTGTAATGAGTGTCGAAGGAGAAAATCAGTTCGAGAGGGTATGTCGTTCTTTTTTAGTTTACAGATTCCTTAGGTACTTTTTTCTCAAAGTCTAATTTACCCTAAACAAAAATTTTAATGATCTGTAGTTTCTGGATACTAAACAGACCAGTTACAGCAACGGCTTATGAAACGGAAAATTCAGAAGTGTCTGCAGTGCAGTGGTACCACTACTGCAGAGACGTATCGTCCTGGAAAATGAACAGGCTAACTCAAGTTCTTGGAGGAGTTGGCGTAATCGTTCAAATTGATGAGACCGTATTAATAAAAAGGAAATATAATCGCGGCAGATTACGAGCAAACCAGCAATGGATATTGGGTATCTATGACACCACCCTCCGAAAAGGATATATTGAGGCGATTCCTAATCGCACTGCAGGTGTATTATTACCTATTATCCAGCGCTTAGTGCCGCCTGGGACCACTATTCACACAGACGAATGGAGTAGTTGCGGTCAATTGTCGAATCTCGGGTATATTCATCATGTAGTCAACTACACAAACGGTTTTTGCAATCCTTTGGATGGAACTCATACTAATTCCATCGAAAGTTCCTGGAGTCACCTAAAAAACGGATTAGATTGGTGAATGGATCAAGAAATCCAATGATATACAGTTATCTGGATGAGTTTATGTACAGAACTTGGTTTAACATGAGTATGAAGACTCCATGAGAAATTGGGAGCTTTTTTGCAACATATACGAGAACGTTATCCTTTGTAACTATTTTTTAACATTGCATTACTTTTATATAAACGATTTTTTACAATTATGTGCCGTTTTTTGAGCCTTCTGATTGGTCGAAGTTGTCCTTGACAAGGTCATTTGTGCGTTCGCTAGGTCGTTTCCGTTTGGGCTGCTATTCTTTAGAGTTGCCCATTTTTCTAATGTATTCTGGCATTTAGAAATTGGTGAGAAATGTCCACTGGTTTAACTTCAAACCAGTCCAATTTATCATTACTAGAGAGGGTTGAATCAGAGATCCGTCCATACAGGTTTTCATACTGTGTTTGGACTTCCACTTTGTTTATTTTCAGAGGGACAGTTTTGTATTTCAATCCGTACGACAAGGCTCAAAAAACGGCACCTAATTGTAAAAAATCGTTTATATAAAAGTAATGCAATGTTAAAAAATAGTTACAAAGGATAACGTTCTCGTATATGTTGCAAAAAAGCTCCCAATTTCTCAGGAATCTTCATACTCATGTTGAACCAAGTTCTGTACATAAACTCATCCAGATAACTGTATATCATTGGATTTCTTGATCCATTCACCAATCTAATCCGTTTTTTAGGTGACTCCAGGAACTTTCGATGGAATTAGTATGAGTTCCATCCAAAGGATTGCAAAAACCGTTTGTGTAGTTGACTACATGATGAATATACCCGAGATTCGACAATTGACCGCAACTACTCCATTCGTCTGTGTGAATAGTGGTCCCAGGCGGCACTAAGCGCTGGATAATAGGTAATAATACACCTGCAGTGCGATTAGGAATCGCCTCAATATATCCTTTTCGGAGGGTGGTGTCATAGATACCCAATATCCATTGCTGGTTTGCTCGTAATCTGCCGCGATTATATTTCCTTTTTATTAATACGGTCTCATCAATTTGAACGATTACGCCAACTCCTCTAAGAACTTGAGTTAGCCTGTTCATTTTCCAGGACGATACGTCTCTGCAGTAGTGGTACCACTGCACTGCAGACACTTCTGAATTTTCCGTTTCATAAGCCGTTGCTGTAACTGGTCTGTTTAGTATCCAGAAACTACAGATCATTAAAATTTTTGTTTAGGGTAAATTAGACTTTGAGAAAAAAGTACCTAAGGAGTCTGTAAACTAAAAAAGAACGACATACCCTCTCGAACTGATTTTCTCCTTCGACACTCATTACACCTGTGCACAAACCCATCAATGCAGTTTGTGTATTTTTGTATACGCATATCACCTCCGCATTGACAATTTTTCGACCTTGCAATCAGTCCGTTATCCAAACAGTAATCAAAAACAAGATCCGGAGCAAATTTACAACGCAAAAGGCGTCGAGCATCCATAATTACCTCTGGAAGAAACAGAGTCACCTGATTGGTTGCTCAAGGTCGTTTTTGCGTTCGCTAGGTCATTTTGGTTTGGGCTGCTATTCTTTAGAGTTGCCGAAAAATGGTTTATCAAAAGAACACCACACCACACTTAAGGAATTAATCGAAAAAGATAATCTTATCCTTAAACCGGACAAAGGAAAAGGCGTTGTCATCATGAATAAATCAGATTATCAAAATAAAATTAATGAAATCCTCAAAGATCAGTCCAAATTTCTGGTGGATAATACTGCTGATAATGTGCTGCTCGTGGGAAAACAGATTAATCGTCAGCTTCAGATTTCGCTGATGCAGTTTTATAAATGAAACTTTATAAACAACTTATAGCTATTGGATCACACACTCCAAAGATCCACAAAACTGGGAACCCACTGAGACCCATCTTAGATGTGTCGAATTCTCCATATCATAAAATCGCTAAATGGATTACAGAGGCCCTTACGCCTGTAAGAGAACCTTTCATCAAATCGTTCTATGAAAAGTTCATTCGATCTGACTAATATGCTAAACACTGAACATTAAGGGAAAGGTTATGTGCTCAATCGACATAGAATCTTTATTCACCAATGTTCCGCTTCATGAAACTGTTGATTTCCTTTGCGATTGCATCAAAAGCAATGGGATAAACTTACCTATTCCTATCATTTACATCAGATACATCATCTTAATGCGTACAGAAAATATCAGATTCACCTTCCAAGAAAAGGTATACAAACAAATAGACACTGTTGCGAAGGGGAGTCCTCTTGCGCCCCTGTTAGCAGATATACTCATGTCTAAATTGGAGAAACAAATGCAAGGTATGCTAGGAAAATTTCTACTATATAAACGTTATGTGGATGATGCATTCATTACTGGTAATAATAGTAAGTTTATTGGAAACTTTATTACTCTATTTAACCATATTCATCCAAATGTCCGAGTAACTTCCGAACTCGAATCGAATAACGAACTCGGTTTCCTGGATATTACAATGACTAGGAGAGACGATGTAACGATTGAGGAATCGACACTTCGTAAGCAGACATGGAGTGGATAATATCTTCATTTCACCAGTTTTATTCCTATCCAGTATAAACGTTCCCTAGTGAAATATTTGTTCATAAAGGCCCGCGAAATAAGCATGAGCGACACATTGATGGATGAGTTTCGACACAAACATTCGGTTCTATTAGCTAATGGTTATCCAGGAAACTTTATCAGTTGTCACACCAAGGATAGACCACATCCTGAAAAAACAGCTTCTGTACCAAAGAAAGCTACCTTTACTAACCTGCCATTATTCAAGGGTGATTAAATTATGCAGTTGACAGCTAGCTCAAAGACTTCGAACAGCCATTAAACGCACACATTCTACACCGCATCTCTTTCCCTCACATCTCGAACATTCTCGATCCCTTTACCTATGATTAAAGGACGAAATTCTGTGAACTCTACTTCAAACTGTATCCACAAGTTCACCTGCAGCTGCGGTGACATCTATGTAGGTAGAACCAATAGAATGTTTGAATGTGGTCGTCGAAAAGAACGTGTTCCAAAATGGTTATTAAAACATATAGAAAATCCCAATGCAATTAATCTGAATATACACCCATCATCATCCATTGCAAAGCACTTATTAATGTCATATCACAAAATGAAAATGAATGACTGCTTCACAATTATTTCACATAATTCTAATTGAAGGTTCGTTATTAAAGGTGATGGAAATACTTTGGGGATTAATCACATACATCGTAAACTATGTGTATAAAAAACAATAGACTTCAACCTTCTCGCTTACCATGAACTGACTTCTTGACCTATTTCAAAATATGATTGGTCATTAGTGTTTGCTTTTGTTTTGTGTAGCTGAGTAATTGTCATGTATTTCATTTTATTATTGTGAACCATGCTAGTTGTAAAGCGATAGTTGGGGAACTGCGGGATGGTGTTGTCTCGCGAAATATGTCTTGTGAAGGTCTTATTCAAATTTGAAATGCGTCATGTTAACCTAGCATGATAGACATAATAAGAAATGTCATTTAGTGGTGAGACTTCCGAGAATATTTTTTAGAGGTTAAAGGAGAGCGCCTATGTGACAAGGACTTAAATTGTGTATTATCAATGTTTGTGGAGGATTTGATGACCTTATTGTAGGCGAAGTTAAACGAATCAGTTGGTTGCACTCTTTTTGTATAAAGAGACTAGGTTCTCTAGTATTGATTCCAACCTCAACGGCTACTGATAAGGACGTTATCAAGTCGCTCTAGACAGATTATCGGAAAGACGATATATCAGTCAATATGCCTACTCTTGTTTTATTGAGGGTTCAGTAAATGTCTTATGAGCCATAACCTCACGATGTAAGCAATTGGTTGTACTTGTACATGTACCATAGAATACATTTTCTGGTATAGTTCTAATTAACCATTACTGGTGCTATTATAGGCTAACATTAAAGAATTTATAAAACCGTTAAGTCTCAAGTATAAGTAGTTCAAGTGTTCGCTTACGGGGATCTCAATGAGTACAGAATTTCATGATGAGATGACATTGATTAGAGGACCTTCGGAAAACTAGATAGGAGTACTGGACACCTGTTCCGTCCTAGTTTGGGACTCTTCATCAGTACGCACCCACCACCAGGGTCCGAACTCAGGGCCTTCTGGTTACAAGGCCAATGCGCTCGTAGACCCTTAAGCCACTGGGACTCGATCCAATGGCCAGACCGTGAATTCCAACTTCTACCAACTCACGATATAGTGCGACCACTAACTAATGTCATCGGCGAGTATTTGTCCTCACACCCAACCTGTTGTAACCCCCACTGGTCACAACTTACCACTGGAACCCAGGTAACTGCCTACCTGAATAGGGCTAGTCGCTAGTGAGCATCATATGGATATTCAAGCGTTGGTTTGCAAGGATTTGATTGGTGACAATTGTCCACTCTAATTATTCTTATTCAGAAAAAATTATCACCAAGATAATCAAGTTACCTACTAATTAATTAATTCAAAAAATGCCGGAAAAAATTTATAATAATAGAAATAACAAAAATTACAAATCAAAAACTAACATGATTCAACTTTACTGTGCTTGTGGAGTTGACTGATTGTAAACGTTTAAACGGAGAGCCACCAACACCACCACCAACGCCACGACTTTCCAAATTTCGTATTATATTCACAGAGAAATAATGAAATAAACCACGACGACAATTTGATGTACACCATTGTAAATCTAAGAGATTCGACCGATTGCTTTGGAGTTGATTAAAATTATTATGATTTTTAATGAATTCATTAGGAAGAATATTAGTTGTAGTAGTAGTTGTTGTAGTGGTGATTGCTGTTGTTGTATTGACAGTAGTACATCCTTTTAATTCATTTAATAAACTTTTCCAGTTTATAATTGCAATCGGATGTGAACATATGATGGAAATAATATTCAATATGGTATCTAATAAATATAAAACAAAAAAGAACAATAAAAATTTATATTAAGACAAACTTGATTTCATTTTCTTTGCTTAATAAATTTAACTGGTTGGAGGATTTCATCATGAGCTGACATCGGTTAGAGAACCATTGGAAAACCTGCAGCGAGTACTGGATAGCTGTTTATATTGTCCTAGTTTGGGACTCTTCATCAGTACGCAACCATCGCCAGGATTAGAACCACCCAGGATTTTCCAGCTGCACGGTGAGCCGGTAGACCATTAACCTACTGGGACCCACCCGATCCAATGACCAGACCATGAATTCTAACTTTTGCCAGCCAGTTGATGACATAGCGTGACCATTTCGCAATGTCTTCTTCGATGAGTTACAGTCTCACCTTCAGCCTGCTGTAGCCTACAGGTCACGGCTTCCTACTAGAACCCCAGGTAACTGCCAATACTTCAAATTAATCTGATGCTCACCGGCGACTTACTTAAATTCAATACTTGATAATAAATTTAAATTAAACTGGCTGAGAATTCAACCTGGTGGAGATGTGGGGTCATTAACCTCAATGACTGAATGACTGAGACTAATTTTCAACACAGGAGCTTGCACATAGCTGCACAAGTTCAGGTTGCCACACTCCATATAGCACACAAACGTAAACAAAAGAGATTCTAAAGAAGAAGAAGAAGAATGAGCAGAAATCTACAGCAAAAAGAAGAACATGAGGATCTAATGGGCCTTGAGAATCACATAGTGTGAATGCATCCGAATCATTGTGAACGACTTTGAACCATACCACCAATAGTCTCCAGTCATTGGTTCTTATAGTCTCGACGACCCAAACCAACAGTCAAACACTTTACGGGTTGATTTCAGATTTCAATTTGATCACCCATTACTATCTTCCAACTTAATCCTATGTCAACTAACATTACTTGTCCAGGAGAGCGGTGGTTGGGCATAAGCAACACGCTTCACAACCTGATCGATTAACTTGCCTTCCTTACGCAGCACTCCACACTTAACCTCAATACTATTTCACAATATTATACTATTTAACGCAGGAGAAACAAAGCGAACATCTGTTATCAAAGGCATCTGGTCAGTAGATATCTTCCACTTTCCATGGCAACATCTCAAAACCATAAAATAAGAACATGACGAACTTAAGCACTTAAGTGAGCTCAAGTACTTGACTTCGAGTCAATGGTTTTCGGGTCCAATTTCTGCTCCACTCACTTTACAGTTTGGAGGCAGCTGGATGGTATCATCAGTCTTCTCACACACGCACGCACACACAATATGGCTCAAATAATTTCTTCCAGATAACTGAATTCTGACACTGAGTAAAAATGTACAACCCTGTACAAAAATGCATTAATTTGACATAATACATAAATGTTTTAATGAATTTATCAAAGTAGAGAAGAGATAGAGTTGATGATATGAAAACCTGTCACTAATCAATCATTAGGTTACATGGGTTGAGATAGCTAGGACACGTAATGCATGCTCAGTCACCGCCCCTCTCGTCCAGCAATGTTAGCTGCCATAGGATTAGGTTGGAAAGGAGTTAGTGGTGGTCACATCAAAACCTGGAATCAATCCGTAAAGTATTAGATTGTCAGGCACACAGGGCGGTGTAGACCACCTGGAGTTGGCTTCCGTAGGACGCTAAGTACTAATGACTGTTGTTGAAATGACTTTCAATAGCAGAGATGAATTCACCTTTTTGATCTCGTGGATTAGCTAAATTCTCAGCATTTTTCATGCGATTTTTTTCTCCCATACACATCCATTCCATCGGGTATTTTTTCTACATACTTGTCTACTATATGAAGTAAAGTAACTTGAACTACTGCATCTGCGTACAGTCCCACGTTGAAAACTCAATCAGTCACTTATGTGACTTAACAGGTAAGTGAAAAAATAAAAGCACTTTGAGAAAACAAACCAGACTTAAATCGAACATATAAAAGCCCATTTATGTGCAAGAAATGAGGTATACCAAAATAATAGCAATAAATTCTTATGCAGAAGACAAATACATTAATACATGTATGTATGTACATTACCATACTCAGAATGTCCAAGTCCTTTGAAAGATATCCTTGAATTTTCAATATCCTTACTAACCAGCTGACAGGGTGTTATTATTCCAGTTGGATCGTTACCTCTGACAACAGTATCAGAATGTACAGAAATAGAACTTCCAGTAGTACCAAAATCTGGTTCATCGTTTTCTTTAGTGTTTTTCAGACTTTCATATGTACTGCTCAAAAGATCTGACAAATGACGATAATCTTCTTTCAGGATATTAATAAAAGACTGAAATACTTTTGAGCTATCAGTACGACGCAATAGACAGGCGACCAAACATCGAACACCTGCTCTTCTACCCTCTCTTTGCGATGTCGCTATGATTGATTCATAATCAGCCGGTGTAATTGATGGAGGCGTAGTTGCAGTCAAATGGTCGATGATATCCATACTTTCTAAATCTGCTACAAGAGCTGGTAAATTTCGCATAACTGCTTGTTCTTCATTGGATAACATCACTTTAAGGCTAAAACACAAAAATCAAACAGAATAATATTGGAAATCGTGTATGCCCAGATTTTCAGAGTATCAGTGATGAAAATAATGGAGCAAGAAGTATGCAGAATGAAAATGTTTAAGTGTGATCAGAAGCTGACATTAGTTAGACACCAATGCAAACCAGGGAGTACTGCACAGCTGTTTCACTCCTGTTTGTGTCTATTCACATGTCCGCAAGCAGGGCCTTCGGGTTAAGAAGTCGGCACTTTGACAATTTAGCCACTGGGACGGAAGCCAACTACCCATGGAGTGTAACTTCTGCCAATTCGCGATACATAACGTCACTGACGAGTATCTGTCCTCACACACGATTTGATGGACCCCACTAGGTAGGACTTCTTGCCAGATATCCAGGCAAATGCATCCTGCAGTCACTATTGAACATTACATCAATGTTATTAGCGCTATATAAAGCATAAGAAATGGTAATATAGTTAGTTGTAGTAAATTATCTGTAACTTCACGAGGAATCGTGAAAGAAACACAGAAACGTTGAGGGTATGGATGAAATTCACAAGGAAGCTTTATGTTCTCATGGGATTATGTCGGTGACCATTACTTCTCGGCTACCTATACTGTGAAAGTTGACTTCTTGAAATACTTTTTCAGCATACATCTTCCAACTCACCTGAAGCCAGACAAAAAAGGCTGTTCAACTGTAAAACTCGATTTAAAAAACTTCAATTCACAAAGAGAAAGGCTATTTGGTTTGCAGCACTTAGCTTCCAATATACATTCATTGAAGCACATATGTCACCATGTTTATTTTTACCTTCATACGAAGAAGACAAACCAGCTGACAGGCTTCCCGAAGGCCTTCACCAACCCAAGTCATTACATCTCTCTGATTCTAGCAAAGATTGACTTAATATATTTTTATATTTCCTCTATAATTTGAAATTTTTGTCGCGACTGGATTGATTCTATGGAGTAGGATTGCTAGCCTCACGCTCAACTTCCCCTCTTTTCTGGGCTTAGGACTGACTGGTAAGTTAGTGAACCAGCAAACTAAGCGAGGTGAAGCACGTAAGTGACGACATTACGGTGCACACAGAAGTGAAACATTTCAACAAATCCCCATTTGAATCATATATGCATACCGTTAGATAAAACGTGCATCATGGCAACCATTCTGCTACGGAACGACCTAAAATAATCTACCAATGAAATATATCACACGTGTTACTGATGGGAAGCACCTGCTTAGCACATTAAAACGTCGCCGAATTCTACAAACTAGTTGCTTCTACGGAAGTAGAATTAAAGAGGGACTGGGGGACACGGAATTCATCCCAATCAAGACATGGTATGCTCTGAAAGTTGATTTCCACTACGACTTCGATATGTCCACTTGTACTGGTAGAGTCTACGCCATCGTACGCAGATATACATAAGAGATATCTATAAAGACCTGCTAAAATCAATGAATTCTCTCTATCTGAGAACACCAAAATGCAAAATGTAATACGAAATAAGTTGTTTTCCAGTGTTGTTCTGCAGACACTCGTTGATGATATTGGCTGGCGGTTGTGACATTTACCGCGAATTCTCAGAAGCTACAGTTGATAGGCGACTTGACTCCATTCCAGAGGCTCAATAGTAAACGAGCTCTCCTCCTAACCTGAAGGTCCTGGGTTCGATCCAGTACTCCCTAGAGGTCTTTAGTGGTTCTCTAACTGGGGTCAACTCGGGATTAAACATGACAACGCATGCGATCTACCTGCAAGGATGTGCGTCGCTGGCACAGCGGTTAGGACTCTCACCGACCATGCACATGGTCCGGGGTTCGATCCCCTACCGATGCACACCTGATATCAATGGTCGGTCTGCAAAATTTGGGCTACCGATATCACATGCTGAAAATTCCATACTTGCACCAAAAATACAATGTGGAATCAAGCTATAATCAAAAAATATATAGAGAGTATCCAAAATTTAATTTATCGTCTCAAGACAAGATGGTTTCAGCTTTAGATTCTAGTAATATGAACAGTTGTACACGAGACTCTTCAAATTCTATACTTATTCACACAGCTGGACAATGTACGATCCACCACTCTTTTACACATTTTCATATGTGGTAACCAGGATTGTAAGACTTAAAGAAATTTCAAAGTTACTAAAAAAACGTCAATACGTAACTGCCAATCATCTAACGTTCACGATGTAATCAGAAACAGCTGGAAAAATGGTGAGATATATACGTTTAAATTACGTATTTTGAGAAGTTAATGCGACAGGACGGTGATTTATATATACTACTTCAGAACAAGAATAATTTGGGAGAACAACCCTGGCTCAATTATAAAATCAGTTATGTTGGCATACAAGAGCCACTAAATGCGAATCATACCCGAAACACTATTCAGATAAGAAATTGAACCATAGTCCACCATATTTGATCATCATTTAAATGCATAACGAAATGAACATTCATCACAAAAATGAGATAAAATGCGGTGAAACAGTTAAGCGGCTTGTTTAGACATTTATGGTCAACAAAATTATAAGCTTCAGGAGGTAAGTTATATTCATTATGAGAGGAAATTAAATGAGATTTCAACGGAGAAACTTGCTATACGTACACCATAATGTGCCATCTAGAGGCAGTGAAATGTAGCTATCCGTTTCTAGGGAGAGGTACCATTTCAGAAGAGGATGGTGTTCACGAACAGCTTAGTTCTTTTCATAATGTGAACTTTGGTGTTTGGCGCCGGCGACGACTCTTGTTGTCAGACGACATGCATAAATCGCCCCAAATCTTTTCTTAATAACTTCCGTGCACAGGACGGGGCACTAAAGCATCTGCGTACTCGAGTAGATGAGTTAATGCAATGTCTCGCTTCAGGGCCTTCTACATTGTAGAGTGTAATTTCAAAACAGGTTGAATCACAAGAGTGGTGCCGCAGCTTTTCGAGGCGTTTGAATTTCACTCCAGTGATTCATCATGTTTCAATACAATACAATACAGTAGGCCTAGAAGCAAGATTTTGCGTATACGCAGAAACTAGTGCCTAGTCTTCGCACCTAATCCACCAGGAAGAGACTGGAGGAGATCCCTGCACGTCATCTGACAACGCAAGTCGTCACCACACACCAAACACCACAGTCTTTATGACAAGAGGAGCTAAGCTGTTCGTGACCACCACACCCTCTTCTGAAATAGCGCCTCTCCCCAGACACGGATCACCACACGAAAGAGAGAGAAACTTACCGCCTTTATATATATGCAGTGTTTTCGTACATCTTTCAATATTCAATTTACTTCAGGTGAACAATTCAGGAATAATTGATTTCTCAGTCCTTTTTCCATGATAAGGTGAAATGCTTTTTAGTCTCGTAGAATTTCAAAGTAGTAGATATACCTAGCTGCCTGAAGTGGCTGTGCCAACTTGATATAAGGATAAAACATAATTCCACTATGGATAAAATTTGCTTCGACAAAGTCACACAGTTTTATACGGTAATATTTTCTTATGACGTTTCGAGCACAATTTATTGCTCATAATCATATTAAGGTACTCACACAAATTCCTTGCTTCATTCATATACATGAGTCATATCAATAGAAATCAATAAAGGTTCGTTAGAAATGCGTGATACAGGGAGGAAGATAAAGCACATCCGGAAGCAATATTAGTGTTTTCAATAAAATGTAATACGATGATAATTAAGGCAAGTGTTTTAGTCAATCTACTATGGAAGACAAACAACATGGTGAGGTAATCGGTATTATTCTGCTCATCCACTACGCGAACCGATTGTCGGCCAGCCCGCTTTGAATATCCCATCAACTGAATGTTGTAGAAAATCCCCTAGACATCGGCTACAGGCTACATCCAGTAAGCCAAATAAGCCCATAGAACTCATTCATACATCTTATGTATTTAGTAGGGAGCATGTGCCGATATCTACACAAAACTTGCTATGGTTTGATAACTACCCCAATCAGATATCAAGACTTCGTTCCTATTCTGGCAACAAATTACTGAATACTCATATCGATTATAATGTAGCGGTAGGTAATTCCCCAGAATTATTGGCCACAGTACTCATCACTGAACATTGGATAATGACCCTCATTGTTTAAGTCAACTTGTTTGGCTGAAGGCTTCTGATCAAGTATCCGCACCATTTGGTACGCCGCCGTGTCATGTTCGTTCGTTCGTGCAGGATCCCTAGCTAGTTAACCAAGCATCTCGCACTCCGATTCGGTCCCTAAATACAACTCAAAATTTGAACGGTCCATTCTGATGTTTTGCTTTGCCTTTAGTCTACGCGCAACGAAAACTATAGAAAATGTGAGTATTAGATCTTGCGTTAGTATACATCGCACTATCCGTGAACGTCAGTATCTTCAGCCTCTAAAATAACTTTCACAATAACACTGCCCCGACTGGCCGCTTCGAGCAGGATCTTCATCGGCATCGGTTGACGGAAACACCTAGCATCATGCATATAGCACGCATGATGTCGGATTAATTACTTGCCGACATAACGAACAATCCACAGCTAGGACAGGGCACATTTCCCAGGGGATAGCTGATACAGTGTCGTCACCAAACGCGGATACTAATATCTCTAATTATCACACATTTGTCTCTCATTGCATACCCTATCCAAACGACAGACCACCCCTGACTACCACCTAACAAACCTGCCTGAAGTCTTCCTGTGGTCCAAAAATAGTGGTTAGTGAGTCTAAAAACATGTACACAGAAGATAGTCACGGAATATTTTATTAAGATGTTGTCCACGTAGTCAGTGTTTATCTACTATCCTCATCAATAATAGATCAGTCCTAAACAAACACTTAACACCAATTACATTAGCTTCTACATGTAGACCGTTATTGATTATGACCACTTGAGCCTGGTGAACAAGCGAAATCTCTAATGACAGCCTAAGAGTTGATAACTAACACCTTTTACGAGGGGACAGAGAGACATGCCGTGGGGATGGAATACTAATTTACTGTAAACAGCCTAAGTGTGTAACCCAGTTCAGCAACCCAATTCTATCACAACTAAATGACTCGACCTGGGTCAAAATAAAAGTTGACAGAAGTAAACCTATTATATAATATATATTTATTCCTATCCATGCAGAGCACAGCAGTTGTACAGGCATGGATAAGTATTATTCAAATTACATAAATTTGCTTTATGGTGAAACTACGTGATTGCTGTCTTTTTTGTCTTTAGTTTGTGGGAACAATCTACTAACTAGTCATTCAATGGAGCACATCAAGAAATTTAGAAGTACCGTCCTCGCATTAACAAAAACCCAAGTATGTGTTGGATGGATTGCAAATACTTGGGAAAAAATAAAGCTCGAAGTCATTTCCCCCATATAACTTTTGGTGTGTATGGCATCGAATCTTATTCATGATTTATAATCAAATTGGGTATTAATTTAAAATAAGTGGTACATTCGTTTATTTTTGTCGGCATTTTCATCGTGAGTAACACCAGAAGTGAATTGTACTCGATGCAGACTAATATTGATCGTTGTCAGGCAGATTGGTTTTATTGTGCCCACGTCAGCCAAAACCGCCATTTGTCACTGCATGGTTGTTCTGTACGAGTAAGTTAATTAACGTGTAGAAAGCTATTCGTAAACCGTCTTAGGTACTGCTTGTGTAGGGTGTTATACAGCGTCCGGATATGGTGACAGTGGATATTTCAGGGATGCTGAGTCATTACTATCCCAAGACTTGAAGGATGATATATGAGTAAGTGACTTCAATTGTTGCTCAGCTTCAGTCTAAATGCAGATCTGTGCAACTTCCACCACAAAGCAAATAGAAGAGAAGGGGCTTGCAGGAAGGTACCAGAGATGAAACGGAAAGTATGTGGACACGAATAGGACCTTAATGTTCGTATAAATGTGTATATATTCATTATGCATTTCCGTTCAGTAAAGATATATATTTACTTTTAATTAGTCTTTATTATGTATCTTTGCGACTAGTCCATTTATCGGTTGTGGAGTAATTAGGGAAATTTTGTGCGTCCTTTATGTGTTGTAGGGATCCAATAATTTATTCGTTCTAGAAGTAAATAGTCTGTTAATGTAATCAGTAGAGTGAAACAGTCTGCACAGAGAGCGTCCTAAACTTATGACCGAGGTGCAAGTCCTGGCTTCTAGGGGCATGCTGTTCCATGTTTTAGAATACTCGACTGTGGAAAAGTTTTCGTGGAGTGTTGGTTTAAAGGCTTTTATTGTTACCATGCATATCGTAAGAGACTTCCGGTGAGAATTGTTTGTCCTTATTGTCTGAGTCCGATATTTTGTGTAGTACCCTAAAGAAGAATACTAGGTTTATAACAAGTCGTCTCGTCCAAATTGGGTCAAGATTTAGAATAATTCACTGTGAGAGGTAGTCCTTCTTACAATCGAAGCCAAGTAGTTTAGAGGTGAAATATCGTTGGATACTTTCTATCCTTAGCTTGTCAGATGTGTGAGTGCTGCTGATAATAAATGGACAGTATTCCAGTAGTGGCCTCACACATGTTTTGTATGAAATGAGCTTGGCTTCATTGTCGTGAAAGTTCCTGAGTATGCATCCTAAAGCATCCCAGACTCTCGAGTATGTGATGGCACTTGATCAGAGAATGTTAGGTCTCTAGAGTACCTCAGACCTAAGTCACTGATACTTCGGAGTCTGGGTGAGTTAGCAAATTTAAGTGTTAGGTTTATGTCGATTAATGGTGCGCCGAAGCAGATGCAACCACATTTGATCAGATTGAATTTTAGATTCCATAAAGATGATCAAGCAGTCACTTTACCTAATTGATTCTGTAGAACATTCCGGAAGTACCCCTGGTCATCACGGTGGAACGTGTAAGCTACTCTTGGGTCATCTGCAAAGATGAATGGTTTCTTATGTGAGAAGCAAGCGCAAATGTCATTGATATAAAGTGTAAATAGGAGGGGCCTAATGACACTGCCTTGTACTACAGCAGAGGTGATCGGGCTAGGTTTTGAAGTCTCAGACCCAAGTCTAACTATTTGGGACCTGTTGTTAAGGAATGATATAACCCATCCTAAGAGTGGGTCACGTATTCCCAAAGAGTTCAGCTTATTTATTAGCAGTAAATGGTCGACAAGGTCAAATGCCTTGGAAATGTCAAAGTAGATGACAAGTACTAGTTGTCGCCTGTCATGGCTGCTGGTCATAGACTCAATGAAGTCTAGGTGGCATGTTAAACATGATCTGGATTTTAGGGATCCATGTTGGTTTGGACTTACAATATTGCAGCCAAGCATATGCTTGAAAGTGTTATCTTTAATTACAATTTTGTTTATTATACTTGTTAATACTTGTGTTTATGAATCATGATTGGACAAAGTTTTTAAAAACAAAAGATGTGCCTTTTATATATAGAACCTCTGTTATGTTAATTTTGATTAATTTCCCTGAAGAAGTTCGGACCAGATTGCCGAACGAAACGTTGGAATTACTCATTTCAATATCGCTGAGATATTACAAATATAATTTTTTACAAACGTTATCTTTAATTAGTCTCTTCATAATACTTTATGCACAATTTACACAGGTAAAGGCGGTCTAATTGATATAATCGTTGCACAACCATTGATTAAATTTGTCGAAATCGCGCGTCACAACTAAGTGTTGCGTTATTTTTTATTTTATTTTATTATAGCTTGATCTCACACTGTATTTTGGTACAAGTTTGAAATTTTCAGCGTGAGATATCGGTAGCCAAATTTAGCAGGCCGACTATAGATATCAGGTGTGCGTCGGAGGGGGATCGAACCTCGGACCATGTGCATGATCAGCGAGAATCCTAACCTCTGTGCCACGAAAAATATCAAATTATACGCCCATTGAAAACAATAAAACTGATGAATTCAGTGCACATCATGGTTTCTGACAGAGAATGAATAAGGACACGCCATGGTTCAGTGCGCAATATGGACGACACAATTTCCACCTTCAGCTTCTAACTTTCCACTGTTGCCAGTCATCTGTGGATGGTACCTGGTCTGTATATTCACATCCGGATCCTATGCTTCAATCTTCTTATATCTCGGCAAGTAACCACGGGGAGTTGGCATGCTTTTAAGTAGAGTGGGTGACTGCATATCAAAAAGGGCTACCTCATTATTCTGCTTGTATATTTGTGGGAAATTGTAACTCACCATGTAACTGCATTTAAAATGTATATTAATTTGTGTGGACTGAATTCCCATCTACATACATGATTGTGTTTGTTTTGTCCTTCTTATTCGCGTTAAAAAGAGCTTAACCGTCTACTCTGAAACAATCATTTGGTAAACCCGTTTGAATACACATTTGTTTAGAATTTCCTCTTCGGTACCGTGCTGCTCGCCTCTTCTCTTCTATTTGCTTTGTGGTGGAAGTTGCACAGATCTGCATTTAGACTGAAGCTGAGCAACAATTGAAGTCACTTACTCATATATCATCCTTCAAGTCTTGGGATAGTAATGACTCAGCATCCCTGAAATATCCACTGTCACCATATCCGGACGCTGTATAACACCCTACACAAGCAGTACCTAAGACGGTTTACGAATAGCTTTCTACACGTTAATTAACTTACTCGTACAGAACAACCATGCAGTGACAAATGGCGGTTTTGGCTGACGTGGGCACAATAAAACCAATCTGCCTGACAACGATCAATATTAGTCTGCATCGAGTACAATTCACTTCTGGTGTTACTCACGATGAAAATGCCGACAAAAATAAACGAATGTACCACTTATTTTAAATTAATACCCAATTTGATTATAAATCATGAATAAGATTCGATGCCATACACACCAAAAGTTATATGGGGGAAATGACTTCGAGCTTTATTTTTTCCCAAGTATTTGCAATCCATCCAACACATACTTGGGTTTTTGTTAATGCGAGGACGGTACTTCTAAATTTCTTGATGTGCTCCATTGAATGACTAGTTAGTAGATTGTTCCCACAAACTAAAGACAAAAAAGACAGCAATCACGTAGTTTCACCATAAAGCAAATTTATGTAATTTGAATAATACTTATCCATGCCTGTACAACTGCTGTGCTCTGCATGGATAGGAATAAATATATATTATATAATAGGTTTACTTCTGTCAACTTTTATTTTGACCCAGGTCGAGTCATTTAGTTGTGATAGAATTGGGTTGCTGAACTGGGTTACACACTTAGGCTGTTTACAGTAAATTAGTATTCCATCCCCACGGCATGTCTCTCTGTCCCCTCGTAAAAGGTGTTAGTTATCAACTCTTAGGCTGTCATTAGAGATTTCGCTTGTTCACCAGGCTCAAGTGGTCATAATCAATAACGGTCTACATGTAGAAGCTAATGTAATTGGTGTTAAGTGTTTGTTTAGGACTGATCTATTATTGATGAGGATAGTAGATAAACACTGACTACGTGGACAACATCTTAATAAAATATTCCGTGACTATCTTCTGTGTACATGTTTTTAGACTCACTAACCACTATTTTTGGACCACAGGAAGACTTCAGGCAGGTTTGTTAGGTGGTAGTCAGGGGTGGTCTGTCGTTTGGATAGGGTATGCAATGAGAGACAAATGTGTGATAATTAGAGATATTAGTATCCGCGTTTGGTGACGACACTGTATCAGCTATCCCCTGGGAAATGTGCCCTGTCCTAGCTGTGGATTGTTCGTTATGTCGGCAAGTAATTAATCCGACATCATGCGTGCTATATGCATGATGCTAGGTGTTTCCGTCAACCGATGCCGATGAAGATCCTGCTCGAAGCGGCCAGTCGGGGCAGTGTTATTGTGAAAGTTATTTTAGAGGCTGAAGATACTGACGTTCACGGATAGTGCGATGTATACTAACGCAAGATCTAATACTCACATTTTCTATAGTTTTCGTTGCGCGTAGACTAAAGGCAAAGCAAAACATCAGAATGGACCGTTCAAATTTTGAGTTGTATTTAGGGACCGAATCGGAGTGCGAGATGCTTGGTTAACTAGCTAGGGATCCTGCACGAACGAACGAACATGACACGGCGGCGTACCAAATGGTGCGGATACTTGATCAGAAGCCTTCAGCCAAACAAGTTGACTTAAACAATGAGGGTCATTATCCAATGTTCAGTGATGAGTACTGTGGCCAATAATTCTGGGGAATTACCTACCGCTACATTATAATCGATATGAGTATTCAGTAATTTGTTGCCAGAATAGGAACGAAGTCTTGATATCTGATTGGGGTAGTTATCAAACCATAGCAAGTTTTGTGTAGATCTCGGTGGTCGCCGTATCATTAAAAAATAAGATGTATGAATGAGTTCTATGGGCTTATTTGGCTTACTGGATGTAGCCTGTAGCCGATGTCTAGGGGATTTTCTACAACATTCAGTTGATGGGATATTCAAAGCGGGCTGGCCGACAATCGGTTCGCGTAGTGGATGAGCAGAATAATACCGATTACCTCACCATGTTGTTTGTCTTCCATAGTAGATTGACTAAAACACTTGCCTTAATTATCATCGTATTACATTTTATTGAAAACACTAATATTGCTTCCGGATGTGCTTTATCTTCCTCCCTGTATCACGCATTTCTAACGAACCTTTATTGATTTCTATTGATATGACTCATGTATATGAATGAAGCAAGGAATTTGTGTGAGTACCTTAATATGATTATGAGCAATAAATTGTGCTCGAAACGTCATAAGAAAATATTACCGTATAAAACTGTGTGACTTTGTCGAAGCAAATTTTATCCATAGTGGAATTATGTTTTATCCTTATATCAAGTTGGCACAGCCACTTCAGGCAGCTAGGTATATCTACTACTTTGAAATTCTACGAGACTAAAAAGCATTTCACCTTATCATGGAAAAAGGACTGAGAAATCAATTATTCCTGAATTGTTCACCTGAAGTAAATTGAATATTGAAAGATGTACGAAAACACTGCATATATATAAAGGCGGTAAGTTTCTCTCTCTTTCGTGTGGTGATCCGTGTCTGGGGAGAGGCGCTATTTCAGAAGAGGGTGTGGTGGTCACGAACAGCTTAGCTCCTCTTGTCATAAAGACTGTGGTGTTTGGTGTGTGGTGACGACTTGCGTTGTCAGATGACGTGCAGGGATCTCCTCCAGTCTCTTCCTGGTGGATTAGGTGCGAAGACTAGGCACTAGTTTCTGCGTATACGCAAAATCTTGCTTCTAGGCCTACTGTATTGTATTGTATTGAAACATGATGAATCACTGGAGTGAAATTCAAACGCCTCGAAAAGCTGCGGCACCACTCTTGTGATTCAACCTGTTTTGAAATTACACTCTACAATGTAGAAGGCCCTGAAGCGAGACATTGCATTAACTCATCTACTCGAGTACGCAGATGCTTTAGTGCCCCGTCCTGTGCACGGAAGTTATTAAGAAAAGATTTGGGGCGATTTATGCATGTCGTCTGACAACAAGAGTCGTCGCCGGCGCCAAACACCAAAGTTCACATTATGAAAAGAACTAAGCTGTTCGTGAACACCATCCTCTTCTGAAATGGTACCTCTCCCTAGAAACGGATAGCTACATTTCACTGCCTCTAGATGGCACATTATGGTGTACGTATAGCAAGTTTCTCCGTTGAAATCTCATTTAATTTCCTCTCATAATGAATATAACTTACCTCCTGAAGCTTATAATTTTGTTGACCATAAATGTCTAAACAAGCCACTTAACTGTTTCACCGCATTTTATCTCATTTTTGTGATGAATGTTCATTTCGTTATGCATTTAAATGATGATCAAATATGGTGGACTATGGTTCAATTTCTTATCTGAATAGTGTTTCGGGTATGATTCGCATTTAGTGGCTCTTGTATGCCAACATAACTGATTTTATAATTGAGCCAGGGTTGTTCTCCCAAATTATTCTTGTTCTGAAGTAGTATATATAAATCACCGTCCTGTCGCATTAACTTCTCAAAATACGTAATTTAAACGTATATATCTCACCATTTTTCCAGCTGTTTCTGATTACATCGTGAACGTTAGATGATTGGCAGTTACGTATTGACGTTTTTTTAGTAACTTTGAAATTTCTTTAAGTCTTACAATCCTGGTTACCACATATGAAAATGTGTAAAAGAGTGGTGGATCGTACATTGTCCAGCTGTGTGAATAAGTATAGAATTTGAAGAGTCTCGTGTACAACTGTTCATATTACTAGAATCTAAAGCTGAAACCATCTTGTCTTGAGACGATAAATTAAATTTTGGATACTCTCTATATATTTTTTGATTATAGCTTGATTCCACACTGTATTTTTGGTGCAAGTATGGAATTTTCAGCATGTGATATCGGTAGCCCAAATTTTGCAGACCGACCATTGATATCAGGTGTGCATCGGTAAGGGATCGAACCCCAGACCATGTGCATGGTCGGTGAGAGTCCTAACCGCTGTGCCAGCGACGCACATCCTTGCAGGTAGATCGCATGCGTTGTCATGTTTAATCCCGAGTTGACCCCAGTTAGAGAACCACTAAAGACCTCTAGGGAGTACTGGATCGAACCCAGGACCTTCAGGTTAGGAGGAGAGCTCGTTTACTATTGAGCCTCTGGAATGGAGTCAAGTCGCCTATCAACTGTAGCTTCTGAGAATTCGCGGTAAATGTCACAACCGCCAGCCAATATCATCAACGAGTGTCTGCAGAACAACACTGGAAAACAACTTATTTCGTATTACATTTTGCATTTTGGTGTTCTCAGATAGAGAGAATTCATTGATTTTAGCAGGTCTTTATAGATATCTCTTATGTATATCTGCGTACGATGGCGTAGACTCTACCAGTACAAGTGGACATATCGAAGTCGTAGTGGAAATCAACTTTCAGAGCATACCATGTCTTGATTGGGATGAATTCCGTGTCCCCCAGTCCCTCTTTAATTCTACTTCCGTAGAAGCAACTAGTTTGTAGAATTCGGCGACGTTTTAATGTGCTAAGCAGGTGCTTCCCATCAGTAACACGTGTGATATATTTCATTGGTAGATTATTTTAGGTCGTTCCGTAGCAGAATGGTTGCCATGATGCACGTTTTATCTAACGGTATGCATATATGATTCAAATGGGGATTTGTTGAAATGTTTCACTTCTGTGTGCACCGTAATGTCGTCACTTACGTGCTTCACCTCGCTTAGTTTGCTGGTTCACTAACTTACCAGTCAGTCCTAAGCCCAGAAAAGAGGGGAAGTTGAGCGTGAGGCTAGCAATCCTACTCCATAGAATCAATCCAGTCGCGACAAAAATTTCAAATTATAGAGGAAATATAAAAATATATTAAGTCAATCTTTGCTAGAATCAGAGAGATGTAATGACTTGGGTTGGTGAAGGCCTTCGGGAAGCCTGTCAGCTGGTTTGTCTTCTTCGTATGAAGGTAAAAATAAACATGGTGACATATGTGCTTCAATGAATGTATATTGGAAGCTAAGTGCTGCAAACCAAATAGCCTTTCTCTTTGTGAATTGAAGTTTTTTAAATCGAGTTTTACAGTTGAACAGCCTTTTTTGTCTGGCTTCAGGTGAGTTGGAAGATGTATGCTGAAAAAGTATTTCAAGAAGTCAACTTTCACAGTATAGGTAGCCGAGAAGTAATGGTCACCGACATAATCCCATGAGAACATAAAGCTTCCTTGTGAATTTCATCCATACCCTCAACGTTTCTGTGTTTCTTTCACGATTCCTCGTGAAGTTACAGATAATTTACTACAACTAACTATATTACCATTTCTTATGCTTTATATAGCGCTAATAACATTGATGTAATGTTCAATAGTGACTGCAGGATGCATTTGCCTGGATATCTGGCAAGAAGTCCTACCTAGTGGGGTCCATCAAATCGTGTGTGAGGACAGATACTCGTCAGTGACGTTATGTATCGCGAATTGGCAGAAGTTACACTCCATGGGTAGTTGGCTTCCGTCCCAGTGGCTAAATTGTCAAAGTGCCGACTTCTTAACCCGAAGGCCCTGCTTGCGGACATGTGAATAGACACAAACAGGAGTGAAACAGCTGTGCAGTACTCCCTGGTTTGCATTGGTGTCTAACTAATGTCAGCTTCTGATCACACTTGAACATTTTCATTCTGCATATTTCTTGTTCTATTATTTTCATCACTGATACTCTGAAAATCCGGGCATTCACGATGTCTAATATTATTCTGTTTGATTTTTGTATTATAGCCGTATAGTGATGTTATCTAATGAAGAACAAGCAGTTATGCGAAATTTGCCAGCTCTTGTAGCAGATTTAGAAAGTATGGATATTATTGACCATTTGACTGCAACTACGCCTCCATCAATTACACCGGCTGATTATGAGTCAATAATAGCAACATCGCAAAGAGAGGGTAGAAGAGCAGGTGTTCGATGTTTAGTCGCCTGTCTATTACGTCGTACTGACAGTTCAAGAGTATTTCAGTCTTTTATTAATATCCTAAAAGAAGATTATCGTCATTTATCAGATCTTTTGAGCAGTACATATGAAAGTTTGAAAAACACTAAAGAAAACGATGAACCGGATTTTGGTACTACTGGAAGTTCTATTTCTGTACATTCTGATACTGTTGTCAGAGCTAACGATCCAACTGGAATAGTAACACCCTGTCAACTGGTTAGTAAAGATATTGAAAATTCAAAGATATCTTTCAAAGGACTTGGACATTCTGAGTATGGTAATATACATATCTAAATTATTTACCTACTGCATTCGCTACCTCACATCACGAATTCATCAATCAAACGAACTTCTACAAGTGCTCTCAGCTCTTATACCTTCACTGAGGGCTTCTCTTGTAATTATGTGTCTCCTATACATGTTGTCTTCTCTCAGTTTGGGCTGCATTCATATCATTCATTCGGATTTGATGTTGTCATTTGTTTGAAATCTTTTCCATTACTATTTGCTATTGTGTGTAGAAGTTATCCTTTTTTTGATCTTCGCTGTTTGCAAGAGACTAGCATGGGGCAATTTTAATCTCCCTTAATTTAGGTTTGGATTGTGTTTTGGGAGATTGGTTCCGAATACATGAGAGCCCTATATGATTTTTGTGACATCACGTTATCAACTCAATGTGTTCGTGGTTGTTGTCTGGGTGAATGGGGAAGATTACTGACTATGCAGATAGCAGCTAGGAGAGTTCAGTTCTCTTTAGTATCACAGATCCCTAGCAATTCTGCGCCATTCATTCCGGAATCCAATCAGACTTTCCAGCCTCAGAAATCATGCAGACGCTACATATAGCTACATTTACTTCCACTCTCTTCGCAAGAAATTCGATAAACTTTACTCCTGGAGGCCTTCACCAGCTTGCGTCGGTCATCTTCCCTGATTCCGGAGAAGACCGACTTACTGTTTCCCGCGCTATGAAATATCAGTAGTTATAGTATTGTTTTCAAATAGTTGGATAACTATTACAATGCCTAACATTCCCTCTTTACCAGGCTATGTTAACTAGACGGAGTAAACTTCCATCAAAGCTAGATCAATATTCACTTCTCAAGACAAGCTTTTCTCAGTGTATTAAATCTGCTCAAATATATATATATATATAAAACAACAGACCGCGTAAGCATTAGAGGGGAGATCACAGTATAATCCCACTTGACATTTCCATACAGCTGATTCACCTGTTTATTGTTCTCCCACTAGAATACTTTTCACCACCTACGGGCAGTTTTCGCTTCATACCACCGCTTATTCAAAAACATTCTTGCAGCCCGATGTTTAGAGTCTTACTGTCTTCCCTTAAATAAACTAGATTTCTACTCGTTTTTTCTAGAATATTCAGTGACGAACATGTTACGTGTCAATTTATTTAGCAGCGACCATTTCTTTGAACACCGTCTGACAGCTATTTTCTATATCCCTGTGAATAGTGTAATACTCACCTGCAGTTTTCCGCATATTGTTTTGCTACATCAAATATGTTTGCCAAGGTTGTGCGAAGGTCGTGCTGATTATTAAATGTCCGAAACACCTGGTCCAATCTTGGTTTATGATGGTATTCCATTAAAATAACTTTCAATAAAACAAAAAGGAAAACATAGGGGTTTCAGGTTGCAAGAAGATGAAGAAACTGGCAAAAATCTTTCGCGCTTGTTGAATATATTACGGTCATACAAACCTGAATTAGCTTCCGAACTTCTACGCGCTTTGGTAACTCCTTTTAATTCTTAAATATTTTTAGAGTTCATTCCCAAGGTTTCAGTTTTAATTTCATATTTTATATTGTATTCAGGTTCTTAAATTGTGTTCAGAATCAATATCTTCTTGACAACTTTGACCCACCTGTATTTATTGGAATCGGTGGTTTTGGAACCGTCTACAAGGTTTGTTTATTTGCCTAGCTTATTATCTCCAAATGTAGTCTAGACACAAAATCGATGGAAAAATATATGCAATTAAAAAGATTTCCGGTTCACGTTCGAGAGATGCTCTTGTAAGTCTTCAACTGTCGTAGGAATATTTTATGTACATAATGAAATTTGCATCAGTAATAGCTGTATAGCTGGATGCACGTCGTTCTTTTTTGGAAGTCCTAGATATTAGATCTGCGTACTAGCATTTTCAATGTTCATTACACCACGCAAGCCATACGTAACTATTGGCAGTAGTTCACGGATACGATAAATTTGATCACAATTTGAGTTGAATCCACATTCAAGTACATTAAAAGTCTGTAGTCACAATGAGTATAAACACTAGACACTACACTGAAGTCCAGAGACTTAGTCTAATCAACAGTCGTAATTTAACTCAGTCCTTTGGGATATAAGATGTCAAACGAACGATTAAGTCACCCAATAAAGTTAACAATTTATTTTAGCCATTTTATCCAACCTTCTATGCTCAATTCATTTGTTGCATATGAGAGATCAGAAAATTATGGCGACCTATCGACCCTCAGCTTACTCTATTTCTTTATCTGCCGTATTGTTTTGATGTATCATCACGTTACACAATACCTATCTGTATGTCTCATTTATGCTGCGTAAAAATACATTATTAAACAAGCATCATTACTTGTCTTCTAACCTAAGGCTTCTACAGGAGTTATTAAGTATTTCCACCCTATGCGTTGAAATCTTCATTTGGTCGAATCCATTTGAATACTTTGCTTTTTCAAGGAGGTCAGACGGCATCAAAATAATCACACCTTATAATTCAAATCCAGTGAATATTTTAGTGAAGGCTAAATACAACTAACAACTGGGACATAGTGTTTTCTATGTTAGTTTTGCTGTTTGAGAACGTAATAGTATACGTACACCTAAAATACAGGTGATTTGTTTCTAGATATCCAAAGCATAAATCGCAATAGCCACATACGTTTCATTGAACCGTTAAATTATCTATGTGGAAAAAGTATCCAGTATTTTCTAGCATTATATTACTATTATAATCACTATTACCAGAACAAATTCGATACATTTTGGGCACTGAGCATTGTTTGTGCGAAAGGTGGGTTACTACTCGGATGCCCAAACCGAAGCAGGTGATTGTCTTAGGGGAATACCCCTTGCATCCTTATCCACAAGACAGTGAAGCAGCGTTAGGAGCTGTTCCAATGATTCTCGATGATCGAAACAGGTTCATAAGCTATTCGACCCGTTTTGATTTCGGAGCCTCTGTATACCATAGGCTTGGAATCAAAGTTTTCCAGCTCCTTTAGATGGACCTGCATGTACAGCAGTCCGGCTGTAAGCTCCAGACGTTCTCATCCACCCTTTCACTTTTATGTAGGGAACACTCCGGCTACTGCGTGGAGGCAGCGAATAGAAAATTACATGATGGAGGTTATAAACGTATGACCATATGAGAGCATTTTGAGAGAAAGACCTAAGTCTACCAACTGTCGACCCTACCAGGTCGTTAAAGGGAGCAGTATTACTCAGTAGCCTATTTGAAATATATGTTTTGGTAGAGTATTTGTGACTTAAATTGTTTAACAGAGTAATATACAGCTTTAAAGAGTAAGAACTCTTTGCGATTGAATATCGTATTTGTAGAACCTGATCGATTGTGCCAATCTCTGCAGTCAACCGTACCACAATAATATTTCCCCCAGATGTTATCATTTACAGCAATAATAATAATAATTCTACCTAACATAATACTAACAGGCGAGACTGTCATTGAAAATTCTTGAGGCGATTATGTAGTTTTTATGTCTTGTCAGATGCTACAATGTATTGCATAACTGTCAAGATGAAATAAGAATTTAGCTTTAGGTGTCCTATTGAGTGTATTAAAGTTATTACTTCTTGAATTATGTAACCCTTCAAGGTAGTTCAGTTTGTGTAGGACACAAGAGCGAGCAATCAATTTGGATAGCAACATAACTAGAACCAGTACCGTTCAAATCACTAGTTCGACTCTTTATCAGCTGGGCTAAAAGACCTGTCATTTCAATCAGCAATCAGCATAGACAATGTTGTCACCTATTTATCAGTAGAAGTCTGCCAATCTATAGTTATCCCGGATATTCTCGTCATCAGTTATTTATTTTTGGCCTCATAGTTCAAATCACTCATTAAATGTCTGTTTAACTTTGTATTGTATAATTTCATTTTCTTATTTTTAGGAGCTTGCTCGATCAGAAGTCTATACAATGTCCAGACTTAGACATATCAATATTGTTAGATATATTACTTCTTGGTTAGATTATGAATGGGTATCTGTCAAGGAGGAAAATGAAGTAAGTATTTCATGATTACACTGATCATAATACAAATAATTAGAAAAAGAATAGTTAGGGCGATAACTTCTTCCTCTCCAGACTCTACAGTTATAAATCTATAAGTTTTAGAATAAAACAGCGCCAGTAAAGGCGAATTTAAATTATGTCATTCCCTCTCTTTCACCGCACTATTTCTGTACCCTCTCTTAACTCTGTGACCATCACTAGTATAACTTGAACTGAAAAGTCACTGTCCATAGCCTCTTAACACCAAGTTTTCAACTCCGTTGGGGAGCTTTAAACTTCAGGAACTTAAACCAGATCATAAAATAGGCCTGACTAGGCCAAATTCTGGCACCTAAATCTTCAAACTTATTTTTCGTCTCCGATAAATTAATACAAGACCCAATTGTTTTCTTTATTCACCTAGGTCAATCTAGCGGACATAATGAATCTATAAAATTTACCCTGTGAGTTTCATCAGATTATTTGGCCAATTCTTGTGGAGGTAGTATTAAACTAAAGAGCAGAAAACTTGCTACTCCATTAGATCCTAGTAAACAACCAGATCAACAATGGACCCAAGTATTTCACGTAGCTACGAGCTATCGATGGAGAAGGTCGACAGATGATTGCGGCTCTTTCTGTTTGGACTTTGATCATACATGAGTCCATGTGCGAACATACCTTCCAGCAGATGAATGTGGAAAACAAGCATCTGCGACGTCCTTATGTGCCTAGTTTCTCGATAAGAACATAAGGTCTGTATATACGGAGGAGATAACCAAATACCTATCTGAGTGTAGCAAAGATACTCAGTCACCTCGAGGATGGTTGACATCACATCCAGTTTGTTGTTGAGACAGTAGTAAAAGCTGTTAATCAAATAAAGCCAAAGATTAGTAAATGCCAGTGAATTTCCTCAGCTTCATCTGAAATGATATGACTACTGGTCCCAACATTTCTAAGTGCAAAAGCTCAAACGTAAGCTAACTGAAAGTCTTCACAGCAACCCACTTGCGTTCCGCCCAATGGCCTGGTGTGTGATGTCGCCCGACGGTCTCCTCAGCGTGTGTCTGATCCGTTTCCATTTTCTTAGGCATATTTGTTGAACCATGGGTTCTCAGTTGGTTCGTTCCCAGAGTTTCCTGTCGCTAATTCGCCCTGGCCATCTGATCTTCAATATAAAGCCAACGAAGGCAGCTGTTGATAAAAGTCTGTAATAGCCTGTTAGAAATGCACTTCGCAACACGCACTCAAATTTTATGACCCATATAAGAGAACTGTCTGACTTGACATTGGTGTTGAAAACCCAAATTCTTTTACTTATGCTCAGTGAGCGCAGAAGATTTCCAGACTGATTTCCGAATGATAAAGGTCTGTCTTGCCTTTCCGATTCCGGTTTCAGCATCTCCATCCGTTCCGCACGTGGCTGAAATGATGCTTCCTAGATAAGTGAAGGAAGTGATCTCTTTCAAATTTCTTCCTTTGATAGTGATTAATGCTTATTGTTGCTGTTGGTGGTGGTGATGGTAAGTTATCTTCATCACCTCCATCTTTTCTATGTTCACTCGAATTCCTGTCTTCGTTACCTGCTTCTTCTGCTAGTTTGTTGGTTTTCGCTTGTAAGTTTTCGAATTTATTTGACATTAGACATAAGTCGTCAGCGAAGTTCAAATCTTCTGGAGACTTCTTATCGGTGTTCCAGCGTATTCCTGTCTTCTCACTCCCATGCACAGTCTTCCACATAATCCAGTCCACCACAATTAGGAACACCATCGGTAGTAGTGGGCAACTTTGTTTTATTCCTGTCTTCACTTCAACGGTTCCGCTGAATTTTCCGTTGCAGAAGGGAACTTGTTTTTATGGTTTAAAATAATTATTGTAACAATTAATTGACAATTTAATATAATATTAAGGTGTAATTATACTTGATCATATATCAGGATGGAACTAAGTAACCGTCTTGAAAACTAGTTTGACAGGATGTAATTGACAGATTGCAAAGTGAAGACTTGTGTATCAGACTAATGGTAACTTCACCTGCAGTAGAAATGGTTCATAGTTTTCTCCCATATATTTGAAAAGAAGGAAAAATAAAACTATAAACTTCACGTCTTAGAATTGGGGACTCATCTTCAATATGATCATAGACAGTAAAAGCTCTGTGTTTGAAAGATTTCCTTGTAAAAAGAATTGTAACATAGAAAGACCATAGGGTTTTATTTGAAAGGGGAGATCACAGAGGGTGAATGTATCTCCACCACTAAAGATGATTTCGAGCCATATCAGCAATTGTCTCCAGATGCTTTTTCTTAGGAGCCTGAGGACTCCATCCAGGCAGTCTACACCTCCCTACGTGTTTGGCTGGCTTAGACAAACTGACAAAGATTTCCTGGACTGGTTCCATGTTTTGGTTTGACCACCACTAGCTCTTCTCCAACCTGATCCTATTCTGTCAGCTAACATTGCCCATCAGTAGAGGAAGATGATGGCTAGGGTTGCATGCGTAACACATGTCCTAACCATCTCCATTGATGTCACTTCACAACCTCATCAATTGACTTCCCCTCGACTCCAAATCTCAATGTTGCTCACCCTATTGTACCACCTAACATGGGAGACAGAACGGAGACACTTACAATCAAAGACAACTAGCCTTTCCATGTCTGCTGAGCAGTATACACGTCCTTTAATCGATAGCCATCCGGATATCGCCTCTACGACAGAGATGATGTAAGTTGGCAAATACCATACTACCCTCCTGTAACCGTACTGAGATTTCGTCAGCAATCCTCCTGCTGGGGCTGATAGAACTTCTCAAATTAGTGAAGTGGTCAACATGTTTTACCAACCAATTCACTCCCTATCACTAAGCTAGAGTGGGTCGATGTAGTCCAGTCCTTTAGCATCACCTGACATTTGACAGTAAGAAGTTATTTAGAGTTGAATATTATTATAATTATTATTATAACATAAAATACATACTTATTGGTATTCTTTTAAAAAATCTCTACAGGAATATACCGGTAACACGACTTCGCAACAGTGTCCTAAGTAAGTGCTTTCTTTTCCTAGTAGTTATTTCTGAAAGGTTGGAATTTTATTCGTGGATCATAGCCCCCTAGCCTCGCCCTACGCTTATCATTCATACACCACCATTACATTTACATTGTGTAAACATTTAGTCTCAACTTGATTTTCATTCTGTTTGTTTGAATGAGAATTTTTATTCTATTTTCATAGTAATGAGTTAATAAACTTCCATTTCTTTCAAATGTGAATTTCGTCACAAACCAACCAACATCATTTAGAGATTGTTTAAAACCAGGCTGTATTGGAAAACCGTATTATCCTAGCGTTAGATTCCTTAGAAGCTCACACCCACTACACTACTGCACCAAGTATCGAATCTGGGGTGTTCGAGTTACGAGGCTAAATTCGTTCACCACTCAACCACGTGGGTCTAGCAATGCCTCATAACCTGAATGACTAACTGACTGACTAGTCTCAATACAGAACCTTGTACATATGTGCAGAAGTTTGAGTTACTATACTCCCTGCATTTAGCACACAAAGCAAGAGAACAGAGTAAACGGAGATTCGTAAGAGAGACAGATAATAAACATAAGTGTGAAGGAAAAAGAATAGTAATATGGAAGAACAACAAAGTTGAGAAGGATTTTTAGCCATATCATCAATTGTCTGCAGCCTTCATTGGTTCTTACCATCCTGAGGACCCCAACTAGCCAATCAGGAAGTCTACACCTCCCTACGTGGCTGGCTTCCTTAAACGAAGTGTTGTGGATTTCATTGACTGATGAAGCCATGTTTTCGCTTGACCCCCACTAGCTGTTTTCCAACCTGATCCTACTCTGTCAGCTAACATTGCCCGTTGGTCGGGAAAGGCGACCAGTGACTAGGAACGCATTTGTAACACATGTCCTAACCATTTCAATCGGTGTAACTTCACGACCTCGTCGATTAATTTCTCCTCCTTACCCAGCACTTGACCGATGCCTAACCTCAATATTGATCGCCTTATTATACCACTTAACACGGGAAATAGAACGCAGGCACATATGATCAAGACAAATAGCTCACCTTTTCATGTCTTCCACTTTCAACGGCCATGTCTCGCTCACAGCCATAAAGAGGGACAGAGCGAACTGATGGGTAGTACACACATCCTTTGATCGTTAGTCGGATATCACGTCTACTCCAGAGATGGCGTTATTTAACTTATGCTAAACGAGCCTTCTGTATCCGTGCAGAGATTTCGTCGGCGATCAACCCGTTGGCGCTGGCTAATGCAACTCCCCGAATAATTGAACTGGTCAACACGCTCCACCAACCATTTGACTCCCTCCCCATATTTAAGCTAGAGTGGGTCAACTTAGTCCAGTCCTGTAGCTTCATCATCTTACATTTGACCAGGGGAGCGAATCGCATGCCCAATATTCGAAGATTGCTGCTCAGCTCAAGGTGTTCAAAAGACTCTGCATTTTGTCAGCATCCTCACCTAGAAGGATTATATCACCTGCATATTCTAAGCCAACGAGATTATTCCCTCCCTGCTAACAAGTCAGTCCCTGATTCGCTGAAGTTACTTAGGGTTAAGTCCATTAGTACAATAGCTATGATGAAAATAAACAGAAATGGGGATAGTGCGCATTCCTGATGGACATCGGTCTCCAGTGATATCCCTATGAAAAGGCAATAATTTCATACACTTGGTTCCCTTGATATATTTTGATAAAGAAAGAAAGAAAGACTAAATTCTGCAGTTGATATAGTTTATTCAGTACTATACTATACTCCTCGGTTCAGTGACACTAACTAACCAGTAGTAATTCATTTACCCAATTAAGTTTCAAGCACTTCATCAACATGAATCAACATGCATCAAGATTAGTGCTTTCTAAAGAGTGCCTTTCACTATCTAATGTATGAATCTCCATATAGGTGACAAGTTCGGTGGGTAATATGAATTAAATATCATTCTTACTATGTTTATTTTTCACCGGGTTAATATGTTAGAAGATAGACACTGTTTCATGGTTATTTCAATGTTACCATCGTCTTCTTTCCAATATTATCTGTGTATTCATTGTTAGCAGGTACTATCTAACTTTGAAATTAGTTGGATATTGCCACTTTCATTGAAACTGCTATATCACAAATTGACAAAAGTAGTATTAGAATTCACAGGTTATCTGGGTTAGGCGTCGAGTGCTAGGTAAGGAGGGGAAATCAACTGACGAGGCTGTGAAACCACATCGACTGAGATGGTTAGGATATGTGTTACATAGGCATGTCTAGCCATCGACTTCCTCCACCGACGGGCAATGTTAACTGACTGACATAGGATGGATCAGGTTGGAAAAGAGCTAACTAATGGTGGTCAAACCAAAACATGGCATCATCAGTCAATGAAACCCACAACATTTAGTTCAAGCCACGTAGGAAGGTGTAGACTTCCTGGTCGGGTTCCACGGGACAGTAAAAACCAATGAAGGCTGGGGACAATCGGTGATATGGTTCACAGTGATCGTTGTCAATGGCTAGCGCAGATGCATCCATTACTTGTGACTTATAATACTAAATGAAGCTATATTGTTCTTCCACTATATTACTATTCTTTTTGCCTCATATCTCTGTTCACAATCTCTATTTTGCATTTCTTTTTACTTTCTCTTGCTTTGTATGCTACAAGGAGGGAGTGTGGCGACTCGAACTGCTGCACATCGGTGCAAAGTTCTTCTTTGACACCAGTCAGTCAGGTTATCTGGGACTTCAAGTTGGTAGCTTCTGATAGTCAACAGACACTGGCCTTAACACCTAAAGTCTCTAGAGTCGTTGACACCCACTACTGAAGAGGCCCGAAATGGCTCAAAATCAGCTGTTCAGTGTCCTCAATGGTTTCCAGTGATTCTCCTTTTTAAAGTTTAAGTGTTCATAATTTCCTATTATTTCTACGATGGCAGTTTCATGTTGTGAAGATGTACTTTTATAAGTTGTTGGTGTATAAGTTGTATTCCATCATGACCTGTGGGTAGTTTAATTGTCTGTCCAGATACCATGTTCAACGTTAACTTCATAAAATGTAAAGTACGCTTTTTCAGGTTCTTCTTGAAACTTAATAAAAAAGGAATTCATATACACAACAGGTCAACAAAATAGTGATCACTAACAACAGTGGACAAATAGGGTGAAGGAAGTCTCTGGAAACAACCAATCAGGTTCAAGGTCACCGGGGGAGATGGATGATAAACTCATGAAGCATTCTAATACCTCACGCTATTGTTATGAAGCTAGCGATGAAGATAAGTCATCTAAAAACTGCCATATTATTGTTATTATAATGATTCCCTTGAGTTCCGAGTGGAGAATAGGGCTTCAGGAGCACATCTCCATTCCATCCTGTTGCCTGGAGATCTTTCTAACTAGCTCCACTGTGGTGAGAGCTGTCTGCTAGCCAAAATTGGTAGACAGCAATTTACGTCAATGTTTTCGCTCCACGTCTTGGTCATGAGAAAAAAACAAGAACAAAGACTAACTCAACAACTAATCACAGTAGACTGCGTGGGCGGATACGATTCGCAGATATATGTTCTGACCTTCAGAGAAACGGCCACAAAGAGATGACAGAATAACCTTCAGCGAGAAAACAGCCAATCAGAGGACGCTATTTCTCTGTTAATAATAACGAATAATACTGTAAATAAAAATCTATAAATATCTGTTGATTTTCTCAATAAATGATCTGTTGCCTGGCCCTTGTGTTCTGTCGTTACACTACGATTGCCTAGAAGCTCTCATTTTCTCCTCATACAACCTCTTCCATGTTAGCCTCGTGTTTGTAGAGTAATTATCTGATAAGTTAGTCCTTCGGATATAAGAAGAGAATTCGGTTACTGTGCTGTAGAGTGTAATTCCATATAAAGTTGATATGCTTCTAAGGTAAGAGAAGTATGACAGTTCAAGGTACCCAAATCCACCGAGCCCACTAATATATAAAGAAGAGAAAAAAGGAATTTCAGAAGAAATGCAGAAATGTATGAGAGAAATGAGGGATTACAAATAGTGAATGTATCTGCTCTTTTGACAGCTATTTTAAGCCACATCCGCAACAGTCTCAGTCATTGCTTCTTAAAATCCCGAGGACTTTAACTAACCTCCGTATGTGACTGGCTCAAAACAACGGTTAAAGATAAGATTTTATTTTGATAAAATACACAGTGTTTTTGTACAGTAATACTAAATGATGACGTTTCGAGCACAAATTGTTGCCGCTCATAATCATATCAAGTCACTCACACAACATTTTACTTCATTTATATACATGAATGAAACTGATTAGACATTTGAATAAAAATCAGTATGTGATAATGTACATTCAGAAATAATAATATGAGTGTTATTCATCAAATACAATCAGATGGGAATTGATATAAGTATAAAACTTGGGCACTGTGGTAGAGTATAATTCCATAATGGATAAGATTTTATTTTGATAAATCACACAGTGTAGTACAGTTATATTAACTGATGACGTTTCGAGCACAAACTATTGCTCATAATCATATCAAGTTACTCACACAACTTCTTTCCTTCATTTATATACATGTGTGGAATCGACTAGATATTGGAATAAAATTCAATATGAGATAATGTACATTCAGAAATAGTAGTACGAGTGTTATTAATCCATTGCAATTAGATGGGAAATACGACGAGTGTTTTTATAGTCATAATAAGTTGATTGTTAGAATGTGTTGATGTGTTTGAATGGAAATAGAATTTTAAGACTATTTATCATCTTCTTCTGATTTGACTGGTGGCAATAATATAATAATATAATAATATAATAATAATAATATAATAATAATATAATAATAATAATATAATAATAATAATATAATAATATAATATAATATAATAATAATCTTATCCATTATGGAATCAGATGGGAAATAAGACGAGTGTTTTTATAGTCAAAATAAGTAACTTGTTAGAATGTTATAATGTACGTGAATTGAAATAGAATTTTAAGATTATTTATTATCCTCCTGTGATTTGACTGACTGGTGGTAATAATATCTTCCATATCTCTGGTATTTGTAGTGAGTCATTTCTGTTGCATGTGTTGGATGTAGGTAGACTCGATGAACCAGTCAGGATTCAGTAATCAATCTCTCTCTCCACCGACCTAGATTACTTCTTAGAATTTTAACCCTCTCCCACCCTGTTGTGTGGTCGTGTGTTAATGCATGCAGTGCAATCGCTGAGTTTTTTTTCTAAGTTACTTATCTTCGCGGGTGGGGTCAATCATTTTAACCTTCGTTAAATTCTTATGTTCCGACAGTCTGACTAACCCCGACCTACTAGTTTGACCTATGTAGTTGACTTAACTCACAGTCATTGCAAGGTATTTTGTAAATTATATTAATTTGTTTAATTGGATCAATCTACAGGGTCCTTTAGCCTACACAGCTTGTCCTATCTGAGTGAGTTTGTAGGTTTGAATGCCATTCTAATACCTGCTTTATTGAGAATCCTACGTAGGGTCTCAGATATCCCTTCCTTAAATGGTATAACTGTACATACCTTATATTCTCTCTTATTTTTGCTATCATTGCGAGTTTCACCGTTATTTTTATTTTGCTTTTGACCTTTTCTGATCTTCCTAACGAATTTTATAAGATAGCTATTTAATACCAACGCTTTTTCTATCTGTTTTATTTCATCATTTAGGTCTTTTCTTGTACTTCTTAGTGCTACTGCTCGGTTTGTTAGACACTCAATTAAGCCTGCCTTAACATTTAACGGATGAGACGAATTACAGTTTAAATATCTACTAGAATGCGTTGGCTTTTTGTAAACACTGGTGTGCAGTTTACCTTCATATGTTCGTTTTATTTTACAGTCCAACATCATAGCTAATTCTCCATGTTCATTTTCCGATTCAAATGTGAATTTTATTCCCTTTACTAGTGAGTTTATATGTGTCAAGAAGCTAGAGATATGTTCTGTTCCTAACAATGTGAAGGTGGCATCCACATATCTCTACCATACTTTTGGAGTAGGATTAAATGTATTAAGAGCAATATTTTTTCCCCAGCTGTCCATAATGATATCTTCTACTATAGGGGATATTGAGGATCCCATTGCTACACCTGTTTGTTTACATATTGTGTCCTGGAAATTAAAGACAGTAGATGTAAGAGTTCGACTACTAAATATTGCTGAAGCTGTTGGGATTCATATTAACAAGCCTAATATGTGCATCCAAAAGAAGTTAGTTCAGACATTATCCATACCTTGGCCATCTAGGTCTGAGTGATACTCGATTTTTGTGGAATTTTCCTAATTTTAGTTGATATTCTACTTGCGATTATATCTTTGTTATTATTATAATTTAAGAATCTTTAATGAACTGTGATTGTATTGATCTTACTTTACAAATCGATATTATTTAAAAAACACTAATATTGTTATTGACTACTATTCTAGAATATTGTATGTATATAAACATATATACATAACATATAATTGCAGAGCCAGAAGAGGGATTTATCGGAAAGGATCTTCTTCGCTCAATCATTTTTTGTTTTATAGATATCTGAATGAATAGTTTTGCTATATTCTGTATTGATTGTGACCGTTTCTCAGAAAGTTAAGCCATATATCTGCGAATCGTATTTGCACACGTTAAGTCTGCTGTGATTGGTTGATGATTTCCTCAAGGTTAAGCTTTGTTCTTGTTTTTTTCTCATGACCCTGATTCTGGACGTAAACACTGACGTAAATTGTTGTGTTTACAATTTTTGTCTTGCTCACAGCCAGCTCTCACCACACTCTCTTCCTCCCTCCCTCTCCATGTATACATATATTCACTTGTCTTATTCTATTATTTTGTTGTTGTTGTAAATCTCTAGATACTACTTAACGCATACATCAAATGAAGTGAATACAGATTCAGGTGATTGTCTCCTCCCTGGTAAATTTTATGATGCATGTAAACTTACCGATAAGAAGTCAAGAAATAATAATGAAAGGTTAAATGGGAAATATAAGAAAAAGGGTAGAAATACTTCAAAATTGGATACATCGACAATGATTTCAAGTACAGAAATCGTTCCTGTCAATAATTTTGTAAGTTTTGCTTTTGTTTTTAGCATTTTTGTTGTTACTGTTATTTTCACTTTTTTTTCACTGTTCATTTCTTGCGTTCCGAGCACCAATACAGTGGAGGGGGGGGGCTTCAGCTGATACGTCTCAATTCTATTTGGTTCTCTGTAATCAGCTTAAGCTGACTTCACAACTGCTGAGAAGCTTTCATTTAGATATGATGGAGTAAATTCATAGTTCACGTGGATGATTTTGATGTAGTTGTGTTCTCTGAGCCAGCTGGATGGTTTATTTGCGAAGCTTTCATTGCCCCATCACTAGGCAACATCTTCAGTGCATACTTCAATTCGATGAAGTGAGCTGTTAGATTTCTCCACGAGTTTATTAGTCATCTCTCCTAGTGACCTTAAACGTCGTAATTGGTTGTTTTTGTGTGTTTTCATACCCTCTAGGCTACTTGTATTGGTATTGATGTTGATTGTTTCCTTGACCTGAATTTTGACCCTTTGTGTAGTACTCCTTGATGTAGCACACAAACCAACAAAATCACTTCACTCAGCTCTGTTTCAACCAAAAGACTCAACAGCGAAGGAAGATAAAGCCAACATCATCTACAAAATAAGTTATAACAACCGCGGAGAACGCTACACTGGCAAAAGTGGACGTCCCCTTCTTCTTCGTATCCATGAACATAAACTAGCCGTCAAAAGGCATGGCATCCACTCCCTCATATCGCCATACTACGCACAGACGACCACGGACATCAATTCGACTGAGACAATCAACGTTCAAATATTAGATAGAGGAAACACCAAGAATGCCAGAGAATTGTTAGAAGCCTGATATTCCAGTGAATCACCAATCAGTACTAGATGGTTGGAGGCAATCGGCAGGAAGCCTTGGACCTAGGTTTCATGCTAGTTGGCACTCATCAGCAAGGCGTATCTGCAACCTTGAAGGAACTGATGTCCCTTCTGAGATTCGAACCCGCATCACATTTATTGTGACGCTGTGTGTAATAATAAACATTAAGGATAGGAGATGTTTAACGCTTTCCAAGTGTGTTGGTACTTGATTGTGGACGTTTTATTATTAAGCTTTATTAAAAATTTACTGCCCTGGATTTTAGTAAGCCTGATAATGAAACATCCACAATTACACAGATACCAAATTTTGAAGAATAGTAAGCAATCTTCAAGAGTTTGGTTGATTTCAAGTTTGACCATGAACTGAAAACCAAGCGAAACTAGACAACTGTTTCGTCACAGGTTTGGACTCTTCAGTAGTACGCACCTATGATCTCACTAAGGGACGGAACTGCGTACTTTCAGGTTAAGACATACGCTCGTTGAGCATTGAGCTGGTAAATTATAACTTCTTGTGATTCGTGATATATATGGCCCCGTTACTAGTCAGTATTATTGGTGAGTATCTGTCCTCATATCCAACTTGACAGACTCCACTGGTCATGACTTCCGACGTTAATAAGCGATGGATTAATGTTTAGGTGTTGGTTTGCAAGGATCTGGTTGATTTTAGGTCATATCGAGTACTGGCATCAGTTAGGGGACCAATGAAAACCAGAGGATACTGGACAGCTGTTTCACCCTGGTTTAAGACTCCTCAGTAGTATGCATGTATGACTCTCTAGTTTATGACTTGACTTGGAGTTTCTACAAAAGTGGAAATGAAACATCGCAGGTCAATTGTTATTCCTTATATTTCATTATTGTTTTTGCTTTTCAGAATAAATCACATCCTCCTGTGTGTATTCGACGACCTGTTCTTTGTATCCAGCTAGAACTTTGTCAGTATAATTTAGCCGACTGGTTACAGTATAGAAATAATGTATACCGTGGTGCATCTACTACTATTCCAAACAATCGATTGGATATCCCTCCATTTACATCATATGAAACAATGCAACGTGCTCCAGTACGTTGGTTAATGGATCAAATGGCATCGGGAATTGCTTATCTACACTCTGAGAATGTGATTCATCGTGATCTTAAAGTAAGTTAAGGCTTGAGAAATTATAAATTTAGGGGAATAGGTTACATTTGTTATATATATATTAGATGGCTAAAGTTATTTGGCAGATTTCGTACTTAGGCTGTACTCATCAGTAAAGCCTACTTGTAGAAAGAAGATGGGAAGTTAAACACACTAGTGTGTTTACAGGAAACCCACACATTCAAACAGATATTTGGACTTCCGATCATCCCATCCGATGTCAATAAAAATAGGATTGGTGAAATGTTTGAGTGAAAATAGAGCACAAAAACTAAGTAGTACCAAAGAAAATCTAAGACAGGAAGTGAGGCGTATAAGAGAAGCCTTGAAACTTAATAATTACCCTGATAAATTAATCATAAAGTATGTTGGGGAATGTAAAAATAAAATAAATAATGATAGTAGTGATAGTGATAATAATGATAATAATAATGACGACATGCATGTCAAACATGCGCAGGATAATGACAACACCAACAATAAGGAATCTAAATCATCAGTAGTAATTCCATACAAAGAAGGAACCTCGGAAGCCTTACGCAGAATTCTTAACAAGGCAGGAATAAAAGTGGCTGGCATTCAGACTGCGCACAAACTCAATTAGAAATAAGCTTTGTCGGTTAAAGGATCCTGTAGAGCCTTTAAAACAAACAATTTAGTTTATCTAATACCCTGCTGGAATGACTGTCAGGTCAAAGTAGTAGAACAGGTGCAGTCAGACCAGCTGAGCATAAAAACCTAGCAAAATCTAGATTAGTTGACCCAAATAAATTAAGAAATCTAGAGAATAGTTCAGCTATAGCACTCACTACATGCAATTACACACAACCATATAATAAGATAGGATGGGATAGGATGACAGTTTTAAAATCTAATGTAACAGGGTCAGTGGAGGGAGAGATTGATAATGGAAGCTTTGTTTATCGAATCAACTGAAAATTCGTGCAACAGAGATGATTCAACACCTTTTCAGCCAGATATCTGGAAAATTCTACTACCCCTACGATGACAAATAGGAGAGAACAAAGAAAACTATAAAACGGGAGTTTCGAAGTCGTGTGATTATTATTGGTGATATGATTATGAAGAACAATAAATTGTGTTCGAAACGTCATCGAGTAAATAATACTGTTCAAATGTGTGATACATCTGACAAACAAACTAATATGGAATCTATTCGTACTAGCCTCAAAGGCACTGAGCAGCTCCGCTCACAAAATTTCCGATGAGGGGGAAGAGTTAAGCATGTGCTACTGAAACAATTTTGTGGGCAGTATATTGTATTTGTGCAAGAATATTGATTAGCGGGAGGATGAATTAACTGGCGAAGAGGTGGAATAAAAAATCTTTGCGAAGCAAACACCGCAGGGATGCCAAAGAAGCACAATACAAAGAACATGTGCAATTGTAGGTTCCAATCTAAAGTTTCTGCATTTTACCAAGGGAAAAAATTCCGCCGTCACACTACAACCATTAGCATTCATCCAAATAAGATATAAGAAGAGTTAATCATTAATTACAACATTACATTACAGTTATACTGTATTTACAGTTGTTATTAGTTAAAGGATAACACTTCGAGGTTAACTAAGCATGTGTTCTTCGTTAATACACAGACTAGAAGGAGAATCTAGCACAAACACTTCATTCTGTCTGGGACCAACCGGCTAGAGGTGCTCATGCATCTCCGTGAGTAATTGTGTTCTTTTAGGTACATAGTGATGATGAGTCGTGAACTGGGACGAAACCACCATTCACTTCTTTGTAAATGATAATCCTAGGGATCTAACCTATGTCTTGTTTTTTTTTCATATTTTCGTTTCTGATAGCCAGAAAATGTTCTAATCTGTGGACCACCATTACATGCAATCACAGATATCCCGTGTACATGTACTACTGGCAAGCAATTACATAATTACCTGTCAGGAAATGCTACTACTACTACTTCTACTACTACTTATAGTAGTACTAGTAGTAGTAATGAATTCTATTCATCCTCTGTAAAAATGAATTGTTATCATCAATTAATTGTAAAGATATGTGATTTTGGTTTGGCAAGAATACTGTTAGATGATTCTATGCATATGATGAAAACATATCATGTTGTTACGAAAAATTATTCAGGTAATTTCCCCTCCTCCCACCTACCACACCTTTTTATTGGATAATAATTTGTTTTTTCTTTATCTATTGTAAATGTTGTTGAGTTCAGATTTGAATCTGATTTATTCCGAGTGTGATCACTGACTGACTGACTGAGTGGTTTCAGCATAGAACTTTGCACAGATATGTAGCAGTTCGAGTCACCACACTTTAATCAGCACAAAAAGCTGGAGAAGAAGAAGAAAGTTGAAAGAAATGCAAAGTAGAGACATTAAACAGAGATGTGAGGCAAAATGAATGTTAATATCGAAGAACAATATATTTTTATTGGAAATTACAATTCACAAGGAGTGGATGCATCTGCGCCAGCCACTGACAACGAGGTCTTTGAGCCATATCACCGATTGTCTCCAGCCATTGCTGTTCACCACCGTCCCGAGGACCCCAACCTATCAGGAAGTCTCCACCTCCCTACGTGACCAGCTTAAACTAACTGTTTTCGATTTGATTGACTGATGAAGCCATGTTTTGATCTGACCTCCACTGGCTCTTTTCCAACCTGATGATGGCTAGGCATGCATAACACATGTCTTAACCACCTCAATCGATGTAACTACACAGCCTCATCTATTGATCTCCTCCTTCTTACCTAGCACTCGACCTATGCCTAACCTCAGTATTGCTCACCTTATTATACCACTTCACACGGGAGATAGAAGGCAGACACTTGTGATCAAAGACAGATAACTCGCCTTTTCATGTCTTCCACTCTCAATGGCCAGGTCTCACAGACAGCCATGAAGGAGGACGGAGCGGACGGCCGAACAGTACACACGGATATCATTTCTACACCAGAGACGGCGTAAACTGGCGTATGCGAAACTAGCCTTCTGTATCCGTGCTGAAATTTCGTCAGTGATCAACCCTTTGGCGCTGGCTGATGCAACTTCCTAAATAAGTGAAGTGGTCAACGCGCTCCACCAACGACTTCACTCCCTATTTCTAAACTAGGAATGAATCAATGTAGTCCAGTCCTGTAGCATCATCTTACATTTTGCGGGAGCTTGGTCATGGATTAATATCAGTTAGAGAAGTACTGAAAACCAGGGAGTACTGAATATGTATTTCGTCCCAGTTTTGGACTTTTTGGCAGTATGATCCCACCGGTGTTCGAGTTACAACACAAGCTCGTAGACCATTCGCCCACTGGAATCCGATTCAACGCCTTACAAGTTCTAACTTCTACCAATTCGTGATTTTACTGTGGCCACCAGCCGTTGTCATCGGCGAATATTTGTCCTCATGCCCGACTTGGGTTTTTTAGTATCTTCACTTTACAGTATGTACATAAGGCCCTCCAGTGTTTTGATCCTATGACAAGTAGTGACAAGGCGTGGATTGAACCACTGTCGCCTCTTTTCAGTCATGCTGAGTAGTGTTCTCTAACACATTTTGAAAGGATGTGCATAGAACAACCTATGTACCTAACTCTACAAGGAAAAAGTGAAGTAATATATGCTCACTGGTCGTATGCTGGAGTTTGTCCTTCCTACATGTCCGCGTAGTCGTCAATCTAACAGTTTGGTGCAAGCCACGTAAACTTCGAATTTCATTTTGCTGAAATCAGGTCCAATCAGTTGATTCTGGCCTTTATCCACTGTATCAAATCCCATATAAATGTTCCCAAATTCTAGTTCCCTTATATTCTTATATGTTAGTTTGACTTAGTTACATGCCTCAGTTATACTGTTTCACCATCATTTTCATCAATTAGAATTTAACTGGTGGATGGTGACTAGCAGTGGAATCCAGGATAACGCGCATTTCGTCCTATTTGGGACTCTTCAGCTGGATGTACCTGCAATTGAAATAGTTTTATATCCTTAACTTTCTCTTCACTCACTGGGGGGAGGAGTGATACATGTAGGCCCAGTTGATGAGTCCCGAATAGGACGAAACGAGCGCAGTGACTTAATTCCCCTGCTAACTACACTATTAAACAATGACAACAAGTCACTCTATATATTACTCATCCCTTTATTGATTCACTTGTAGATAATTTTCATTTATATGACAATAAGAAAATACATCAAGAAACTGAATATAAATCACGCATGTATTCCTCACCACAATTACATTCAACAACGTCAACTTCATTATCATCATCTCTATCAAATGATTCATATCCTCCTCATCAGCAGCAGCAGCAAAATCATAATCATCAGTATTCAAAAACGTCGTTTTTCTTGTCATCTTCGTCGTCACTATCATCATCATCATCATCATCATTAACGTCGTCGACATCGTCCAGCAAGAGTACAGATTCGGATAGTTTAATTCAATTTAAAAATCCATCCGGTAATTCATCAAAGTAAGTGTTCAATGTACAATGCTCAATATTGAAAAAGTTAGTTATATATAAAGATAATATCTTTACAACAATTATTATTTATTATTTCCGTGGGTTCCTCCTACTGCACATCAACACATCTCTATTTCGCTCTGTTCCCTGAAGTCGGTTTTTTAAGCTAGTGCCATGATTGATCATAAGTAGCTTTCATTTCCTCTCCTCTCATGATCTTCTAAATATCGCCCTCAGATCCATGAGTAATTCATCGTGCGCCTCCCATTCAGGTTTCACTTAAGGGTCTATCTGCTGTGTGATGTCATTCAGCAGTCTCCCTAGCGTTGCCTAAGTTCCTTATTGCTTGTCTTTTCTGCCCAACCAGTCATTTTATCTTCAGTATCGACCGAATAGAACTGTTGATAAATGTCTATATCCTGTTGGAAATGCTTTTCGTAACGTGTCCCAAATTCCTGAACCACACCACACAGAAGAACTGACTCACTTAAGATTAGCGTTGAGAATGTGAATCTTGTTTTTTTTTACTGAGTGCAGTAGATTTCCACATTGATTTTAGAATATGTGCAGCAGTTCGAGTTGACACTCTCCCTCCATGTACCACATAAGGCAAGTGAAGAGAGTAAAGAGAGATAATAAACAGAAGTGTGAGTAAGGGAAAAAGAATACTAGTAATACGGAGGAATAATTGAGTTTTACTGGATATTACAAATCACAAAGAGTGAATGCGTCTGCGCCAGCCATTGACAACGATGACTTTGAACCAGCCATATCACCAACTGTTTGCAGCCTTCATTGGTTCTTACCATCTCGGGGACCTCAACCGGCCATTTAGGAAGTCTACATCTCCCTACGTGGCTGTCTGTCTGGCCTGAACTAATTGTTGTGAATTTCATTTACTGATGAAGCCATATTTTGGTTTGATCACTATGACTAGCTTTCTCTTTTCCAACCTATGTCAGCTAACATTGCCCGTCGGTCGGGGAAGGCGACGGCTAGGGTAAGTATGCGTAACCATGTCCTAACCATCTCTCTCAATCGATGTAACTTCACAACCTCGTCCATCGACTTCCCCTTCTTACCTAGCACTCAACCGATGCCTAACCTCAATGTTATTCACCTTATTATACTAGCTAACATGGGAGATAGAATGCAAACACCTATGATTGAAGAAAGCTAGCTTTTTTATGTTTTCCCTTTGCAGTGGCTATGTCCCGCAGTCATAAACGAGGACATAGGGAAGCGCTAAGCAGTTCATGCGTCCTTTGGTCGACAGTGGGGTATCGTGTCGGCTTCTGAAGAGTCGCGAAATAGGTCGAACTAGTTAACCAATACTCCCCTCTGTTCCCAATGATTCTCTCTAAACAATGTAGCATTTAGTAATCTAATTTGAAGCCAAATTCATATGATTTGAAAAGAATTCAATTGGGTTCGATTCCTTGTGAAATCTTCAGTGCATACTCGCCTCTATAGATGACTTGATACCTCTGAGAATAAATAGACTTTAGCCTTCCTCTGGAAATGTTCTCATATGGCCACGTGTTCGCAGCCTAAAGCTTCACAAAACTGAAACAGCGAATCTGAATGTTTGAACCGGTGAAGATGCTGGCGTACCCTGGTGAGGTGGGGGGCTGGAAAACCGCAATTCCAAACCTATGCTGTACATAAGCTCCAAAGTCCGAACGTATTGAATGACATATGAATCTGTTTCGGTCACTGGAAATCGTCAGAAAGCAGCTCTTGACGCTGCCCTACTTGCTTGCGGCCCAAACTTCAAGTCAGTGGCCCAAGGGATAGTCCCTAAAGGCAAGTATGTGCTTCGGTCTGGGCATCCTGGTAGTAGGCCACTCCTTACACAAACTAAGAGATTTTGTATTGCGCATCTCTTGGTGTTCATAATTTACCATTTTCGTGTTTTAATAATAATAATTCTTTCAATGAAGAAAAACTTTTATTCCCTTGTACTTTCCAGCAATCTTTCAGAACATGATCAATGTGTCAATAACTCATTAGAATCTATGCATAATAAACATGAAAATCAATTGAGTTCTAACGGAGACTGTAGAGAAGAGGAGGGAGAAGAAGAAGCTGAAGTGCCTTCAACAAATCACCATGAATATCCAAAAAATGGGATTTCTGACGAGAAGAATTTGCCACTTTCCACCTACAACTTACCAATACCAACTCCGATAACAGGAATGAGAACACCGACAAAAGCGCCAATATTTTATTTAACTGCTAATTTAGGTAGTTCTATATACACTGCTCCGGAAGTGCAATATCCTTGTGGCAGTAAAACATCACCAAGAACTTTTTACGACTATAAGGTTTGTAGTTACTGTTATTATTACTAGTAATTATTGTTTTCATGAATGGAAACCATGAAACAGTCAGTCGATAACTGTTTCGTCCTGGTTCAGGAGTGTGCACCCGTAACTCCTGAGGCAGTCGAGCCCGTTGAAACCATTCGTCCATGGAGTTTGAAAATTCGATCACTTAGGAATTTAAAATTCCCTCAGCTGGTAAAATCATGGGTCACGGGGGGGAGGGATGGAGTTACATCTAAGCGGTGGATATCCGAGTTAGTATCATCTAATTTTAGAATACTCAAAGGATCAAATATACATGCAATAGGCGGTTACAAATAATCGTGTTTGGTTAAGTTACTTCTCCTTCTTCTTCTTCAGCTTACACTTATTATGCTGTCTAGTATGATACTGAAATGTTTACTAATTGGACATAATGGAGGAAATCTTGTGGCTCAGGTGGAAACACCAAAAGTGTCAGAGAATGTTTAGGTACCTGGTATTCAAATGAATCATCAACCAATAAACATATTAAAACAGATACGATTTACCGATCCAGTCCAAATTAAACTTTGAGCACCAGTATATGCCATTGGCGACATGGATCTGTGAGAACGAGCCAACCAGGAACCAATTGTGCAGCAAATATGCAGGAAGAATTGGAGGTGGATTGGCCATACTCTGGAAAAACCATCAAGGGACATCACTAGACAACCCCTCGAGTGGAACCCGAACAGGAAGCGGAGAGTCGGTCGTCCAAGGGTGACCTGGAGGAGGTCATGTAAAGAGGAGATGAAAGCGTGTGGGCAGACGTGGAGCCAGGTGAAAACGTTGGCAGTGAACCGAAAGCAATGGAGACGCGCAGCTGAAGCCCTATGTTCTTCCTCTAGGAATTAAAGGAAACAATAATAGCATACCAGTGGAGTACGACCGCACCAACGGCCTTGAAACGCTCACTGAGCAAGTTAGAGAAACCTGGCAAATAATGTTGTCATCATGTACAAAATATGCTTGGTGAAGTGTTATATTATTAAATGGGATATCTGGTAGGTTTCAGGCTAGGTGTGGGAAAGATTAAGTTTAGGTTTATGCTAAGGACAGGTTATGGCTAGGTTAACCTAAAAAGGGCGACATTCAGGTTGGTTCGAGTTAGATTAGGGTTAGTTTAGGGATATTTTCAAGTTAGGGTTAGGTTAAGGGAAGATCAGGCTTAGAACTTTGATAATTACATGCACAGAATGTAGTTAAATTACTCTGCGGATACTTCAGTTCAAAACTAAGAGATATTTTGGTCGCACGTCAGAGAAAGGTACCCTGTATAACAGTTTCATGCCTTCTTATAGATTAGATTCTCATGAATATACGCCTTATCATATGGTTGGTGCATTCAAGGTCACTTGTCCGTTGGCACTTACTGGTGCTTAAAGTTTAACTTTGCCCCAATCCATAAGAAGGAAATCACATGAACAAAAAGTTAAACTTCAGGTTAAGGAAATAATCAATACCAACACAAGTAGACTAGATGGTGGAAAGAAACACTCAATAACAACCAATCACGTTCAAGGTCACTGGAAGAGATGACTAATAAACTCGTGGAGAAATTTAAAATCTTACTTCAAATTGATATTTGCACTGAAGGTGCTGCCTAGTAAGACAATGACAGCTTCTCAAGTAAACCATCCAACTCAGAGAACACAACTACACCAGAAAAGGTAACCACTTAAAAATCGATCACAAAAAAACAACTCAATTTTCAGGAGTTGGTTTGTAGGAATTTGATTTCTCTCAGGTTTGACAATGGATTGGTGTCAGTTAGAGAGAACTACTGAAAATTAGGGAGTGCTGGACAGCCAGCTGTTTCGTCCTAGTTTGGGAGTCGTCGGCAGTACGCACCCATGACATGCACGTAGACCACTCAGCCACTGGGACCCTATTCATTGGCCCATAAATTCCAACTTCTGTCAATTCGCGGTTTTTTTTCAGCTCGACCACCAGCCAATTTTATCTGAGAGTATTTGTGCTCACTACGAACTCCAGCCAACTTCATTCTATAGCCAGTCGTTAGCGAGTATCAGTTTGTAGGTATTTGATTTGTTTCAAGCTGGCTGAAGTGTTCCAATCTGGGATGAAACAGCCCTCCAGCACTACTTAGTTTTCAATGTTTCTCTAACTGACATTAATCCGTGATCAAGTGAACTTTAAACAAAACAATACCTACTAGTGATATTGATGTGAATAGTTCGAGGCATTTCTTGTTTTTACTGATAAAGTTTAACAACTTGATTGAAGTGATACCGAATCACTCAACCTCTGCTTTTACAATTTGTTAACTAACTCGTGTATCTTACCTATTGTACTTTACTGCTCCTCCTCCCCCCCCCACCTAAATCAGTCTTTCCTGGGCTACTGAAAAAGGACTATGTCATTTTGAGAAGGGCATTAAAGGTTGTCAGTAGGGCAAGTGGTGTGATTTATCGAAAGCTGTCATGGAATGGTCAACTGACAAATTTCTTCAGCTGGATACCTATTGGTTGAAAACGAAACCTTGTCCGGTCGCCTACCACTCGCATTCGACGCATATGTAGCCATGTAGTCATATGCAGCATATGACACTGTGGAGGATTAGTTAAATCTTTTGCGGAAAATCCTAATAGAAAGTGGATTTCCACCACGTTTTGTAGATAAGAATATACATTCAAATCCTAAAAAACGTGACTTATCAACCGTACCCAAGAAGTTACTTTACATGACCTTGGAATTCAAAGGGGACTTAGCTTCCGATATCATCAAACGAAGGATATCACAGTCCCTGAAAAGGACATTCCCTGCTGCATCTTTAAGAATAGCCTTTACTAGTCGACCATTACTATTCAATAACCAGCAGGACAAGATCCCGCTGCTGACCAACTCTATATGCGTTTATCAATTCACATGCTGGTGTGGAGCTAGGTATATCGGTCGTTCGAATCAAATTTTGTCAAAGAGGGTGCAAGAACACTATCCCCCTGCATGGTTACGAAGAGGTGGAAGAGGAGCAATAAGAAGCGCAATCATTGAACATCTGGTCGATAATGATCACCCTATCTCTATAGCCGCCACCTTTCAAGTCATCTACAAGACGAAAAGTAATTTACCGAAATCCCTACGTACCCGACTCATCTGTATTGCTGAAGCTTTAGCCATCGAAACAGAAAAGACAGATATCTGTGTACAGAAAAAGTTCGTTCAACCCCCCAACTTTCATTGCCTTAATCCCTCTATGCTAAAGTATGGTAATCCCCAATCATATTTTGGCTCTACCAATTTTTTTCATTTTGTCTATTCAATTTGTATTCTCTTCCTTTATTACGTCAATTATTACTATTACTATTCTCACTTTGAACTGTTCCCGGTATTATTTCACTTGTTCCACTCGCCATTCTAAATCAATTCTGCTTTGCAAAGTTAAATTCTCTGTTATCGAATTCCACAAAATGTTGCGTAACGTTTTTATTTTATTCGATTTACCTACTGATCCTAAAATTTCACACCCCTTCCAAGTTCTATGCATCCTATCCATTATTCTATATATGACATTAATTGCCATTTGACATTAAACTATGATTGCAATCACAAATATTTTAATTGCATTTTATACTACTATTATTATTTCATGCATTCATATCTATAATTCAATTCCCTCACGGGATATCACTTCTTAAAAACCATATACATATACGATTGTACAGCTTGATAATAAATTCGTTGTTGGCGAGAGTCTCTTCGCTGAATCACCACTTGTTTTGATTTCCTATAAATCCACATTTTCTGACCCTCAACTCTCCCCGCCTTGTATCTCATCTGGTAGACCTAGAAGTCAGTACAAAAGATGATATGCTCGTACTTCTAAGTATAAGAGCTCAACGATACCATATTAGGGGCCAGCCCGTGTTCTATGCGATAGAGACAATGTTAAGCGCAAAAAAAAGTATGAGTAACTGTGTTATTAACAAGATAATCGGCTCTTTTATTATCCTATTTATCCTATCTGTAATCTATGGTGAAACTATTTCAATTAACTAACAATCATAGCTTGTAACATTATTATTATCATTAAAATACTGGATATCCACTTCTTTCATTTTGGAAACAGATCTCGTCAGCGGTGTGCACAGATTTCGACTTAACTCAGAGTATCGAATCATCTGAAACCATTCAGACTGTGTTCATCATCTCTTATCTTCAAGTAAGATTTCATGACGAACCGTCGCACCAGTTAGAGAGCTACTGAGCCACCAGGAAGTTCTGTATAGCTATTTCCTCCTAATTGTGGACTCTTCATCTGCATGCATTCACTGGGGGATTGGAACCCAGTACCCTCACCTTGTGAGTGGGGGTTTGATGGTCATTCTGCCACTGAGAGAAGGCAGTCCATTAGCCCATAATCTATAACTTATGTTAATTCTTATCTTATAGTCCACGTAAATCTTACAGTAAGTATTATGATGACATAATTATGTTTCCATTTATTTTCATATGCTTTATTATAGGTTGATATTTACAGTTTAGGCGTAATCTACTTTGAAATGTTACATCCATGTTTTACAAAATCAGAATTAATCAATTATTTAGAAGAATTTGTTAATAATGCACCACAAGTAGTAAATCTGTCAAATCAATCGTTAAACAATGATAATAATCGATATGGTAGTGGTGAAATTGATTATCTGTTCAAACTATTCCCTCGTTCAATGCAAACAACATGGCCATATGAAGTAAGCCCTTCTTCTTGTCTTTTCTTTTGTTTCATGTTTTTTATCGCTTAGTGAGTATTCGTATTGTGATGCGGAAGTAAGGCTAGCTGGAGTTTGTAACTCTCTATTACATACGAACGCGGAAGTTGGTAATGCGGACAAAAGATAGTGGAAAGGCGGTAAAGTATTTAAATGAAATCTGGGTGATTTGCTTCCTGCCTCCTGAATTAAGCACAGGACTTCTAATGAACTCAATTACTTCCTGTCACATTCAGCTGGCTCCACGACTATCCACAAGCCCTCTCTTCCTCTTCATACGATCGATCTTCTCCATATCACTGTCTTACCCATGCCCAACTTATCGTTTCTAGTCTGGCTGTCACACGACAGCCTGTCTAGCTAGTGGTGTCAATTAACGGTCTTCTTGCCATCTTTATTGCCCTCCATATATTTGTTGGGTAATAGGTCCTGGGTGTTGGTTCGCTACCTGCTAGTGCTCATTTTTGCTCGCAGGCTGGTAACTGGTCAAACAGTATCAAAGCAGCTAATTATGAAAGTCTGTATTAGGGCTGTTGTAAATGCTTTTAATGACACACGCACCAAGTCTCTCAACAGTATTGGAGCACTCACTTACTTGACACTAGTGTTAAAAAATTCAGATCTCAGTCCTTGTATGGAGTGTTGCACATCTGCACAGTGTTGTTATTATTACGTCAGGAGTCGAACCAGTGACTTCAGATCTAATTCTATTGAAAGCCAAATCTTTATGCCATCTTCCATCATTACATATTATTGGATGGAGGATTTCATCATAAGCTGACATCAGTTAGAGAACCAAAGGAAAATCTGGGAGTACTGGACGGCTGTTTCGTCCTAGTTTGGGGCTCTTCATCAGTACGCACCCACAGGGTCCTAGTGGCTTAACGAGCTCGCCTTCTAACCAGAAGGTCCTGGGTTCGAACCCCGGTGGGTGCGCACCGTTGAAGAGCCCAAAAACTGGGACGAAACAACTGTCCAGTGCTCCCAGGTTTTCCATTGGTTCTCTAACTGATGTCAGCTCATGATGAAATCCTCCATCCAATCAAACAAGTTCCCTACAAAACCAATACTTGAAAATTACCTATTATGGTAAATATTTAATTCTATGTGGAACAAAGTTAGTTTTGCTATTCAACGATCAGTCTCTTTGAAGGCTGATGTGTATTTATATTATTATTATTATTTCCTTGGGTTCCGAGTGAAAAGTAGAGCTTCAACAGAATATCTCGAATTTGTCCTGTTCTTTGGAGTCCTCTTTAGTTGGTTCCACGATTGCCCATAAGCTTCTCATCTCATCTTCATACGATCTCCTCCATGTTACCCTCGGACCTCCAACTCGTCATTACCCATTTAGGTTCCACTCGAGCGATTGTCTGGCACGCAACATCCCCCAGCGGTGTCCGATCCATCTCCATTTTCTTCAGCATATTTCTTCAACAATAGGTTCTTGGTCGGTTAGATCCCAAGGTTCCTTGTTGCTAATCCTTTCTGGATGGCCATCTGATCTCCAGTATAAAGCCAGCTAAGGCGGCTGTAGTTGCCTGTTGGAGATGCTTTTCATGATGAGCTGGTCAAGTTTCTGACCCATATAGAAGAACTGACTAACTTAATATTGGTGTTGAAAATCTGAATTTTATTGTTTTAAGCGGGCGCGGAGTGCAGAAGCTTTCCAGACTGACTTCAGAGGATTGATGAAGGTTTGTCTTGCCTTTCCAGTCCTGACTGGCTTTGACGTCTCCATCCGTGCTGACTGCGCCTAGTCAGATAAGTGAAGGAAGTGACCTCTTTCAAATTTCTCCTATCGATAGCGATTGGCACTTGTTGTTGTTGTTGTGATTGGTTGGTTATCTTCATCACTTCCGTCTTCTCTGTGTTGTTCTCTTGAAGTCCTGTCTTCGCTTCTTCTTCTTCTCCTTCTTCCGATAGCTCGTTGATTTTCACCTGCAGATCTCCGAGTTTGTGTGACATTCGATATAAATCATCCACGAACTCCAGGTCTTCCAAAGTGTTCTTATCGTCCCAGTGTATTCCTGTCTTCTCGCTCCTGGCTAACCATGTAGCTTGGTGACCACATTGCAACTGTCTGCTTTGTCTGTTTTCGACATAGAACTTTGCACCAATGTGCAGCAGTTCAAGTTGCCACACTCCATGTAGCACACAAAGCAAGAGAAGAAAGTAGTAGAAAGGCGTAATAGAGACAGTAAACAGAGGTGTGAGACAAAGGAATAGTTATAATGAAGAACAACATAGTTTCATTGGAAATCATAAGTCACAAGGAGTGGATGCATCTGCACTAGCCATTGAGAACGATTTTGAGCCATATCACCAATTGTTTCCAACCATTGGTTTTTACCGTCCCGAGGACCCCAACACCTACGTCTACACCTTCCTACGTGGCTTAAACTAACTGTTGTAGATTTCATTGACCGTGGCCATGTTTCGGTTTGATCGCCGCTAGCTCTTTTCCAGCTTGACCGTATGTCAGTTAACATTGCCCGTCCAGGAAGGCGATGGCTAGACATGCCTATGTAACACATATCCTAACCATCTCAGTCGATGTAATTTCACAGCCTCGTCGATTGATTTTCCCTTTTTATCTAGCACTCTACGCCTAACCTCAACCACATTGCAAACTCAAGTCTGACTGGCAAAATACATTCTGCACCAACACTAAGTACTACACGCATGACACTGGTTACTACACCTAGTGACCAATCAAAGTATTAAGAACACAATATTCAACGAAGAGACTCTTTTTTTTTACAACGAACTTATTATCAAGCTGCACAATCGTATATACACATACGGTTTTTTAAGAAATTATATCCGGTGAGGGAATTAGATCAAAGGTGTGAATACATGAAATAATGATAATAATAGTAGTATGAAATGCAATTAAAATTAAAATGTGATTATAATTATAGTTAAATGTCATGCAGCAAAACAATTAATGCCATATATGGAATAATACATAAGGTGTATAGATGTTGGAAAGGGGCACTTAGTTATAGGATCAGTAGGCTAATATAAAATGTTACGTAACATGGTGTGAAATTTAATGAGATAGAATTCAATATTGTAAAAATAAAAAACTAATAATTTTGGGTTTAGAATGATAAGTGGGACAAGTGGAAACAATTCAGAGTGAGAATAGTAACAATAATAATGATAATAATCGTAGTAATAAGGGAAAGGTACATAGAATAACTAAATAAACAAAATAAATAAATGTCTATCCCTCTACGACCAAGGCAGAAGTAGAGATTGTACATACTTCTTTTGTACACAAAAGTCTGGCTTAAAGTCATGAATGAATAACCAAGGCCTCAGCTGTCTTTAGAAGTCTGTCTGGATTCGGTAGATGATCTTAAAATCATGATCAAGGTTAGCAGAGTGACAGAAGTCGATCAGGTGTGTTCCAGAATAGAGCTTCGCACACACTTCCTTTCTCTCTTGTAAAACCATACTGATGGAACATGTTCTCTTATCCGTGTGAAAAGCGGAGTCCTCTGGCTACGGCCAATGTACCTTGCTCCACAAGAGAAGCAGGTGAACTGATAGATGCACATGAAGGCGGCCAGACGGAGGAGCTTATCTTTTACGGAGATGCAGAGCAACAACTTGCGGCTATTGAACATCATTTGTAATTTTGCTGCAAAGAACGTATTACTGACTGTTTCAGAGAGAGACAATTTTTAAGCATATCTGAAGCTTGATCACCTTTGAATCCTAAGTTCATGAATAAGTTTTTCTTTGGAACTGAGTCGGTGACCAGTTTAAACTGCTTATCTTTCATGTTACTGTCACTAAATCGGTTAGGGTGTAACCGTTTTCTCCCAGCGCAGCTTTTAAGAAGTCAAGTTCTGAGTCAACTGCAAATACTCCTTATCCTAAAGCAGAGCGAATGAATTAGGTGGTTCCTGTTTACATTTCGGCTCCTAGTGCTGCGGACACGCTTCGACGACGTTATTCGGATAACAAATAAATTCAAACAATAACTAGGGATACCTGTTTCACAAGAGAGAGGTGGCTCCCATGGCCTAGTGAATAACACTTTAATGTTTTAGACGATGAGTGGTGGGTTCAAGTCTTCGAGTGAGAACACACTCATCACTTACTCAGCAGGGATTACAAGTGCACCCAGCTTGATGAGTGTCAAATAGTCGACGAAATGCGCATTCTGGATTTCAATGCTAGTCACCAGCCACCAAATAAAATCGATATATTACCTTTAAGGTGACTATATTTTCTCGGCCGAGTATTTTAATTCCATTGATTTTCTCATTGTCTTTCTAAGCAACTGCAGTATGAGGGGTGAACTGATTTGAATACTCTCCAATTTTTTTTTCAAAATCTGAATAATACATCTTATTCATTTCGTTCGACTATTTCGCTAATGATTATACCTTCTGTTTCTGTACACATGTTTGGTCTTTTCGTTGATTTTCTTCCCTTATTATAATTCTTATTTTTACGAGTTGATCATGGATTGATATCAGTTAGAGAATCATTGAAAACCAGCACTGGAGTACTGGACAGCTGTTTCATCCAGCTAGTTTGGGAATCATCAGCAGTACGCACCCACTGGGGTTTCTAGGATGGATTTCCCACCTACGACAATGGTTGGGGTCGCGCTAAATCACGAATTGGTAGAAGTTAGAATTCATGCGTTGGCCATTGGATCGGGTCCCAGTGGCTGAATGGTATACGATCCAGCTTGCCTTGTAACCGGAAGCTCTTGGGTTCGAACCCCGGCTGTGGGTGCGTACTGCCGATGATTCCCAAACTATGATGAAACAGCCGGCTTTCCAGTACTCCAGTGCTGGTTTTCAATGGTTCTCTAACTGATATCAATTCGTGATCAACTCGTAAAAACAAAACTAACCCTTACAAATCAAACTATAGAAATTATTATTATCATTATTATTATTATTTTAAAGAGCCACTTAGTTGCAAGAATGTTGAATCTTTTCGTTCAATATCGTCCTAACGCCAGTGAAATTGTCGAGATATTATCAGTCAATTCAGAGGTAAGCGTTGTTGTTTGTTTTGTCTTTTATCCAAAATTTCACGCTTATCTATTTATTTTTTTTATTCCTTCACATTCCCAGTGGAACATAGGGCTTCAAGCTAGAGGCTTGAAGTTTCTGTAGCAGTGTTTATTTTTACAGGATGGGGTTGCTAGCCTCATGCCCAACCTTTCCTCTTTACCAGCTTTTATTTCTGGTTTAGCGAGGTAAAGGAGTGCGTCGGCCGGGGATCGAACCCCGGACCATGTGCATGGTCGGCGAGCGTCCTAACCACTATACCACCGACGCACACCACTTATTTATTGGCAGACTTGAATAATACTTATGACAGTAGATTAGTTGACAATCACTTGAATGAGTGAGTACTTTAGGCATCTATTCAAAGTCAAACAGATAGCGAAAACAAACAACAAAAGGTGTTGTTAATAAAGCAGGATTTAATGTATTCATCAAATCTCGGTAGAACTCGTCAGCTGCTGAATACTCTACATACAGGGAGATATATAAATACTATTGAAATTACATTGAGAGATATAAGACTGATAAGCAAATAAACTACATTGAATTAGTCATACAGAAAGAAAGGTGCGAATGTTTTCCAGATCATTTTCAAACAGATAAGTGAGGGAGAGTGAGTGTGCGAGATTAAGATTAAGATCAAATGCATTATGCTTCAATTACATCACTTAGATAAACAATTAGTCATTAGAGAATATAACAAGAATTGCAAACAGAGTAATGTCAATAGTAATAGTTACAATAACAATAATAATAGTGTTGAAGTGAGTTAAGATAATCCTACTGATAAAGGATAGTTTTAAATGAATCAAGAATAATAATAATAATAATGAGGTAGAATAATAAGTAAAACGTATAACCATGGTAGATTCAGAGTGATGACCACCTCCTTTTGTACACAGATACCTGGTTTATAAACTCGAATTGCACAAGCTTCCTCTGCAATTGTAAGCATCTTCCTGTTTCTTTGTCTGTCTGCTGACAATAACAGTGAATGACTTGACAGCGTCGATATCATGTCCATAGTCCACAAGATGTTTTGTTATTGAGGTTTTTGGCACTTTGCATTCAGCTGTTTTCAACCATTTCGGCAAATGCTCCATCATGCGAGTAGAAAATCGACTTTCTGTACGACCAATGTAATTGCTTCTACAAACACACTCAAATTGATAAACGCAGTTTGAGGTGTCGAGGTTTGGCGACTGGTCTTTTCCAGATTGTTGAAGCACTCGCTTAGTGTGGTGTTAGGGGAAAACAAGTTTTGAAGCATGATAAGTTCTCTTGATGGCTTTATCGAGTCTTCGTTTGACTACTTCTTGTACACATCATCCCCTTTGAATGGCAAATTGATATGTAGACAGATTTCTTCGGAACTGTTTGGATAGTTTTGCAAAGGGGGCTCATTTCTTTAGAGTATTTATTAATGGACTTCTCAGGATATCCATTCTTAGATAAAATATCCTTCAGAGCTTCTATTTGAACATGACTCGGAAAACATTCGCACCTGTCTTTCTGCATGACTAATTCAATCTGGTTTATTTGCTTCTCAGTGTTATATCTCCCAATGTAATTTCAATAGTATATATATATATATACCCGTATGTAGAGTGTTCAACAGATGACGAGTTCTACCGAAATTTGATGAATTCATTAAATCCTGCTTGCTTTTAGATGGCGAAAAAGTGGTCATTTCTTGAAGATTAATGTTTATGCTTTTTCAAGAAGTTATAAGTAGTCACACAGAGCAGCATCTCAATAATTACAGGATGTTAGTAGCCCGTGGTCCGTTGGTAGGATGCTTCGCCAGTCACACAAAGGTCCGCATTCGATTCTCAGCAGTAAGCACAGAAAAGAGGGAAAGTTGAACGTACGGTTAACAACCCCTCCCCTCTACTGCTGCTGAGACCTCAAAGCTTGAAAACAAATGACAGGTTAGTAGCGTAAGTCTTCATGTTAGAATAGTATGAACCGGTTCCAGTATTGCGCGGGGTGGTATAGTAAGGAGAAACATCCGCTTCTATATTAGTACGTATCGCTACCTGTGAATATGTTGTTCACATTGACTTCAGCATTCGATGAACCCAAAGTTCAAATTTCGCTCAACTTACTCGAACCTGAACAACTCTTCAGTATCATCAGTCTTCACACAATAAGTATTGGTAACTTGAAAATCCCCATTCAGTCATATAAAAGAAAAGAAGGCGTTCAGCGAAGAGACTCTTTTCGGCGAATTCATTCACTGAGCTGTACAATCGCATATTTATACAATTTTGTTTGTGTGTGTGTACATTAGATTTATAAAGTTTAGATAATTATGTAATATAAGTATTTTTTGGCTTGGAGACAAACGTTAAGATGGAAAATAAAAGTAAAAATAAATAAGTATTGGTTCACAACTTAGTTTATGAAAGATTCAGCTTTGGTGACTGAGATCAAACAGGATCAATGTTAAATAATAAGGTAAAGGAAATACCAAGATACGATTAAGTTTGCAATGATAAACCTCTGAATAGGGAGTTTTCGGTAATAATTATATCATCTAACGGCTAGTCCGCTTTCATTATCCTTAAATACTCGTCTGACTATATGTGCGTCGGTGACACAGCGGTCGAATGCTCGCCAACCACGCCTCATGTGGTTTGGGGTTCGATCCCCGGTAGACGAGGCACTCCTTTACCTCGCCAAGCCAGTAGTAGTAGACTGGTAAAGAGGGAAGGTTGTGCACGAAGCTAGCTATCCTATCTCGTAAAGTTAAACACCACTGCTACAAAAACTTCAAGCCCTATGTTCCACTGGGAATATAAAGGGAAAAAACTCGTCTGACTGTGATAGGAAAGTGCACTGACATCATATAATATGATACATCGACACCGTCAGTCATCCTCTTCCAGTATGTCAACCATTCTACCGAATTTCTCTTCATTACTAGCCCTAGTTAAACGTAATTATAATTGATACATTGTGGCGGAAACGATTGAAACACTTTCTTCCTCTCTAATAACATCACCCCATCGTCTTGATAAAAAGAAAGAAGGATTCTTTCCACATGTGATAACTTGATGCCAATATGTGAAACAATATATGCCCTATTCAGGTAGGTAGTTACCTGGGGTTCTAATGAGAAGTCGTGACCAGTAGGGTGCAGCAGGTCGGGTGTGAGGACAAATACTCGCCGAAGACATTGGCTAGCGGTCGCACTATGTCGTGAATTGGCAGAAGTTAGAATTCAAGACCCATTGGATCGAGTCCCAGTGGCTTAATGGTATACGAGCTCGCCTTGTAACCTGAAGGTCCTGGGTTCGAATCCCGGTGGGTGCTTACTGTTGAAGAGTCCCAAACTAGGACGAGACAGATGTCCAGTATTCCCAGGTTTTCCAATGGTTCTCTAACTAATGTCAGCTCATGATGAAAATCCTGTGACCAATCAAATCCCTACAAACCAACACTTGAAAATCTGATAAAAGATTAGATGATCTAAATAAAAATCATGTTAGTGCTAGACTTGCATCTAGTTTTTGACGGGGGGTAGGTGTGGTCAAAATGTTGTCAGAAAATAACACATGTTGTCAGACTTGCCCCCGTACGTGTTTTGAAGCATACCCTTTAGGTTCTGCAACACGTTTATACGAACTTGTCTTGTAACTGGAAGGATCTGGGTAACTAGTATAATGTGTGTATGTGTGTGTGTCTAGTCCTATCTTTGGTGCAGACTGAGTTCTGCCAGTCAAATTTGCAATGTGAGTAACCACCATGCCACTAAGTGGCTCACCATCACGGTGCACTGCGAATTGTTGGTATTAAATGGTTGGAGGTAATCGGCTGCAGGAAGCCCTGGCTGACCTAGGTTTCCTGCTGGTTGACACTCACTAGTCAGTCAGCAAGGCGTATCTCCAACCTTGAAGGAACTCATATCCCTACAGGAGGTCAATCGCGAGCCTGAATAGCTCAGTGGCTGCAGCACTGGGTGACCCGGGTTCGAATCTCAGAAGAAGGGAAATGAGTTCCTTCAGGTTTGGAGACACGCCTTGCTGTGACGGGTGAGTGCCACCTAGCACGAAACCTAGATCACGTAGAGCTTCCTGTGACCGATTGCCTCCAACCATCTAATATACCAGCGGCCCTGGATTCGAACTGTGGTGGGCGTGTACTGATGATGAGTCCCGAATTAGGACGAAATAGCTGTCCAGTACTACTCCAGTAGTCCTCTAACTCATGTTAATCTATGATCAAAACTTGAACCAAATCAAATCCCTACAAAATAGCTCTGGGCAACCTTTTTTTGACAGAACTGTACTCCTTACTATTTCTACAGCCCCTCATTGTTCTTTATTTTACTCTATTAGATCCCATATCTCCGAAGGAATTATGTCGCCAGTGATTATTCAATACCCACTACTTCTAATTTCACCTCCACCAGTAGTACTAGTAGTAGTGGTTCTCAGAATCTTAAAAAACAACAATTGGACGACGGTGTCAACGGCAACACCACCGGTAAAGAAACAGATCAACCAGTGAAAGACAATTTCTCAAATTATCAATTAATTGATTATTTAATATGGCGTAATCGTGAATTAGAACAAGAACTTTGTGAAATTCGCCAACGTCTTTCTCAATATGAAAAGTGTTAAAAATTCTAAACGTTAAAAAACTGATAATGTACAGAGAGAGAAAGAAAACAGCTACTATAATTCTTTTTTTATAATAATACGTAGATTTGATTTTACTGAGATATACACAGTGTTTTGTGTTTATATGCTCATTTCATGTAGATAGTGAATAAACAAAATTTGAATCTATTTTGTTCTTGTTCTAGGATGCCTCTGAGACTTCCTGGACATACAGACACATTTGTCAATATGCTACTTGACATTACTGTCTCTAGTCGTCAAAGTTGTCAGTTCGCTCTATCCGTCTTCATAACTGTGACGAGAGATGCGATTGTTAAAAGTGGAAGAAATGACGAGGCTAAGCGTCCTTCATCATAAGTATCCGCGTTCTTTCTTCTTTACTAAGTAGTTACGCATAAACTGGTTTATTAAGGAGGGAAAGCTGATTGATGAGGTTGTGAAGCAGCACCAATCAAGATGACTACGATACATGTTACGTATGCCATGCCATCACACGATCTCCTCCATGTCACCCTAGGACTACCCACTCGTCGCTTCCCATTTGGATTCCACTCGAGGTTATGCCTGGCGCGCGGTGTCATTCGACGGTCTCCTCAATGTATGCCCGATCCACCCATCTCCATTTTCTCCAACATATTTGTTGAGCGATCAGTTCTTGGTTGGTTTTTTCCCACAGTTTCTGGCCATTTGACCTTCAGTATGGAGCTAGCGAAGGGAGCTGTTGATGAAAGCCTGCCACTATCTGTTGGAAATCCTTTTCGTGAGACGCATTCCAAGATTCTGACCCATATAGAAGGACTGACTTCACATTGGTGTTGAAAATGCGAATCTTGTTCCTTATGTTGAGTGCAAAAGATTGCCAAATTGGTTTCAGGTTGATGAAGGTGTATCTTGCCTTTCCGATTCTGACTGGTTGGTTTTGACATCTTCATCCGTTCTATTGCCTGTAGTTGAAACGATGCTTCCTAGATAAGTGAAGGAGGCAACCTCTGTTAAATCTTTCCCGTTGATGGTGATTGGTGCTGGTTGCTGTTAGTTGGCTATCTTCATTACCTCCGTCTTCTCTGTGTTCACCTGCAGTCCTGTTTTCGCTGCCTCTTCAGCCAGTTTGTTGGTTTTCGCTTGCAAGTCTTCGAGTTTGTGTGACATTAGACATATATCATCTGCAAAATCCAGATCTTCTAGAGTCTTCTTATCGGTGGTCCAGCGTATTCCTGACTCCTCGCTCCCCAGTAGTCTGACGTATAATCCAGTTCATCACAATTAAGAATATCATCGGTGATAATAAGCAGGCTTGTCCTACTCCTGTATGCACTTCGAATGCCTTGATGAGTTTCCCGGTATTGATCACCTGACACGTGGCATTGTCATATAACCAGTCGTTGAATGAGGTTGATAAAGACTTGAGGTACGCCGTAGCGTTGAAGCAGTTTCCAAATTACTTCTCGGTCAACGCTGTCAAAGACCTTTCCGAGGTCGATGAAGTTGAGGTAGAGTGAGTTTTGACTGCCATTCTATGCTTTGTTCGGTGACGATACGTGGCCACAGTAACGTCCTCATAATAATTTTGCTTCCTTTCAATATGTAAGTTTACTATTATTATTCTCATCGTCCTTACTTTATTATCACTCTACTACTCTTTATTAATAGCATTGCGTTTTCATACAGATTCTATAAAAATACTTTATCGTCTTTCCACTAGTTCTTGTCCACTCTACACATATTGATTATTCATTTTCTCACGCTCATTACTTCATGCCAACTTCTGCTTCCTTTTCTAATATCCAGGTAGTAACCGCTTCTAGACTTTACCTTACATTACGTAATAGCTCTCTCAGGGCAAACTTTACCAGTATCTCATTGGTTTTATGAATTCCTTATTAAATATAATTACGATTGTACAGCAGCTTAATAAAATGAATCGTCGAAAAGAAAATTTTCCTAGCTGTTTACCTCTTTTTCTTATGACTCAGTATGGGAATATTCCATTCATATCTAGGATAACTGTCACTCATACAGAGCCACCACCTTCTTCATCGAGCAATGTAAGCTGACACAAGATTAAGTTGAAAAAGTTTTGCGGGTGAACAAGTCAAAACATGGTGCTAATCTGTGAATTCTTCGACTGCTAGTTTCAGCCACATAAGTAGATTGGCATAGACTGGCTGGCTGGTTGGGCGTGTTTACTGCTCAGCAGTCCGCTCCGTCCTCCTTTATGGCTGTGAGACCTGGCCATTGAGAGCGGAAGACATGAAAAGATTAGCTGTCTGTGATCATAGGTGTCTGCGTTCTATCTCCCGCGTGAAGTGGTATAATAAAGTGAGCAATATTAAGGTTAGGCGTCGAGTGCTAGGTAAGGAGGCGAAATCAATCGACGAGGCTGTGAAATTACATCGACTGAGATGGTTAGGACATGTGCTACGTATGCTTAGTCATCGCCTTCCTCGACGGGCAATGTTAGGGTCAGGCTGGAAAAGAGCTAGCGGCGGTCAAGCCAAAACATGGCACCAGTCCATGAAATCTACAACAGTTAGTTTAACCCACGTAGGGAAAGGTGTAGACTTCCTGGCTGGGGTCCTCGGGACGGTAGAAACCAATGGTTGGAAACAATTGGTGACATGGCTCAAAATCGTTCTCAGTGGCGCAGATGCATCCACTACTTGTGACTTATGATTTCCAATTAAACTGTTTTGTTCTTCGCTATTACTATTCCTTTGTCTCACATGTCTGTTTACTGTCTATATTATGCATTTCTCCTACCTTCTTCTCTTGCTTTGTGCTACATGGAGTGTGGCGACTTGAACTGCCGCACATCGGTGCAAAGTTCTATGTCGAAAACCGACAAGACTGGCTGGCTGGTGTCGTCCACGAGACGCTAAGAACGGCTCAATAGCTTAGACGCATTTAATCTTTGTGACCGCCTAGATCCATAACATTCTCCTTATTCCCAATGTAATTATTCCCTCAAATTTTTGTTTATTATAGATTCTTGACATAATTTTCCCTACCTTTGTGTGGTTTTATAAATTGTGGTGACTTCAACTGGTGCACTTGTGTGCAAAGTCCTGTGTTTCGAAACTCAGTTCAGTTCGAAGTTACCACACCGTATATCTGTCATCAAGTAAGACCTAAAAGAAGTGGAAATAACGTAGTCAAAGACTGCAGAACCGTTGTTGTATATCTGAAAAACCACTTGCATCTTCAAGCAGTCACACCTATTAGTTAGAGCTAATGGCAGTAAGCTGCTGTCCAAAGCTTACTACATTCAACGAGTTTAGAATGTGTGACCCAGAGGTTGGGAGTCGAGCGTCTCAACCGATGCACCACTCTCCAGAGATTGTAGAGTTACCACAAAATGAAGAAAGCAGTATGATTATTACACTTCAAATTGAAATACAGTATGAATTCAGCAGCGATATTACAGTCGACTATGAGGCATATTACACCGAATCTTTAATTGCAGGTTTTTACGGTTGTAATGACCCCTAAATTTGAGTATAGTCTTATTTCACATAAGGCTGCTTCTAGTTAGATTTTCGATACCTCATTTCTAACTAATATTTATTTAGGGTTGGTTTTTGGTCACTAACTGGGATCAGATAATATTCTTTCCGATAGCTTCTTTATCATGTTCTACTGTTATATGACCACCACAATACTCGAAGAATTAGTGTTGTTATTTAACAACATTAGTGCTTTCTAAATAACATTAAATCAATAATATCGATAGATTGCAGTTCAAAAGCATCTGTAAGTGTGATAATATGCAACAGTATAACACTGAACTGAATACCAGATAAATGAAGAAACAAATAATACTGGATTTTTATGTTCCACAGAAGATCAGAGAGCGATTATTCACCTGATATTCAGTTCAGTGTCATATTGTTGCATGTGACCACTTACACATACTTTCGAACTGTAATCTACCGATATTAATGTTATTTAGAAAGCATTAATGTTATTACTATTTAAGTGTTGGTTTCTAGGGTCTTGACTGATTGGTTACAGCATTTGATCATGAGCTGACATCGGTTAGAGAACCATTGGAAAACCTGGAAGTTGGAATTCATGGACCGTTGGATCGGGTCCCAGTGGCTTAATGGTCTACGAGCTCGCCTTATGACCACAAGGTCCTGGGTTCGAACCTCGGTGGATGCGTACTAATGAGGACTCCCAAACTAGGATTAAACAGCTCTCCAGTACTCCCAGATTTTCCAATGCTTCTCTAACCGATATCAGCTCATGATGATATCCTGTGACTAATTCTTTAATTATCATGGTGATATAACTGTAGGACCTGATAAAGAATTTATCGGAAAGAATATTCTATGTTCACTAGCAAGCCTTCTCAATAGACATCTTCAATCAGTTGAAATCGTACAGAGAACCTTCATCAGTGCTTAGGAATCTTCGACAGTGCGCAACCACAGTAGCAAGTTTATAACTGAAATGGACTGAATTAACCCGTCGCTACTTTATGTCTGTGAGTCGAGCGTCTCAACCGACGCACCACTCTCCAGAGATTATAGAGTTACCACAAAATAAAGAAAGCAGTATGATTATTACACTTCAAATTGAAATACAGTATGAATTCAGCAGCGACATTACAGTCGACTATGAGGCATATTACACCGAATCTTTAATTGTAGGCTTTTGCGGTTATAACGACCCTAAATCAGAGTTTAGTCAGAACACTGACCCTCTTATTTCATATAAGGCTGTTTCTAGTTAGATTTTCGCTACCTCATTTCTAACTAATATTTATTTAGGGTTGGTTTTTGGTCACTAACTGGGATCAGATAATATTCTTTCCGATAGCTTCTTTATCATGTTCTACTGTTATATGACCACCACAATAATCGAAGAATTAGTGTTGTTATTTAACAACATTAGTGCTTTCTAAATCACATTAAATCAATAATATCGATAGATTGCAGTTCAAAAGCATCTGTAAGTGTGATAATATGCAACAATAGAACACTGAACTGAATACCAGATAAATGAAGAAACAAATAATACTGGATTTTTATGTTCCACAGAAGGTCAGAGAGCGATTATTCACCTGATATTCAGTTCAGTGTTATATTGTTGCATGTGACCACTTACACATACTTTCGAACTGTAATCTACCGATATTAATGTTATTTAGAAAGCATTCATGTTATTACTATTTAAGTGTTGGTTTCTAGGGACTTGACTGATTGGTTACAGGATTTGATCATGAGCTGACATCGGTTAGAGAACCATTGGAAAACCTGGAAGTTGGAATTCATGGACCGTTGGATCGGGTCCCAGTGGCTTAATGGTCTACGAGCTCGCCTTATGACCACAAGGTCCTGGGTTCGAACCTCGGTGGATGCGTACTAATGAGGAGTCCCAAACTAGGATTAAACAGCTCTCCAGTACTCCCAGATTTTCCAATGCTTCTCTAACCGATATCAGCTCATGATGATATCCTGTGACTAATTCTTTAATTATCATGGTGATATAACTGTAGGACCTGATAAAGAATTTATCGGAAAGAATATTCTATGTTCACTAGCAAGCCTTCTCAATAGACATCTTCAATCAGTTGAAATCGTACAGAGAACCTTCATCAGTGCTTAGGAATCTTCGACAGTGCGCAACCACAGTAGCAAGTTTATAACTGAAATGGACTGAATTAACCCGTCGCTACTTTATGTCTGTGAGTCGAGCGTCTCAACCGACGCACCACTCTCCAGAGATTATAGAGTTACCACAAAATAAAGAAAGCAGTATGATTATTACACTTCAAATTGAAATACAGTATGAATTCAGCAGCGACATTACAGTCGACTATGAGGCATATTACACCGAATCTTTAATTGCAGGCTTTTACGGTTGTAATGACCCCTAAATTAGAGTATAGTCAGAACACTGATTCTCTTACTTCACATAAGGCTGCTTCTAGTTAGATTTTCGCTACCTCATTTCTAACTAATATTTATTTAGGGTTGGTTTTTGGTCACTAACTGGGATCAGATAATATTCTTTCCGATAGCTTCTTTATCATGTTCTACTGTTATATGACCACCACAATAATCGAAGAATTAGTGTTGTTATTTAACAACATTGGTGCTTTCTAAATCACATTAAATCAATAATATCGATAGATTGCAGTTCAAAAGCATCTGTAAGTGTGATAATATGCAACAATAGAACACTGAACTGAATACCAGATAAATGAAGAAACAAATAATACTGGATTTTTATGTTCCACAGAAGGTCAGAGAGCGATTATTCACCTGATATTCAGTTCAGTGTTATATTGTTGCATGTGACCACTTACACATACTTTCGAACTGTAATCTACCGATATTAATGTTATTTAGAAAGCATTCATGTTATTACTATTTAAGTGTTGGTTTCTAGGGTCTTGACTGATTGGTTACAGCATTTGATCATGAGCTGACATCGGTTAGAGAACCATTGGAAAACCTGGAAGTTGGAATTCATGGACCGTTGGATCGGGTCCCAGTGGCTTAATGGTCTACGAGCTCGCCTTATGACCACAAGGTCCTGGGTTCGAACCTCGGTGGATGCGTACTAATGAGGACTCCCAAACTAGGATTAAACAGCTCTCCAGTACTCCCAGATTTTCCAATGCTTCTCTAACCGATATCAGCTCATGATGATATCCTGTGACTAATTCTTTAATTATCATGGTGATATAACTGTAGGACCTGATAAAGAATTTATCGGAAAGAATATTCTATGTTCACTAGCAAGCCTTCTCAATAGACATCTTCAATCAGTTGAAATCGTACAGAGAACCTTCATCAGTGCTTAGGAATCTTCGACAGTGCGCAACCACAGTAGCAAGTTTATAACTGAAATGGACTGAATTAACCCGTCGCTACTTTATGTCTGTGAGTCGAGCGTCTCAACCGACGCACCACTCTCCAGAGATTATAGAGTTACCACAAAATAAAGAAAGCAGTATGATTATTACACTTCAAATTGAAATACAGTATGAATTCAGCAGCGACATTACAGTCGACTATGAGGCATATTACACCGAATCTTTAATTGCAGGCTTTTACGGTTGTAATGACCCCTAAATTAGAGTATAGTCAGAACACTGATTCTCTTACTTCACATAAGGCTGCTTCTAGTTAGATTTTCGCTACCTCATTTCTAACTAATATTTATTTAGGGTTGGTTTTTGGTCACTAACTGGGATCAGATAATATTCTTTCCGATAGCTTCTTTATCATGTTCTACTGTTATATGACCACCACAATAATCGAAGAATTAGTGTTGTTATTTAACAACATTGGTGCTTTCTAAATCACATTAAATCAATAATATCGATAGATTGCAGTTCAAAAGCATCTGTAAGTGTGATAATATGCAACAATAGAACACTGAACTGAATACCAGATAAATGAAGAAACAAATAATACTGGATTTTTATGTTCCACAGAAGGTCAGAGAGCGATTATTCACCTGATATTCAGTTCAGTGTTATATTGTTGCATGTGACCACTTACACATACTTTCGAACTGTAATCTACCGATATTAATGTTATTTAGAAAGCATTAATGTTATTACTATTTAAGTGTTGGTTTCTAGGGTCTTGACTGATTGGTTACAGCATTTGATCATGAGCTGACATCGGTTAGAGAACCATTGGAAAACCTGGAAGTTGGAATTCATGGACCGTTGGATCGGGTCCCAGTGGCTTAATGGTCTACGAGCTCGCCTTATGACCACAAGGTCCTGGGTTCGAACCTCGGTGGATGCGTACTAATGAGGACTCCCAAACTAGGATTAAACAGCTCTCCAGTACTCCCAGATTTTCCAATGCTTCTCTAACCGATATCAGCTCATGATGATATCCTGTGACTAATTCTTTAATTATCATGGTGATATAACTGTAGGACCTGATAAAGAATTTATCGGAAAGAATATTCTATGTTCACTAGCAAGCCTTCTCAATAGACATCTTCAATCAGTTGAAATCGTACAGAGAACCTTCATCAGTGCTTAGGAATCTTCGACAGTGCGCAACCACAGTAGCAAGTTTATAACTGAAATGGACTGAATTAACCCGTCGCTACTTTATGTCTGCACCTGTTAATTACTATAACAGTAATGAACTCGACCGGTACACTAATACGTCTGTTTATCCGTTGTACCTTCCGACTCACTGAGCCACGCAAATACCAAAAGACAAAGGCTGACCTGTAACTGTAATATATTGCGTTGTACATTTATTAGGAAACAAAACATCATATTTATACATTTCTTTACCAAAATAAAGTCGGCTCACAGCTGTGGTAATGGACTATTTTTATTGGCTGGGAATATCTGTTCTCATTGGTTGACGATCCAACAAAGACCGAGGTGAGACAAAAGATGATAAACTGATCACACGCTAAATCACAATATGCCTGAGAAATGATAGATCCACCTAGTAACTCCATGCATCACAAGATAAATCACACGATTCGTGAGAAAGGATAGTATACTATTTTTATGAGACCAGTTAATCAAATTTTCAAACCTCGTTATATACAAACCAGTCATTGCACGTCAGGAGCTAGCTTTGAGATGAATTCCACGGAGTTTAAACTATGAGTTGTAAAAAGTAAGGTCAACAAATTGGGGAAAGCTACATTTGGATTTTAGTTTACTTGAGGAAGAGAGACTTCGGCTCGACCCTTTACAACAGCGCGGATGTAAAAAATTGATGTATGTCTCAAACTAGAGCAGCAAATCTGTTCAGTATCCATGAGTTCTCCACCATCGTATAATTGATACTAGTCTGTGAAAAAATCTACTCTGAAATAAAACCGATCCTTACGAACGCATCAAGTAAATACTACTTAGCCGCATCCTATTAGTAAAGTGAACTATAAAGTGTCCCGCATGCAATACTCTCTTCATGTGTTACCTCACATGATTGGATTATAAACAGTTAATCCCACAAGCATACACTTAAATTAGCAGCTATTTTTGGAAGATTCCATGTAGTAAAACTCCAAACCTATGAGGTGTACAAACCCTCACACTTCGATTAGGAGATTTATCCGCAAAGCTTGGTTGCACAAGTTAAAGTCCATCCTGATACTATGTACCACTCGACATCAGAGGCAACAAACTAACCAGCAGAATGCTTTGCAATCGTCGATGCTCAACACCCGAATATGCCTAGGACTTAAAAAAAACCTGTGTTCATTGGATTTGAGATCCTGCATCATCCAGGTTCATGTTACAGAGACTACTCATTATCCTAGGCCACTATCAGTCCCACAGTATAACTCTAGTACGTCGGTAACTGGCATAATTTGCGAACTCAACACTGACCAAATTTAAAATGTCACAAAAGTTAAATTGTGATTACTTGACTAAGAAACACACAAAATTTATGGCATAGGCGAAAGATCTGGTCGCATACTACAAACTTTTGAGAATCTAAGCTGTTTGTCCAACTAGACACTTGTCAAATCTGATTACTGGAAGTCTGTTGCTTTTGAAACATAGTGTGCAGGCGGCTGATCTAAAGGGTAGTCGATGTTCAGCCTAAGTAGAAGGTGCTAAAGAAATGAAGTCAATGTATGACGACGTGAACTTTGGTTAATTGGTGTGACTCGTCATCTAAGATGTTCACTGTAACCTGTCAAGTTTCTCTTGACGACAACAACAACAAAGGTCACACTAAGTACAGACTAGAATAACAGCCTAATTGAAGGGCAACAAGTACCAGGAAACAACACAAGGAAAATACCACTATGTGCATGACTAAGCTTAAAACTCACCTTACTACACTTCTGAAGGAACTCAATACTGCCAACATATAAGATAAAACTTGGGCATTGAGCTAGAGCATAATTCTACCACTGAGTAAATTTATTTGATCAAGTCTCACAATGTTATACAGTATTATTTACTGATGAAGACCGAAGGTTATGTTACCTAATATGATTATGAGCAAAAAACTGTGACCGAAACTTCACCAAATAATACTGTATAACACTCGAACTTTACCAAATAAATCGGCTCCGTGATGGGACTTAAGTACCGCTTTCAAAAGAAATAGTTTTCTTAGGTTTGGAAACCTGTCTGGTTTACGTAAGCAAAGACGGGACCTGGTAATCGTAAAATACATGGAACCTTCTTGAAACACATTAGAACTGCTGAATGCAACTAAGGCGGTTGTATTCTTCATCCACTTCCTTGAAAAATGTTTGAGTATTTGGTCAGTTAAGTTTGGTGCATTTATCTACAACACCTTGATTGATGTTTGAGCCATTCAGCCCACATATGCTATGAAAGCGTTACAGGTTTCTTCATATTTTTCACATATAGGTTAAATTCGATCCCCACAACCTAACTTAGCAACCAGCCAATGAACTCAACCATAGGATAACACACTACCCATAGTCGACCAGACTGTAATACAAAACAGCACTTTACAAAGTTTATCTTATATCCTTATCACTCAGACTACATTGACCAGGCTACTACTCAGGACAGTAGTCAGTGTTCTAACTATCTCAGAATGTCTACACTATTATGATTCGACTGGTTCTTTGAACTTAAGTACGAAAACTTCACAGCGTCGGTTATTAAATAGCAATATTAGTAGCTGCAGGTAGATAGCGCAACTTGAAACATGCACACATACATACCACATGGAGGCCAACTACATGTCCATTGAGGCAGAAAACCAGAGAATTACAACTGACCAACCAAATTTTATTCACACATTCAGAATGTAATCATCTGACCCTTCTTCTTCTTATCACCACCAAGTTCGAAATGTTTGCATCTCTTAATGCGCAATTGTTTTTTGCATTTACATTGCGAACATTCCAAACGCAGCACAATCTTCTTGGTAGTTTTTGCTTTCTTCCTCAGAATAGGTTTTGTTTGACCACCATAACCTGGAAGAGCATGTAAGACAGAATCTTGAACATACCTGACTGTTTCCTGTCGTACCGCCGTTTTCCCTGGGCGTAAAGGGAATCCTTCCCCTTCTTATACTGAGTTACTTTGTGTAATGTATGTCTTTTGCACTTGGAACTTTTGCAGAAAGTCTTCCTGGTCTTCGGTATATTCACCATGTTTCCTGCACGCGTGACCTTGACAAGCAACCCGCCACCTAATCTTACAGTGTACTGTGTTAAACAATATTCAACAAATTCACAGCTGCTTCTCATAAACCCATTATTTTCACCTTACTCGCCTCCTAATTTCAAGAATGGTAACCAGTATTGTGAGACACTGCATTTGTTCAATTATTAGTTGTGTTGTTAAGCATATTTGCATCTTTATGGATGTCATCAGCCTACTCTCACCTCACACTGGTATCGCAGACACAGACTGGACGGCTTGCATTATTTGGAGAATCACTGACAGAAATCTGAAACATCAATGACGTGATGGTTTTTGCAGAGATCCAGCGATATGTAACCGACCGAAATTCTCTCCAATTCACATCAACAGTAAATTACCAGAGTACGTGGATACTAATTCTCATGCTGATGGAATTTTCAGATAAAAAAGTAATGTAGCATCTATCAAACGCCTTCAAAATATAAATAAACTTTATATGGACACGGACAGCCTTTATTTTCTACTCACTACCTATCCGCAGCTCTTTCTATGCTGAAAACACATCACTGTTCTCTTGTGAAGTCACATTAACCCTCGTGTTCCTCGACACGGTCATATATTAGGTTTGCCGTCACCTTCGAGAACACCAACAATAAGACTATCAAGTTATGGTACCTATGTGACCGACGATTATGCTTTTGAAAAAGGGTGACTGAATACCAACGTTCCACCATCTTTGGCCGTTGTCTTAAGGAGGGTGTTACTAGCCGCAGGGTGAAGTGCAGAGGGCGGCTCCTAATTGTTTGCTTATATATGACTTCTAAACAAAGCTTCTTCAGTCTAGCAGAAAGGAGAAAGAAATTCGTATGACCTATTAATTCCTGTGATATCTCGCAAGTCAAAGTTGAACACATAGAAATGTAAATATGTGGAAAAATGGACAATATTGGAGCAACTAAATCTAACGACCTGTCAAACTGATTCAGACTTCATCAGTGATGCTTGGAAGCTTTGGAATACCAAAATCATTTAAAAATCAGTGGTCAAGCCTTGTATTCAAACTCCTCTTTGAGCCATAACTAATTTATTAGGATTTTTCAAAGCCAAAATTATTACCACTTATTCGTTCACTGTAAACGAAGTTTGGGCATACAGTTTTGTAAGCAGCCTGAAAACAGGATATTATATACCATATATAGCTGCAAAAGTTCTCTGGTATTTCTGGAAATATAATCTAAATATTTTCACTTATATTTATTAAGAGCGGGATGATCACTGATATGTTAGACCCAACTCATGATTCTTCAATGTGCTTTCCATTCACTCGTTTTCAATAAAAAGTAAAAGCCCCCTCCCCAGATTAGCACTGCATATGTTGGTGTGACATTTAAGAACAGCACTTAGCTACTAAATTTCCTGAGATGTGAACTAGTGTCGGTTCCTATGATGCAGAGTTTTCAGGTGATGATTGCCTGAAAACACGTCATGAATCGCCAAACTACTACATCCTATGGGTTCCACAGAGCCATATGGATTATCAACTAATCACGTTTCCGTTGTGTTTTAGTAAAAGAGTTCCTTTAAGTGTCTAAATCACATGTTTCTGTTCCCGAGATTCGGTTTCGAAAAATTCACATATACAACCAGAATAATAAGCCCCTTCAGTCTAGCTGTTGTTTCAGTAAATTTAAGTGCTCGACTGTTCGACTGGTCGTAGAAGATGTGATGACTGGCACATGGACTCATGTGAAAAATGGGACAAATCCATTTTATCTAACTCACAACACCCTCTTCACTCACAACTCTCCACTTGCATCTCATCAGGTAAAACCAGAAGCCTATATAGAAAACTATATGCTCGCAACAGCAAGTACAAAAACTCAGCCATACCCTACTTAGCTCGTGTTCTGTGTGATAAAGAAAGCATTAGGCGTGACACCTATAATTCACTAAATAGTCAGTAGTACAACTGGATCTCGTCTTTCCAACTCATATCATTTATAGGTACAACATTTTCTTTCTTTTCCTTTTCTCTCTCTCTCTTTTCCGTTATGTGCTGCTTTGTTTCCTTCTCTCGCTTGATCCAGTAAATATGACACCTCCCACTTTTCTAACACCTTCAAACACTGTTCAGCTTTACCCTTGCTACCGACATGCCAATGTGTTGTAATAATGAACTGAGATTTCCTTAATCTATTTAGAATTCTGTTTATTGATAATGTACTAAATGGATGCAATACTATAGTAAAAATGCTGAGAATTCCATTCTGTATCACATGTACTGTTTTGGAATAAAGCAAATTATTATTATCATGCTGAAACGTGTCACAAAACCTCTGCAAACGTTGTCGTTTCATGTTGACTTGACCTAAAGTGTTGGAGTGGTGTTGCAACCTTGTATCAAGTTCATTCCAGTTTTTAGACTGCCCCAGAATAAAATAAATTTACTGAACCATCAAATGACTTCTGTTTTCCTTACAACTTGAACTGCAGAGGCAATTCTGTCCACCAATATCTAAAATAAGGTCAGATACGAGTTTCTTCTGCCTGTTTCCATGTCAACTGATTCAGCACCATGGTCGACGGATTCCAGAACAGAAGATTTTGTGAAATGTACCCACTTAATATTCATTGACCCACTATCTCAGCACAAGGAGGACATACTGAAACTGTAAATTTTAGCAGGCTGTCAATGCACATCTACACAACGCCCTAAAGGACAAAACCTGGATGGTTCAAAAATTACGTTAGATGTAGCTCATTCCTATCAATATAAACAGTCCAAAATGATTATTTCCCTGAGAAGAAGCTCTGAGCTCTGTGACATTAACAAGAAGGGGTTTCACCCAAATTAAAAGCGTACATTGCCCGGAAACATCAGAATGATTTTCGTGAGGCCTCTCAGGCAAATAAGACCTTTCACTGGTCACCGAGAGAGAAATCTATCACAACTTAAACAGTCTAGGCGACTGAAACGAAAGACGGTAACTGACTTTCAATCCAGATAAGTGGAGTATTGCCCACTTTGGGTATTGGAAACAAGGCACGAATCTGTACATGTACAGTAACCTCCTCTCAAACCTTATCATTTTCATAGATCCTGAGATAACATATTTAGATCTTACCCCTTCTGGTCGCGCGAATAAGGTTTTATCTGACTGTAAACGACTTACTAGCCTCGTCCTGTTTAACTTTCATACCTAAAAGCAAGATTAGCCGCATAAATGAAATGTATTCGCCCAAAGATTGGATACTGTGCTCTTCTATATGGGGATTCAAGGTCAGCAGGGCGAAAAACTTCGAAAGCGTTCGCAGGTTCTTGACGAAACGCATTGTGGGTTTGGTCAACAAATAGGTGTATACAACCGACATTAGACCCGCTATAATTAAGGAGTTAAGTGCAGTTTATCTCTTCTCTTCACAGTCATTTAGAAACAGACTACAGCTACCTATCCATAGGGTGGACTAACTTTAGACCACCTACCATCTCAAAGTTTTCACCAATAAACAAACCATTAGGGCTGACTTTCCCCTACTACGTATTTCACTCTTTGAACCCAACTATCTTCTGAAACGAAATCTTATGAAAAGCGTGGTAGGTTAAAACGGAATCTAGGAGAAAACACATTAATGTCTTCCCTAGATCTAAATATCACAGATGTCAGGATAGTGAAGCGAAGACATTCCAGTCCTTAGGTTGGTTACATCAATCCAAATTTACGCACGGTCCACTTTGCGGTATTGTAGCGGGTCAATGAGGCACGCCAAATCAGTTAAATCTCGATCATTTCTCCTTCATAGATCATTTGTTCATCCATACAAACTCAAACACATGTCAGACTACTGGATTTTCAAGGAACAAGAGCAAGGCTGCTTCAGTGCGTGATGATATTGTTTCTCCGCACTGTATTAGTAAGCACACCCCTGAATAGCCTTTAGTGTTGTATACTGCAGTCGTTAGTTGGGGTGGAGTTGAGAGCAGCTGGGCCACCAAGATGGGCGAGCCAGATCAGAGAATTAGTGCGTAGTGTCATCAAAGGTCAAGTCCAGCAAAGTAGGCGGCGGAAACACAATCATAAGTTTTATTTCTGGCTGAAGCTCACCTGAAGCCAGCTCTAGGTAGTTCAGACAGTTCAAATGACTGGCTTCCTAGAGTATTAAACATTAGTTAGATTCGAATAATCGACCACCAATTCCCGCAACTGGGCTACTGTCACGCAATCTTTACCTGACGAAATTACTTCACTAATGCGAAAAACGTTCCTCTACTTTCCCAGGCTTCATTCCCTCATACTGGCTAATGATCAGGTACAGTGTTGTAGCGGTAAATAATTCCCCAAAATTATTAACCACAGCAATCATCACTCAACATTGGATGCTGACCACCACTGTTTAAGTCGACTTGTTTAGCTGAAGGCTTCCGGTCAAGCATCCCCGCCATTTGGTGCTCCGTCGTGTCACGTGCGTGCACGATTACTAGCTAGCTAAGCATTCACCTCTACCCGCGATTTTGTCCCGAAATATAATACGTACTTTGGACGACAAAATCTGGTCTTTTGCTTTACCATTTGGTACTCGAAGAACGAACACTATAGAAGTTGTTGGTATAAGATCTTGCGTTAGTATAATCCCTACAACTCGCGAACGTCGATACCATCAATCATCTAAAGTGTAATTACTTCTTAAAAATTGTCTTCGGAGCCACACCTTATATTATACTCAATATGACCCACTCTACCAATGCATTCAGAGGTGAAAGTCCTGACCCAATTTTCTTGCACGCATAATTCCAAAATTTGTCACTAGATCTATTTTTCATCATATAAGCAGGCGAGTTACTTTGCACTGTCTATTGCACACCATATAAAAAGTCGCCATGAGTAGTTGCCTACACTTTGCAACAACCTATTTCTATACATGTGCGCATCTATTGAGATAATACTGCTGTGAGTGCCCTCGTGTATCCGTGTCTGATGGCTTATCGAGAAGCATTTTTGATCAAAGCTAGAGATGGACATGACTGGGACAGGCACGAAGCCCTGTAGTGCCACTAACTTTACTGATGGAAATAATGTTTTCACCGACTTGTAAATGATAGACGCCAGTTAACAGTCATTATCAATATGTAAAGTCACATGGATGGATTAAGCATATTCAAAGTTGTCATGATAGTGAACATCGGTGTTCATGTCCAGTGGACTTGTCTAGTCGAATTAGTTTCCCGTTAGTTGGAGGCAACACTGTCTATCGCAGCCTTGGCATTTTTTCAATGGGGGAGGACCGGAGTAATAGGATCAGAAGTATGAATGTATTTCATACTGACGTTATTTGTAGAACTTTTCAGTATATTTACGGCAACCAGAGGTGAATCACAATGTCAGTCTGTTGCGTAATTAACCTGCGATATTTATTTATACTTGGTCAACCGATAAATCTTCGACTTACAGTCGTTCTTTTAACACTGATTGTGTTCAAATCGAGTTGATTATTATGTGCACAAAACAGTATTCTAAGTTCCGAAGAGTTGTCTCCTGGCTGCAGCAAATTTTCTTGATATCGTTATTGACACAGGTTATTCAAATACAGGACGATACATGTGTGGGACAAATTTAATGAAAATGTCAAAAAGTCCGTTTGTGCAGGCAGAAGCAATGTACATGGTATAACCTTAGGCACTAGCAATGTTTAGATTACACCAAAAGCGAGTAATAATTAGGCGTTGCATCAGAGATGGTCAGCATGGCGGGTTATTCACAAAATGGCAATTGCGATTATAAATCACAGAGCCTTTCAGCACAAAAGGAAAATTGGTAGCGCATGCCGACCAGCAGATATGGTCGTTACAGTCACTGTGTGAATAACCTCTGAAGAGGCACACTTGTGGTCTTCGGCCAAATGTGAAATAAAACAGAATTGTTCCAAATATAACTATATGACAACAAATTGTCAAAGAACCGCAAGATTATTGTTCCATTAGATGAAATATATCAGATGAGCACTATATAAACCTCCAAATATGAAGCTCTCCTGCACCTAAACACCAGGAACGCGATGTCCGAACACAAAATGGCTCGCAACTAACAAAATGTATAGCAATCCAGAGAACTATAAACGGCCTAGTGAACATAAAATGCAAAATGGTACATAAAGTGCAACCTTAGTATTTATAAGCCCAGTATAACACGTGACATGGTAGTGGCCACAAATGTGAATGACTGCTATCTGTAGGACAGCAGTATATATTTTGACAGCTTATGATCTAAACACGAATTCGGATCCTTTACTAACATTTATTGCTACTGAGAAACCGTACTGAGAAACCGCCTGTGCTGTTCACTGAAGAAAACCTTCTTCGCAGCTGAACTCAGACTAACTCTCTCTACGAAACCAATGATTCGCACGAACGTGAAGGACAAGCTTCCACTGTGGGCCTCATCAATGTGCATCTACCAATTCACCTGCTCATGTGGAGCTAGGTATGTCGGCCGTACCCAGCGTTTGCTATCCAAACGAATCAGCGAACACTTACCTTCATGGTTTTATAAAGGAGAGAGAAGATCTCCCCGCCACAGCTCTATCCTAGAACACTTGATAGAATCCGGACACCAAGCAAACCCACAAAACAACTTCTCAGTTATCTACACAATACGTGGGAATCTTGCCAAAAGAGTACGAATTAAACTTCTTCAAACCGCAGAAGCAATGGCAATTCACATATGGAATACTGAACTCTGCATACAAAAGAAGTTTGTTCAGTCACTAAATCTACAATGGTCCTGATCTATCTCAACACCAAATACGTAATTTTGTCTTACCTCTTTCTTCTTTGTTTGTCTGTTTCTTAATTGCATTATTTTCTACCCCCACCCTCTATTAAATCTCTACCCTCATGACGACTGTTGCTAACTCCATTTTCGTTTATTTTTAAGTGAATTCTACTCAGCTTATCAACTTAACTCTCATTTATTTCCAAGTGAATTCTACTCAGACTATTAACTTGACTCTAATTCATTTTTCATTGAACCCTAGCAATTAGGTTACGTCACCCAACCTACTTTTGTAACTTTATTTTAGTTTCTAACCGATTAACGCCTTCTAAATTATGTAATTTGTTGTCAAAAATTAACAATTGCATTAACACATCTTTGGAAATATTCCTTTTGTTGCCAAGAAAAATTACTATAAATTTACGGTTTGAACAGCTTGAGAATGATATCACCGAAAAGAGTAACTCTTTGCTGAACGCCTTTTCTTTTCTATGACTGAATGGGAATTTTCATATTACGACTTTCTTGGTCTAAATAATAGATGAGACTTCTGTCTCTAATATCCACCATTTTGTTCACCTTTTTGCCAAGACGCGACCATGTAGCCGCTATAGGAGTTTATGATATACCCTATAAGTGAGCATGTTCTGCTTTTTCGCCACATCTCACTGTACCATCAGCACTCATCCACTTGTGGATATGATACTTTCCTGGATATTAGTTGGTTATAGGTCAAGTACAATCGCCCACAGAAAAGAAACAAAACTTAAGGTGCCCTCCCAACGCTGATGATGGCTTCATAATTCAACAATGACGTTGCAATACTCTGAAAACTTGTGTCGTAAAATGGATCGTCGGACAATCGAAGCACTATGAACTAACTGACACTTTTCGATGCAAAATTATATCCTGTTTGATTGTACCTGGCCCGCTTTCCGCTCAAATTAGTTTCTTTTTATGAATATATTATTAACTAACAGGAGATCCTATCTGTCTAAATATTTGGCGCGTCACTTTTTGTTCTAGGGCTCAATTTTTCCCCTGGAACACTTTAAAATCTTACGGCATAGGGAATCGACGAATTGTGTTAACTCGATAGAGCTTCCCCAACCTGATCTCCAACAAGAAATTTATTTATCCGTACTGATGAAGGCATACTGTGGACAACTGGAGTGACAAGAAAAATGTGCATGGTTGCTGCATCGTGGTGTGATTATTTATCAATAAACTCTCTTAACTTCTTGAACAGCCTAAATTAACATATTCTCCGTTCGCTTCTTGGGGGGTTGATAAAAGGCGCCTGGATGCCAGTTTAGGTTCAGATCTGGTCGAATACGAGGCCCAGAGCTATCGTAAGCATTATTCCTCGCTGAGGACGGCTGGGACTCATTCTATAAGTTGTTCAAGCAGTGTGACGAACTGGCATCGTAGAATCCATGATCCTGACGGGATTTAGCCTTTTCTTACTTTCAATCAATAACGGGTGCCCTCCATTATACTAAAAGCACGTTGCATGAGGCCAAAACTAACGGCTAGTGACCACGGTGGGTACTGCTACCCGTAATTCATGGGTTTTCTTTTCTGGAAGCCATTTTAAACTGATTCGATAAAAACATATAAACTGACGGGCTTGAGTGTGTAACTTCTAAAGTCAAACCTATCACTTATCGTGAAGTCCAAGACAGAATCATACATATATGCACTTTTGTCTCACACGGTTAACCACCCATCCCCTCAAGTTACCTCAAAGTGACTTTTCCACATCATTGTGAAGACCTAGGATCCTTCCAGCACGTAATTTGGATGGAACTAGATAGTGACTTCGTGCTATTCCCTATGGAAGTTACGGAACAACGTGAACGAATATTGTCGGATCCGCTTTGGTGTGTCCTTAACCAACATTAAATTAATGCCATCTTCTGGTGTACCTAAGCTTCGAAGTGCTGTTATCAGGGGGGGCACACATACGCCAGTAGTCTAAAATTTGCTGAGCAAATTGCACCCCAGACTCACAAATCGGACATGAACCCTGGATGACTACACAGAAACCTCCGTAATCATGAGACAAATTGATACTGTATGAAGTGTGCATAAGAGCGCTATCAAAAAAATTTCCATTTATCCTTAGCAGTACTTGTACTTGTGGCAACATGAAAACGAAAAGTCAAGAGATATTCCACGTCTAGACTACTTGGATATGATTATGAGCAATACTATGTGTGAAGTTGTGTATCTCTAAATCTTGGTATACTTTTAGCCAGGTGGCTAAGTTCTCATCCTATATTCCACTTGAAGGCCTATCACAAAGTAGCATTCTCAGACAGCAAGGATATACATTAGTCACCGGAAGCCTGTTATGGTCTACGTAAATAAATATGCACAAAAGCCATAAAATCCCTTAAACAATACTCTGTATCAACTTCTTCAAGATCATGTTTTCTAACATGTGTAATGGATTTCTGTAGGGACGAGAACCTAAGATTCAGTTGTGCGACTTAGGCGCTTACTCCGCGATCTGCTATACTTGGATGAATTCATGAGCGGTATGAATGTTACACATTTTCTAGGAAGCAATATATTAGGACCCTTAAATATGTAAATGGTACATATACCTTCAATTCTAACACTATATTAATGACTCCTTCCCTGCTAGGGATGCTAAGCACACTGATATGTGAAAAGTAAAGCAGCGTGTCAATATGCGTGAATGAAAATGCACAGTGGGCAGTCTGCAGTTCATATGGCTGTCAACATTTTCATCGGAAAACTAGCCAGATTTTAACACGGACAATCTTACCATTTTATGGATAACCTACCACATTCAACCTTTAGTTATTATGCACCTTTTGCCGAATTTAAACGATGTTGATGCCTAGGATTATAACATGTACACGGCTTCACCCTATGTAAAATGCCTTTACTGATTTTTTCATTAAATCTGCCTCATATATATAGTTTTGTATTTGAATGGCTGTAAATGTGCCTGCCTCATGTATTTACTATTTAAAAACCAGTGATGCCTTTAAACTGCAGTCCTCCGTGTAAAACAAATAAGAATGTATAATTGTGCGGAGAGTCACTTCGGTAATTCTCCACACACTCCTCATTTTACTGATACTTCGCAGCTTGCCTAGTTTCCCTTAGATTCACCTTCCAGTGGAGGTCTCACGGACTTACAATTAGATTGCGAGTAAACAATACTTGACGTCACTACCACTAATAGCACAAGTCATTGTTCGAGATGCTGGTTCACAATCTCTCAACCCTAAGCCTCCGGTCAAAAATTTGCAGACGCGATCGACGATATGTACAAATAGTATTGATGATGTGAAAAAATACTATGGGTTATCCAACGTCTTCCTAAACTTCAGTCAAAGTACAAACATTAGCACAAGTACATAAGACAATGCACCTACGAATGGTGGCGACAGTGGGCTTCAGGTTTTTATGGTCATTTTTCACACCGCTCCGGTACTGAAACTATGACATGAGCTTCTGTGATATTTTTAGAATGTTTGATAGTAGTGTATTCGTCCGCACTAAATATACTCCCTCATTCATGAAAGTTCACACCACAATCGCTAGGAAAACCATAAAATACATGAATGCGCTGAAATTAATATATGATCATCCTACATATTCATGAACAAGATTAGGGGCATAGTAGAATCGATATTTGTACTACGCCCATCAGTGACCGGGCTTTTATTGATATAAGTATAAAACTTGGGCAACGTGGTAGAGTATAACTCCATTATGGATAAGATTTTAATTTGATAAATCACACAGTGTTGTACAGTTATATTAACTAATAATAATTAGGGTGGTGCATGCTGATCAGCAGATTTGGTAGTGGTCACAAATGTGAATCGCTCCGATCTGTAGGACAGCAACATGCATTATTTTGGCAGCTCGAGAACTAAACATGAGTTTGGATACTAAATGTATAAAAAAATAGACTTTAAAAAAAAAATTAATTGAAAAAATAAAACAATAATGACTGTACAGTTTTAGCTTGTAAAAAAATAACAATGCTTTCGCTCCTAACATCTACAAGCCTGCTCAGTTTCTTGTCAAGATGCTATCCCATGGGCCATACACAAGTTCGCCAAACATCCAACAGGTTCTAGTCCTTCTAGCCACTTCTCTCTGAAATGTTACTTATATACTTCACAATAATCCTTCTACCTAATTACTATTATACTCTATTTTATCTCAACTTCCTAGGACTTTAATGAAGCTGAAATTTTTTCCCTCTTCTCATTTACACCCTTTTCTCGCGTAAAGTTCGGTTGCTCTGATGATAAAAACAACAACAACACTCATGTTTGAGAATAAATATATTTTCATAGAAAGCGTCATAGTTTTCCATGGTAAGACCAATATGGTTAGCATCATACATTGCAAATGTGTATTATCATTTCAAGTACTACATAGCTTCTTGTAAATATACTTTTAATAATGTATTATTCATAATTGCATTCTATACCATTTTTCAGCTGCGCCAGATTTTCTTCAATTCCTAAAATAGCGTCCAAGCATTTGAAGGCATAGCACTCACACAAATATATGTTGTTTATCGATTGGTCAAAACTATCATCGGGAAATGGAACGAATTTCGGGTTGTCGCTCAACTTCGATGGTGACCTTCGTGAAATATTTACAAATTAACATTTATAAGAATCTGTTCTGATTGCTTGTACTATAACTCAACAATATGAACTTTTTGAAAAAGTGACAATGTATGCTAATTAACAATTGTTATTCGTAACATAATTGATCGTGCCTGTAAAAATGGCATGCATTTCATGTAAACTTACCCGTTTATACGAAATATATATTATTATTATATTTCGTATAAACGGGTGAGTTTACAAAAAATGCATGCCATTTTTACAGGCACTGATAACGTTTCGAGCACAATCTATTGCTCATGATCATATCAAGTTACTCACACAACCTTTTTTATTTCATTTATATACATGTGTGGAATCGATTAGATATTGGATTAAAAATCAATGTGAGATAATGTACATTCAGAAATAATAGTACGGGTGTTATTGATCCATTACAATTAGATGGGAAATACGACGAGTTTAGGATTCTCAATAAAGCAGGAATTAGGGTGGCACTCAAACCTACAAACTCACTCAGAGACAAGCTTTGTAGGTCGAAAGACCCGGTGGACACAATTAAACAAAATAATATAATTTACAAAATACCCTGCAATGACTGTGAAGTCAACCACATAGGTCAAACTAGTAGATCAGGGATAGTCAGATTATCGGAACATAAGAATTTAGCCAAGGGGAGAATGGTTGACCCTGAAAAGATAAGTAATTTGAAAAAAGCTCAGCTATTATATTTCACGGTAGACGTTAAATGCCATGTTCTAGTAGCGCTGTTAAAATTTACCTTGGAAAATTTTTTTTTGTCAATATTTTTTAATGAAATTGCGTTATATGTTATCTGGATTGGTGAGAATTCCCGTTTTCTGGCCTGTTATTTTGGTGTCCGCGTCATGTAATCTGACTACGACACCCCCTAGCATATTGGTTGCAACGATCAGTGTTTCAGGCGAACTGTAGCAAAATATCGCTATAGTGAGAAAGATAGGATAATTGAAGGGTAATTTCATCTACACAAATAATCTACTTTATTTAGATGCTGCACCTTTCGTCATGGTATCATTCAATGGAGACTTCACGTCTCAGGATATTAATTCAGCCTATTTACGTGTGAAGAACAGTCCTTTTTGACAAAAGAATTCTATCAGTACTTCTAAATCACCTGTAAATGCTAACAGAACCTTCTGTGGGAACAGAAGTAATCATGTAGATGTGTCTCACCGTGTGTGTTTGGACAGGAATTATCGTAAGTTGAGAGGTTATTTCTAAGTGGATTTCATATATATTTGCACTGTTTAGTGTAGTGTAATATGAGTTATGTGGAATCAATGTATAAAAAATACCTCAACTTTATTTATATTGTGCCATTGTCTGCTTAGCTGACTGCTTGGCTAGCAAACGTAGGTGGTTGTCATGATTATTGCAAGTGCAGTGCCGTGGAGAAGGCAATCACTCGTTTAAATTCCTTAGTGTGTCGCTTAGTGCATTAATTCAGTGTATAGTATTATTATACACATGGATTGTGTCGATTATGAGAACTGCATCTAGTCAGCTCTATTACTATCAATCTACTGTCTGTTATGCCATTCTCACTGGCACTGTAAACTTAATGCTGCACTGTTTTTGATCACCAGTAGTGGTGATGAATTTTTCCTGAATTTTCCATTAACATGAAGCAGTACAGATGCAGTGTCACGATCGAATGTCTAGGTTGCATTATATGTCATTGTTATCCTCATCGACGCAACAGGTCTGCGTATCTTACAATATTTTAAGTGTTTCTCTATGCTGCTAACACTGTGCATAGTTGCTTAGAGTTGAAGCATGTTCAGCTTATACTTGATGGCTATAGATTCCTAAATATGAGAATGTAATTTCTGTAGGATTCATAAAACTATGCTCATTAGACATTATTGAGATTATGGATCAATTTCTAAGTTACACATTTGCAATACTTCATTTAATGTAAACGTATTCAGTGTGAAGTTGATCTGTAACTAAGGTTAATGAGAGTATGACGCCTCAACAGTATGGAAGCTTCAAAGATTGTCTTGATATTTGCGTATAATCCTTTAATACTGGTAAACATATGAGGTCTATTGATGCTTATGGTGTCAGTATAAAAAACAGCTGTAAACTACAAATACATTTATTTGCATGAGATATTACTTAGTATTAACAGAATCAGTGTATTCAGTGTGTGCTAATATGTAGAATTATCTTTTATAACTTCATGTTGTGCTAGTCCTTACATGTGCTTTATTTTTTTCAGGTATACGGAAGTTGTCGAATATGAAACCAGCGGAAATATCATCCGGACAAACTAACGTTAATACTCTTCATCGTGATTTTCTTTTGTAAATTAATGAAATGTTTAATATACTCTTCAATTCTACTTCCTCTAGACTTTTTCAGTGCGTCGCTATACTATGTGCTTTTGTAATAAGTGAATTCGGATCAATGCATGTTAAGCTTAGTTAGAGGGATGGAGATTTACTATAGTATTATGAGAATGTTACTTTAGCCTTTCGTAAGATTTCGTGTCTGTTTCTATACAGTAGCACATTGTAAAAACTAAGTAAGATTTAGCAATTTAAATAATAATTCTGTACTGTTCGATACGCTAAAATCGCCTTATCTAGCCAGTTGCAATTCTGTACTGTTAAACGCCAAGTATGAAGTACAAGTAAATTTAATGACTTAGGCTTGACAGCTACTTCACTAATCTGTTAATATGCAGTGACATCGTCAAATAGGCTGTTCATTTGACAGTGAGCAAAGAAACAATTTTCATCTATTTCTAATATGCCGTTGAATCATGTGATGTTATCTAATATCCATCATTTCTATAATCAACAACTGCTATGTTTGCATATCTACTTTATGAATATTAAATAACTTACGCATTTATGCATCTAATTACCTCCAGGATTTTCTATTCATTTGATGTGTGTACGGTAAACAAGGCATTCATACATTCTCCCACAAATACCAAGGTTTCTGGTGTCACAAGTGTTAATGAGAGTTGCTTCCTTGGTTTCAATACAAACATTTTTTCATCTAGTAAATAAACAATCTGCAATTAAAAGTGTTCTCTGAGCTGGTTGGTTTAGTCGCGAAGCTTTCGTCGTCCTTCCGGACAACATCTTCAGCGCCATATTTAGCACAGAGTGAAATGATTTAAATTTCTTCTTCAGAGAACACTTTTAATTGCAAATCATCCACCTGAGCTACAAATCTTCTCTATTATTTCAAAATAAACAATCTCCTCCATCCATCTTTATATACCTTCAAGTTTTACTTTTATTATTTCCATTATATTTATGGTCCTGTTGATTCTTTGTTTTCACTTTCATAACTGCAAACACCAACCTATCTCTATGACTGCTGTAATCTTTGTTTTTCCCCTCACCATATCATGTAAAGAGAACATCATATTCAATATTTTTAATCATGCAAGGATTTGTATACCGCATCGACAATACTGTGTGAAACAAGCCCACGGCAATTTCCACTTGTATTATTATCATTACCTTAGCTGCTATCATTATTATTATTTCCATTTTATATGCTGCATGTTTTTTTATTTTTTTATATTAACCGTATTGTAAATGTAGAAAAATTTTCTGTGTGATTAATTTTATTTATAATTGAGGAAATTAGATGCAATTTTGTGATTAATGCTGAAATTTCCATTCTGTATCACAAGTACTGTTTTTGGAATAAAGTAAATTATTATTATTATTATTAAATGACGTTCTAAAATGTCACCAGTCGTTGAACCCTTCTTGTAGTTCCAGATTGTTTGCCTAGCCTTATTCTTCAAAAATGTACAGATATCCTCTCACATATTTAATGAATCTTTTTCCAGAAATGTTGTGCCAGCCGTTTGGAAGGACTTTAAAATTGTACCTGTACCTAAGTCGTCTAATGGAACATGTTTTAAATTTTGACCTATTGCTATTACCTCCTCTTTTGTAAAAGCTATGGAAAAGTTACTCTTACTTAATCTTCAACCTTCACTTAAAGCCTTTAACGAACTCAAATAATTCGCCTATAAACACAGTAGAAGTAATTTAGATGCAGCTGCAGTCTTGTATCACAACATTTTCTCCATTATAGTCGCCCAGTACCAATTGTATTTTTGTTTGACGAACTTAATGTACATACGCATACGAAATGAAATATGTCAAGTGCGCGGACTAACTATTCCGGTGTCTTTTAATTCGCATCTACACTGTACTTAGATGAACAGCTCTCTATTAGTAGTCAGAAAATGCTTTTAAACTAAATCCTTCCAAATGTCAGACTGTCAATTTCAGTTTCCGATGTAAGAGAAAGTCAGGTGAAGCTGTTAATTCCTGTGACCGTTGCAAAATTGATGACAGTGATATAGAGCTCAAGTCTGACTTTAAGTATCTCGGACTAATTCATCAAACAGCGTATTAGCCTTAAATGTATATCACACGCATGCATGAGCTAGGTATGCAAACCAAGGTAAACGCTGATATAAGTATAAAACTTGGGCACTGTGGTAGAGTATAACTCCATTATGGATAAGATTTTATTTTGATAAATCAGACAGTGCTGTACAGTTATATTAACTGATGACGTTTCCAGCACAAACGTTAGCACGGTACACTCATTATTTAAAAAAGCTAACTCATATTTGAGAACTACGATTTGACCGGCTTTACAACGTTTAATATATTTAGACATACACTGCTTACTTCTATGACGCATTACCTAAAGCTACCCCCTTGCTACTACCTAAGTGAGCAACTCGACGTTATCTTTGAATTACAAAGTAAAAGTGGACTTCCTGGGTAAAAAGATCGTCTCCTAGTCGAGAAAATAAACATATCCTAATCTCTTCACGAAAGCGTTTAGAGGTATTTATCCTATCGCCTCAAATGACTCACTATTTGCTGTCATTTAAAAAGTAAAAACAAATTTATCGAAGGCAGTGTGCTTATGGTTTCTAGACATCATAATGATCCATGAGGAAAAAGCTTTATTCATAGGGTTATAGCAATTAGATGCGCGATATAAATCCGAAACTCAACGACTACGATTCTCAATCACAAAACATTCTACTTTGCTACCTAATCGTCTCAATAGATGCTTCGCCAAGAAAAAGAAGACCACTGGTTCAAAGAAAATTTATTTAAAGTTTTCTTATAAATCATGGGCAACCGTGTTTATAACCACGGAGAAATCACAAGCATCCGAAAAATAGGAATTTCATTATTTGAACTGAAACAAGCAATTTGTAACCAGCCAATTTTTTCACCCCGATTAATAATCAGCTTCTCAGACGGTTGTAAATTCGAAACGTTATTCTTGCTAGTGAAATTCTTACCGAACACTCACCAGATCATCGTACGTTAGCCGCTTTTCAAATCCTTTTGAAACAAATAAAATGGTTGTTAACACCGCGTTTACTACAGGCAGTCCTAGTTCGTGCGTTTGGATCTAGTACACTAGGCATTAACAATCATTTAGGGATTTCCTATTGCTTCCTAATTTTGCTTCCAAAAGTACATACAAACACCACACATTCATACTTCACATGTGGCTCACCCTTGCTTGATTCTCTCACAATATACCTGATTTTTTAGCTGACAACAGACACCTTGTCGAAAAGCTCCAAAGCATTTTAAACTTCAAACCAGGTTCTAAATTCTCTGGGTTTAATTAGTTCTTCGAAAACTTTGCTAATATCAACCCTGATGGTGCTCTCTTCACAGGATTCATTCGTAGATTGTTGCATGCTGTAAACATGAACGTGAGAGACATTTTTTCCCAGATTCCTACATATTAAGTAACCAGCTGAGCCAGCAGCAATAACGGCAACCAAAAATGAACTGGAAACAATGGCTTCTGCTTCCCAAACATGTTCAGGTGTATAATCTCCAAGATTTCTACACAGTACTAATTCATTAATAGCTGAAAAACAATTAAAACACTGAAACCATGCATGAATGCAACGTATGAAACAATTACAATGAAACGAATGCACTGACCTGGTGGCAAAAACTTTCGTAACAAACGAAATAACTAATTTCAACAGAAATGGAAACAATAATGAAGTTGTAGCGGTAAATAATTCCCCAAAATTATTAACCACAGCAATCATCACTCAACATTGGATGCTGACCATCACTGTTTAAGTCGACTTGTTTAGCTGAAGGCTTACGGTCAAGCATCCCCGCCATTTGGTGCTTCGTCGTGTCACGTGCGTGGACGATTACTAGCTAGCTAAGCATTCATTCCTACCCGCGATTTGGTCCCAAAATATATATCGTATTTGGACGACAAAATCTGGTCTTTTGCTTTACCATTTGGTACTCGAAGAACGAACACTATAGTGGTTGTTGGTATAAGATCTTGCGTTAGTATAATCCGTACAACTCGCGAACGTCGAATACCTACAGCCCACCTAAACTGGTGAGCCCAACCACGAACTACATCTTCAATTCACACGCAGATAAACCCGGTGAGTTCGTTCCTTTTTGTGTTTATTCTTGTACTATACTGTTATCGGCATACTTTTCGTCATGAGTAACCCTAGCCCCAAGGTTATTCAGATTCGCTCAACCGCCAGAACTATTCAGCTAGTACCATTTTGGCCAGATAATGCTGAAACGTGGTTTCAGATTGCTGAGTCCGATTTTTGTGAACATGGCATAACTGATCAACGTTCACAGTTCCTTGCAGTTATTCACGCTCTACCGCGGGAATTCAGCAGGTGCGTAACTCTGCAGATGTCGGTAAGTAACTCGTACGAGTTGCTCAAAGCATCCATCCTCAAGAGAAACGTTCTCACAGATCGACAACGTCTGGATGAGTTATTTCGTAACATCGAGTTAGGAGATCAGTCAGCTGTGAGCATGCTGGCAAGAATGAAAGAGATCATTGGCCAAAGTCAGTTCGATGAAGGACTGTTCAGAGAACTATTTTTATCCAAACTGCCACAGTCAGTTCAGACTGTACTTGTGACACTTCAGGGTGTTCTCATAGATGATTTAGCTGTCTCTGCAGATAGAATTCTAGAGATAACGAAACGGCCAGTTGCCGAAGTATACTCTGTTACCGAACAGACTTCGAAGAAGGATTCTGCAATGATAGAGTTAATCAACTCCGTCCAGCAGATGCTTAGGTCAAACAAGCCTAGCAATTCCTCCTATCGTCGTTCTAAATCCCCTCAACGGCTAAACGCACGTGGACGATCTAAGTCCAACACACGTTCTCTCAAAAATCCTGACTGGTGTTGGTATCACAACACCTATGGCAAGGAAGCGAAATGTTGTCGAAAACCTTGTGATTTCGACAAAGCCTCCAAGTCTGTGGGAAACTATCCCGCCGGCACGCGTTAGCGGCAACCGTCGCCGGTGGCACTAGCCGCTTACTTTACATCCATGATGTAATGAGCCAGACTAGATATGTAGTCGACACAGGCGCCGAAGTCAGCGTCCTTCCTGCTACAGCAGCAGATCGACAGAAGGATCCTAACTTCAACCTACAGGCTGCAAATGGAAAACCAATTGCAACCTATGGTCGGAAATACGTCTATCTGAACGTAGGTTTACGCAAACCTATTCGGTGGATTTTTCTGATCGCTGACGTCACAATGCCCATCATCGGCACGGACCTACTTAATCATCATGATTTGCTCGTAGACGTCCGCCGTAAACGATTAATTGACAACACTACTAGTTTGTCTATCAAAGGCATAACTTACGTAGGCCCCAGCTTGTCAATCGTTAAGATGAAAGCAATCCTCGATCCAACTTTTCAACCGATTGTTGATAAATATCCGGAACTGAATTGCCCATCTAACGACCTCCCGTGTATAACCAGCAATGTTATGCACCACATCATAACCTCAGGACAGCCCGTGACATCTAAGGCACGACGACTGGCCCCTGATAAACTGAGAATTGCCAGAAACGAATTCGATCATATGCTCACCCTTGGCATCATTCGGCCATCGAATAGTCCATGGGCATCCCCGTTGCATATGGTACCGAAAAAGGATAGCAACGATTGGCGACCCACTGGTGATTACCGGCGAGTGAACGCCAAAACAACCCCTGATTGCTACCCTTTGCCTCACATACACGACTTGACGGCAACATTATCTGGAGCATCTATATTCTCCAAAATCGACTTGGTTAAAGCATATAACCAAATCCCGATGGCAACGGAAGATATTCCGAAAACGGCTATCATCACGCCTTTCGGACTTTTCGAATTTCTACGTATGCCATTCGGCCTCCGGAATTCGGCCCAAACATTCCAACGCTTCATCGATGAAGTATTTCGCGGTCTCGACTTTGTATACGCATACTTAGCCGACTGCTTCATTGCCAGTCCAGATAAGGAAACTCACCTTAGACACTTGGACTTGGCATTTGAAAGGTTACGCCAACATGGTGTTACCATCAATATACAGAAGTGTCAGATAGGCGTTGACTCACTCGATTTTCTGAGTCACACTATTGACTGTCAGGGCATTCGCCCACTGGCTACTTCGGTCGATCACTCTAAGAAAACGCGTTCTGGACGTCACGTTAGATTCCCAGAATATCTTCACACCTATCTCACATAACTGAGTGACACATCAATTTTTTTTTATGTTGCGTCATTTAACACAAGTAAATGATATTTTTCCTATAACCGTACATAAAATTATATAAGATGTATATTTTTTTCCCGATATTTTGAACTTAACATTATTTTACTGTATAGTAGATGCATGTCATATTTTTTTGGTAAAAAAAAACGCTTATTTGGTACATTTTTCTTGACAAGGTTCTCAGCATTCTTGTTTTCTTTTCCAGGTGCAACGGGCACTGGACAGGAAACAAACGAAGCACGGGATCCAACGAACAACACTGAGGAAGCTATGTACAGACACCCTGTTAGCATAGGCAGACAGACCAGCAGGCTCTCCATCAAGCCGCTTGGAAGATTTTTTTCACCCATCAGGGAACCATCGAGATTTTTTTACTTCCGGCTGGTCATGTCTTAGGGTCCTCACAAACCCACTAGGGGGGGGAGTGAGCTGTAGCGGTAAATAATTCCCCAAAATTATTAACCACAGCAATCATCACTCAACATTGGATGCTGACCATCACTGTTTAAGTCGACTTGTTTAGCTGAAGGCTTACGGTCAAGCATCCCCGCCATTTGGTGCTCCGTCGTGTCACGTGCGTGCACGATTACTAGCTAGCTAAGCATTCATTCCTACCCGCGATTTGGTCCCAAAATATATATCGTATTTGGACGACAAAATCTGGTCTTTTGCTTTACCATTTGGTACTCGAAGAACGAACACTATAGTGGTTGTTGGTATAAGATCTTGCGTTAGTATAATCCGTACAACTCGCGAACGTCAATACCGTCAATCACTAAAAAGTGAAACGCAACATTTGTGAACAATGTGCATCAAGATAAGTTGTGAATAACTGCTGGATAAACGGAAAAATCGATGTGTAAACGAACAGCAACGGAACTGCAATCCAACATGGCCGACTAACATGGACGAAAATGACCTTTGAGCGTCTCACTCCATCAATGACCTTGTACATGGCGTTTAATTTCTGCCATATTTCACACATTAACAAACAACCACACAATAGGGTGGGATAGGGTTAATATTCTAAAAATAATATAGGTAGGTGGAGAGAGAGGTTGATCACTGAATCCTTATTCATCGAGTCTACACCCAACACATGCAACAGAAATGACTCAATGCAAATACCAGAGATATGAAAGATATCATTACCACCAGTCAGTCAAATCAGAGGAGGATAATAAACAATCTTAAAATTCTATTTCAATTCAAACACATCACAACATTCTAACAAGTAACTTATTATGACTATAAAACACTCGTCGTATTTCCCATTTAATTGTAATGGATCAATAACACTCGTACTATTATTTCTGAATGTACATTATCTCACATTGATTTTTAATCCAATATCTAATCGATTCCACACATGTATATAAATGAAATAAAAAAGGTTGTGTGAGTAACTTGATATGATCATGAGCAATAGATTGTGCTCGAAACGTCATCAATTAATATAACTGTACAACACTGTGATTTACCGGGCTTTTAGTTAACCGTAGAAGATACTTTTGTAACGACGGATTACAAGGGCCAGGCAACAGATTGTTTATTGAGAAAATCAACAGATATTTATAGATTTTATGTACATTATTGTTAGCGGAGGATCAACGTCTTCGGATTGGTTGTTTACTTGCCGAAGGTTAGTCTTTCATCTCTTTTTTGCCGTTTCTTAGAAAGCTCGTTGATGTACCTGCCAATCGGATCCGCGCACGCTAAGTCTGCTGTGATTAGCTGGTGAGTTCCTCAAGACCAAGTTCTGTTATTGTTTTTCTCATGCCTTTGATTCTGGACACAAACACTGATGTAAATTGTTGTCTAGAATTTGTCTTGCAACCACCTCTCACCACACTTTTATATTTCTTCATACATCTAACCCAAGAATCGCTTAACAAATTTTCATACTGTTTTTAATGGAGTAATGCAACCGTAATTTAAATGGAAACTGTGTAATTTCATTAATAAATTATTCTTTTCTGTAAGGTAGGTATGTGCCTGCAAAGACATGAATAAATATATTAACATGAAAGATCTCCGAAGTTAAACCCGGAGAAGTGTCATCTTGCTTTTTATTATTATTTTTCATTCGATTTTCATAAGTTTTAATTCGGCATTTACTTTTTCGTTGTTTCTAAACTTTTACACATTACTTCTGTAAATCCATGGCATATTATGTATGCTGGGTAAAACCCCTGCCCGAGCAACGCTCAATATGGGTTTCTTAATCGTGGTGAATCATTTTTATGTGCGAGCATATTTTACTGAAACGTGCTAACATGCAAATGCTGCATTTGCGTGACTACAGTTGATGGAAGACTCAGATCACACAGATAAATCCTTCAGTGTTTGCACATCTCCAAGAGTTTGCGTTAGGCACCTTATGTTACCATATATGCTATGCATGCCATGAGTTCTGTTCACCATAGCCTTCGAAGTACTATCCCATGAGTAAAACTGTATTCTTAATCTGAACTTTAATCGTTTTACATAACAGTTTATTTTGTAAAGTTTTACTCACAAAAGGAACTTTTCTCAAAATCACACTGTTGTGAGATTTATATAAGAACACTTTTTCCCTTCAGTCTTTGATGTCTGTTTAAGGTGCGCCAGTATCATGATTGGCCGAAATGTCTGCGTTCACCTACCAGTCCATTCATATACATAAAAGCATCTATAATGTGGTAGCTACTAGGCTTTTCTACCCAGACGCGCCACATCAATTACTGTAGCATGAAGTATACGTCATTATTATGCACCATCACAGATGTTGTCACACTGAAATAATCATGAACTATGATCGTTACGTTGCACGAAGTAGTCATGTAAACATACCAGTGGTAGTGCGGATAGCATCATCACTGTTACTCATTATCCGATGCAATGGGCACACACACACGGTCCACCACTGAAGAATTAGAGCAAGTCTCCTGCACGGTCAGCAGTCCGTGGAGACCACCCTCACACTAATAACCACTAAAAGGACAGATAAAAGAAATACGCCAGGGCTTATCCCTTCTGTGGTTTCAACTTATGCTCCTGTTAACAGACTACGGCAGTTGCAGCTTCCAAAAAACATGATATCTCCTGTCTATCGTCCTGCAGTGTAGTGATCTAATCTGTTTCCTCCTGGGGCGTTTCTGGAGTAGAACCAGACTGCAGTATTCGTCTAATTCCTCTGCTTCCAACTTCCGAATTAGGATCGTAATCTTTCAACCGTCACCCTTGCTCTCAAAATTCATTTCAGACAGGTCTTCTCATCTGCACAACCAAGTATTTGACATTACGTCATCAACAAATCCTGATAGGATGGTGGATCAACAGGAAAATATAACAGTAAACTAGGACGCAGCCGCATCGTCTTAAGCTGCTGCTCCATCATATCTAAATGCATAGCTTTGGACGATAATACTAACTTTGCGGTTCCGGTTAAGCCCGGAAATCCAGAAGCTGCTCGACTGAATACCAAATACCCCCTGCTGTTTGAGCCTATGGAACAAAGCATAAAGCTAACCGACCTGAAGCCGGCAGAACAATTTACCTGGTCGGGTAAAAACTCAGTCGACGTTGAACGCAAATTCAGTCACCAAGTGAACCAGGGGAGCTAAGTCTAATACAAGGGATGGCATGCAATACTCAATACAGTTTGGTAGAGAATAGAAATCTTATGAAGCACAAAAAAGATACAATAACTATTTGTCTGTTCGCTTAGAATTTCTGTATCACTCAGTCACCAGCTTCCCACTGAGTAATCCTACAGTTTGTGTCTTTGTGCTGTGGAAAACCTAAACAAGTATGTCTCTTGTCTTTCTCAGTATTATATTCCGCTGATAAAAGCAATCACTCTGCTACGGATGGCCATCTCGGCCTGAAACATACACACCGGCTTCATAAATGGAGGTTGGAAGTACGAAACCATGTAACTATTTAATTTATACTGACATATTCTGCCATACTGGCGATACTTATAAATTAGAGCCTCTTTTCACAACAATATGAGTTTTATGTGCAAAAATGTACATTCAGACTCTGAAGCTATATTCCGCAAAGTGTTTCCCATTTTTATGTAAATTAGATAATTTTGTGCTTCATCAGGGGTTGTTATACATTTCTTATTTGAACGCATGTATTCGTTAACCGCGAGGCATTTTATTCAGCCAGCCTGTTATTTGTATTTGAGCGCAGAGTAACCTTGGGGCTGAAGGTTTGGATAATTATTACTCGGTACATTTGTTAAACGGAACAGTTTTGCAGTGCCTTTAACACTTTGGTTCCTAACAAAACCAGAATGATAACATGAGTCGTGGAAAATACGAAATATTTTTCACGATCAGGGAAGTGGGAATGTGACTTCGCCGTAACCAAATGGAGGGCATCCACGGACAACCGAATGTAAAACGATAGCCTGCTAAAGGGGCATGGACGCTTGGCCACATACCTTCCGCTTGACTAGTAGATTTCAACAGTGAAGGATAGCATCCTATTTTGAATGATGGAAGCTGCTGACTGTCGATTATGAGTAATCATTTGCTGAATTGAGAACTGTGTCGAAAAAGGATTACCAAAAATGGTTGAAGTTGCACGCACATGCACAACGCAAAAAAGGAGAATATCGAAAAATTATTTTGTAAACCGCTCGAGACAGTGCAAGTCAAGCCATAAAATATAAAATTTATGTCGCACGGTATACGAGGGAAGTCAGTGTAGGGAATCGAAGGAATTCGTCAACTCAAATGAACCTCAGACGCTTCACGGTCACCAACCAATTTGTTTTTCTGCGCGGAATGAAACACATGGTGGCCAATATAATTTTAAAGGACACTAGCTCAGTAGCTTCGTTGTGGTGTGACTATCAACTTGCACACATAGAATAAGTGATGTCTTCGACTTTATTTCCAAAATATCTGAGACTAATGTGAAGGATAAACGCATGCTATCCATGGACGTGTCATCACTATTCAGGAATGTACCACTTATGGAAACGGTTAATTGCATTTGTCAAAAAATCACCGAAAGGCAAATGGATCTAGGAATTCCCTTGTGTAGGAATTACTCCTTAAAAGTACAATGAAAGTGCACTTTGTCTTCAATAATTCACACTACCGACAAGTAGATGAAATAGCTATGGGTTCACCATTTAGACCAATATTGGCTGACTTCTTCCTCGCAAAACGTGAAAACGGGAAATTGACAGACATCGTGAGTAAGTTTGATATGTATTACCGACATGTCGATGATACATTTATCTCAGCTGATGGGAATGTAAACATAGACGAATCGTTGATGAAATTCAACAACGTCCACCCTTTGCTTGCCTTAACTTGTGAAGAGGAGCAAGATAGTAATCTACATTTTCTGCAAAGTAGGCGAGAAGATGGGTCACTTGGGAGACGTTTGCATAGAAAATGCACTTTCACAGGGCAAGACAGACACTTCCTTAGTTACGTGCCCATTAAATATAAAAGAAATGTCTCACGACAGAGCAAGAAAGATATTTACGGATGACCTCTTACAGAAGGAATTTGAATATATTCACGATTCCTTGACGGAGATGGACCATCCGAGTAGTTTCACAAAGAAACATATGAAAACACCAAATAGAAAACCTGAAACCGCGACTGCACATTAAAGACCTCTATTTATTAAATTACAACTTAATGGTGACTTATCGAGTGAGATTTTATTCCAGAGACTTTCCATGAGTATATGAAGAACGTTTTACGCAGTATACCTATGTTTGTCATTCTCTAGCCGACGAATGATTGGGACACAAACGAAGGATAAGCTAGAGAGTTTTGCCATATCTATGTGAATTGATCAACTCAACTGCACCTGCGGTGACAGTTATGTTGGGCACACTAATAATAGACAGTTTAGCCAACGTGTTTGTGGAAATCTCTCATATTGGCTTGGCAAAGGACAGACAAACACAGTCCGTAGCCCAATTTTGTCACATTTAGTTGATAGTGGTCATGCAGTGGAGAAAACGAGAGCTTTAAAAGTAGTTCATCGTCTCTCACCTAATCTTTCCAGTAGACTTCGCATTCGTCTGCTGCATACAGCTGAGGCGATAGGCATTCTATACCGCATCGACGATACTGTGTGAAACAAGCCCAAGGCAATTTTCATTTGTCTTATTATTATTACCTTGGCTGTTATCATTACTATTATTTCCATTTTATACGCTGCATGTTTTTGAAATTACCCCTATTGTAAATGTGGAGAATTTTCTGTGTGACTAATTTTTATTTATAATTTGAGGAAATTAGGTGCAATATTGTGATTAATGCTGAAAATTCCATTCTGTATCACAAGTACTGTTTTTGGAATAAATTAAATCATTATTATTATTAAACCCAAATTATGCATTCAAAAGAAGTTCATGCAGCCATCATCCCTCCCTTGGCCTATTTAGACATGATGACTTCTCCACCACTCCTTGCTTATATTCTAACCCCTCTCTTATCATCCCTTCATCTTATCTCATCTTCATAAGGAACGCATTTCATTTACTTCCCTTACAATTCAGCATCACGTAATCGGTTCATTTGTTTCTCTCTGACTTTATCGACTACTATGTCTACCTAAACATTTGTTTGTTTAATCATGCTGTTTTTCGATATTCTTTTTATCACAGATCGCCTCACTTTTGCATCCTTATTATTGATAAAACCATTATTATCATTACTACTGTTATGACCAATTGCACAATTTTTATGCACCATCTTATTATCCTATAGACAAAACACCATGATTGATTTATATTTGAATTTTTATTTGTAAAGTTATGTATATTAGAGTTAAGCCTGATGATACCTAACTGAAAAACAATATTGTCCGCTTAAATGTGCTGTTCTAAAACATGCTTCATCAAAGAAAGAGGTGCGGCACGCTTCCTCCGCCTTGCATGGTAGGTGAATTAGCGTGTTGAGAATCCCCCCAGCCAATCCAGAAGGAGTCTTTCACGGTGTTGCATGTGAGGCTTGTCGCACCTGTGGTGTTGTTCTGTAGGGGATAGGAATTCGACACTTAATTTGAATCTCAGTCATTTTGCCTTCGGCGTCGGATGAAAGGCGTTGCGGGCAGCCGATTTTCAAGGGATAAGAGCATGGTTGCAATGCTGTGGTGTGACTGTGTATCAACATATTCTTTTTATGCTACCGTTCGTAAAAATATCCCGGAGCAGAAGTTAGTATCGTATTCTTCCTTCACTTCCCACCATGTTAGGTAGGCCAGGCCAGAGAGTCAGCAGGCAGCATGTCTTGAGCTCGGATCTAACAGGTTGGGTGGTCACAAAATAATCAGGAGCGTTACTTTTAGTTCAAGGCAACCGGAAAACGGGCTAGAATTTGTTCAAGCAGAGCAACTAACTTCCCAGAAATCATTTCTTCAAGCCCCAGTGGGTATTCTGTTGGTGGAAGTGCTATGTGGGATCACTAGGTCGGGGCTTAACGGGCTGACTTTGGGCCGTGGATGCTAACCCAGTGCTCGTGATTACTTGTTTCTAATCTAATAAGATTGGATCGGTTGTGGCTTTATTCACAACAACAAGCCTTGACCTAAGTAGGTAGTCTCCTGAATAGACGGTGTATTAGTACGGTTTGCACAACTAGACATGCACAGCAACAATAAAAGCCTTTAAAATATCACCTTTTACAAACGTTTCCTCAACGTCTTTTAAGACATGGAACGGTTTACCCCTACAATTCAGTGCCTGAAACTCAGTTACATGGTTCAGACGTTCACCATACAAACTCTTACATTCTAACGAATACAAAAGGAATAAGAATGTACCACCTGTTTCTAGAACGTAGCACATATTATTTACAGCTTGATTCCACACCGTATTTTCAGTACAAGTGTGGAATTTCCAGCATGGATATCGGTAGCCCAAATTCAGGCCGACCATAGATATCGGGTGTGCGCCGGCAGGGGATCGAACCCCGGACCATGTGCATGGTCGGCGAGAGTCCTAACCACAGTGCCACCGACGCACTAGGACTGTTGAGTGTCCCAAGAGCGCATAAGCCCACATATTTGACCCCCCATGGGCCATTCCCTCCCTGTTAAGTAGACTAGGTACATAGATACATGGGAAGACAACCAGAATATCAGAATAATTTTGCTAAACGAAAATATGCAGTAAGTACAAACATGAAAATACAAAAATATCAAGGTTTTACCTGTGTAACTGTTCACATGCTTTGGTAACTTTCTGTTTATCTCGTTTCTTCTACTCGCTTTGCAGGGGAAGCCCATGGATCCACAGTTAGATTTAAGTTAGAAAGTATTGGATGTCACTAACGTACATATACCACATTACCCTTCAGGTTGTTGGTTCATATTCATTCGACTTTCTAAAAAGCTGCCGGACTACCATTTGCCAATGCTAACATTCTCTACGAGCAGTACTGAAAATCTGAAAAAATAAATGCAATAAGCCGTCAGATGGCGTGATACATCTAAATCAAATTATAACCATCAGCATACATGCAGACTACAGTGTAGCTACAGATGGCAACAGTGGTGAACTCTGAGTGCAGTCACCTACTTGATGCAGAAGAACAATTCAGGGTATTCGTCTGCACGGAAAACAATTCACTACTGATGCAAACCTACGATGATTTTGGTGGGAAGACAAAACAAATACATAACTGTCACTAAACGAACGTACAGTCAGACTACAATTTAAGAATAAGATGTAATGCCTTACACAGTAAAGTCAAATTAGAGAACTGACCTCAATCCCTATTAGTTTTTTGGTATTTGTAAGCTATCCAACACAGACTTGTGCTTTTTTAATGCAAAGACAACGCTTCTATATTTCTTGATGTCTTATATCCATTAATTGCTTATAGGACAGAGAATATGTGACTCCATCGTAAACCGAATTTGCGTAGTTTAAATAATAACTTATCCGTGCCCGTACAATTATTATATGCTTGAACAGAGAGCCGCGATCACCTTGGTGAGAAAAAGTCTCTGAGAATTCTTTCATAGGAAATGCGGTGCCTTATGGCATCACACTTTGGTTAAGGTACATGTATACCTTTGCAATTGCTTGACTGCACTTCGTCGAGAAGTTAGGTGGAACACTGACAACCTGACATATGGTTTCCCTTCAGGATTTATGCATCACATAGAATACTTACCCCAGGAGTGAACACGTATGCTGCGAGGCACTTGATTAATTCAGGAGTCAGAGTGATTATAAATACTAGGATCCCTGAAAATTGATCAATTACGTCACGCTCATGGAAACCAGCTTCGGAGTACAGAAACCATATTTTTACATTAAGTCGAGCTGAATCAGTGCTAGATAACCAAAGGTACTTGAGTTCGGTCAGACACGAAAAATTACTTTTTTTAGAGAGAAACAGTTAAGATGCACGTAGATAACAGTACAAAATTAACAGAAGTTACCAAAATTTAGTGGAGCTTGACTATTAACCTTCTAGTTTATGACACGAAGGATGTCGACATGGGCACAGAATACAACCATATCATAGTGAGTCTATATAGACTCAGACCCAAACAAAAACAAGGGATCGCCACACGGAGTGAAGCAATTTTAGGTTCTCAGTTGAAACAGTGACGACTTAAGTGGCTTCAAATTTTAAACTACCACCACTCTAGAAAATTAAGCCATTCGATCTTATCATGCACACCCTGCTTGTCTTTGTTTATCCTTTCGCTTGAACGATTGTCTGTGCTTAACACTGTTTCACCCCACAATAGGGTGGGATATATATATGTCCAAACCAAGTCCACTTCTAATAGTCTGAAAAAATTTGGGCATTGGATATTTATTATTGTAAAAGATATTGTACTTCTAAACGAATGAAAAGCAATGGGATAAAGTTAAAGTATTAAATAGTAATAGTTAGATTTAGATGTGAAGGTCAACCATAGACTCTCTCTTCATTCAGTTGACGCCAGACACCTGTAATGGAAATTATAAAAGCGTGAGTAAGTATATGTTAAGCAAGCTATCAAGTTTCGATTGCACTGTTTCTCCCACTGTATGTCCTATCAAATTAACTTTTTGAAATACTACATAGATTCACAGATTTCAAAAGTTATCACTGAAAACCCATAGAAATCATGTGTAAACACATTGCGTATCCCGCAATGCTTTAAAGAATGTATATTGTGACTGATTAACAAAACTGATCCTAAAAGGGTTCGGACATTGAAAAATGAATTCTTTGCTCCGGTTGAAGCAGTAAGACGCGGGCGATTTGGTTACAAGCTTTCTAGGCGTGGATTCCCAGTAAAACGTAAGTCGACTATCTAGTTTCCGTCTATGTGTATTTCAGATAAACTATGACCAAGGGAACCACATCATTTGGTAAACGGCATAATAAGTCCCACACACAATGTCGTCGTTGTGGTCGAAAATCGTACCACATTCAAAAGAAGACATGTTCATCCTGTGGATACCCCGCTGCGAGACTGAGGAAATATAACTGGTCAATAAAAGCTAAGCGACGAAGGACGACAGGAACAGGCCGTATGTTACATCTTAAGAATGTACACAGGCGTTTCAAGCACGGATTCCGTTCCGGGCCACCAAAACCTGTGAAGGCTTGATGTATTTGCTTGTGGTAATAAATGGTCATGATTGATGTCTTTGTCTGCTGTTATGTGTTCAGTACACTTTATAGTCAGAGTGATTAGGATTTTACTTATCAAAGGTCGACTGAACTAACACAACATGAGTTTTTAAACATAGGGACTGTTGATATAAATCCATGCATAGAGTATTTCTGATACTGTACGGGAACATGCCAATCTCTTGAAAATTGTAAGTGAAATGTCGGCAACTACTAGCCATTACGTCACGCTGGTAATGGGCTACACAATTGTGAGGTGTGGTTGTTCACTCAGTTGCCTAAACCTTGGCAGATGGGACAGGATTTGAACCATTAACACTATGGAAGCTGAGCACTTGAATCTAGTGTCCGTGGCTCCACACGTCTAAGATCGAAAATAATCGTCCAGCACTGTTCACATGATGTGTCTATTTTTAGTGTTGATTGCTTAGTGTGTGGAATACTATAGATGCCCTGAGAGTTATTATTTGACGATTTTGCATTTCGTCGCAAAGTGATGGACCTTACATTGTGTTTAAACCAGTGATAATATAAGTTGCCGGTTTTTGTTTCCTATTAGTTTACCTACCAGTCTATGACATCGGTCTTAAATTCTCAATTATTGACGGGAGCTGTATGTGTAATCTCCTTCTAGGAGTCTTGTAAAAACACTAGTGAGGGTAATTGCTTACCATCTAAATAAGCACTAGAATACTGAAATATGTGAATTAAAACGCTCCGTAGAATTGCAATGATTGTCATGCGGAAACTCAATAGTATCGTAGGATTTCTCACACTTGTTACTGGACCTAGTAAGGTAAAGGATTATAATAGTCTGGACATCAATTGAAACGTCAGATTGCACGTTTGTAGGGTAGCTCCGCAATCTTCCAATGGTAAGACTGATATTAACACATTTCCAGAAGCTACTCATTGGCTTATTTGGTTTTGAAAAACTACTGAAACCTAGAATTCTCAGCTGTCACAATCTCTGTTAACTCTAATATATTGGATAATACTTTTAGTGGTTCATGTCAAAGGAAAAGAGTAGGCTTCTGTAAATGTTTCAAGATAACTGCCAAGTATGCCATACTTAAAGAAAATGATCTCCAACTTGTCATGAAGTAGCGTTTAGTCTTCATAGTTGTGGTGTAGCCGTCTTTGGACACCGAGAATCTGGTGTTTTCTACATCTCAAGCCTACATACAGTCTCAGATGTTGAGATGAAATCTTAAGTTCTGAATTTTTCTGGTCACGCAGATAAGGTAGTATCTCATTGTGTCATCCTATCCAACGTTCACACTACAAAAGTCAGAATACGTAGATAGATCATGTGAGTACGCTTCAAATCCAGATAGTGTGTAATGCCCCAAGGCCAGCTGATATATGGTAGATTTATGTCTAGTAAGTTGACTAAACATGCTAGAACTCGACAAGCAAATATGCAGTGTTATTAGGTGATTCTGGTTAAGATTAAAGCCCCTAATGTAAGGAAGAATGATTTAGGTACCAGTTGTCTTCAAAGTTACCTGTAGCCATTATCACTTTTATAGAGATGGCTAAAATTAAAACTAGTACTGTCTACCCCAGTTATCTAACCAACAATAGGACGGTAGGATTAATTTCTGCACTGTCAAACACAGCAGTCTCTGTGGTCGCCTACCTAAACTCGGTCGTGTGATGGGATTTCTCGATTTAGAGGAAGTCTGAATAAATAGGTAATTCTGCCCCACATCTTGCCTTAAGTATATCACCTGATGTTAAGAAGGCAACAAAATATCTAGCTAGAATGACAGCTTGGTGCGTAACAACTAGTGCTTTGATTTATAACGAAGGGCCAAATTAATTACCTGTACCTGAGATAGATCACTCGATTTTAAAATGGAGAACTGCAGTTGATCCTAGAAATTGTAGCTGATTCATTGGTTGTCTGCCACTGAAGTTGCACTACTACTACAAAACTTTCTTCGTCAACTCTTCTCTTAACAGTATATCGTCATCTTTCGTAAAAACACATTTTGTTCCTTATCCTTCTCTGGCTTACAGCCTTATTTATGCAGGCATCTCAGGTTTATTAGTTGGAAAAAGAAGGCTTGGAGCCTGTGTTAATCCTTTCCTAGTAAATTTCTGTGATTGTTCAAACTCTCGAATGAATCAGTTAAGGTTGCACACACCACTTCGTCTGAGAGTCGGTTCCGAGAGTTTATGGCTCGGTGTGAGAATCAATACTCAACAGCAGTATAATTTCTTCTTGGCTTTTGAACTCTCCTGCTATGTCCTCTAAGGTGTTCCGACCTGGTGGGAAGGAAAAGAGAGAATAGGTCAGGTCCGTAGTCATTATTTAAAATTTTAAACATTGTGATTAAATCTCCTCTCTGCCTACGGTATGACAGGGAGAAGAGATTTAAACTGTCTAGTCTTTCCTCGTATGATAAGTTAGTCATGCCGAGAATCATACGTGTTGCCTTCCTTTGGACCTTTTCTAGAATATGTGAGTCCCCTTTAAGACAAGGACTGGATGCAGTTTTCCAGTCTTGACCTCACCAGAGATGTATGAAAGGCGAACATATCTCTCTGGTGATTTCAGTAAAGGCTGTAGTTTTTAAGTCGTGACTTACTATGAAACCTAAATCCAAATGAGTCTGAACTGATGGGAGTGTTATTCCCTCTAGTTCGTAGGAGCTGATGCTTGCGTGTCCGATGCGCATGGTTGCACATTTCGCTACGTTGATAGGGAACATCCATTCTCTGGACCACTGTGACAATTTGTTGAGGTCCTGTTGCAACGTGGACGTATCACTGCCGCCCTTGAGCTCCCTCCCAATTTTTAAGTCATCTGCGTAAACGGCCATAGGGAATCGGTAAGCAGAGATAACTCATTGATATACAAAATAAATAGGAGAGGTCCTAGTACCGTGCCTTGTGGCACTCCGCTACGCACTGTTGTCCAGGAGGGAAGTTCTGAGTCGGTCTAAACCCTCTGCCTCCTATCTATGAGGAATTCCCTAATTCAGCTTAGTAACCTGCATTTGATACCAAGATTTTCCATCTTCATGAGTAGTCTTTGAGTACTTTATCGAAGGCTTTGTTGAAGTCTATGAAGACGAAGTCAACGGGTCTTCTGTTGCCCCTTGATTTGACTCAGCTTTCTCTTGTACTAAGAAGATTTGACAGGCATGAGAGGTTTCTTCAGAAGCCATGCTGTACTCTGGATAACAAGCTGTTGTTTTCCAGATATGCCATGATACTTTTCTTGATGATTCTCTCCAGTGTCTTGATTGAGGTGCTGGTGAGACTAATAGGCCTGTAGTTTGAAGGGCTTTGTCTTGATCCTTCTTTGTGGATAGGGGTTACTATGATGGCTTTCCAGTCACGCGGTAACGCTCTATTTAGGAGAGATAGCTTGAAGATCGTGGTCAGTGGGTTGGCTATGTGAGCTGATAGTTCAGTGCATCGTGAGCCATGAACAGTCAATATCAACTGAAATGGCAGTGAGCAAGGGGAGACTTATTGGTTGTATGGCTTAAGTCTGGATCCTCAACTCAGCAAGGTAGAAAATTGTAAACTGCCTGGGGTCATCACGTTAAGAATCAAAAATTGAAAACAGTGTGACATGGATACAATGACGCCGGTGTTTTCTTTGCTTATCACTAACCAAACTCAGAAATTTCTCTTTCACCACTTAATGATCCCTTCTCCCATAATTTGTCGTGCATCTTAGTCTCATCAGATCGGTTGTCTCCACTTTTATTTAAGCCTTTCCGGACTGTCGCTCTTTTGTGCAAAGTTCTACGTTGGAAATTTAGTTCAGCCTTTGCTAAGGGTAACAATTTGAACACTGCACTGTATGCGAGGTTCTGCGTTCTTATATCAGTCAATCATAAATTTTCAAGCTGTCTAGTTATTTTCTCCAGCAGAGTCTCACCCCCATCATTAACAGGGTCCAGAGTTATTTCGATCGACTTAGATCTCCTTGGACCTTAACAATGTAATTTGGATCAGGATCTATGTTCCTGGTGAACCAAGGTAACCAAACTGTTGAAATGCTCCACATTGTGACTCAGTCAGTCTTGGAAATTGTTAATTTGCCTATTGTTTATGGTCTCATTCACACTGTCCCTCTAGCCACATTCGACTTGGGTAGTTTGTAACAATTTCCGTATATTCGCACTATTACTTGTTGTTCCCACCACTGTAACACATCTTGACTGCTGTGCTTCGCATTGCCTATGTGAGTTTTGTGTTATGCAAAACCTTTTGCCCATTATCTGCTAAGATGAATCGACAGGTATCAAGAAATTGCAAAAGGTTAAGAAAAGTGTAGTATTTATTAACTGAGTGCTCTAGTGACTCTACCCGATATCTTTAAGGTTCTACCAGTATTAGCTCCTAACTTGTGAAGAACCATTAGCTAGGCTTCAGTGTAACACGATTCGATATTTACTTGCAGTGCTGTTTGCTACCAACCTACTTATACCAATCCGATTATGATGATTACCGTGACGTAAGATAATGTATTACATATTCAAGCCTAAGCCCTAACGATAGGGTGACTCATGGTCCTGTAAGCTCTCGTGTTACCAGTAGGTGGTGATTGTAAGGAGAGGCCATTTTTCAGTTGCGATTTGAGTGGTGTATGAGAGACGATAGTGACTGCCCTGGTAGGTGATACTGGCTAGAAAAGGAAGTATGTGTGGGCGGTTTTTACTTCCCGACTGCCCACACCGTGGAAGTTGGTTGATTCTTCGGGTACTTGACACAGACAGAGGGTTAGTGTTGCGTGACCGCAAAGCCCAGGGTACAACTGCTTGAGGCCGCTCACACACGGCCTGTATGAACTGGTTTCTTGGTTTTGTAGCGTGTTAGTAAATTTACCGCCGGTTACGGAACACCGTAGGGTTATTCGGGATGTACAATTGTTAGGGTCGTCCTTTTCTAACCCCGTCTCTCCGGAGTGGAGAGACAGCATAGCTGGTTGGCATGCTGTGGTCATCTGAGGGAAACACCTCACTGCTGTAACATCCCTGTTCCCCAACAGTACGACTTCGCCCACAGCCCCCCAACATAGTGTAAAAAATTCTTATTTTAAGCCGGTAACTGCTTTTAGTCTAATCGCTGTCCTAACAACCCTCCTGGCATGGTAGCACCTGCAGAAACAATAGTTCCAGCCAGTGTAGCTTGTTGGGTCATTGCAATGTGCAAGCCCGACCACCACGTCAAGGTAGCAGCTATCGGTTGGCTAGAAAAGAGTTGCGATCTGCGGAATACTTCGTCGTTTATCTTATCTGGAAATATAAATATCTTCCTTACGAATGTATACTCTAGACCGTACATATGAGCCTCTAACAAGGATTCTATTGAAAACGTCATTCATCTTCATTTGCATTCTGATGGAAATAATTTTGACGTTCAGAGAACACCTCACTTCTGTAACTAAATAATCCTTACTATAATTGCCATTTCTCAGATTAACACTACATTGTTAAACAGGTGGTGTGCGGGAGGGGCGAGTGAATCTAGTTGATTAGTGTGAACTCAACTCTCTAGCACTTACTATGATTATATAAGCAGGATATGATAGAGGTATTGTAGACTTCATGAATAAGCTCATATAAGACATTCATTTTAAAGTGACAATAGAGAATTCCACATTAGATGAGTTCATTTTTGAACATCACACAGCGATGCAGTATTAACAACTGGATGAAAAGGTTTCAAGCACAGTTTATTGCTCATAATCATATCAAGGTAGTGCTCACACAATTTTCTTGCTTCGCTTATATATGTAAGTAAAAATTGATTGTACATATGAATAGATCAATGAAAGTTCAATAGATATGCGTGAAACAGAAAAGAAGATAAAGTACACTGTCAATAAAATACAATAGGATGTTATTTAGTAAAATAACTAACTTGTTAGAGTGTGTAATGAAATAAATTTTAACATTGTTTATTGTCCTTTGATTTGACTGGTAATAAGTACAGGAACCCAACGATACCATATTTGGCCCGTGTTCTAAGTGACAGAGACAATGTTAAGCGCGAAACCTATGAAAAGTACATAGAATAACTAAATAAACAAAATAAATAAATGTCTATCCCTCTACGGCCAAGGCAGAAGTAGGGATTGTACATACTTCTTTTGTACACAAAGGTCTGGCTTAAAGTCATGAATTTCCAAAGCCTCAGCTGTCTTTAGAAGAAGAAAATGCGGAAAGTTAGCATGGATTCTGTATATTATCTTGAAATCTTGGTCAGTGCTGACAGAGTGGCAGAAGTCGATCAGGAGTTCCAGAATAGAGCTTCTATATATTCCATTAATTATTTTGCCACTTAACATTAAACTGATTATAATCACAAATATTTTAATTGCATTTCATACTATTATTATTTCATGTATTTACACCTGTCACCTAATTCCCTCACCGGATATAATTTCTTTTATTTCTCTCTTATTTTGTATTCTATAGTGAACTCCTTCTTAAACATACTTAGCTACCTAAATTATTAACATTGGCTTACTTTTTTGCACTTTACTCTAATACTTCTCTTGTGTATCTACTGGTTCCGACTATATTAGCACTATGAGTATTACAAAATTGTCCTGTCATTAAACATCATGTAATTATTAGTTTTGTGGTTTTTTTTGTTCGGCAATATTAACTGACAATCATTGGTTGTGAACCCCATTATCACCATCTTAAAATTTTGTATTATGCAGGATTACCCACACTACCACTACAAACACCGCATTAGACCTGACAATAAAAAACCCTGAAATGCTATTTTATGATTGTTTAGTGTTGTTTCATTCAAATTAACTGATCATCTTGGCGATAAACATTCTTAAATATCATTTCATAACTTCTTGGATGACTATAGCTTTACTGTCACCATGCATAATCACATTATAGCTTCCACTACCCAATACTGAGATATTATTTGTTATGTTGTTTATTTTCCCTTCTACTTGGTATTTTTTTGAAATCTTTTTTATTATTTTTGTGTTTTTCTTTGTTTTTGTTGTTATTGTCTTCATATTTGTTTTTTTTGAAATGCTCCTTTTAAATGTTTGATAAAATTAGATGCAAATATTGTAGATATGTGCTGAAAATTCCACACTGTACCACTAGTACTGTTTCTGGAATAAAGCAAATTATTATCATTATTATTATTATTTTTGTCTCTCCAACTTTCCTTTGTTGTTTGTTAGCACCTTCCATATTTCCCGCATAGGTGATGCGTTGCGTCATTCCGATTGTAAGTGTATGGTGTTGAATCGATAAACAAAGCTTCAGTGATTAACTACTCTGTATCTCCACCTAACTATATTACTATCTTGGGATTACATGCTAGTGAATGCGGTGCAATGGCTGAGCTCTGTTTCTTCTAGGTTATTTAACTTAGCAGGGTCAATTGTTCTAGGTCTAGCTAAATTTTTAAGTTCCAATAATCTTTTGTTTTCCTTCACGTTCCCAGTGGAACATAGGGCGCCTTCAAGCTAGAGGCTTGAAGTTTCTGTAGCTGTGGTGTTTATTTTTACAGGATGGAGTTGCTAACCTCATGCCCTCTTTACCAGTCTTATTACTGGGCTAAGCGAGGTTTAGGAGTGCAGCGTCGGCCGGGGATCGACCCCCGGGCCATGTTCATGGTCGGCGAGCGTCCTAACCTCTGTGCCACCGACGCCGACAAAGTTTATGTGTGAGATAGTTAGTTGGTTGGTTGGTTTAAATGTCATCCTAATTCCAGCCTCATTGAGAATCCTACATAAAGCGTCTGATGTTCCTTCTTTATACGGCAGTACCACAGAGGCTTTGAGCTTATCTAATATAGAATTACATTCTACCATAATGTCCAAGTTCTACACTTACATTAATGACAAGTTAATAGAAGCGTACACCTAACCAAAACCATCTTTTATTCACTTTTCATGGAAGTTCGGATTTTGAAGCTAGTTGTCTCAGACAAACATCTGTTGTCAGAGTATCTATTATAGAAATTAGTATAGAGAATAACTTTGTGAAGGCAAATAAATATTCATTGACTTAACATTGCACACATGAGGATTAGAATTCCAGCAGTTGCGTGAAGGTGAAGAAGATAAAAGGAAAAGTTGTATCACTAAGACTCGGTTCACTTGCTGTAGGAATAACGTTATAGCCAAAACTAATCAAATAACTTGATGTCATCTCATCATCATATGACTGACTGACTGGTTTCAACATAGAACTTTGCACCGATGTGCAGCAGTTCGAGTCGCCACACTTCACTCAGCATACAAAGCCAGAGAAGAAGAAAGTAAAAAGAAATGCAAAATAGTGACAGTAAACAGAGATATGAGGCAAAAAAGAATAGTAATATCGAAGAACAATATAGTTTTATTGGGTATTATAATTCCCACAAGAAGTGGATGCACCTGCGCCATTGAGAATGATTTTGAGACATATCAATTGTCTCCAACCATTGGATTTTACCACCCCGAGGACCCCAACCAACCAGTCAGGAAGTCTGCACCTTCCTACATGGCTGACTGGCTTAAACTAACTTGTGGATTTCATCGACTGACGAAGCCATGTTTTGGTTTGACCACCACTAGCTTTCTTTTTTCCAACCTGACCCTATGTCAGCTAACATTACCCATCGGGGAAGGCGATGTGACTTCACAACTTTGTCTATTGATTTCCCCCCTTTACCTAGCAGTCGACCTATGCCTAACCTCAATATTACTCACCTTATTATACCACTCCACACGGGAGATAGAACGCAGACACCAATGATCAAAGACAGATAGCTCGCCTTTTCATGTTCTCCACTTTCAATGGCCAGGTCTCGTAGCCATAAAGGAGGACAGAGCAAACTGCTGCTTAGCAATACACACGTCCTTTGGTTGGCAGCTAGCCGGATATCATGTCTACGCCAGAGATGGTGTAAACTGGCATCTGCGAAAAGAGTCTTCTGTATCCGTGCTGAGATTTCGTCAGCTATCAATCCGTTGACGCTGGCTGATGCAACTTCCCAAATGAGTGAAGTGGTCAACACGTTCCACCAATCACTTCACTCCCTATTTCTAAGCTAGAGTGAGTCAATGTAGTCATCATCATATAGGCTTCAAAAGTTTGTTTGGTTATATATAAACGCTTGAGTGGTTGATTACTGCATAGTTATACACATAAGTTTGTTCATGGAATATATATTTTACCAGATGAAGATTATTGTAGACCCTAATAAGATAAGTAATCCAGAAAATAACTCAGCTCTGTAGCATGCATTACATGCAGTTACACAGGACTATACAATAGGATGAGTGGTATAAGATGGCAGTCTTAGAAATCTAGTGTAACAGAGTGAAGACAGAGATTAATAAATAAATGAAGCTTTATTTATCGAATCAACTGAGAGTACGTGTAATAAGAATGATTCAGCACCTGTCCCGGATATCTAGAAAAGTCTACTACACTTATGATGAATGGGAAGCAATAAAGAGAACTACAAAAATCAAGTTTCGAAGTTGCTTACTTACAGTCGATAACACAACGAACAATAAAACCTGTTTGAAACGTCATCCAGTAAAGTGTACTTCTATTTCACTGAGTATGATATATCCAATAAAAGAATAAATATGGAGCTACCTAAGACCACAGTGCCAAAGTTCCTAGAGGAACATAGGGCTTCAGTCGCACGTCTCCATTGCGTTCGGTTCTCCGCCAACGTTTTCATCACCTGGCCCCACGTTTGTCCACATGCTTCCATCATCTCTTCGCATCACCTCCTCCATGTCACCCTCGCACTGATGACCAGCTAACTCGCCGCTTCCCATTCGGGTTCCACTCAAGTGATGGCCTGGTGTATGATGTCACTTGATGATGGTTTGTTTTCTCAGAATGTGGACAATCCACCTGCATTTATTTCTGCATATTTGTTACACAGTTGCTTCCTGCTGGGTTGGTTGGTTGGTTCGTTCATTGGCAGAGATCCCTCCCTCCCCGTTGCTCTGCTTTTCTAGCCGGCCATCTGACAGTGAGTAGTACTGAGCTGTTGATGAAGATGTGTAATTTGTTCGAAGTGCCCTTCGTGATGTGGTGCGGCGCCAAGTCTCTGATTCGCACGTATAATAATTAGTACTGAATTTACACTGAAGTTGAAATCTGGCTCTTATTTTCATGCTGAGCGCTGTTGACCTCCATACAGACTTGAGAAAAATGAAAGCTTGGCTTGCTTTCCCGATCCTTGTTTTAATATCCTCGTCGGTTCCATCCACCTGTAGTTTAAACGATGCTTCCCAGGTAGGTAGGTAGGTAGGTAGGTGAAGGAGGATGCTTCTTTCAGATTCCTCCCATTTATGCTGATTGTTGTCTGTTGTTGATGTTGCTGTTGGCTAGGAATCTTCACCACCTCTGCTTTCTTTATGTTCACTTGAAGTCTTGTCTTTGATACTTCTTCTGCCAACTAGTTGCTTTTCACTTGCATATCTGCTAGTTTGTGAGAAATTAGATATACATCATCGGCGAAATCCAGATCCTCCAGGATTTTGTGTCGGTCCATTTTATGTCTCCTCGTTGTATATATATATATATATAAATCACTACTTAGGTGTTTATGAAGATTGTGCTCTTTTTTAAAATCACTTACATGTTTTAGTGACTTGTTCTACTTCATATTTTATTTGAAATTATTTCTGCAATGGCGAGAAACAGATCAATGTCAAGAAATGTCTCTTAATTCTCCATTTGTTTCCCTAAGACCTTCTGTTTGGAACCGGGGGATGTTCCAACTGTTGTAAGTGAATCTCATGTATCCACCATTTCCGTGATAAGTCTCTAACATTTACATTAAAAGCTAGACATTTTTTGTGGAGATCTAATTGGCACGTGAACGCATTTACAACAGTCTAGACAGAAATTGTGAATACTGATCTGCGTGAATACCTTTTTTGGGGGGGGCAGGCATTGCACAAACTGTCATAACCCACACTAGAGTATCATGTTGGTCCATATAGTCAGTAACCTTGAAAAGATGTATCCAACCACTATGGAGAGGTTCCTTTTGTCATTTGAAACAATGCGGACTGGATTTGCATCTCAGTGGGGACAGAAGCAATCAGTGGTGATACAGTTACATCTAAATAATCAGTCCCGGATAGGAAGTAATGCACGTCGAGGATTCCGGCACGAGTTACCACCAACCAAGTAACATTATGTTAATCTCATGGCATCTTCGAAGAGTCCTTACCCGAGAGCTAACATATCATTAGTTCAATAAAAATCGATCGATGTAAAATTTATAAGTGTTTAAAGGGGATATGATTGCTTTCAAGATTGGCCACGAACTGACTTCACATTTAGGAGAGCAGAGAGTACTAGACCACTATTTCGTCCTAGTTCGGCACTCTTCAATAGTACGCACCCATAACTCCACTGGGGATCAAAGTGGGGGACTTCAAGCTACAAAGTCAGTTCGTTGACCGTTCAACCACTGGGACGGATCCAATGGTCCATCAATTCAAACTTCTGTCGATTCCTGATACATATAGTGCGACTGCCAGCCAGTGTCATCGGCAAGTACTGCCCCTCACAGCCAACCTGCTGGTTCTCAATGATCACAACTTCCCACTAGAACTTTAGGCAACTTCATCTTGTGGTAAGCCATTAGTGAGCATTGGGAAATTTAAAATAACCCTATTAAGTAATTCATTTATTCATTCATGAAAAGTAAAGGCATGTAAAAGAAATTCTTAATTGGAGCATTCCGAAATGTACACAGTGTACTATCTGTGTATGTATAAATGAATGAATGAATGACGAATAGCCTAATTTTGAAGTAAAAACTAGAATAATTGCTAATAAGTTTTGTTTCTTTTATGTTCAGAACAAGACAGTGTAAGCGTACCTCAATTCCTAATCAACCTCTTTCAGCAGCTATCTGACAGTGTCACACATCAGGTGATCCACAAAGGGAAACTCAGTTAGGCGTTCGAAGTGCATACAGGAGTAAGACAAGGCTAACTGCTTATTATCACTAAGGATGATATTCTTAATTGTGATGGACTGGATTATGCATCAGACTTTGCTTTGGAAGCAAGGAGACAGGAGTATGCTGGGCCGATGAGAAGACTCGAGAAGATCTGGATTTCGCGTGTGGATGATATATGTCTAATATCACACAAACTCGAAGACTTGAAGGCGAAAACTTACAAACTGGAATGAGGGGCAAACAGCGAAGACAGGACCCTAGGTGAACATAGAGAAGACAGAGGTGGTAAAGATAACCAACCAACCAACAGCAACAAAAACACCCAGTACCAATCACCATCAATGCCACAGATTTAACAGAGGTTACTTACTTCACTCATCTAGGAAGCATCGTTTCAACCACAGGCAGTCGGAACGGATGAAGAGGTCAAAGTCAGAATCAGAAGGGCAAGACAGACGCCTTCATCAACCTTAAACCAGTTTGGAAATCCTCTGCACTCAGTCAGCATAAGGAACAAGATTCGCATTTTCAACACCAATGTGAAGTCTGTCCTTCTATATGGGTCAGAAACTTGGCGTATAACGAAAAGGACTTCCGATAGGTTGCAGACTTTTATCAATAGCTGCCTTCGCTCCATACTGAAGATCAAATGGTCAGAAAGGATTAGTAACAAGAAACTCTGCAGTGGAACAAACCAACCAAGAACCAATGGCTCAACAAGTATGCAGGAGAAAATGGAAGTGGATAGATCGGGCATACGTTGAGGAAACCGTCGAATGACATTGCGCGCCAGGCCATCAAGTGAAATCCCAGCTGGAAGCGACAAGTTAGTCATCCTAGGGTGACATGGAGGAGATCGTGTGAGTTGGAGGAGATGAGATATTGTGGGCAACATATGTAATGATTTTTTTAAGTAACTGTATGCCGTGACAATACTTATAACAATCTGAGTTACGACAAAATGTTTGTTTTTGTAACCATAGTTTAATTTCAAATCATAAAAAGGTTGTGTAGTGTATAAAATAGTTCTCAGAAAGCATTGACCTTGGAAAGGATTGTATAACTAATTGGGGTAGTGGGTAAATAAAAGCATATAACAAGATCAAGGTAGAAATAGGGACTTAACGTATTTCTGTTGTACAAAAAAGTCTGTTTTGAGTTCGTGAATAGCTAAAGGCACCACCGTCTTTAGAAATTCGAAACGAAGAGAACTGCGGTAAGTTAACACAAATTTGATAAATCATCCCAAAATCATTGTCAGGGATGGCTGGATGACAAAAATCAGTCAAGTTTTCTAGAACAGAGTTTTCCCACACTTTCATTTCTCCTTTGTAAAACCACACTGAGATCCGCTTTTTGTATCCGTTTGGAAGGCACACTGTAGTTACGGCCAATTCACCTTAATCTACAAGAGTTGGTGAACTGATAGATCCACACGGAATAGGCCAGACAATGGAGCTTATCTTATGCAAAAACGGAGAACAACTGCCGACTGGTGAAGGTCGATAAGATGCCTTGCTGCAAATAATGTCTTACTGACTGATTTAGAAGGACGATTTTTTGAGCACACTTGAAACTTGACCAGCGTGAAAATAAATTCGTTGAAAAATTCGCATAACTGAATTCCATTTATAACAATGATGAAAAATTCAACGATGTGTGATAATAAAGACAGTCAATAATGCCATGATTATGGAAAAACAAATGACTAGCTAGAAATAGAAAATAATGGCTTAGATTATATAGCGCTGGACTGTAATAGAAGTAAATATAAACTACATTTTAAATGAAGATGCAATAAGACTAAGGAAAAGCTGACAAAAATTGGTATGAAAAGGGATTCAAAATGCATAAGAGGCGGTGGTGGTATGTGTAATTAGTTGGTTAGGTCTTAACTGGCCAAGGGAGGCATACTAGCTGTACGAACTTCGTTTCAATGAACAGTTTAGGCTTAATAGCCCCAAGTGTTTGAAGTCCTTTGGAAAGATTCGACGGAATGCGATGAATCACCCTGAACGAGGCTTCGTTTTGTCCAATGAATGGCGGTTATCAACTAAATGCTCGAGATAGATTTTATCTGTCCTTTACCGAACCACAAGGAGCTGTCTACAAGTACAACCAACACAACTGTTTCAACAGGTACAGTTGAATTTGTAAGTATACATGACATTTTTAATAACCACTCCCATCAGAACCCAGAATTTTGTGGATAGTAATCGTTTTACTAACAAACACTTATAAGTAGTATGATACGTAACAGTTAAAATTATCTCTAGGCGAAAATTAATGCTCACACCGAAATTTCCCTTAAGCAGAACTCTAATATACACAGTTATTCTTCCGAATCTTCATATCTCAGGATATGTATAAAAGAAAAATTTGAATTTCTTTCTAAAGGTCCGACAGAATATGAAAAATAACCGCTATCCACTTGATGAAAGTTGTCGATGAAATGAAACAAAATTGAGATTCTTACTGATTTTGTTAGACTATTTCGTAGCCACGAAGAAAAGTGCTTAGTAGTTTGTGTTTCACGTTGTCTAATTGCTCACCCTATGTAGATTTCAGCACAGGAGCAGCTAAATTCGTAGGTACACATTAAATTGGCCTTGTGGATAACACTTTGTGGATCCTTGACTCACTGGTAGGAGAAATCCCAATCGATGCACTCCTAAACCTTGCCCAGCCTTAGCGTGCAACTAGCTAACTCACCCCTTAAAAACAATACTGCGAGTAAAACTTCAAAACTTGAGGGCTTGTTTCCAACCTGAAATGTGAGAAATAGTAAAACTTGACAATTTATTCTTCGCCGGAGTAGTAATCATCGGTTGGCTGGAAAATGATAAGAGTGATAACAGACAGTACCAGCCATTAGATGGTTGGAGGCAATCAGCCAAAGGAAGCCTTGCTTGACCTAAGTTTCGTGTTAGTTGGCACTGAACAGTCAGCAAGGCGTATCTGAAACCTCAAAGGAACTCATTTCTCTCCTGAGATTCTAACCCGTGTCACCCAATGCTGCCCACAGTCAAAGACGTCACCACTGAGCTTTTCAGTGTGCACCAAATATAGGACTAGACACATCACACTAGTTACTGACCAGTGTGCAATCAAAAAATATCCAATACAGTCCTACAGGAGGTCGATCACATGAATAGCTCAGTGGTAACGTCTCTGACTGCAGCACTGGGTGACGTGGGTTCGAATTTCAGAAGGGACATGAGTTCCTTCAAGGTTGCAGATACGCCTTGCTGACTGGTGAATGCCAACTAGCAACAAACCTAGGTCCAGAGCTTCCTTTGACAGATTTTCTCCAACCATTGAATACCAACAATTCACAATGCACCGTGTTGGCTACCTACCTAGTGGCATGGTGGCTGTTAATCGCGACAGAGAGATAGACTATATGATAGACAGCTAATCGATATGATGTGACCTTCTTGTCGCGATTATTGGTCAGTTTATTGTAACTCTCACCACGTGATGTGACCTTGAATGTTCTTTGTTGTGTGTCACTCTATTTGTGAGTACATGTAATTAATTCACTGTTCATCTTGTCCGTACCCTCAATACTGTTCGGTACGTTTTTGTCCTTTTTTTGAATGACAGTGGATTTGTATATTTTTCTTGGTGTAATTGTATGATTTATTTTATGTTTTAGAAACAGATAAAGTTTAAGTCAAGTCATTCTGTTCTAACTATAGCTAAGCTAAGACTCTGTGTCGTCAGTATTGAGGAAGGACTAAATCTGTAAGACAAAAATAATCCTACAGTGGCCACACTGCAAACCTGACTGACTGATAGAATTCAGTCTTCACCAAACACCAAGGACTAGACACATCACACTAGTTACTCACCAGTGTCCAATCAAAGTATCAGCCATTTTTATACACATGGCGAGCGTTTGGTATAAAACTTCACTTGCTATATGCATTTGAATCGGACCTTCCTGAATAACTGATGATTCATTTTATTGTATACTCCTTTCACATGTCTTCTGATAAATCTATTGGAACAGTCTATTCCTACCAGCGTGTTACGGAGATGACTGACTTCATTATCTAAGGATTTATCTTAGTGTACCCATTTTATCCATTATGCTTTCGATAAACATTTTAATTATGCGAAGGAAGTGGCTAAGGTCATCTTGTCGAATACTGAATGTCCTCCTCCACACTCATAACTTTCTGTTTATACTTCTTTGCATAAAACCAGAATGGAAATTTCAAAAGAGTTTATGCTTCTATGAGGTTAAATATAAAAAATTCAACCATACCATATTTAGAATGGATGTTGTGTGAAAAGACAGACAAACCTATTTCATAATTTGTAAATAAGTAGCGACTTACTACCAGTAGCATTATTATTATACATAATACTAATAATATATTGATTCCTGTCAATGTAGGAACACATCAGTTGTACAGGCATGGATAAGTGTTATTCAAATAAGACGAATTTGGTTTATGGTAGGTTAACATGGTTGCTGTCCTTTTTGACTTTAATTTGTAGGGACAATCTGTTAACTAGTCAGTCTTTCAATGGTGCACATTAAGAAATATAGCAGTTAGTTAGAGGGTTTCACCATAAGCTGACATCAGTTAGAGAACCATTGGAAAACCTGAAAGGAGTACTGGACAGTCAGCTTTTTCGTCCGCCTAGTTTGGGACTCTTCATCAGTATGCACCAATCTCCAAGGTTCGGACCCAGGACCTTCTGGTTACAAGACGAGCTAGTTCGACGACCATTAAGCCACTGTGATCCGATCCAATGGCCAGCCCATGAATCCCAGCTTCTTCCAATTCATGACACAGCGCGACCACTTCTCAATGCCTTCTTCGATGAGTTAATGCCTCACCTTCAACCCACTGTACCGCAATGGTTACTACTTCCAACCAGAAACCCAGGTCAACTGCCTGAATAGGACCAGTCACTAGTGAGCATCAGATTAATTCTCAATAGTTGGTTTTGTAGGGATTGTGTTTGATTGGTTGAAGAGTTTCATCATGGGCCATTGGATTGGGTCCCAGTGGCTTAGTAGTATACGAGTTCGTTGGCCTTGTAACCAGAAGGTCCTGGGTTCAAACCCTGGTAGTGCGTGCGCACTGATGAAGAGTCCCAAACTAGGCGGACGAAACAACTGGTTGTCCAGCACTCCTTTCATATTTTCCAACGGCTCTCTAACTGATGTCAGCTCCTGGCGAAATCTTCCAACCAATCAAACAAAACCTCTAAAAAAGCAATACTTGAAAATATAGAAATATTGTCTTCGCATTAACAAAATAACCCAGGTGTGTACTTTGATTGGACACTCGTAACTGGTGTGGTGTATCTAGTCATTGGTGTTTGGTGCAGACTGAATTCCATCAATCAAGTTTGCAATGTGGCCACCATGCCATCACGGTGTACTTTGAATTGTTGATATTAGATGGTTGTAGGCAATCGACTGAAGGAATCCCTACGGGACCAAGGTTTCATGCTAGTTGGAACTCACCAGTCATCAACAAGGCGTATCTGAAACCTTGAAGAAGTAACTCATGTCCCTTCTGAGATTCGAACGTTACACGAGTTACTGACTAGTGTCCAATCAAAAGTATCCAGTACAGTCCTACAGGAAGAGGGCAGTCGCGAGCCCGAACAGTTCAGGGGTAACATCTCTGACTGCGAGCAGCATTGAGTGACACGAGTCCGAATCTAAGAAGGGAAATGAGTTCCTTCAAGATTGCAGATGCGCCTTGCTGTCTGGCGAGTGTCAACTAGCACGAAACCTAGGTCCTGTAAGGCTTCCTTCAGTCGATTGCCCCTAACCACCTAATACCAACAACCCAGGTCTCTGCTGGATGGATCAAAAATACTTTGGAGAAATTAAATCTTGAAGTCAATTCTCCTGTATAACTTTGCTGTGTACGATACCGAATCTTATTCTTGATTCATAGTCGGATGGTGTATTAATTTAAAATGAGTAATATATTTACATCATTTTATCATCAGTGTCATCGTAGACTAACATCAGAAGTGAATTGTACTCCATGCAGACGAAGATCGGTCATAGCCAGACAGATTTTTTTGCTGCACCAAAGTTAGCTATTACCGCCATTTACAACTGTACGCGTAAGTTGATTAAGATGTAGAAATCGGTTTGAAACCAGTTGCATCTTCATTTAAGATCATGGATACTGCTCGTACAGAATGTTATACAGCATCCTGATATGGTGACACACGTTTTTTTAAGGATGTTGAGTTATTATGTGCGTCGGTGCGTCGGTCGCACAGTCGTTAGGACTCTCGCCGACCATGCACATGGTCCGGGGTTCGATCCCCTGCCGACGCACACCCGATATCTATGGTCGGCCTGAATTTGGGCTACCGATATCCATGCTGAAAATTCCATACTTGTACTGAAAATACGGTGTGGAATCAAGCTGTAAATCAAAATAAAAAATAAAATAAAAATGTGCCAACAACTTGAAGATTAATGCAGTTTATATACTTAAGTCCTGTTTCATTTCAGTCTTACTGTAGGTTTGTGCAAATTCCACTTTATTATTACTTTTGATACAATTGTAACGGCAGAACCCGACAGTATTTGTTAATAGAATTATGTATTGGAAACTCGATTTACAAATACAGGGAAAATACGTCTGTGGCGTGTGCTACTGATAAGATTTATCAGTAGTATATACGTATGTGAAGAGATGTTCATCGGCATGAAACAACATCAAATTGTAAGGAGACAGATTTGAGGTCAGAGAAAGCAAATGCTGATACAGCCTTGCGAAGATGCTTGGGTGACACGTGAAAGGAACACAAACAGACAGAATATGAAGGAAGGCGATTAGAAGTAGCACAACACGGAAGATGATCTGTGCAAATTGGGGCGTGCGTTGAAGATAAGGTGTACATAATTTGGCTATATATGGAAATACCAAATTCCCTAATAAATATTCCTTTCACAAGTCTCTCGTCTTCTACGGTTACACGTCTACCGTATATTAAAACTGCAATTTGCACATATCTTCGGTATTGTGCTACTTTCGTCTTCTGTATTGTGCTTCCTTTGTCTTCCTTCCAAATTTCCCCCCTGTTGTTTCACAGATATCGTTCATTTCTTCTCTTCGCCATTATATTCGTCGATCTATCTGCTATTCTATGCGATATTCTCATAGGTGATATATATGTTTGTGTCTGCACCTACAGACTACTTATAAATCTTGTTAGTAGCACACTCCATTCATAGGTAAAAGGAGATTAATCCTTGCAATATATAGAATGCTGGAAATTCCATTCTGTATAGTTAATACTGTCTGGAATATCAATCTGATGCACACTAGTGACTGGCCCTATTCAGGTAGGTAGTTACCTGGGGTTCTAGTGGGAAGTCGTGATCATTAGGGTACAGCTGGTGGTCGGGTGTGAGGACAAATATTCGCTAGCGATGACATTCGCTAGTGCCAGTCGCGCTATATCGTGAATTAGCAGAAGTTAGAATTCATGGACTGCCACTGGATTGGGTCCCAGTGGCTTAGTGGCCTATGAGGTCGCTGGACTTGTAACCATAATGTCGCGGGTTCGAACCTTGGCGGTGGGTGTGCACTCATGAAGAGTCCCAAACTAGGACGAAGCAGCTGGCTGTCCAGTACTCCTTTCAGGTTTTCCAATGGTTCTTTAGACGATGTCAGCTCATGATGAAATCCTGTAATCAGTCACTCAAATCCTTACAAACCGACACCTGAAATTATTATTATTATGAATGGCTAAGAAGCCGAAGAAGTGCGTATCTTGTCCTATAGACGTATTCTATCAATAATAATCTCTGCTGATTAAACCATCTACTTTTATGCTTAAGATAACATCTAAGTACATATATATTTTCCTGAAGTTAACTATAACTGTATTAACAAACGTATAAAAAATGTATTTTGAATGCTAATGTATAGGAAGGAGTCAGTAGAGAGCATTTACAAGGTATGCTGAGCTTGCTCAGAATAGCCCACCTCTGAAAGAGAAGAGAGAGAGCTTAAAATTACAATTTCCGATCATCCGATCGACTCTAAATATACAGTTAAGGTCAGTTAGTCATGCCTAGTCATCGCCTTCCCCGATAATGGGCGATGTTACCTGACTGACATAGGACGGATCAGGTTGGAAAAGAGCTAGCTAGTGATGGTCAAACCAAAATATGGCTTCATCAGTCAATGAAATCTAGAACAGTTAGTTTAATCCAGCCAGCCACGGAGGGAGGTGTCGACTTCCTGACTGGTTGGGGCCCTCGGAACAGTAAACACCAATGGCTGGAGACAATTGGTGAGATGAATTAAAATCCTCGTTGTCAATGGCTGGTGCAGATGCATCCACTCCTTGTGATTTATAATATCCAATAAAACCCTGTGGTTCTTCCATATTACTATTCTTTTTGCTTCATATTTCTGTTTGTTATCTCTCTCTTTTGATGATTCTCTCTATACTTTCTTCTCTTGGTTTTTGTGGTACATGGAGGGAGAGTGATAAGTTGAACTGCTGCACATCTGTGTAAAGTTCTACGTTGAAACCAGTCAGTCAGTTCTGTGTTCAAATCCACGGGAAATACAGGTATATCCAGATGGCGAGTCTTATATAGGATGAAACACACGCACATTCTGGATTGAACTGCTAGCTATGCGATAGATAATGCCAGTCGACATGTTGAGCAACCATCGCGATAAATCAATTAACATCTTGGCGCTTTGTAAAGATTAAGCGTGCTATTCAGTATGACAAATAGAAGAAATTTAGCACTTATTTTTTTTTCCTTCACGTTCCCCACTGGAAAATAGGGCTTCAAGCTAGTGGCTTGAAGTTTCTTTAGCAGTGCTTATTTTACAGGATGGGGTTGCTAGCCTCATGCCCAACCTTTCCTCTTCACCAGCATTATTTCTGGCTTAGCGAGGTAAAGGAGTGTACTTATGATGGGAGTATAATTCTAAACCAAATGTTATTACGTAATAGTGAAATCACCCCATACCACTGACGTGTCGGTCACAACATGAATACTTCCAGTAAGCATATAATATTCATGCAAATGTTTCATTGACAGTAACTAGATTTTCGTATTCTATGTAAACATGTAGATGAAAAGACGCTGAATATTGGGCTGCCGGCTACTCGTTTGTAAGAACTGCTGCTGAGATACAAAAAGTGTGCACAATAAGTGTTTAATAAGAGAATCTGTGGTGAGAGCTGTCTGCTAGCCAAAATTGGTAGACAACAATTAATGTCAATGTTTACATCCCAAATCTTGGTCATGAGAAAAGCAATAACAAAGCCTAATGTTGAAGAACTCAACAAACAATCACAGCAGACTTGGCGTGGGCGGATACGACTCGCAGATATATGGTGTGACCTTCAAAGAAATAGTCACAAAGAGATGAGAGAATAACTTTTAGCTAGGAAACAACCAATCAGAAGACTCTGTTTCTCTGCTAAATATAAAGAAGAAGAATGTACATAAAAATCTATAAATATCTCTTGATTTTCTCAATAAACGACCTGTTGCCTGGTCCTTGTCGTCTGTCATTGCAAATCTACAGACAAAAGGACTTTATCCCCATGAGATCTCCTTTGAATCTTCTCCTTGAAGACTTTTTATGACTAGTTTTGAAAATTGGTCAGTTGAAGTCAATAATTCAAGGTTTTTAAATGTATAAAAGGCATGTAGATGAAAACATCTTTATTATTTGCGACGCTTATTATTATTATTTGAAATAATATATATTAAAAGCATTGAATAGTTGTCATCCAGCGATATAATTCACATTTGAAATGGAGAACGAGTCTAATATTCCTCCTATTGATGTGAAGCTATCAAGGAAGAGTGGTGGATGGAACATTGAGGAGATCGATTTATAGAAAGTTGTCATGAAATGATTAGTTGATAAATTTCTACAACTGATCACTTATTGTGATCAATCACTTGTCACTCTTATTTTGTGCACATGGACTCCTTATGCTGTGGAGGAGGAGGAGGAGTCAAGTCTTCTAAGATATATCCTAACCGAAAATGGACACCGGCCACATTTCAGAGACAAAATATACAGAAAAACTTATTAAGTGTGATTTATAGTCTTTGCCCAAGAAAATGTTGCATATGAATTATAAATTCAAAAGTTATTTAGCTGACGACGAACCTAAAGTAAGAATCTTACAGTCTGTGGAAAAGACATTCACCACAGAATTGTTGAGCATAGTGTTTTTTTGGCTGATCAGTACTTTCCAATAACCTAGAAGATGAGGTCGAGTTCACCTTCTCCTGAGGAGCTGAGTATATCGATCATCCGGTAGTGGTTGTTTGTACCGAAAACGTGCAAGAGCACTAACTCTTGTAGCTGCATATAAGTAGAAAAAACTGCTACCAGAAGCGAAATAATTGCCCGTCTAATTGACACCGATCATCTTATCTCCATAACCGTTCCCCTTCATAAAGTTATCTATAGAGCGGAAAACTATACCCTCCAAAGTCGTCATATATTCGGCTCATCTGTATTACTGAAGCTTCATTTATCAAAGTAACACAAAGCCAGAGCTCTGTAGTACAGTATAAAAGCTTGCTCAATCACCCACTTCTTTGATTCTGTTAATCTGTTTTTGTTAAAGGACTACACTCTCTATTTTCTCCCTTGGAATTATAAAAAAACACCTTGAGGTGTTGGCTTACAGAGACTTGCCTGATTTCAAATTTCATCAAGAAGTGACATATCACTTATAGGACCCTTGAAAACTGTTTCGTTCTTGGTCGAGGCCCTTCAACAATATGCAAAAATGACCCAGTCATGTACTTCTGAAAAGTCCTGAAAAGGGACGAAACAACTCGTTTCCAATTCTTCCCTAACTGATGTATCAGTTCATGATCATTGTTCAAATTATTAAAAAAAGTAATAATTATAACTGTAATACCGAGGGTATTATGACTAAATAGTACTTAGAACTATCATGTTCCAGTTCTCAATCATTGCAGACATTACCAAGTGGTTGAGGTATGCCGTGGCTTAATGGTCTACAAGCTAGCTTGCCTTGTAACCAAAAGCGCCTGGGTCTGAACCATAGAGGTAGGTGCGTACCGATGAAGAGTCCCAAACTAGGCGGATGAAACAACTGTCTGTCCAATACTTCCTGGCAGGCCTAACCAATGGTTCTCTAGCCGATTTCAGCTCATGATGAAATCCTCCAACCATTGCATATTTATCAATGACATGATAACTCAACTCAATAGTTCATTGGATATATGTCTGATAATCGATCAATCTAACGATCCAATCAAATTAATGTGAGCATCCAACCAACCAACCAATCAACTTTCTTTAATTTCTTATTATTTTTTTCAACTGTTCTAATCTTCTTATATTCGAAGTCAAATTGAATCTTGTTTCATTTATCTACTTATACATTCATACATACCGCCTATTGTACTATGATGATTAATATAACTGACAACTAATCAGATACTGCGTAATGTATCATTAGTTCCACTACAAATAATAATGTTCTCTTGTCAATATTTAATCAATATACCAATTGCTTTAATTCTATTGCTGACAATTCATCAACCGACAATAATTCTATCCATAGGACAATTAGAATATCGTATACAAAATGGTTTTCCAGTGAAGATAGGTGAATTTCCAATGATTGTATTATTGTTGGGTAGAAAGCATCGATGTACAGGGACAATTATATCAAAGGATAAAATATTGACAGCTGGACATTGTGCATGCGGTGATCCAACTTATAAAGTGGGTAGGCAAGAGAAAAATAACACAGTTATTTCTCTTTTATGATTAATCATTTTAATTTGTTATTATTACTTTATATATATATGTAAAATGTCTTGCGAGCAGAGCAAGAAAGATATGTACGGATGACCTCTTACAAAAGGAATTTGAATATATTCACGATTCCTTGATGGAGATGGGCTATCCGAGTAGTTTCATAAAGAAACATATGAAAACATCAGAGAGAAAAGTTGAGACTCTTACTGCACGTAAAAAACCTCTATTTATCAAGTTACAATTTAATGGTGACTTATCAAGTGAGATTCTATTCCAAAGACTTTCAAGGAGTATACGAAGAACATTTTATGCAGCACACCTATGTTTGTCATTCTCTAGCCGACAAATGATTGGAACGCAAACAAAGGATAAACTTGATAGTTTTGACACATCTATGTGCATTTATCAATTCAACTGCACCTGCGGTGACAGTTATATTGGGCGTACTACTAGAGAGCTTAGCCAACCAATGTGTTAGTGAACATCTCCCATCGTGGTTTGGCAAAGGACAGACAAAAACAACCCGTAACGCAATTTTGTCACACTTAGTTGATAGTGGTCATGTAATCGAGAAAACGATAGGCTTCAAAGTAATTCATCGTATCCCACCGAATCTTTCCAGTAGACTTCGTATTCTTACACTGCACACAGCTGAGGCAGTAGGCATTCGAACTACTAAACCTAAACTATGCATTCAAAAGAAGTTCGTACATCCATTATCCCTCCCACGTTGGCCTATTAAGCCATAACCAACTAATGACTTCTACACCACCCCTTCTTTATATTTTCTACTCCTTTCTTATCATTATAATAAAGGTTTTTGTATTTCCCAATGAATGAAAAACAAAACGATGTTGTTTTTACTGACGTTTCGCTATTTAATGCAGCTAATAGCCTTATCAAAGTATTATTAAACCGGAATTTACAAAATCTCAGCATATATATATATAACAAACAGTTAGGGGGTGAAAAAATAGACATAGGTCAAGTTAAAGGGACATATTGAAAGTAAAAATAGCAATGAAGATAACTAAACCAAATAACAAAGGTAATAGTATGTCTGTTATGATATCAAAATAAAGTTTACTAACTTGATCATCGTTCGTCTGTCTGGGGGCATTTTTAGTTGTCAAGTTGGTGAATTGGTAAAGATAACAAAACCATCATGTGTAGACTGTTGGATTGATAAGTGTGTAAAATTATAAAAGCAGTGTGTGTTCACATAATGAAAGTGCTAATCACATTCGTGTTAATTTTGTCACTTGATGGGGGGAGGGAGGTGTTGTAACCAGGTCAGATTCTGTTTTAGTCCATCATTCCTATTCAGGCAATTTTGATTCCACTTGATATGAAGTGCTTCTGATATTAGACGTTCTTTGTGATTTCCGAAATGCTTTTTCTGGATGATGATTTCAATATTGTCAAAATCAATTTTGTGACCTGATTCTATATCGTGTAGACCTATGGTTTGCTGTTGATTTTTCAAGCTTTTCTAGTTCAAGTGGATTTCTCGGTTGTCGAATAGTAGCAGCTCTACGGTGTTCAATTCTTCTGATTTTGATTTCTCGAGATATTTGTCCGATGTATATCGCATCACATTCCAAGCAAGCATTTTATTTTATAGACAAAATTAGATAGAGAATCTTTAGGGATTTGGTCTTTTATATGATCAAGGTTGTTTCGCAGTGTGTCTGATGTCTTGAAGAAAACTCTGATGTTGTGCTTATTGAGTACTCTTCTGATATCGTCTGGCGTCTCTGCTCTATATGGAATGACAACTGTTGAGGCCCATGTTTTCGGAATACGTTTTCGACCATACTTAATGTGAGTGTTGATTCTGTTGATGAAGATCCTTGGGTAGTTGTTTTGCTTGAGATTCTCAGTAATGTTTGATATTTCTTCTTCTTTTTCCTTCTCATCCGTTAACATCAAAGATTGTGCTCGTCTAAGAAGACTTGAAACATCTGATACCTTTCGGTTGATGAGGTGCGATGATCCGAAGTCTAAATATTTATTGGAGTGGGTTTTCTTCCTGAATATACTAAAATTTCCGTTATCCCTCCTCTTAACTAGGCAGTCTTGAAATGGTAGTTCATTGACGTCTGATTCTGCTTCCGAAGTAAACTGGATTCTGGGAGATACACAGTTTATTTTCTCCAAGAATGAACACTGTCTTGATCTCGTTTTAGCACTACAGAAGTATCATCTACATATCTTAACCATATTTTAGAAGTGAGTATGCTTGAAAAGATGTTATCTTCGAATCTGTTCATGAAAATGTCAGCAACTATTAAGGAAACTGATGAACCCATAGCAACACCATTTGTCTGTCTATATAAATTCCTTTTAAATGTAAAATAAGTACCTTCTAGACAGAATTTCAAGCTCTTAATTATTTCACTGATGTCCAGTGGACATCTTTGTGATGACGTTGTATCTGATTCTAGTAGACTGGAAATGATATTCCGACTTTTGGTAATAGGGATACTAGCATATAATGTCTTCTTTATCAATTTCTTGGTGTTCTATTTGGGATTTGAAATCATATGAATCTTTTACAATATTTTGAGTATCTTTTAGCAGTGGTTGTAGTATCGAGAATAAGTATTTGGAGGGAGGGTATATGTCGGTGGGTTGGTGAAATCTACTACTGGTCTTAATGGAACTGTGGGTTTATGTATCTTTGGTTGACTGTAGAATCTTGGAGGTACATAAGATTTTGGTTTTAGTTTAAACCAGAGAGAATTTCCAAATTTGGGTTTCATTTCTTGAAGGAGTCTGTTTGTATTTAGTTTCATTTTGTTAAATTCGGCTTATTTCTTCTTATAAAATCCAACAGTCTGCACCTGGTTTTGTTATCTTTACCAATTGGTCGACTTAAGAACAACGCAAAATTGACCCCATGCTGAGGAATGGTGATTAAATTGTTATATAAATAAGCTGAGTGGACTTTGTAAATTCTGGTTTAATAGTACTAATTTGATAACGCAATTAGCAGCAGCATTAAGTAGCAAAACGTCAGTAAAAACAGCAATATCGTTTGTTTCTTATTCATTCACTGGGAAATACAAGAAAACCTTCATGATAATAAATATCGTATACTGAATACCTAAATTTTTTCAAGTCGTTAAAAGTGAACTTGGTTCGGACATATATGAAGTAAATATCATCTTGAAATAATGAGGAAAATTTATATCTTAGATAGATTGTTTTGGTTTGATTCTGTTCGAAGCTTCCATTGTCTTCCTTTACAGACAACATCTTTGACATTTACTTCCATATGAAATAAGCTTTTTGGTTTCCTAATGAATAATATGATGATCTCTCTACTGATGATTTCGACCGTGATTGATTCTCTTCAGGTGTTTTCTTTCTTTCTGTTCTTTATGTACCAGCAATGATCACTTCCTTGACCTGATACTTGAACTCTTTTGTCATGGATCTGTGGCTCAGTGGTTAAGGATCTTGAGTTCCAGCAGATGAGACACGGGTTCAAATCTCGCTCCTCCTATTTAAGTTTGGAAAGCTAGGTACTTTTAACTAGCTCTTTCATACAAAAGGTGTTCTTCATAGGAAACTGCTATGTGAATTGTTCTTTATTGATTGATATCAACACGCATCATCTTCAATAAGGCTTCCTTGCTAATGAGTACGCCTAAGTTCATATAGTATGCTTCAAAAGAATGTGTTATGTATGACATATTATCTCATATGAAAATTGTTCAACAACATATTCTTACTGTACACACACACACACACAAATATATTCACCAGTTCCATACTTGTTCATTTTTACTAATTCTGAAACTATCAGTTGAATTTATCCATTTGGCGAGATTAAATGCGCATCTTAAATTCTAACTCTGTATGTTAATAGTTCAGTGGGAAAGTGCTCACCCAACTACTCAAGGGGTCCAAATTCGATTGCCGACAGACGCATTCCTAAACTAAGCCTAGTTCACTGGCCCTTAGTAATCATGGAACAGTGAGATAATATTAATAATTATAATAATAATAATTTGCTTTATTCCAGAAACAGTACTAGTGGTACAGTGTGGAATTTTCAACACATATCTACAATATTTGCATCTAATTTTATCCCACGTTTAAAAGGAGTATTTTCAAAAAAATAGATATAAAGACAACAACAGCAAAAACACAAACACAAAATAATTTTTAAAAGATGCGAAAGGAAAATAAACAGCATATAATAATATCTCAGTATTGGGTAGTGGAAGCTATGATATGATTATGCATGGTGAAAGTAAAGCTATAGTCATACAAGAAGTTATGAAATGATATTTAAGAATGTTTATCGCCAAGATAATCAGTTAATTTGGTTGAAACAACACTAAACAAACATAAAATAACATTTCATGGTTGTTGTTTTGTTTTTTATTGTCAGGTCTAATGCAGTGTTTGTAGTGGTAGTGTGAGTAATCCTGCATAATGCAAAATTTTGAGATGAGGGTAATGGCGTTCACAACCAATGATTGTCAGTTAATATTGCCGAAAAAAAATAAAAAATATGAAAAAACGAACACAAAACTAATAATTACATGATGTTTAATGACAGGACAATTTTGTGCTACTTACAGTGCTAATATAGTCGGAACCAGTAGATACACAAAAGAAGGAATAGAGTAAAGTACAAAAGTAAGCCAATGTTAATAATTTAGGTAGCTAAGTATGTTTAAGAAGGTGTTCACTATAGAATACAAAAATAAGAGAGAAATAAAAGAGCCTAAAATTATGTTATTAACAATAAAGCAAGTCATAGGTTTCGCGCTTTACATTGTCTCTGTCACTTAGAGGGGGCTAGTTATTCACAGGCCCCGTTACAAATATCGTCACATTCAATCATCAACTATCACCAGTAATAACAGTCTTCTAAATTCTCGTGATTTAAGATAGGACTGATGTGTACAAGACATGTTACTGGGCAATTCAAACATATTAGAATATCTATGTCCAAATACTAGTTCACTGATAATTCTATGTGTTTTTTGAATGACTTGATAAGAGGCATTTTGCTTTCAGCCTTCAGATAGTTTTATGATTTTGTTAAAATCTGTTTAACTACCGCGAATATCAAGTTTGATTGCAGAAGCTGAGCGATGCTACCCAAGATTAAACCCAAAATTTGGATACTTTAAGTAGATGACACATTTGTAAAAATCAAAAGAAACGAGTTGGATAAAACTCACAACTTAATAAACAACGTCTCCAACAACATCAAATTCACAAGAGAAGAGGAATCCGAGGGAAAAATCCCATTTTCGGACGTCTTAGTCAAGCGAACAACCACAGGGGAATTAGAAACTCATGTTTATAGAAAATCAACTCACACAGGCCAAATACTGAATTATAACAGCAACAATCCAATAACACACAAAAGGAAATATATACAAACACTATTAAAGAGGGCCAGCCAGGACTCAGTGCAGCACTCCCACCTTAAGAAAAATTGAAGAAAGATATCTCATGTACGTCTTCCAGAAGAATGGATTTCCATGGAACTTCATCAAAAGACATATACTCCAAAGCCAACCTATCAAACCAAATGCCCCCAAGGAAAGCACAAAGAAAATTGCCCTACATCTCAGAAATCACTGTAAGACTCTTCAAATCTATAGGAATTTGCGTCGCACACAAACCAACAAAATCACTTCACTCAGCTGGCTATGCGTCAACCAAAAGACTCAACAACGAAAGAAGATAAAACCAACATCATCTATAAAATAAATTGTAACAACTGCGGAGAACACTACATTGACCAAAATGGACGTCCTCTTCGTCTTCGTATCCATGAACATAAGCTAGCCGTCAAAAGACATGACATCCACTCCCTCATATCGCCACACTACCTACAGACAACCACGGACATCAATTCGACTGGAACAACCAGCGTTCAAATATTAGACAGAGGAAACACCAAGAATGCTAGATAGTTTTTAGAAGCCTTCCTGGTATTCCAGTGTATCGTCAATGGGTAGGAACATTGACATAGACAAAATTTACCAACCAATAAGAAGGAAATCTCACTCACAAAGGGTCAAACTTCAAGTCAGGTAAACAACCAGCTCCAATACAAGCAGCCTAGTGGGTGTGAAAACACACAAAAACAACCAATCACGTTCAAAGTCACCAGGAGAGATAACTAATAAACTCGTGGAGAAATCTAACAGCTCACATCAACGATTTGAAGTATGCGCTGAAGATGTTGCCTAGTGGCGGGGCAATGAATGCTTCGCAAATAAACTATCCACCTAGCTCAGAGAACAGAACTACAACACCATCTGTCTTACTAAGCCCAATAAATCGATATCAGTTGGTGAATTATGCGTTCACTGTCGCACTGCCGCTAATATGCACCAAACAATATCAATAATAATAATCATAAATTTTGCGAATGACAGTTGATTATCAAATAACTAATTGTAGATAGACAAAAATTTTATCTTTTAGTTATGGAATCGTTTTTATTTTTATTCAAAATTATAATCACAGTTAAACATCATGCGACAAAAAAAATAGGTCATGAACTTAAAAGGGCGATGTAGAATTAATTAATAGGATTAGTAGACAGCTGAAACATCACGCAACAAGGTCAGAATTATGATAAGATTACACTCTGTATACAGAACTCTGGTTTTTCTATTTTGATGATCACAACTCCAGGAATACAGATGAGTTGGACGCGCAATCACTTTGACAGATAACTCACTTCGTGTTATACACAACTTTAAAGGAGGGAGTTGTAGAGATATGGTGAAGAACACCAGTTACTATTATCATCATCTCCTTTAGTTCCTAGATGAACATGGGGCTTCAGCCGCACTTCCAGATTGCTTTCGGTTCTCCGCCAAATATTTCATAACCTGTCCCCACGTCTGTCCATATCCTTCCATCTCCTCTTCGCATCACCTCCTCCATGTTACCCTCGCACTGACGACCAACTAACTCGCCGCTTCCCGTTCGGGTTCTACTCGAGCGATGACCTGGCGAGTGGTGGATATCAGTTGATGATGGTTTGTTTTCTCAGAGTATGGACAATCCACCACCTCCATTTCTTCTTTCATATTTGTTGTACAGTTGCTTCCTGCTGGGTTGGTTGGTTGGTTCATTGCCAGAGATCCCTATCTGTTGCTTATCTTTTCCGGCCATCTGATCTTGAGTAGTATTGAGCAAAGACAGCTGTTGATGGAAGTCTGTAGTTTGTTTGAGGTGCTCTTCATGACGCGCCAAGTCTCCGATTCGTATAGTAAGTAGCACTGACTTCATATTGGAGTCGAAAATCCAGTTCTTATTTTTCATTTTCATGCTGAGTGCTGTTCACCTCGATACAGACTTGAGAGTAATGAAAGCCTGTCTTGCTTTCCGGATCCGCACTTTCATATCCTCATCAATTTTAGTCCGCCTGTAGTTGAAATGGTGCTTCCCAGGTAGGTGAAGGAGGTTGCTTCTTTCATATTCCTACCATTTATGCTGGTTGCTGTTTGTTGTTGTTGCTGTTGGTGTTGGCTAGGAGCCTTCATCACCCCTGTTTTCTATATGTTCACCTATTTTTGTCCCATCTTTGATGCTTCTTGTATCGTCAACTTGTTGCTTTCCACTTGCATATCTTCCAGTTTGTGGGAAATCAGATCAATATCAAGCAGATGTTTAATTATTGCTCTTCTTCCACCTTCTCGTAATCACACAGGATAGTGTTCTTGCACCTTTTCGGTTAGAAAGCCCTTATCGGACGACTGAAATACCTAGCTCTACATAAGCAGGTGAACTAGCAAACACACATGAAGTTGGTCAACTGCAGGATCTTGTATTTCAGGTCACTGAACATTAATGATAGACTAGAAAACACTATTCTCAACGAAGCTTCAGTGAATTTCTTTCCTCATGGACTGTAAGACTTTCTTTTAGAAGTGAATCCGAACAGTCAGAGGTTTGTACACAGAAAAAGTTTGTTAAACCATCCCTTTCATGATCTCAATTCGTCTATACTAAACCACTGCAATCCCTACTTCTGCCCTGGTCCTTGTTTATTCAACTTGTATATCTATCCCTTGCTATTTCAACTGTTATTGTTATTTTCACTGTGAACAATTTCCGAGATTATTTCGCTACACAATAATCCAGTTGTCTGTGTATCACACAAGACAGTATAGTCAGTAAATAGTTGTAAGCGGTTTTAACTTTCTCATAATCAATTTGTCGTAATTTCTAGTGACTTTCGATACGCTTGATTGTATGATTATTGCTTGTATAGACGTTTTAAGTGATCGCTTTGTGAACGTGTAACCTCAAAATTTTTAGACGAGATTAAATGCGGGTCACGTACACACACACACACTCTTACAACTAATTTTGTATGACAGGCAGATCTATCTGATTGAAGTTCCATGCTTATTGGCACTTATCAGTAATATAAGATTTGAAATCAGTACTGTAGTCACCGACGTTACTACTGAGCTGTTTAGTCCAACGACCTGTTTTCTGTGAAACTGTAATAGTTATGTGGATTGATTAATGAGAAGTAATCAATGTTATGTGCAGAGGGCTTTTCTTATTCCTTTACGTTCCCAGTGGAACGTAGGGAGGGTTTCAAGCTAGAGGCTTGAAGTTTCGGTAGCAGTGGTATTTTCTCTATTTTCACCTGAAGTTCTATCTCTAATGTTTCTTCCATCGCCAACTTGTTGCTTTTCACTTGCATATCTTCCAGTTTGTGGGAAATCAGATATATATCACCAGCAAAGTTCAGATCCTCAAAGTTTTTGTGTGGGTTTATTTTATGCCTGTCTCCTCGCTACCCACCGCTATCTGTCTGTCGCATTGTCCAGTCTACTGCATTGAGGATAATCGTTGGAGATAGTAGAGAGCCGGCCTTGTCTTATTCCCGTCTTCACTTCTTCGAAGGATTCCGTGAGTTTCCCTTTTGTGGATTACTTGGCATGCAGCATTGTCATACAACTGTTGGATAAAATGTATAATTGTTGACGGCACCCCTTCCTAGTAGTAGCGTAGTAGTTTCCAAATCACCTCTCGATCGACGCATAGACAGTCATTGGGTAATCCAAAGAGGAACCTACAGGAAACAACAAAGTGGAGATGTGTTGCTGAAGCCCTATGTTCCACTCAGAACTCAAAGGCATGATAATAATAATAACAAAAACAGTTAAATTAATAAATAAGATCTGCAGAAGCCTTAAGTACAAGATCCCGCATCTGACCACTTCTATGTGGATATATCAGTTCACCTGTTACTGTGGAGCCAGGTACATCGGTTGTTCGACGCGTCTCCTGTCCAAGAGGATTCAAGAACTCTATCCAGCATGGTTGCGAAAAGGCATTAGTGATGTTGTAAGGAGTGTGATAATTGAACACCTGGTTAACACTGATCATTCCATCCCATCAACAAACGCCTCCTGCTTCAAAGTAGTCAACAGAGTCAAGAATAACCTGCCAAAGGCTATAGAGTTTCGTCTTCTTTGTATCGCTGAAGCTCTGGCCATTCACATAGAAACATCGGAGCTGTGCATACAAAAGAGAATTAATTACTCAGGCACTTCTACTATCATGGTAACAACTTTGTTGATTTTTGATGACTTAATTTTGCCTGTTTACCAGTTTCTTTAATTGCTTATAATTCTTGTATTCATTTTGAACTCCTACGTAATTTCGTATTCTCTACTTTGTTCCAGAGTGTATCCTGAGTAAAACTCAATCATCGAACTATTCATATTAATACATAACTTATTTTTAACAACTGTTTGTGACAACTCATTACCTTTGTTACTACCCTAATTTCGTTAACACCTAATTTATTTGACTGATTTTGTACTACGTAACTCCAATTACCAATCTTCGCCTCTATAGTTAAAATAATCATAACCAATTGTATTTTTATTCAAGTGTTGGTTTGTGGGGATTTGATTGGTTACGCGATTTTCATCATGAGCTGACATTAGCTAGAGAACCACTGGAAAACCTGGGAGTACTGGACAGCTGTTTCGTCCTAGTTTGGGACTCTTCATCAGTACGCACTCACCGGGATTCGAACCCAGGACCTTCTGGTTATAAGGCGAGCTCGTATACAATTAAGCCACTGGGACCTGATCCAGTGGCCCATCAATTCTAACTTCTGGCAATTCACGACATAGCGCGACCCCTAGCCAATGTCTTCGGCGAGTATTTGTCCTCACACCCGACCTGAAGAGTCCCAAACTAGGACGAAACAGCTGTCCAGTACTCCCAGGTTTTCCAATGGTTCTCTAACTAATGTCAGCTCGTGATGAAAATCCTGTAACCAATTGTATTTTTGTTCGACAAACTTAATGTACACATACATTCAAATTAAATCATATATATTTGCGATTGTACAGCTAAGAAAATGAATTTCTCGCCGAAAGGAGACTCTTCGCTGAACTACTACGTGGTTTGTTCTCATTAAATTAATAAGTACTTGAGTCATCAATTAATCTAATTATTTATTAATTTTTTAATTAATATCAGAATATTGTTGTCATTTTCTCTGTGTTCCTCTATTATATTTTCCTTAGGTCTACGCAAATGTAACAGATCTCAACAGTCGACATTCAAGTAACGCACAACATCGTGAAGCTGATAGGGTTGCCTATCCATTAGCATATCGAAATCAGTGTCATGCTATAAATCTCGGTTTAACAGAAAATCAAGATCGACTTGGTGGTTCACCGGATATTTCAATTTTTATTGTAGACCAGCCATTTAGTCTAGAGAAGGGGTATGTGGAAATAGGCAGTCTAGGATATGAAAAACCGGCTTTCTCAGGAAAGGAAAATACTACTGATGTGGTCATTTTAGGATATGGTGAAGATGGAGAAAACGATAGAACTGGTCAACTTCGATTTGGTAAGTCACAAGGAGAAATGAAACGCGATAGCCTAGTGTTTCTTTTTTCCTCGACTTTTCAGTAGGGTGAATGAATTCGATGCCTTTTAGATTATTATTACTATTATTATTATTGTTATTATTATTATTTCGATTACTGTTATTATTCCATCTGATTGCATATTGAATAGAGGACCTTGGCAGCTCATCTCTATTTAATTCTGTCCTCTGCAAACCTTCCAGCTGGTTGTATAACTCTTCATCAGTACGCATCCACTGCCAGGGTTCGAACACAGGACCATCTGGTTACAAAGCAAGCTTGCCCGCAAACCATTAAGCCACTGAGAACCGTCCCAAAGGCCAGCCCATGAATTCTAACTCCCGCCAGTTCATGATACAGCGCGAATGGCACTAGCCAATGTCATCCGTGGCGAGTATCTGTCCTTACACCCAACCTGCAGTACACTACTGGTCACGACTTCCCACTGGAACTCCAGGTAACTACCTACCTGAATAGGACCAGTCACTAGTGAGCCTCTCATTAATATTCAAGTATTGGTTTGTAGGATGCGTACTGGTAAAGAGTCCCAAACTAGGACGAAACAGCTGACTGTCCAGTAATCCCAGGTTATATAACTGCATAAAACTTTCCATTTCATCCTCACAGGATCTGCTTCTTGTGACCTTCGGATCCATGCACAAATCGTCACTTTCCATTTAGGTCCCACTCGATAGCCTCTTTCTTTGGCATGCGGTTTTTGTCGATAAACGGTCTCCTCAGCATGTTCCCAATCTATCTCCATTTCTTTCTCATTATTTGTTGGGTGATAGGCTCTTGGCTGGTTTGCTACACTGTCAGAGTCTCTTGTTGTTAATTTCTACCTGGCGCCAATCTAATCTTCAGAATCGAGTCAACAAAGGTAGGTGTTGATGAAAGTCTTTATTAAAGTGAAGGCGATTTAGTGACTCTCGCAGCAAGTCTTTTAACCATAATGGATCACTAACTTCACATTAGTGTGTAAAATTCCGTTGTTGTCCTTTATCTTGAGTGCTGATTTCAGAGTAGTTGAAAAGATGCTGCTTTCCATGTAGCTGGAAGTGAAAGGCAAGACTCCCTTTAGATTTCCCCAATTGATTGGTGCTTTTTCTAGTTGGTCATCACCTTTGTCTTTGCTATACCCACTTGGAGTCATGTCTGCCCTACCTCTACTGCCTACTTATTGATTTTCACCTATCAATCTTTGAGTTTGTGGAACATTAGATAGATATAAATGACCCACAGATTACAGATCTTCATTCGCTTTGTCAGTCCATCGTACGTCAGTCTTCTTGTCTCTACAGCCAGTTGCATAATTCACCGTCCACCAAAGTCAGGAATATCATCGTTAGTGTCAGTAGACAAACTGCTCCTTTAGGTTCCCAGTGGATCAAAGGGCTTCAAGTTAGAGGCTTGAAGTTTCTATAGCAATGGCGTTTATTTTTACGGGATGGGGTTGCTAGCCTCGCGCCCAACCATCCTCCTTTACCAGTTTTATTACTGGATAGCGAGGTGAAGGAGTGCGTCCGTGGCTGAGGATCGAACCCCGGGCTACGTAGATTGCAAAATAAATGAGAAAATATGGTACAGGTGGTCTAGAACAAACGGCTGTAAGTATATTAAGACAGAATGTAATTCTAGAAGTTCCTGATAGATTTTGTAATTATTATTGCCATCCAGTAGGTTGAATATCAAGATAACTAACTGCTCACCAGAAAAAGTGGTGGCAGCATGCTACATTGTCGATAAATCATGAACCGTCAGACTCCAAACCACTAGCTGAGTTTTAACATGTCTGTCACAATAGAAGACATCATTTGTGTGAGACAGTAAAGAGGTCTAAGATTGCTTGTTATTACTAGATGATTGGAGGTAGTCGGCGCAGAACCTTCTCTAACCTATATTTTTGTGATCATCTGCAACTTCGTAGGAACTGATTCTCCCTCTTTTTATTCTATTACGTTCCAAGTCGAACACAGAGCTTCAAGCTAGGACTTTGAAGTTTCGGTAGCAGTGGTATTTATTTTTACGGAGTGGAGTTTTTGGCCTCATCCCTCCCCCCCAACCTTCCTTCTTTACTGGCCTTACTACCAGCTGAGAGAGGTTTAGGAGTGCGTCGGTAGCTGATGTGTATGATCGGTGAGCATTCTACCTCTCACCACCGACGCCCCCTTGATGACTAAAACTGTTATCAGAGAGGTGACAACTGAGTAATTGAGATGCAGACTAACCTCCTTTGGGACTGTAATGGACAATATCATTTGTCTAGTTATTAGTCCTAATTGAATGCTGTCAGTAAAGTATGTAACGCGATTACCACGCCAGGAATCACACCTCACTTCACTTTGAATTGATATTAGATCACGGATTGAGGTAATTAGTGGGAAGCCCTGCCTCCGCCAGATTCCATACCAGTTGCTAGCTGTTGACGAAACATTTCTGTGACACCAAAGCAACTGATATCCTCTGAGTCATTCAAACCTACTTGTTATTTTATTTTTTTAGTAAGTTTTGGTTCACGACGAAAATGTAATTCCAAGTAACGATCTATTTATGTCCAGACCAAGTTCACATTTAAAGGTTTGACAAAATTTGAGCATTATATATATTATATTATTATTGTTGCTTTGGGTTCCGAGTGGAACACACCTCCACTTTATTCTATTCTCTGCTCTTCCCTTTACCTGATTCCGCAGCTGACCATAATATCTCATCTCCTCCATATCACCCTCTCATCGACCATCCAATCGTCGCCGCTTCCCACTGGCACTTCACTTGAGCAATGGCCTGTATTCCTGGCGATGTCATTCGACGACCTGCTCAATGTATGACCAATCCATCCATCTCCATTTTCTCCTACATGTCTGTTGAGCGATCGGCTCCCGCCTGTTGGTTTGTTCCCAGCCAACCAGAGTTTCTTCTTGCTAATTCTTTCTGGCCACAGGCCAGTTGACTGGCCATTTGATCTTCAGTATGGAGCCAGCCAGCCAGTGAAGGTGCCAGCTGTTGATGAGTGTCTGCAGTAGCCTGTTGGAAATGCTTTTCGTGAAACACACACAGTGGAAGTTTCTGACTGGTTTAGAAGAACTGACTAACTGACTTCATATTTGTGTTGAATATAATCCGAATCTTGTTCTCTATGCTGCTGAGTCAGCTGAGTCAGAAGACTTCCAAACTGATTTCAAATTGAAGAAGGAAGAGGAACTCAGCAATTGCACTGCATGCATTAACACACAACAATACAATAGGGTGGGTGAGAAAGAGTGAAAATTCTAAGAAGTAATATAGGTAGGTGGAGATAGAGAGAGGTTGATTACTGAATCCTTGTTCATCTAGTCTACATCTGGCTGTCTGGCTGGCTGGCTTTGACATCTTCATGCATTCCGACCACCTGTGGTTGAAACCGTGCTTCCTAGATAAATGAAGGAGGTGACCTCTGTCATATCTTTTCCGTTGATGGTAAATGGTGCTAGTCATTGCTGCTGTTGGTTGGATATCTTCATCACCTCCGTGCTCTGTATGTCACCTGTAGTCCTGTCTTCTCTGCTACTTCAGGCAATTTGTTGGCTTTCGCCTGTAAGATTTTTCTGTTTCCTAATAAATGAAAAACAAAACGATAGTGTTTTTACTAATGTGCGTCGGTTGCATAGCGGTTAGGACTCTCACCGACCATGCACATGTTCCAGGGCTCGATCCCTTTCCGACGCACACCTGATGTCAATGGCCGACCTGCAAAGTTTGGACTACCGATATCACATGCTGAAAATTCCATAGTTGTACCGAAAATACGGTGTGGAATCTAGCTATAATCAAAAAAATTTAACGCTGATAGCTTCATCAAAGCACTATCAAACAAGAATTTACAAAATATCATCTTATACACAGTAAGCAGCTCAATCATGGTTCTTTTGCGTTGTCAAGTAGGTTAACTGGCAAAGATAACAAAACCATGTGTAGATTGCTGGATATTAGGAGGGCATAAAATTTTTACAAAAGCATGGTTTACATTATGAAACTGCTTATCGAATTTGTGTTGATTTTGTCAATTCATTTGGCGGGAGGGGAGGTTGGTACCAAGTCAAATTGTGTCTAATCCTATCATTCTTATTCAGACAATTTGGACTCCTTTTTTAATCTGCAGTCCTCCTAATGATATGAGATGTTCTTTGGGATTTCTGAAATATTTCAATATTGTCAAAATCAATTTTTGACGTGATCCTATAGCGTGTAGACCACCACCTATGGCTGATGATTTTTCATACTTTTCTAGTTCACAACTGGATTTCTCGGTGGTTGAACAGAGGCGGCTCTATGGTGTTCATTTCTTCCAATTTTGAGTTTTCTGTGGCGAGGTTTGTCCGATGTATATCGCATCACATTCCAAGCATTTTATTTTATAGACACAATTAGGTAGAGAATCTTTTGGGATTTGGTCTTTTATATGGACAAGTTTGCTTTGTAGTGTGTGTGTCTAATGTTTTGAAGAAAACTCTGGTGTCTGTCGTGCTTATTGAGTACTCTTCTGATGTCGTCTGACAACTGTTGAGCTCTATGTTTTCGGAACACGTTTTCGATCATACTTAATGTCAGTGTTGATTTTGTCGAGGAAGTTCTTTGCGTAGTTGTTCTGCTTGAGAGTCTCAGTAATGTCTGATATTTCTTCTTCTTTTACCTTCTCATCCGTTAACATCAAAGAGTGTGCTCGTCTAAGAAGACTTGAAACAACTGGTACCTTTGCACTAATGGTGTGTGATGATCCGAAGTCTAAATATTTATTAGAGTGGGTTTTCCTCCTGAATATAGATATACCAAAATGTCCGTTTGTCCTCCTCTTAACTAGGTAGTCTAGAAATAGTAATTCACCAACGTCTGATTTTGCTTCGTAAATAAACTGAATTCTGGCACACTGATTGTTCAGTTTGTACAGGAATGAATTGTGTAGATCTCGTTTGAGTACAACGATGGTATCATCAACTTATCTTAGCCATATTTTAGGTGTGAGTATGTTTGAGATGTTATATTAATAATAATAATAATAATAATAATAGCTCCATTCTGAAACAGTGTTGATATGATTTTACAGAATTTTTAGCAGAGTTTATTGCATGCTATTTTCTCTGAGTCCAAGATCTTCAAATAAACGATTAACTGTCAGTAGATGGTGTAACACAATTCTATCTGACCTGGAGCACATACCGATCCGATATGTGTGATACCTCTTCTTTTTCTCCTTCGAGAAGTGCACACCGACATTTTGTTGAATGCCAACTATGAAAAGTTCAGAGGTGCATTTCGTGAACCAAAGAAACCATTCAGGAACGGTTATCTCATTCACTGGGATAAGCTACCATCGAGGATAATGTTTTTTCCGATGTGTGCTTTGGTGGTACAGTGGTTAGGACTCTCGCCAACCATGCACATGGTCCGGGGTTCAAACCCCTGTCGACGCACACCCGATATCTATAGTCGGCCTGCAAAATTTGGGCTACCGATATCAATGCTGAAAATTCCATACTTGTACTGAAAATACGGTGTGGCATGAAGTTGTAATCAAAATCAAAATAATAATAAATAAACTTGCAAAACCACAGTTTTTAAATTTTTTTAAAATCCATGCCAGAGTAAACAATACTATATTAGAGGTCATATTTTACTCGATTTAAACAAACTGAACAACAGAAACTATATACAATATATTTGTGATTATAATCATTGTTAAATGTCAAATAGCAGAACAATTCATGTTATATATAGAATAATACATAAGGTGTATAGATTTTGGAAAGCGGTACATAATTATAGGATTAGTAGACGAATATAAAATATATCTCTGTGAAAGATAAACTCCCCAATCTGGCCGCCTCCATGTGCATCTGTCAATTCACCTGGTCTTGTGGAGCAAGGTACATTGTCCGAAGCCAGAGGACTCCGCTTTCCACACGGATACGAGAACATATTCCATCAGCATGGTTTTACAAGGGAGAAAGGAAGTGTGTGCGAAGCTCTATTCTAGATCATACCTGATCGACTCCTGTCACTCTGCCAACCATGACCATGATTTTAAGATCATCTACAGAATCCATGCTAACTTGCCAGCCGCATTTTCTTCGTTACAGACTTCTAAAGACAACTGAGGCCTTGGCTATTCATTCATGACTTTAAGCCAGACCACTGTGTACAAAAGAAGTATGCACAATCTCTACTTCTGTCTTGTCCGCAGAGGGACAGACATTTATTTATTTTGTTATTCTATGTACTTTTCCCTTATTACTAAGATTATTATTAGTATTACTATTCTCACTCTGAATTATTTCCACTTGTCATTCTAAACCCAAAATTATTAATTTTTGTTTTTTATTTTTTACAATATTTATTGCTATCATATCAAATTTCACACCATGTTATGTAACATTTTCTATTCGCCTACTAATTCTATAATTATGTGCCCCTTTCTAAAATCTATTCACCTTATGAATTATTCCACATATGACATTAATTGTTTTGCCACTTGACATTTAACTATGATTATAATCACAAATATTTTAGTTGCATTTCATACTACCATAATTATTATTATTATTTCATGTATTCACACCTTTGATCGAATTCCCTCACCGGATATAATTTCTTTATATACAAATTATGTTGATGGAGGTCTTCGGTAAACTTTGTTTTAAGCAGGCCAGCTTACCGACCTTAACATATGCATTCATGAAAAAAAGATTAGCAACTATTGGTGAAACTTGTGAACTCGTGGGGCTACACCATTTGTCTTTCTTTACAAATTTCATTTCAATGGAGAATACTTAGTTTCTAGATAGAATTTTAAGGTTTTAACTAACCCTAAATAGGGAAACATCAGTAAAAACAAAAATTGTTTTGTCTTTCTATTCACAAGGCAAGTGGTAGAAGTTAGAATTCATTAGCCATTGAATCGGGTCCCAGTGGCTGAATGGTATACGAGCTTGCCTTGTAACCTGAAGGTCCTGGGCTCGAATCCCAGTGGGTGCGTACTGCCGATGATTCCCAAACTAGCATGAAACAGCGGCTGTTCAGTACTACCTGGTTTTCAATGGTTCTCTAACTGATATCAATCCGTGATCAACTCGTAAAAACATAACAAACCCTTACAAACCAAACTATAGAAAAAGAAACAAAAGCTTCTATAGTGATGAATATTTTGTAACCAATGTCCAAATTTTTTCAACCAACCGACAGTAACAACAATCATCGCCAGTCACCATCAATGGGAGAGATTTGACAGAGGTTATTTCATTTCTTCAGTCATCTGGCTAGGAAGCACGGTTTCAACCACAGGCAGTCGGAATCGATGAAGATGTCAAAGCCAGACAGCCAGCCAGAATTGAAAAAGCAAGAGAGACGCCTTCATTAACTTGAAACCAGTTTGGAAAACTTCTGCTCTGACTCACCAGCATAGAGAACAAGATTCGGAATCTATTCAACACAAATGTGAAGTCAGTCAGTCAGTTCTTCTGCACAAGTCAGAAACTTGCACTGTGCGTGTTTCACGAAAAGCATTTCCAACAGGCTACTGCAGACGCTTATCAACAGCTGCCACCTTCTCTGGCTGGCTGGTTCAATACTGAAAATCAAATGACCAGTTGACCGGCCTGTGGTCCAGAAAGAATTAGCAAGAAGAAACTCTGGTTGGCTGAGAACAAACCAACAGGCGAGAGTCGATCACTCAACAGATATGTAAGAGAAAATGGAGATGGATGGATCGGAAATATGTTGAGGAGGCCGTCGAATGACATCGCGTGCAATACAGGCCATTGCTCGAGTGAATCGCCAGTGAGAAGCGGCGACCAGTGGGTGGTTGATGTGAGGATGACGTAGAGGAGATCGTTTGGTGAATCGGATGAGGAGGAGATGATAAATTATGGTCAGTCGTGTACCTGGCCAGCTGGAAAGGACAGTAAAAGGTAAGATAAAATGGAGATGTGTTGCTGAATTGGTATTTTCCACTCGGAACCCAAGGGAACAATAATATACTGACCAAATTTTTCGAAACTATTAAGCATGAACTTGCTTTGGTCATATCCTTTAAGTAACCTTAGTTTTACTTCTACACCATCAGGTATTATCAAACTTTCTGAATGTCCATCAAATATAAATATACCAACAGAAGGTGCACTTTGTGCTAATATAAATTCAAATGAACAAGGACCAGATGTTGGTGATAGTGGAGGACCAATATTCAATGAAGATGGACAGGTTATCGGAATTACTTCAATAGCTGGAAATGGTTGGTTTGTATTTTCTAGTGTTGCTACACACCAGAAATTTATTAAAAAAGTAATTGATGATAATTTCTAAAATCAAAAGTGAATATTTCAACTCTTCAAAAATTTTTTATTCATTTAAAAAGAAATCAATAACAATTCAATCGATTTTATATCCCTGCCCAAATTACACTTACTGATCATAGCTATTCTTAATGAACTTATTATTGATTTTGATGGGAAAAAAAAGCTATTGAGATGATGTAGCTAAACTAGCTAAAACAGTTTTAGACTGCCTTAAACCAGTTTAAACAAAAATTTACACCATTGAATGAAGGCAGAATATTTGCTACAATGCTATTGGACAATCTGGAAGTCTGACCTTACACAACGAATATAATTGGTTATTTGTTGGCTTAACTTTCTGAGGTGCATAATAACTGTATATAATGTATTTTTGTATAATAAATGTCGAATTGTTTTTTCATTGACACGGACCAATCTGTCTTTTGTCTTTATTTTTAACGCCTGTGGGGAAATTCAGAGGTAATCGGTGATCAGTACTAAACAGACAAATCAGTAACATTATTACGTCATGTCCGACATAAAAGTAATCTAGAGAATTACAGATAGTGAACTTGACTGAGCAGTCATCAGTACAGTATAATCATGTCCAAATATGCATTTTTTAGACAAATGAATGTTCATTCTTTCATATAATTGATTCAATGAGCATTCGCTTCGTACTCGAAATAATAGATCTTATTGTTTACGAATTCTGTCATCAGAATTGCAGGTTCGTCATCTAGTGGCCATTAATTTAGTACTTGTAGAAATTCGGTTCACATCTCAACGTAGACTTTATCATGAGCTAATGTGTCAGTCAGGTAACCATTAAAAAAAAACGAATAAGCACTGAATACCTATTCCATTGTGGTTTGAAACTCCTTACCAGTGTGCATTCTTAACCCCATGAAGTTATAAGTTTGAATCATTCAGTCACTAGTGCTCATCTTAGCTTACAAAGACATTTCTAACCATTGAATTCAACTAAATATTGAGATTTGTAGAGATTTGAATGGTTGGTTACAGGATTTCATCATGAGCTGACATCAGTCAGAGAACCATTGGAAAACTCGTTGGGAGTACTGGACAGTTGAATCGTCCCCCTAGTTTGAGACTCTTTATCAGTACGCACCAACCTCCAGGGTTCGAACACAGGACCTGCTGTCTATTAGACGAGCTCGCTGACTACTGAGCCACTGGGATCTGATCCAATAGCCAACCCAGGAATTCCAACGTCTGCCAATTCCCCATATAGCGCGACTGGTATTAGCCAATGTCATCCGTGGCGAGTATCTATCCTCACACCCAACCTGCTGTACTCTACTGGTCACGACTTCCCACTAGAACCCCAGGTGACAACTTACCTGAATTAGACCAGTGGCTAGTGAGCATCTCATCGGTTTGTAGGGAATTGATTGGTTGGTTGGAGGATTTTTTGATAAGCTGATATCGATTAGAGGACCAGCTGTCCAGTACTCCCAGCTAGTTTTCCAATGGTTCTCTAACGGATATCAGCTCATTATAAAATCCTGTAATCAACTGAATATCTCTGCTGGCGTACACAGAGACAACTACCTAGGTGAAGTCAACCTTGAGAATGAAACGTCACAGGTTTGACGAGATTTGACTGACTGCAGGGTTAGCGTCTTCACCACAAAAGTGTACCAGTCAACTACATTATGAAATATCATTTCATCTCCTTTGATTTTATTGATATTCATATTTTCCATATCTCTGATATGTTAGGTGTAGATCTAATGAATAAAGATTCTGTGATCAACCTCTTCCCACCGTACTGCTAACGAATACAGTGCAATTGCTGAGTTTTTCACTAAGTTATTCGTCTCTCTGGGGTCAATCGTGATATGTTCAGCTAAATTCTTATGCTCTGATAACGTAACTGCCTCCGACATACTGGTTCGACTTATGTAGTTGACGTCAAAGTCACTGGAATATATTTTGCAGATTAAATTACCTTATTTAATTGGATCATCAGGATTCTATAGCCAATCAAGGCTGGTTCCTGAGTGAGCTTGAGGGTTAAAATAACATCCGAAGTCCTGCTTTCTTGAGAAACATACGCTGGATTTCAGATGTCCACTCTTTATATGGTAAAACTGTAGATGCCTTAAATGCCTTCTCATTTATGTTGCGGATAATAACTGCACTGCTTTTCTCAACTTCCTAATGAATTTGTGTGACACAGTTATTGAACACCAATGTTTCTCCTCTCTGCTTCATTTCATTATGTAGGTTTTTCTGATGTACTACTTAGAATTTTTTCACTTTTTTTTAAGAAATTTAAATAAGCCTGTATTTACTGATAACGCTGATAACGCCACATGAGATAACTTAAGGTTTTAAGTATCAATTGGAGTACGGTGTTTAAACGGTTAGTTTTGATATGAACTAGTGCTTAATACAGTCAGAAAAGAACTAACTGCTGATCCCAAACTCTCTCATGCAACATACAATTATCCATTGACGAAATCGGTGAGTATATAATTTTGTGGCAACACAAATTCACCTTTTCGAGTTTGACCACGGATTGACACAAGTTACAGAATCACTGAAAACCATCACGGAGTACTGCACAACCAGCTGTTTCATTCTTCCTCTTTTGGAATCATCTACAGCATGCACCCACTGCCAGATTTCGAACCCTCGACCTTCCGGTTACAAGGCGAGCTGGCTCATATACCATTCAGCCACTTGGACCCGACTCTGTTCAATGGTCAGCTCATCAATTCTAACTTCTACCGATTCGAGATGCATTTAGCGCAACTGACACCCACCAATCGATAGTCATCGGTGGGAAATCCATCGTCACACTTGACTGGATGGGCCTCACTGGTCACGACATCTCACTATAACTCCAGGAAACTCCGTCCTGTAGCAAGTCACTAGTAAGCATCAGATTAATTTTCAATAGTTGAGCCATTGAAGCGAGTCCCAGTGGCTGAATGGTATACGAGCTCGCTAGCGTTGTAAGTGGAAGGTCCTGGGTTCGAAGCCCATTGGTGGGTGCAAACTGTTGATGAGACATAAACACAAGGATGAAGCAGCTGCCTACCAGTACTAACTGTATGGTCCTCAAAAGTGTGAGGATGGATTTTCCACCTATGACATTGGTTGGTGGTCGTGCCAAATGCATCACGAACTGGTAGAAGTTAGAATTCATGGGCTGGCCATTGAGTTGGGTCCCAGTAGCTGAATGGTATACGAGCTAGCTTGCCTTGTAACTGGAAGGTCGTGGGTTCGAACCATGGTGGTGGATGCGTACTGCCGACGAGTCCCAAACTAGGTTGACGAAATGGCTAGTCGTCCAGTACTCCCTGGTGGGTTTTCAATGGTTCTCTAACTGATATGAATCCGTGGTCAAACCCGTAAAAACAAATCTAATCCTTACAAACCAACTCTTGAAAATTCACCTTTCTCGCGTTTCTAATGATTTAAACATGTAGAAAAGAAAGTAGAGTTCAGTTATGGTCTGAATTCCCTCCATTGGTTTACTCATAAGTGATTTTGCATCACTCGCTTAGAAGATTGCTGTAATTATTATCAGATGTCACGTTTGGCCGTTTTAAAAATGTTTTATCGATCCTTTTTCACACTACTAAAATATCTGTTGTGACTTCTGCTATACTATGCGCAAAAATACCTTACGATCACTTTTATCCTCAATCGGGGGAATTATTCTAGGAATTCTAGGAATTTCCAACATCTACGTAATCTTGGGATATACCTTAATAGTAAATATAAAAAACTTCCGAGGAATATAAACATATATAACGGGAATTCCTCCATTGTTTTACTTATTCTGTGGTGGTGTGATACAGACAATGTGTGCCAACGGAATGTTATTCTCATATATTCCCGCAGTTCAATTCGACATTGCCAACAGAATACTATGTCTATTTGAACATTCTGTTTCATATCGTTTGATGTAAACCGAAATCACACGCTCAGTGACTGGTCAACGAATATAAACTGTAAATATATAAACAGAGGTTCAATTAATGAGAAATATATACCTTGGCTTCCGTGTCTTACCTTCTGTTGTTACATTTGGTGTCACTGCCGACCAACACATGGAAAGCCTATGCCCTACACTTTTTGAAGGAGACATATGGATCTTCTTGCAGGACTTCGAAGCTGTTGTGGAGTTGAATGGCGTCCAAGATCCGTCAATGATGAGGCTGTTAATTGAAACGCTGCTGGGAGGTCAGTCGACGGCAGCACATGATGGTGTGAGGCGAGACATTGGCGGATACGAGCCAGGGTCATGCAAACTGCCCCCAGAGTGGGAAGAACCATGTGGTGGTGTGATACAGACATTATGTACCAACGGAATGTTATTCTCATGTGTTCCCAAAGTTCATTTCGGCATCAGCAACAGAATACTATGTATCTCTGAACATTCTATTTCATGTCATTTGATGTAAAACGAAATCATACGCTTAGTGACTGATCAACGAATATAAATTGTAGATATATAAACAGCGGTTCGATCAATGGAAAATATACCTTTGGTTCCGTGTCTTACCTTCTCTTGTTACATTACTACTAGTTTTCATGGGTTTAAATATATATTTTTGAATGAAATTCGGTTAGTAGTTATTCAGTTGTAATGTTTTCTTTATTTTTGGAAACGCTGTTAAAATATTTATCAATCGATAAATTTGATATGATAGTATTTAATGTGGTTGAGTGATCATTATTCACTCACATGATTTCAATTATTGACTGACTGCACTTAAGTTATGCAATGTCTATAAAATTCAAACTGATTATTGATCAAAAATTCTGATTAGTATTGATATTTGCTCCTCAGATTCTGAGTGTAACATAAGGCCTGATCGGCACATCTCCATTGTAATCTATAATTGGCCGTCCTTTTTAGCTGGCTGCATCACTACCCACCAGTATAACCTCCTTCTTCTTCATATGATCTCATTTATGTCATCCTACAACTCACGTCCAACTCATCACTCACTGCATAAATCCAGTCCATTTCCATTTACTCCTGTATATTTCTTTAGCAGTAATAAGTTCTTGGGTTGTTTGCTACCTGACAGAGTTCCTTATCGCTCATCCTTTCTAACTGGTCATGTGTTCGTCAGTGCCGTGCGAAGAGTACAGGTGATGCATATACGTCAAGTTTGTGAACCATAAAGTGTTGTAAACCTCCACACTGACTTCACAACGATGAATGTTTGTCTTGCTTTCCTGATCCTAGCAGGTTTGACGTACTCGTCTATCACCAACTTGTTGGTTTTTGCCTGGTATATCTTCGACTTTGTGAGACATGAGACGTAAATTATCTGTGAAATCCTGATTTTGTTCCCGTTAGTTCAGTGTACTTCCATCTTTGTATTCCTGATGGTCTGCTGTGTGATCTCGCCTACCACAATCAGAAGGATAGTAGGCAACCTTGTCATATTTTTGTGTTCCCTTTAAAAGCTTCGGCAAGCTTTCATTTGTGAATTACTTGGTTGAATTAGTTGACAGATTACACCAAAACCATCGCTATCGAAGATCTTTTCAAAGTCAATGAAGTTGAGGTAGAGAGTTGATTGCTATTTTTGGCCCTGTTCGATGATAACACGCAGTTTTTATTTTATTCCTTTAAGTTCCCAGTGGGACATAAGGCAGTAATATTAATTTTTACATGATGGGGTTGCTAGTATCATGCCCAAACTTCCCTCTTTACCAGTCTTATTACTGGTTTAGCGAGGTAAACGATTGCAGCATCGGCTGGGGATTGAACCCCGGACCAGGTGTGGCGTGGTTGGTTAGCACTGTACGGCTGTGCCACCAGCCCACGATAACACGTAGTGTTGTTACTTAATCCGCGCATGACTTGTTTCCGCTGAATCAAACATGCTCCATACAAAGTCTTCCGTCTAAAGTATCTGTTTAGTCGTTCCAGGATAATGCAGTCTAATAAATCCTTCTACCATGCACTTCTGCTAAAATAAAAACAATTCAATCAAAACAAATATACAAAAATAGTCAAAACTTTGAGTTATTAGGGATACGATTGGTTTCAAGGGAGATTTCATCACTAGTAGATACGTGTTCGAGAACTAGTGAAAATTAGGTAGCTTTAGTCAGCTACTTTGTCCTAGTTTATTGATTATAAGCTATGTGCCTCAAATGAAGATATCAGGGATCAAGTTTGGGACCTCCGTTTTATAAGTAATGTTGGATAGAGTTGCAGTTCATGAACCACTAATTTCCACTATTGTGGTTGATAGATAAAGCTTTAATTCAGCAACCTCAAAGTCTTAGATTCGATTACTATTGACATCGTAAAGTGGAGGTGATGTGCATATCATCCTATTCGTGACTCATCAGTTGAACTTATCCGCATCGATGAATCAGAACCAGTACAGATGACTTCAAACGCTAAAAAAGTTTTGTTCGAAGTTAAAGGCTACTGTTAAAATTTCTCATCACTTTACCGGATGACGTTTCGAACACAATTTCTCACTGTCCATAATCATATCAATTGTAACTAACTACACAATTTTTAACGTCGATTCTTCCTTCCTGTTTGTTGCAAGGCCACTGCAAATTTTCAGGTGTCTGGGATAAGTGTTCAGTTATTCCACCCACACGTATTCTCCGTTAATTCAATAAAAAGAGCTTCAGTTATCAACCTGTCTGTCCCCATCCTGTTACATTAGATTTTAATAGTGTCAACTTGTCCCCGTCATATTCAATGATAGTGTCTACTTATATTATTATTATTATTATTCATCCCTTGAGTTCCGAGTGGAAACAACAGCTTCAACAGAACATATTCATTCCACACTGTTCTCTGGATTCTGGCCCTATTATTTACCCGTGAGCTTTCATTTTCCCATGCTCATTCGATCTCCTCGATGTCATCGCACAACCCACACCGAACTCATCCTTTACGATTCAGGTTCTATGGTTGTATATTACTGTATTTAATGCTATAGCTAATCCTTTTTTCTGATAAATTCATAATTTTATTAGGATCAACTACTCTAGATTTTGTTAGATACTATTCCTTTTTATTCCTTCACCTTCCTAGTGGAACATAAGGCTTCAAGCTAGAGCTCTGAAGTTTCAGTAGCAGAGGTTTTATTTCCCCGGGATGGGGTTGCTGGCTTCATTCCCAACCTTCCCTCTTTACCAGTCGTATTACTGGCTTAGCGAGGTAAAGGAGTGTGGCGTCGGCAGGGGATCGAACCCTGGACCACATGCGTGGCTGGCGAACATTCTTCCGCTGTGCCACCGACGCATTAGGTACGATACATGAAATTATATTATTATAATTCTTTTAGGTTAGGAGTGGAACATAGGGACTGAACAACACCGAATTTTCTACGGCCCTTCCTAGCAAGTTCTATGACTTCCCATATCCTCTCATCTCCCCCTCGCAAAATCTCCTCCATATCGTCCTCGCATTGACACCCCAAGCGTTGTTTCCCATTCGGGTCCCACCATGGTGGTGGCTGGCGAGCATATTTGTTGACCAAGAGAATCTTGTTTGGTTCGTTATCAGAGTTTTTGTTGCTAATTGTTTCTACCTGGCCATTTGATCTTAAATTTTGAGCGAAGGCTAGTGTTGATAAGAATCTGTAAAATTGTTTGAAATGTTTTTCGTGACGCTCAGTGCAAGTCTCTGACCAACTTAGAAGAACTGACTTACCGACAGACCCATTAAAAAGTATAAATATCCAATGTCGGTTTACATGGATTTGATTGGTTTCATGGTTTCATCATGATCTGACATCCGTTAGAGAACCACAGGAAAACTAGCTCAGCGTAACGGACAGCTGTTTCATCCCCCTCTAGTTTGGGCCTCTTCATTAGTAAGCCCCCCCCCCACAGCCAAGATTCGAACACTGAACCCTTTCGTTTACAAGGCAGGTTCGTTGATCACTAAGCCACTGGGACCTGGCCCAATGGCTAGCCCATGAATTCTAACCACTGTCAATTCACGCACGATATAGCGCGACAGGCACTAGCCAATATCATCCATGGAGAATACTTATCCTCACATCTGACTACCAGCTGTATACCACTGGTCACAACTTTCCACTAGAACCCAGGTGACTACCTACTTGAATAAGGCCAGTCACTAGTGAACATCAGACGGACAATCAAGTATTAGTCTGCAGGGATTTGATTCAATTGCTTTCAGAATTTCATCATCACAGATAATAATCCTCATTTTCTTTCGGGAGAAAAAAAAATAAGAGAGAAAACACTTCAATATTTTATTATTGTTTTGAGTAAAATAGAAAAACATTCTGAATACAACACAAAAAGGATACGAGTATTTGTCGGTTATTCTTGTCAATGCTGTTCGTCTTAAGTGGAAAAGAATGACACCTTCAAATAAAAATAAATTCTACAATCCACATCAAGTCACACACACGCACACACACACACTCAAAAACATGCATACATACTTCTGATAGACAGAAAAACAGAGAGACAGGCAAAAATGAATGAAATGGAATAACACTTTTAGTTCACTTTGTACAATAGGTTATAAATAGACTGTTTTTTGGTTATTGTTTACCAGTTTCCGCGCAAAATAAATTTTTAAAAAATTCTAATGAAATCTATAAATTGATCAACAAAAAGAGGCGAAAATATGATATGCATGTTGGAAAGGAAACAGTATAGTAAGTAGGTAGATAACACATATATATGTATACACATATATTCAGCATCACGCTAAGAACATTTTAGCAGAAAGAATTATACTACTTACTAACAATAGTTAGTATACACAAGTGTTTGAATAAAATATTCGTGTGTGGTAGGTAGGATGATGATTTTAAGTGCAATACAGTGAATGAATGCTGGTCTTTCTACTTTGTGCCTTTCTGTAATAATGTAAGATAACGATGATGACTGTGGTGATGGCGATGATGCTGATGATGACGGTGATGGTTGAGAAAGACGTTTTCTGAGGTATAGATTGTTTTTGTTTCCAAAAAAAAACCAATGAAATCTATTCACTGTTGTCGATTCATTTATTCATTCATTGATGACAGACAGTTGAAAGATGCATATATCCATTATGTGATGATAACAAAAACAAAATTCATGGTTTTGAGATACCAGATTTTAGGGCAGATTTCAATGGTGAATGCTGGGCTGAACCAGGCGGTCGATTTGTTGCGGTGACATTTGTTGATGATATGATAGGTGGATTTGTTGTTGTTCTACTTCGAGTTGGTGAATGTGTTGTACTGCCATCAATGTCATCTTCATCCTCATCATCGTCATCCTCATCATCATCATCATCATCCTCTTCGTCCTCATCGGCTTCTTCATCGAAATCGTCATCATCATCTTCAAGATCTTCGAGACCATTCATCACATGTTTTGTATTATCTGTTGTACTTCGAATACTATGATTAACGCCAACATCATCATCACCTTCAGTGAATAAACTGGTCACGTCATCGTTCTGATCCAAGTAAAAAAAATCAATAAAGTTGAATCAATAAAACTGATGTTAATTAATAGTAATAATTTAGTATTAATCACTGACGATGATAATAGTAGAAGGTTCGTCAAGCATTTACGTGGTCCAGGGTTCGATTCCTAACTGACACACTTTTAAACCTCGCTTAATCAGCAACAGACCACGTTAAAAAGACAGTTGCAGCGAAGGAAATTTTCCTTTTGACGAAATCATCAACTAGGCTATACATTCGTGTATTTATAATAAATGGGTAGGAATATGATTAGCAAACACTACTGACTGGCAACATCAACAGCAACAACAACAACAGACAACAATCAGCATAAATGGGAGGAACCTGAAAGAAGCAACCCTCTTTACCTACCTACCTACCTGTGAAGCATCGTTTCAACTACAGGCCAATGGAACTGACGAGGATATCAGAGTAAAAATCGGGAAAGCAAGACAAGCTTTCACTACTCTCAAGTCCGTGTAGAGGTCAAAAGCACTCAGCATGAAAATCAAAATAAGATCCGGATTTTCAACTATAATGTGAAGTCAGTGCTACTTACTATACTTACGGATCAGAGACTTGGCGCGTCATAAAGAGCACCTCAAACAAACTACAGACCTTCATTAACAGCTGTCTTCGCTCAATACTACTCAAGAGCAGATGGCCTGCCAGAAAAGATCAGCAATAGAGACCTCTGGGAGCGAACCAACCCAGCAGGAACCGACCGTGCAACAAATAAGCAGGAAGAAATGGAGATGGACTGGTCATACTCTGAGGAAACCATCAAGAGACGTCACTAGACCAGCCCTTGCTCGAGTGGAACCCGAAAGGGAAGCGGCGAGTTGGTCGTCCAAGGGTGACTGGGAGGAGGTCATGTGAAGAGATGAAAGCGTGTGGGCAGACTTGGAGCCACGTGAAGACTCTAGCAGAGAACCAAACGCAATGGAGACTCGCGGCTGAAGCCCTATGTTCCTCTAGGAATTAAAGGAAATAATAATAATATAATTCACTGATATGAGTGATATACTACTACTCATTTCAACCAACCAGTAGTATATAATTTCATTCAAGTTTTCAGGCTTTGATGTTTCAGTAGCAGTGTGTGTTTCTGCATGACGCCCTGAACACTTCTCCGCTTTTCCAAGCTTACTACAGACGAGGTTTAGGAATGCATCAGCTGAAATGAAAGTAGTTCTACACAGTTAAATCGATAAATTTGAATAAAGCAAGAACAACAACTGTGGTGGTTTGTGCAGAATATCAAGATGGTACCATCATTGTTTATTTCGTTGACTTCTCATCAGCTCAACTGCTTACAGCTTGCAAATTTTTCACTATGTCAGCTGACAGCGAGTTCTGCAATTAGTGAACAGTGCTCAGAAAATTACACTTATATAGTTTTTACACAGGCAGTTCAAGTTTAAACAAAATAAATGTATGCACACAATGAGTGATGTAGGGGTTACGTAATAAAGCCAAAGATTACGTGATCAAATGAAAGAAAGAATAAAGACATCCAGTTACCAGGCAGTATGGCAAGGAAAGACTAATAACTGCTTTAGATAGAAATTGCTTCGGCAAACTTGAGGAGAATCGCGCTCCTTGGTCTATTGATAATTTTAGAGGATTTCGCGATTTCCACCTCATGATCCGTATTGAGGAGATGTCTGGTAAGTAATAACGCTATTATAAGAGTTTGTTCCCTTAAGACGTAGGCTTTTTGGCACATGTCCTGAAAATCGGATGTGTTCTGTTCTCCCAGTGCAACTGCTCCCACAGATACACGTACACCTCTGGCTTTAACCTCACCCCTTTGACATGGTGTAATTTTGTTTGTCTCTTGTTTCTATGATTCGATTTGTACTCAGTATATTTTTACCTAATTTATTAGTCACTCTGCATCTTAAGCATCTCTCATCTTTATTACGTAACCCCTACATCACTCATTGTGTGCATACATTTATTTTGTTTAAACTTGAACTGCCTGTGTAAAACTATGTAAGCGTAATTTTCTGAGCACTGTCCACTAATTGTGGAACTTTCTGTCAACTGACATCATGAAAAATTTGCAAGCTGTAAGCAGTTGAGCTGATGAGAAGCCAACGAAATAAACAATGATGGTACTATCTTGATATTCTGCACAAACCACTGTTGTTGTTCTTCCTTTAAATCTTTAAATATTCCCATTTATAATATTAGAACAAGACATATAACCGAACAATATTGTTGTTTTCAAATAGATCTTCTTCAGGCTTTACTTTAATTTACATAGATTTATAAATAGAAATTTTAACCAATGACGGTGATTTTGTGGATCAAATAATAATGTGGTAAATGTTTTGAACGAAATTAATAACGATGATTATAATGATAACGAAATATTGATAATAAGGTTTATGCAGGTGGCGATAAGAATAACAAAGGTAGTAATATGTGTATATGTAAACAATTCAGTAAATAAATTCGGTCAAATCTTAAAAGTTACGTAATACTAAAGGTGAAATGGACAGATAATCAGAGTTTAAATAAATACCATAAAAGTACGAATGAGGTGGCAAATAGGAAAGGGTGAAAGGGTTTTGATTAGAATTCACCTAGGCAAGCAAGGGAGAGACGAAGGTGGAACAAACTTCTTTTGTATGCAAAGATTAAGATTGTTCTCTCGAATTAATTCCCATAGCTTCGGCTACATGTTTGACAGGCGGGTTCGAATTCCGTTCGAAAGGCTCAATGGAATGCTATAGATAACTTTGAAGGCACTATTTTTGTCCACTTAGTGACGGCTATCGATCAAATGAGCCAAAATATAAGTTCTTATAGATTTTATTTCACCTTTTCCAAACCATGAAGAAAGATTCTCATTGTTAAGCTGTCTAGTTGTTCGCCCCATATAGCTATCTCCACAGGAGCAACTAAATTTATAGATACACATCGAAGTGGCACAGCTAGGTAGCTTGTCTTTCAATTGAGCAATCACTATTATTATTATTTGATCCACTAAATCACCCTCATTAGTTAAAAATCTTTATATATAAATCTATGTAAATTGGAGTGAAGTCTGAAGCAGATCTAATTGATGAAAACAATGTTGTTCGCATATATGTTTTGTTCCTCCTTTATTCAAATTCATCAAGGGGAATGAATCGATAAAGTTTAAAAATCTAGAATCCCACACAGAAAACTGATTTTAAGTCTGAAGAATACAGAGTATAAAAAAGTCATATGAACCTACCTGATGCGATAAACCAGATTGGTGTAACTGTTGTTGTTGCTGCTGTTGTTGCTGACGATTCGACTGTCGATTCTTTCGATTATTATTATTCCCTCTTAATGAGCCAAGACTACCACGACTGCCTGATTTCAGTGAATTCATTGAATTATTTCGCGATGTCAGTGATTTATGCGATCGATGATTTCTATTCTGTGGCATAGTAGACGATGACATCAATGAGCCTGTATCACCACCAGCGCCACCATTACTCCCAGCAGCAATACTTTGTTGACTTGTTAATAGGTTGGCATTTTTCAGGAGAGTTAAATCACTACCAGAACGAAGTAGTGTACCACGAAAGTCAATCAAGTCAGCTTCTTCATGTAATGACTGGATTGCATTATAGGCTAAACTATACGTTTCTAATGCTTTAGCATGCCATAACATTTCAATTTGAATAAAATCTGTAATAATTTTCTATTTTTTGAAGAAGACAAAAAGAAGGCAAAATTATAATGAAACAATTGTGTGACTTATTGGAATTACTGAAGTTCTTCGTTTGTAGAAGTTCTAAATGACAAAAAAAGGAGAAGAAGCATATGCCGTGAGCTTTCATCAACTGGAGAATATCCCCCCCCCCACAATTTCTGAGCTTCCTCCCTCTACAATGCGAGCTAAATTTGATTCAGCATGTAAGAGTTATTTGTTTGGACGAAATGTTCAACGCAGTAGTCGATAATATTCGTGATACAAAACTCCGCCAACCGGAACAAATCATCTGCTCATCAAATTGCAACTCTACGCACCGTCATTACAGAACAAAGCATAGAATGGCAGTCAAACCTCACTCTACCTCAACTTCCTCCATCGACTTCGAAAAGACCTTCGACAGCGTAAATCGAGAAGTAATTTGGAAACTACTTCAACAAGTCTTTGTCAACCTCATTCAACAGCTGGCTATATGACAGTACCACGTGTCAGGTGATCCACAAAGGAAAATTATGCGAGGCATTCGGAGTGAACACAGAAATAAAACAGGGCTGTCTATTATCACCGATGATATTCTTAATCGTGGTGGACTGGATTATGCGTCAAACTGTTGAGGGCGAGGAGTCAGGAATACGCTGGACGACCGATAAGAAGACTCTAGAAGATCTGGATTTCGCGTGTGGATGATATATGTCTAATGTCACACAAACTCGAAGACTTGCAAGCGAATACGAACAAACTGTCTGGAGAGGCTGGCAGAGAAAATAGGACTCTAGGTGAACATAGAGAAGACGGAGGTGATGAAAATAACCACGCACCAATCACCATCCACGGGAGAGATTTAACAGAGGTCGCTTCCTTCACTCAACTAGGAAGCATCGTTTAAACCACAGGAGGGTGAAACGGATGAAGATATCAAAGTCAGAATCAGAAAGAGAAGAGACGCCTTCATCAATCTGAAATCAGTTTGGAAGTCTTCTGCAGTCCACCACAGCATAAAGAACAAGATTCGCATTTTCAACAATAATGTGAAGTCGGTTCTTCTATTCGGATCAGAAACTTGCACTGCATGTGTGTCACGAAAAGGATTTCCAACAGGTTGCAATCTTTCATTGATAGCTGCCTTTTCTCCATACTGAAGATCAACTAGCTGGTTGGCTAGAAGGAAGAGGTAACAATAAACTGTGGTAAAAAACCAACCAAGAGCCGATTCTTCAACAGTAAAAATGGAGGTGGATTAAGCATACATTGAGGAGACCATCGAATGACATCGCACGCCAGGCAAAATTTCGAGTGGAGTCCCAATGGGAAGTGACAAGTGGGTCGTCCTAAAGTGACATGGAGGAAATAAGAGATTCCGGGTAATCGTGGCCCAAGCTGAATAGGACAGTAGAAGATAGGACAAAGTGGAGATGTGTTGTTGAAGCCCTATGTTCCACTCGGAATTCAAGGGAATAATAATAATGTCAATTCAACCAATGCTTCCATATGGTTAAGAGACTAGGTGCCTCAGGAAAAAAATTTCCAATATGCTACCACACACTTTCATCACCAACTGCCTTCGCTGGGTCCACACTGAAGATCAGATGACCAGTCAAGAAGAATTAGCAGCAATGAACTCTGGGAACGAAACAACCGAGAGCCTATTAACCAATAAATGTGTCAGAGAAGATGGAGATGGCTTGGATAAACGCTGAGAAGACCGCTGAGTGACATCGTGTACCAGATACAACCTCGCAGGGGATCTGAAAGGGAAGCTTGACGAGTTGGATGTTGGTCCCAGCGTGATATGGAAGATATCGTGTTAGGCGAAAATGAAAGCTGTTTATATGCAGTCGTGGAACCAGCTAAAGAAAGAATACAGAGAACAGCATAAAATGGAGATGTACTGACGAAGTCTTATCCTCTAACCGGAACCCAAGGGAAGAATAACAAGACTAAGTAGAAGCGAATAGATACCCAATGAAATTTTTGAGTGAATCCATGAATTTAGCAAGCACATAGTTTAGGGTGTCTTTAGTTGCTTTTTTTTGAAAAATTAGTTTCACAAAGACTGAAATTCACCATAGATGTTAATAATAACATTAAATTACAATGTCTGAAAATAGTTTTCAGAAGGATTTAGTTTAAAAAAATAAAGACAAACTGTAAAGACAGAAGACAAGGGCCAGGCAGCAAATCCTTTATTGAGAAAATCGACAGATATTTATGTATATTATTATTAGCCTTATTGTTAGCACAGAAGCAACCTCTTCCGATTGGTTGTTTTCTTTCTGAAGGTTATTCTATACTGCTTGCGACTGATTCTCAGAAAGTTAAGCCATATATCTACGAATCGTATTTGCACACGTTAAGTTTGCTGTGATTGGCTGATGATTTTCGCAGAGTTCAGTTTTGTTAATTGTTAAGCTCATGACCATAATTTGGGACGTAGCATTGACGTATATTGCTGCCTATATTGCTGCTCTCACCACAAAACTACCTAATTTCCCCTCTCCCATGTATATATATATATATATATATCAGTTAAACTGCTCTTGTGAAGCTAGTTACATTGAGTGTACGATTAGATAAGTTCATCATCAGAATTATGAATCCCACCAACCTTCATTAGGCATCAAACTACAGAATAAACCCCCTACGTAGCTTAATACTGGCTCATCTCGTCAACAGAGGACATCAAGTCGACATTATCATCAGAGCTTTGAAAGTTATTGATCGTATTTTTTGCCTAAAAATAGGATAGGGTTAGGTTAATACTATAAGAGAGATATTAAGGTTGGTTTGAGTTAGATAAGAGTTAATAATTTATGTTTAGGGTTAGGGTTAGATGACCCAGATGAATACATGTATAGAATGTGGTTTGATTTCCGTATTGATGGTCAACACAGAATTGGGAGGTATTTTTGTCACATGTGAAAGAAAAAAAGGAAGAAAGGTATCCTCATACCCTTTTATTGATTATTTTCATAAATATTTATGTTTTCAATAGTTAGTTTGTAAGGATCAAAATTTGTTTTCACGAGTTGATCACGGATTGATATCAGTTACAGAAACATTGAAAACCCGTACTGGAGTCCTGGACAACCAGCTGTTTCATCCTTGCTCTTTGGGAATCATCGACAGTACACACCCATCACCGACGTTCAAACTCACGACCTTCAGGTTACAAGGCAAGCTGGCTTGCAGACCATTCAGCCACTGGTCCCGGCTTTATTCAACGACCAGTACATGAATTCTAACTTCTACCGATTCGTAATGCAATTAGCGCGACCACTAACCAATGTCATCGATGGGACATCCATACTCACACTTGACTGGATGGACCTCACTGGTCACAACTTCTCACTAGAACTCCAAGAAACTCCATCACTAGCGAGCATCAGATTAATTTTCAAAAGTTGGTTTGTAAGGATTAAATTAGTTTTTACGAGTTTGACCACGGATTGATATCAGTCGTTTCGTTCTAGTTTGGGAATCATCGACAGTACATACCCACCGGGGTTCAAACTCAGGACCTTCTTGTTACAAAGCAAGCTCGTAGAGCATTCATCTATTGGGATCTGATTCAGTGACCTATGAGTTCCTACTTCTACGAATTCTAGACTTAGCGTAATCACTAACCAGTTTTTTTTCTTCGAGTATTTATCCTCACTCCTCTCCGGATGTACTCCACAGGTCATGACTTCTTACTACAAGTACAGGCAACTTTCTCTTGTAGACTGAATTCCATCAGTCAGGTTTGCAATGTGGCCACTATTATAGGTAGCTTGCAGGTTCGAATCTCAGAAGGGACATGAATTCCTTCAAGGTTGCAGATACGCCTTTGCTGACTGACTGGTGAGTGCCAACTAGCACGAAACCTAGGTCAAGCAAGGCTTCCTATGGCCGATTGCCTCCAACTATCTAATATCATCAAAGCATTCGATTACTTTGGTAGAAGTTGGGTCATTGAATCAGGCTCCAGTGGCTGAGCTTGCCTTGTAACCTGGAGGTTCAAGGTTCGAACCCCTGTAAGTATGTACTGCCGATGAGTCGCATACTACAGTAAAACACCTGTCCACTACTTCCTGCTGGTTTCCAATAGTTCTCTGACTGATATCAATCCGTAATCCAACTTGAAACAAACTAATTAGTGAATCAATCGATTAATCACAAAAAAATCTATGTGTGTGTGTACTTACCTTAAGGCCTTTTAATCGTCGACCTTCAAATTCAAGTACACAACGTTCTAGATTATTTGCACTTTTCGTGGCATCAATCATAGCATTGTGTAATTGTATTTCAGCCTTGAAATGAATACAAAAGAATAAAAACAAGACGATAACACCAACAAGAACAATTCAATGTTCAATGGTGGAAAAACTCATAATTATCGAGTCATGTGTTGGAAAAATGTAAGCGTGATTTTTAAAAGAAAGGAAATATTTAGTTTAGAAAACAATTTGCGTTTTAGCTTAGATTATGAACTGATGAGACAACAAATTGCTCACAGGGGAAAGCACTGACTTGGAATTCACTATAACTTATGTTTTAGCTATCTCAATCGAAGCACCTTACAAAAACTCCTCAGCCAACTTTCCCTCATAACCTCTAACATTCTAGGCATAAGTGCTACACTACTGAGGGAGGTAAATCAAATCCCCATTTTCAAAGACCATATATCTCACAGGTAAAAAGAATGACAGAGGAAAAGGTTGCAGAGATAACACATCTTTTTTGTTCGATAGCCAGATATATCACGCTTGCAACAGAGATGAAGTAAGCCGACAAATGCCTTACATGAGACTTTTGTATTCGTTCTGACATTTCATCAGTAATCATTCCATTAGGTCTGCTGTAGGTTCCCAAATAATTGAAGCGGTCAGTACGCCCAGTCTATCTATCTGTGTATTTTTAAACTAAGAGTTGTTGAATACCAGTCTTGCAGCAGCACCTTGCATTTGATAGAGACGAATCAAATGTTAAACATACCAAGATTTCTGATCAGAGTATTCAGAAGACTCTACATCTTATCAGCACCTTCCTCTGTATACTCTAATTCGACAAGATTGTATCCTAGTAACAGGTCACAACTGTATGTCGCTAAAATCGAGTAGAGTCACATGCATCAGCACATCTATGACAAAATGAAACCAAAACCTCTCTCTCTAAGATCAAAAATGAAAACATAAAGTAATTTAGCTTTTCTAATTATTCAAGGATTCATTGAAGACGCTTAGTTTAAATTTAAGCACTGATTATTGATCAAAGAATATTCTTTTAGACAGATACATCATCGGGCTCAATATTTATATAACAATAATAATGAAAGAAACCATCTTCTGGAAACCATCTTCGTGACTGACTGCTGGTCGATTTACATCTCTACTGGTGATCATGTTTATTGACTTGGAATTTGAACTTTCTCGTCACGTGATTTACTTTTCATTAGCTGTTAGATTTGGTCTATATTAATATGTTTGTTAATCGCTGACTGATTCACTTGAGTACCAGGCTTCTAGGTGTGGTGAGAGCTGGCTGCTAGCCAAAGTTGGTAGACAGTAATTCACGTCAATGTTTATGTCCCCAATATTGGTGGTGAGAAAATGAGAACAAAGGCTTTGTGTAGGCGGATACAGTTAGCATATGGATGATCTGACACAGCCACAAAGAGATGCAATGTTAACTTTCTGTGAGAAACAACCAATCAAAAGACTGTATTTTCTACTAACAATAATCTACAATAATGTACATGAAAATCTGTAAATATGTGTTGATTTTCCTTCATAAACGATCTGTTGCCTAGCCCTTGTCTCCTGTTGTTACATAGGAATTCCCTGGCACTTCTGGTGTTTATTCTGTCTAAAATTTCGACAATATCCCAATCAAACTGATATCCATAATTATCAATGTGCATTGATATGAAATAGTATATATCATGTCTTTTTACAGCCAATTTGTCTTCCTGGATTCTGATTCGTAGGGGATGCCAACTTTGTTGACCAATGTAGTGTCTTTTATAGTTAATACAATTTATTTTGTAAATGGTATTAATTTTCTTTTCTTTTTCCGTTGGGTGGATCTTTCGGTTCGCACAATATCGAATGTAGTAATTGCACTGACTGGCTGTCTTATGTGCTATATCTGTTTCAAACGGTTTCAATATTCTAGCTGTTATTGCAGAAATATTGCATCTTATATATTGTAGGATGAATTTTCTTGTAGTGTTGTAGTGCCAGAGAATTCCTAGAAGCCTGGTACTCAAGTGAATCAGTCAGCGATTAACAAACATATTAGTATAGACCGAATTTACCACCAGCTAATAAAAAGTAAATCATGTGACAAGCAAGTTCAAATCCCAAGTCAATAAAAATTATCATCTGTAGAGACGTAAATCGACCACCAGTAAGTCACGACAGTGGTTGTCAGGAGACACAATTCTGTCCTTCATGGAGAATTTAAATCAGTTCATTTTATACTAAAAATTTCGCTGAAGATGTCTATGTGGTGGACGAGGAAAGCTTCGAAAATAAACCAACCAGCTTAGAGAACACAACAAATTGCAAATCATCCCCTAAGCTACAAATCTTCTCTATTACATTGGTCGATATAGGGACTCCTCAAGGTCTCTATCAGGAGGTAGTTTCGTTTAAGGTCACTATACATTAGAGTTGCCCAAACTTTACCATATATACATACTGTCTAGTGGGCGAAGTTAAAAAATAGCTTCCCAAGGGTGCGAATGCTCCAGTGACCTTGAAAGCGTGCTTGTCATTGGCTAACGACACCTGTCATTATTGTAGCACAAATATGAACGCTATTCACCAACTAAGGAGCAAATTTCACCCAGATCACGTTTTTAAGTAGTGTTTGGACAATGTGTTACTAGCTCGTTATGGTTAGGATTACGGTTATGGTAGGTATTAGGTTTAGGGTTAGGATCAAGGTTATAATTAGCAAAAGGCTTAGAATTACAGTTTGCATAAGGGTTATGATTAAGGTTAGGGTTACGATTAGGGATAGATTTATATTTGTTATTATTTATTTTAATTTGCTTTATTATCCACGGTTTCCTCATACTGGAAACCACAGTAAGTTAACCGAGGGCTTTGGGGACGACTGCACAACTGGATAAGAAAGATAAACGGGACAGAAAAATAGCTCACTTTAAGTCACCTGTACAGAAACTGGTCTAACTTAAAAGCTGACACTCCTCGCTGTAATTGGGACGTATTTCTAAGTCATGTCAGAGAAAGATACCCTGTTTAGTGTGTTTCCGTGTATTTTTTTGTTGTTGTTACAAATAAACGTCATTATTTGTGCAAAAATCACTTATCTTTATGATTGGTCGGCTCAAGGTCACTCGTGTGTTCGCATCCCTAGGAATGCTATTGTTTTACTTTGGCGTCAAGTGTTGGTTTGCAGGGATTTCATTGGTTACATTATTATTGATCACGAGCTGACATCAGTTAGAGAACCATTGGAAAACCTGTGAGTACTGGTGAAAAGTCGTAACCGGCAGGATCCACCAAGTCGTCAGACAAGAGGACAGTTACTCCCTCGTGAGAAAGGCTGGCAGTTACACAGAAGTAGAAAGTCATGGATCATTCGATCGGGTCTCAGTGGCTTAATGGTCTACGAGTTCGCCTCGTAACCGGTAGATGGGTGCATACTGAAGAAGAGGCACAAACTAGGACGAAACCGCTTTCCAGTACTCCGTTGTTGTCTTCCAATGGTCCTCTAAATGATATATGTACATATGTATATATACGAGGGTGGCACAGTGGTAAGGACTTTCGCCGACCATGCACATGGTCCGGGGTTCGAACCCCTACCGACGCACACCCGATATCTATGGTCGGCCTGCAAAATTTGGGCTACCGATATCCATGCTGAAAATGTCATACTTGTACTGAAAACACGGTGTGGCATCAAGCTGTAATCAAAATAAAAAATAGAAACTAAAATAGAATTAATAAATTTGATTCTCTCAGTTGTTTTCAATAGTTGGTTTGTAAGGATTAGATTTGTTTTGAAGAGTTTGACCACAGATTGATATCAGTTAGAGAACCATTGAAAACCCACTAGGGAGTACTGGACAACCAGCTGTGTCATCCTTTCTCTTTGGAAATCATTGACAGTACGCATCCACCACCACGGGTCGAACCCAGAACCTTCCGATTACAAGGCAAGCTGGCTCATATACCATTCATCCACTGTGAGCCAACCCGATTCAATGACCGGCGCATGAATTCTAACTTCTACCAATTCGTGATGAATTTAGCGCGACTGGCACCAACCAATGTCATCGGTGGGTTCGAACCGTGATGATGGGTGCGTACTGCCGATGATTCTAAAAGAGGAAGGATGAAACAGCTGGTTATCCAGTACTCCCTAGTGGGTTTTCAATGGTTCTCTAACTGATATTAATCTGTAGTGAAAATCTGTCAGTAGTATAGTGAGATTTTCGCGAAAAGATAACTACTACACTATTACCATAACACATTCATTGTAATTCTGTAAAACTTATATATTGTGCTTGTGTGTTTGTGTTTGATGGTGCGTATGTACACAGGTTTTTGGCTCACTAAAACAAAATTAAATTAGACTTTTAGACAACAAATTTATCATAACCTTAGTTTAGCTGGTAGATGGATAACTTACTCAGCAGTCGCTGTTTGACTTCCTGCTGAGAACCAAGTTAAACTTTGACCACCACAACTACTACAATTAATCCTTTATTATTAATAATAGTATTATTATTATTACGAGTAATTTAATAAAGATATATATGAAGCACCATACCCATTCATAAACTGTCTAATATACGACTGATTGCTTATGCTATCAGGGTCAGGCTTAAAATGGCAACTACTTGATAATAATAATAATAATAACAATGTGTATTTGAGTGAGTAACAATAGTGCTGTTGGAAATAGGTTTTAAGAAATATAAAAATTTAGTTAAGGTTAGAATGATTGACCCCACGAAGATAGGTGATTTAGAAAAAAGCTCAGCAATCGCACTGAATGCATTAACACACGACCGCACAATGGGGTGGGTCGGACAGATTCAAAATTCTAAAAAGTAATATAGGTAGACGGAGATAGAGAGAGAGAGAGAAAGGTGGTTGATTACTGAATCCTGCCTGGTTCATCCAGTTTACACCCAACACATGCAACAGAAATGACTCAATAAAAATACCAGAGATATGGAAGATAATATATTACCACCAGTCAGTCAAATCAGAGGATAGGGCTGCATAGGGCACTAAAAGCTGTTAGTAGGGGAAGTGGGATTTCGTTAAACCAACCGGTTAACACTATTGTGGATAGACATATAATGTCATGTAAGAAACTAGCGAATTCTATATTGTCTGACCCCGAACACCCTCTCCATACGCAGCTCTCTCCTTGCATTTCATCTGGTAGAACTAGAAGCAACTATAGGAGGCTATATGCCAGGACTACCAAGTATAAAAACTCCACAATACCTTATCTGGCACAGCTGTTATGTGATGAGAAAACTGTTAGGCATGACACGATCAACTTACTGTGGCACTCTAACAAATAGTTCCCATTAGCTTTTCTTCTCCTTTCTTTGTTACTATTATATTGTTGCTCATATATTCTATTACAGACTAATTTTATATATCATATCCTGTGCTGCATTGTTTAAATATGTGCATGCAATGCTGTTCTTTTTTATTTCTTTTATTTCTCTTTTTTCTTTCTGTTGTTGTTGCTTTATATTTTTAAATCCTTATAAAATTTATGAGGTAATTAGATGCATTATTGTAATGAACGCTGAAAATTCCATACCTGTACCACAAATACTGTTTGGAATAAAGCCATTATTACTATTATTATTATTATTAATCTTAAAATGTATTCAGTTCGCATTATAACACTCTAACAAGTTACTCATTTTTACTATAAAAACATCTTATTTCCCATCTTGTCGACTAAAGACACTCGTCTTATTTCCAATCCTATTGTATTTGATTAATAAAACTAATATTGTTTATCTTGCATTCTGTTTCAAGCAAGTGATATTGATTCTATTCAAATGTATAATCAATTTTTACTCATATATATATATATATATAGAATCCAGTTGACGTGTATTTCTCCCTGCCCAGCACTCGTCAGCTTGGTAAACACGCCCTTCAGTGAGCGATGATTTTTCAACCTAAAAAGTGTGAAGCCAGTACCCATCACCTCGAAACGTTATCCATTAAGGCCACTGAGCCACCCTGAAATATTTGAAGCAATAACTAATGTATTTGAACCCTAAAGGGAACACCATTAGCCACCCACTCAATCACTGGAGACCAAGAACATCCAGGCAACGAGCCCCAAATAGGATGAAATGCGCATCCACTGAACTCTACTGTTAAACACAATCAAGCAGATGACTTAGACTTCTAAATGCTGATAACATCACGACATGTGTCCAAGGAGACGATATACGAAAATGAAAGCATTCAATACAGTCAGATATATCAATGAGAAATCCAAAAGACGCACCAACAAAATAATTTCAAATCATAATATTATTCGAGTGTTGACCTCTTAAGGATTTATTGATTTCAAAGCAGATTACGCAGCGATCTGATATCAGTTGGACAGCAAATGAAACTTAGACAGCTATAGATAGACATTTTCCCAAGGACCATCAGATTACAGCCCACTGGTTGAATAATAACATATTTCGATCCGTGGTGTGGTTATCACCGCATACTACTGAAGAAGCTCCGACCAGGACGAAACGGCCACCCCCTACACCTTTATTCTAAATGTTCCTCTAATTAATGTCAATTTGAAATTTATGAAGACATTAAAATAAACACGCCTATAGTCAAACATTTCCCTTTTTGCATAAAGTGAAATCGAACACCTTCGCGTGCCAGGAACAAGACGAAGTGAATTATAACACAAATGGGAACAAATAAGTGAGGACAAAACAAAAGAAAAACAATAGTAGTGGTAAAAATAAAATAGTAGAAACTGCATACATAGAATAAAATTAATCATCGAATATGTAAAAATAAAAATAAGGTTGTTTTTGCTTCAAGAGCTGGTTTGTGGGGATTTGATTTGATTCAAATTTAATCATAGATTGATATCAGTTAGAAAACCACTGAAAACAAGCGAGAAGTATTGGATAGATGTTTCGTCCCAGTTTGGAGCTCTTCAACAGTACGCACTCACTGCCATGTTTCGAACACTGAGCCCTCCGTATGCAAGGCGAGCTGATTGACCACTAAGCCACTGGGTCCCAATCCAATAGCCAGTCCATGAATTCCAACTTCTGCTAGACAATTCACGACTGGTACTAGCTAGTGTCATTCATGGCGAGTATTTGTCCTCGCACCCGACCACCAGCTGTACCCGAATGGTCACAACTTCCGACTAGAACCCAGGTGACTACCCACTTGGATAGGGTCAGTAGCTAGTGAGCATCAGATTGGTAATCAAGTGTTGTTTTGCAAGGATTTGATTGATTGGTTACAGGATTTTATCACGAGCTAACACCAGTTAGATAACCATTCTAAAACCTGGGAATATTATATATATATATATATATATATATATATATACATTTATACATATATATGATGGATTATTGGCCGGTAGGAAACCCTCTATAACATACGTTTTGTGCATATTTGCATACTTGGGCATGATAGATAGGATTTGTAGCTCAGGTGGATGATTTGCAATTAGTAGTGTTCTCTGAGGAGCTGGTTGGTTCAGTTGCAGAGCTTTCGTCGTTCCCCTTCTGGACAACATCCCCTTTCAGCGCAGTTTTTAGCATAAAGTGAAATGATTTAAATTTTCCATGAGTGATAGATAGAATTGCGTCTCTTGGTAACCATCTTTACATATGTGTATTGATCATTTTCTATTGACTTGGGTTTTAAACTTTCTCATAACATGATTTACTTTTTACTAGTTCGTATATTTGGTCTGCATTAACCTGTTTGTTAATCGCTGGATGATTCGTTTGAGTACCAGGTTTCTAGGAATTCCCTGACTGTACTTTTGGTGTTTCCTCTGTCTAAAATTTCGACATTATCCCAGTCATCAAATTGATGTCCATAATTATCAATGTGCATTGATATGAAAGAGTATATATCACGTCTTTTCACAGCTGATTTGTGTCCCTGCATTGTGATTTGAAAGGGACGCCCACTTCAGCCGATGTAATGTCTATTACAGTTCAGACAATTTATTCTGTAAATGGTACACTTGGACATGATTCATCTGCAACACAGAAACAACTAATGTACCTCCACTGATTAGAATATGTCACCACCCAGAGCTGTAACCAGAGATATCACCTCTGAGGTACATATTACTTTTCATTTTTCATTTTTTGATTACAGCCTGATTCCATATCGTATTTTTGGGACAGTTATGGAATTTTCAGCATGTGATATCGGTAGCCCAAATGCTGCAGGGTGACCATAGATATCAGGTGTGCGCGGGTAGGGGATCGAACCTCGGACCATGTGCATAGTCGACGAGGGTCCTAACCGCTGTGCCACCGACGCAATTCACACAGTGATACACCCATTGACTGGGTATTGGTTTTCAGGAGAACCAAACACACCCATCCCTGCCTCTTGCGAGACAAGACCGGCATGCAGGATCATCCTGTGGCGCAACCACTCAAGAGCCCTCTCCTTCAGTGGACCAAGAGTAGCTGGACGCCCCTAATCAGGTTGGCTGCAACTGATTCGACTCTCTGACCTGAAGCAAATTGGGTACACAACTAAGGACCTCGGCCGGAAACAGCCGTCCGATGATAAGACGACTTCGATCTGGCTAGCAAACACTACTGGTTGATGTTTTGGTGACATATAACTAGTCATGTCATTCCCTCATCAATGTTATATATAGTATCATGCATCAGTAATTAATTCTGGATAACGAATAAATAAAACATTTAGTTGACAAAATTTATCGAAATGCATGGTAAAATTTGTTGGCCGTGTTTCAGATAAGCAGTGACGATAACTTCCACTATTAATGATAAGTGTTTACCAAATTTATATTCAGATGCATTTCGTTGACTCAAGGTTCAAATGTGAGTTAATGGGCTATAATGAACAGTAGTCTTCAAGTATTGATTTGTAGGGATTTGATTGATTGGTTATAGGATTTCATCATGAGCTGACATCAGTTGAAGAACCTTTCGAAAACCTGCCAAGGAGTACTGGACAGCTGTTCATGTCGTCCTAGTCTGAGACTCTTCGGCAGTACGCACCCTCCGGGGTTCGAACCCAGGACCTTCTAGTTACAAGGCCAACTTATAGACCATTGAGCCACTGCGACCCAATCCAATGGCCGATGAATTTTAGCTTCTGCCAATTCACAGCATAGCGCGACAGCTAGCCAATGTCTTAGGCGAGTATTCGCAGCAGGTCGGTTGTGAGGAAAAATACTCGCCGAAGACACTGGCTAGTGCCAGTAGCGCTATGTCGTGAATTGGCAAAAGTTGGAATTCTCGGGCCATTGGAATGGGTCCCAGTGGCTTAATGGTCTACGAGCTAGCTCGCTAACCTTGTAACCAGAAGGTCCTGGGTTCGAACCCCAGCGGTAAGTACTGATGAAGAGTCTCAAACTGGGAAGGACGAAACAGCTGTCCAGTACTCTTTGCGGGTTCTCTTACCGATGTCAGCTCATGATGAAATCCTGTAACCGAATATTAGTCTCTCATACGACATGAGAAGATATTGAAAACGTATTCATTGGCACTTTTAAGTAAAGTTTATCCCTTATTTTAAAAGAAAATCTATATTCTCCTCAGTTGTTTGAGCCTATAAAAACTAGGACTTGAGAGCTGAAGAGAGCTGGCTGCTAGCCAAAGTTGGTAGACAGTAATTGACGTCAATATTTATGTCCCCAATATTGGTCGTGAGGACAATATGAACAAAGACTTTGCGTAGGCGGATACAGTTAGCATATAGATGATCTGACATTCAAGAAACAGTAACAAAGAGATGAAAGATTAACTTTCAGTGAGAAACAACCAGTCAGAAGACTGTGTTTTTCTGCTAACAATAATCTATAATAATGTACATGACAATATATAAATATGTGTTGATTTCCTCAATAAAGGATCTGTTGCTTAGCCCTTGTCTTCTGTTGTTACAATGTGACATAATTTCCACTAAATATCCCTTTTACAATTCAGCTTTTAAAATATACATAATATTGTGCAATATTTGACGACATCAATGTATAAAAAGAAAAAGTTAAACAAAAATCAAATTATAAACACCACGCTAACTAAAAGATAGATAGATAGACAGACAAACAGATGCACTAGGTGAACGGACAGGTATAGAATGTAAACAGACAGGCACAGACGAGCAGACACACAGAGAGAGGGAGAGGCAGATAGATAGACAGGTAGATGGAAATCGGTAGACAAACAGACATGGACGGACAGACAGACAGATGGGTGGGTATAGATAGCAGACAGGCATAGATGAGTAAACGGACAGATGGCTAACAGACAATAGATGGATAGTTAGATGGATATATATAGACAGGCAGTATCAATAAGCATTCTAAATATATAAAGTTATTACAAAGTGCTAGAGGAAAACTCCCGAGCTACACAAATTAAAAATTGTATGTGCTTTGTATACATTATATTAATCATCTATTTTATAATGAACAAACCTTAGGTCGTCTCTAAAAATAGTAGAGAAATGCAATTATTAGAGAAAATTATAATGAAGGGCATAAATATATACATACATATGTGCATTGATTACATTTTAAGAAGAAACATTCCCTTTATAAACTGTTATTACATATTACTCTTTCAAATTGTTACACACTTAGTGATCTGAAAGACAGCATCACCAGTCACTCATAAATCTAGGCGCTCGAATTTCGATCAGTACATCATGGGTTCGAAACCTGATGATAGACAACTTCATGGAAGAGTTAGTGGCCGTTGAGTAATACATACCACTTCAACAACACATCTTCACTTTCTCCTATTTTCTGCCGTCCTCTTCATCTGGGTCCAAGATTGACCATAATCTCTCATCTCCTCATATATAAATATCTCTTGATTTCCTCAATAAACGGTCTGTTGCCTGGTCCTTGTCTTCTGTCGTTACACGCATACTACATATTTCTGAGACCGTTTGGATCCACATCAAGAAAACTAACTTATGTATGCAAAAGAAGATGTTGGTTTAGACGCTTTCCTTACCTTGGCCATCAAGGTTTTAATGATCCTCAATTTGTTGTGGAAATTTCCTTTATTTTTATTTGATATTCTATTTACTATTACATTTGTATGCTTCTAATCACTTATGCATCTTTCGTGAACTGTAATTTCAGTGATCTTACATAACAAATCGATAGCATTTAAAAACACTAATATCGTTAATGACAACTATTCTAGAATATTCTATGTATATAAATTTACATATATGCATATAATTGGATGGAGGATTTCATCATGAGCTGACAACAGTTAGAGAACCATTACAAAACCTGGGAGTACTGGACAGCTGTTTCGTTCTGGTTTGGGACTCTTCAACTGTCCAGTACTCCTATATTTTCCAATAGTTCTTTAATTGATGTCACCTAATGATGAAATCTTCCATCCCATCCAACAAAACCAATACTTGGATACATATATATGCATGTTATCCGTTGGTGTAACTAGAACGTTGAAATTCGTTACTATAGTAACAAAAAGAATATCAAGGACATTATTTATTCATGCGTGATGTATACGTCATGTGATCAGTGTACGCATAAGTTGATGGCTAATTGTTTCATTGATTTAATGACGTTTAACCTTGCACAAAAGTGCATTACTTCACATCACTACACCCCACTAAAACACACAACAACATATAAGTAGAGAAGAGAAGTTTCATAATGTAAAATGAAATCGCCATATATCTCAATGAAGGCTGGGGAACATCTGTGCATTTAAAATAATTAGTTTCCTTTACAAGATTTGGTTTGTAAGGATTAGATTTGTTTTTACTAGTTTGACTACGGATTGATATCAGTTAGAGAACCATTGAAAACCCACCAGGGAGTACTGGACAACCAGCTGTTTCATCCTTCCTATTTAGAGAAACATTGGCAGTACACACCCACCACAGTGGGGTTCGAAACCACGACCTTCCGGTTACAAGGCAAGCTGCCTAGTATACCATCCAACCACTGGGACCCAACCCGATTCAGTGGCCAACACATGAATTCTAACTTCTACCAATTCGTGATGCATTTATCGCGACCACCGACTAATGTCGTCGGCGGGAAATCCATCATCACACTTAACTGGATGGACCTCACTGATCACAACTCCTCACTAGAACTTCAGGAAACTTCGTTCTGTAGGAAGTCACTAGCAAGCATGATGGGTCATTGAATCGGGTTCCAGTGGCTGAATGGTATACTAGCCAGCTTGCCTTGTAACCAGAAGGTCCTGTGTTCGAACCCCACTGTGGTGGGTGCGTACTGGCGATGATTCCCAAAGAGGAAGGATGAAACAGCTGGTTGTCCAGTACTCCCTGGTGGGTTTTCAATGGTTCTCTAACTGTTATCAATCCATGGTCAAACTGGTGAAAATTAGTTTCTTTTATGAATTTAGACAAAGCAATAAGATGTTATTTGTCGGGATCAGGCTACCCGATATAGGTGATCATAGCAGCATGGTATCTCGACAACGGTTGAACAGTGATATGGTTAAAAAGACTTTATATGTAGCTAAGATCATAATAATTGAGAATGTGAAACCGATATATCCATTTAAGCTCTTAGAACATGCGAAAAATGATGTCACATCCCACTGTATTTACCAATTCGAATATGCGTGTGGACACACATACATATGGAGGACTCATCGATTTCCGCAAGTAAGGGCTGGCTGCAGAGCATATTCCTTAATGTCTTCAGAAGCAAACAGAACCCCCAGAACCCATTAATGGTGAGAACAGGAGGCAACCTAGTTCCTTTATTGCGACACATATTACAGAGACAGGATATAAAATTGGTGTTTACACATCTTTTAAACCTATCTATAGAATGTGTTTGGGACATATCTTAAAGTTTGTGGTAGCCCTAGCTAGGAACTGGGAAGTTTAAACCACCCTTATGCGTTCAAAGCAGCAATTCGTCATCACACTAACTAAACCTTCCTTGGTAAGCTTTGTTTTGATACCATAGCAGATGTGCTATTACCTGTGTTATTCGGTTTAGTGATCTTCATTATTATTTTGACCTTCAGTATATCCTTTTATCTTGACCTGAATGTGCATTTTCTCATCTCTTAACTTTCTATTAATTTCGTATACAAATTCCTATGACAAGTCCGTGTGTGATCAGACTGTTCGAAATGTGTTGCGCAAATACTACATTATACGATTCAGACAAATTATATCATCTTATTGCTTTATCTGTGCATTTATGAACTATTTTGAGCATGTCTGAAAAACTTTTCAATCAGTTACTCTTAACATTTCAAGGACACCAACCAAGAAATATACAAATATGAGTGTGGGCCTCACCAATAGTAGATGACTACACGGATTGGTGCCACCTCCATCTATTTTCCAGCTTAATCTGAATTAAACTAGCATTGATCGTCATGAAAGGCTGATTCATAGTATGTTTTACACGTAGCCTGGCTGTCTCAATCTATGGATCTCTAAGCAACCTTTTCCACTGACCTTTCATAGTAATAAAGTACACCAGGCCTAACTTCTAAATCACTTATCATGGCGTCTGTCCTAATATCAGCCTCTTAAACAGTGACTACCGTGGTCAAAAATCTTTAATCTCTACATATCTTTCAATCTCTACGATAGTGTTCTGTAATTGCAAAGCAGGATGGAGAGAACCTTAATGTACAGTACACATATTCTTTCATCAGTGTCCAGATATTAAACTTTACCTAAAGATGATTGGATAATACTGTCAACCAATAAAGAAATAATGAATCACGTGACTAGTCTATATGCCATTGGTTGGCCATACTTCAGTACAAAATCCATGCCATAGATTTTGGTATTTCGATGACTTATTGACTGGTTTCAATATAGAACTTTGCACCGACGTGCAGCAGTTCAAGTCACCACACTTCACTCAGCACACAAAGCCAGAGAAGAAGAAAGTAAAAAGAAATGCAAACCAGAGACAGTAAACAGAGATATGAGACAAAAAGAACAGTAATGTCGGAAAACAATATAGTTTTTTTCGGTATTGTATGTCACAAGAAGTGGATGCATCTGCGCCAGCCATTGAGAACGAATTTTAGCCATATCACCAAATGTCTCCAGCCATTGAGGTTAACCGTCCCAAGGACCCCAACCAGCAAGTCTACAACTTCCTACGTGCCTTAAACTAACTGTTGTGGATTTCATTGACTGACGAAGCCATATTTTGGTTTGACCACCACTGGTTCTTTTCCAACGTGACCCTATGTCAGCTAACGTTGCCCGTCGAGGAAGGCGATGAATACATGTGTAAATATATTGAGAAAATTCCGGACATATTTCCCAAAGTAATTAACCATACACACAAAGCAAGGAAAGAATACAAATGTTTAAATACCTGAGATTTATATTTAGAAGACAGTTTAGAAAACAAATCCACTTTGAACTAGTTGTGTTCTCTGATGAGCCCGTTGATTTAATTGCGAAGCTTTCGTCATCCACCTTCTAGACAACATCTTCAGTGCAAGTTTTAGTATAAAATGAACTCATTTAAATTCCCCATGAATGATGTAATTGTATCTTCTGGAAACTACTGTCATACCTGGTTGTTCATTTACGTATATATTAATCATTTTTATTGACTTGGAATTTGAACGTTCTTCTGATGTGATTTACTTTCTAGTAGCTGGTGGTAAATTTGGTCTATATTAGTGAGTTTGTTAATTGCTGATTCACTTGAGTAATAGGCTTCTAGGAATTCCTTGGGATTTTGGTGTTTCTTCATTACCCAAATCATTAAATTGGTGTCTATAAATATCTACATGCATCGCTACGAAAGACCATATATCATGTCTTTTTACAGCCAATTTGTGTTCTTCGATTCTGATTCGAAGGGGATGCCCACTTTGTTGACCGATGTAATGTCTGTTACAGTTCATACAGGCAATTTATTTTGTAAATGGTATTAATTTTATCTTCCTTTTCTGTTGGATCTTTCGGCTTTCACAATATCGAATTAAATGATTTGACTGGCTTGTGTGCTGTGTCTATTTCAAACGTCTTAATATGCTAGATGTAATTTCAGAGATATTTTATCTTATACATGGTAGGATGAATTTTCTTGTGGTCTTTGATGCTGGCTTGTCCATAATGGATAAGATTTTATTTTGATAAATCACACAGTGTAGTACAATTATATTAACTGATGACGTTTCGAGCACAAACTATTGCTCATAATCATATCAAGTTGAACTAGCTGATATATGGTCAGGCTGGAAAAGAGCTAGCGGCGGTCAAACCAAAACATGGCACCAGTCAATGAAATCCACAACAGTTAGTTTAAGCCAGTTACGTAGGAAGATGTAGACTTCCTGGTTGGGGTCCTCGGGACGGTAAAAACCAATGGTTGGAAACAATTGGTGACATGGCTCAAAATCGTACTCAATGGCGCAGATGCATCCACTCCTTGTGACTTATGATTTCCGATGAAACTGTTTTGTTCTTCGTTATTACTACTCCTTTGTCTCACACCTCTGTTTACTGTCTATATTATGCATTTCCCCTACTTTCTTCTCTTCCTTTGTGTGCTACAAAGAGGGAGTGTGGCGACTTGAACTGCCGCACATATGTGCAAAGTTCTATGTCGAAAACAGACAGACAGATGGAATTATACTCTACCACAGTGCCCAAGTTTTATACTTATATCAATAATGCTGGCTTGTCATTGGTGTTATAGCTCGAGTTTTGACAACTTTTGATGAAATTATGAGGGGGATATGCATTGATTTTGAAGACGGTCAGTAGGTGTTTTCCCTTCATTCTCCATTGAACACCAGATTGCTCCAGTGTGTGTTTGAACTCCTTTAAACAATGTCTTCACACAGTTTCTTTTGTGGGGAATCGAATTATTACTTCTATATTTAAGTATTTGGTCTGTGTGCATTGATTTTCTGTATATTTTTGTGCTTCTAAATTTCCTGCGTTAGTTCTCTTGATTAAGAAAGCCATCTTAAAATGGAATTTTGTTGTCGAATTCTTCTCTCATGGTGAATTTAGTGTCTTCAAGCATTTTGTTTATTAGTTTGTGGGTATATTCCAGATCACATTTCCTTTAACTATTACAAATGTATCAACAACTTAACATAAACAGATTTTTGGTTTAATTATAGGTCGGTAGGGCTATTAACGGCTTCAGTCATTCATCCTGATATGGGCGATGATCCCATTGGTGTTCCTTTTATCTATCCATATATTTTTGATCATTGAATTGGAAGTATGTTTTAAGACATAATTCTATGATTTCCATCCAAGTAGGACATTGTGCTGAAGATGTTGTCTAGATGGTGGACGACGAAAGCTTTGCAGTTAAATCAATCAGCTCCTCAGAGAACACAATTAATTAAATCAATATCATCTACCTGAGCTACACAATCTTCTTCAGTATTTCAAAATATACTTTTCAATAAACTGTATTATCTTTTAATTCAATTTCAACTCTCCCGTTGGTTGACTGGACCGAAGTGTTCAGCCTCTATGGACATGTTGGCTTTTTGCGTGAATGATTAGACGATGTCTGAGGATTTAATCTGAAGTAATTTGGTGGATGGTGGAATCCAACTGATGAGTCCCAAACAGGATGAAACACACATCCTGGATTCCACAGCCAGCCATCATCCAACAAATTGTTTTGTCTTTTGTTAAAGTTGTAAAGTGGATTTTTTCCATTTATTATAAGGACTTCTAATTCATGATATAAGCATCCTTGGTGTTAAAAATCTGAATCTTGGTCTTTATTCTGCTGACTGAGTGCAGAAGATTTCCAAACTAGTTTCCGCTTGATGAAGGCGTATCTTACCTTTCCAATTCTGGCTGGCTGGCTGGCTGGTTGGCTGGTTGGCTGGCTGGCTGGCTGGCTGGCTGGCTGGTTGGCTGGCTGGCTGGCTGGCTGGCTGGCTGGCTAGCTGGCTGGCTGGCTGGCTGGCTGGCTGGCTGGCTGGCTGGCTGGCTGGCTGGCTGGCTGGCTGGCTGGCTGGCTGGCTGGCTGGCTGGCTGGCTGGCTGGCTGGCTGGCTGGCTGGCTGGCTGGCTGGCTGGCTGGCTGGCTGGCTGGCTGGCTGGCTTTGACATCTTCATCCGTTCTGACTGCCTGTGGTTGAAACAGTACTTTCCAGCCAGATAAGTGAAGGAATGAAGTGACCTCTGTTAAATCTCTCTCGTTGATGGTGATTGGTGCTGGTTGTTGTTGTTGCTGCTGTTCGTTGGTCGGTTGGTTGGTTGGTAATCTACATCACCTACCCCGTCTTCGCTATGTTCACTTGCAGTCATGTCTTCGCTGCTTGCCGGTGTCTTCAGCCAGTTTGTTGGTTTTCACTTTTCAGTCTTCGAGTTTATTTGACATGAGACATAAATCATTCACCCAGGCGTGAAATCCAGATTTCCTAGTGTCTTCTTATCTGTCAGTGCAGCGTATTCCCGTTTTCTCACTCCCTATGCACAGTCTGACGCATAATTCAGTCCACCATAATTAAGAATAACATCGGTGACAATAGGCTGGCAGCCTTGTCTTATTCATATGTTCAAATCCTGTATCCAAACACTAGACTATCGAGTAAAATAAAAACCCTAAAAAATGTTAAAACAGATCAGATCAGATAAGTGGTGAGTGAAGATCAATGAATCTGTTCTGCCCCGATCATATGGTAGACTCAAACCACATACATCCAATTATCTGCCCACAACCAATCATTTCAACTACAAGGCACCTCAAGATAAAATTTATCCAAGGGGACTGTACAGAAAACTAACAGAATTTCACGATCACTCCGTCAAACCTCAAACTCAATTTTCGGAGAAAAATCAAAGGCATCTGTCAAGGAATATGAGCATTGAATGTTGGCTCATTGACCTTGGTAGCAATTGGCGGGCAAGTCGAAGGTGCGAATGGTTCGATCGTGTACAAGTTCGAAGAAGACGAAAGAATACGAATAAAAAAATACAGCATATTTATTTGTAAACATTTGTTTATAGACTTGTACTTATACTCACTTTAATTGCCAAACAATAGAGCTTCCTTCTTACAACCACTGGTGTTTTGGAGTTAAAGTCGAGAAAGTCAAAGTAGTTATCGATTCGGAGCGTCTTCGTTACAATAGGAACTTAGGGGTTAAATTCCTTGAGGGCATCCAAATAGACAGCCAAAAAGAAGTGGTAACTTTCGACGTCGCAGCACTACATACTTCGATTGGACAGAAACCAATGAAAGAAACTATGGAAAAGCTACTCAGCAGCGATAAATATCTCCCATAACACTCAAAAATCCAACACTCAAGTCGAATGGAATGCACAAGTTTATACCTAATAACACATTTTCATTTAGATGGCCAAGTACATGGACAGATGAACAAATGGACACCTGTGGGATTTGTCATACTAGAAATGGCTGAAGAAGCTTTTATGCAAAGACTTGAAACTATAATTCTGTCAAACCAAAAATCTGGTTGAGTTATTTCGATGGCGATGATTGAAAGAAACAACTTGGAAAATACCCGCAGCCTAATCAACAACATCTTTGACGATATCGATTTCACAAAAAAAAGAGTTATATGAGAATAATATTCGATTTTTAGACGTCTTAATCGAGAGACCAACTGTCGTAGAATAAGAAACTCAAGCAAACAGAAAAATTAAGTATGTAATCACGAGAGCAACAATCAAAAAGCCCACAAAAGGAGTTGCATGCAAACATTATTCAGAAAAGCCGGGACGCACTGCACCACCCCTGCTATGAGAAGAACGAAACAAAAATATCCTAGGAGTGACCGATATCAGATATCTGGTCTGTGGTGTTGTTGCGGAATTTTTCCGCCAACCATGTTTTCAGAATGGTCACCAAGCTTGGCCTCTTGCCATCTCGGTGAACCCTTTACTGATGTTACTAGATGGTTGGAGGCAGTTAAGTGGAAACCCTGCCTCATCTAGGTTCCATGATTGTTGGCGTACGTTAACATGGCAATCATGAAAAAACTCATATCTCTTCTGGGATTCGAACTACGGTTACCCAGTACTGCCGTCGAAGACATTACCACTAAGCAATTCACGCTCATGACTTACCTACTATAGGACTGATAAAATACAGTCTCCACCGACATTCAAAGGAATAGATGCATGAAGTTAGTTACGGCTTAGTGACCGATTATTTTATCCATCACAGTCCTACAAGAGTCCAATTATGAACCCGAATAACTCGGTGGTAACGTCTCGGGTTGCAGCATCAGGTAACGCGGGTTCAAATCTCAGTAAGGACATGAGTCCCTGAAGATAAGCGTTGCTGAAGAGTGCCAATAGGTGCAAAAACTAGGTCCAGGGCACTTTTTCGACTACCTCCGACCACCTAACATCTGTGATCCGCATAATATCTTAAGTTTTAGTCAAACTTGGGTGCAGGGTAAGACATTCACCACCAGTTACTGGGGATTTAGGTACATTCAACTGATGAGTCATGAATAGGGTGAAACGCGCATCTTGAAGTCTGCTGTTAGCTATCACCAACAAAAAATATTACACTTTAAAACAAAATACAAAATTAAAATAGATATGCGTAGGAATGGCGATGAAAAGAAGAGGCAGTAAGGGAGAGACGATGATGTAAGTGGTATGTGTGTGAATATTAGCGAAAAGAAGAAAATTGAAGTCAATAAACAGACGCTTAGTGATTATGGCTTTCGATCTTTTTTGATACAATATCTATTCATAATTTAATCTACTACTCCCACATAAAGAAGGAACTTCGGAAACCTGTACGCAGAATTCTTAACAAGGCAGGAATAAAAGTGGCTGGCATTCAACTACCACAAACTCAATTAGAAACAAGCTTTGTCGGTTAAAGGATCAATCCTGTGGAGCCAATAAAACAAGACAATCTAGTTTATCTAATACCTTACCTGCAATGACTGTCAGGTCAAATACATAGGTCAAAGTAGTAGAACAGGGGCAGTCAGACTAGCCAAGAATAAAAACCTAGTGAAGTCTAGATTAGTTGACTTTACACTGAGATAAGAAATCTAGAGAATAGTTCAGCTATACCACTCACTACATGCAATCACACACAGCCATACAGTAGGACGGGTGGGATAAGATGACAGTTTTAAAATCTTATGTAACAGGGCGAATGGAGAGAGATTGATAGCGGAAGCTTTGTTTATCGAATCAACTGCAAACACATGTAATAGGAATGATTCAACACCTGTTCAGCCAGATATCTGGAGAATTCTACTACCTCAACGACGACAAATAGGAGAGAACAAAGAAAACTATAAAACTGAAGTCGTGTGATTATAATTGATGATATGATTATGAATAGTAGTGAATTGTGTTCGAAACGCTGCTATCCAGTAAACAGTGATACTGTCTCACTGACTGTGTGATATTTCTAATAAACAAACTAATATGCAATTATGTTTATTTGTGTTAATTTTGTAAAACTAAAAACAAACAGACAAAAACAAACGAAAAGAAAACAAGGGCGTAGGAAAAACACACGCAGAATACGCATTTTATTTCACCTACCTCTCTAGATGCTTCAGCTGTACTCGATCTTTCCAGTTTACGCATATTTGCAATTTCTTTTTTACGTGCAGCACTTTCTATCTTCAAATTACTCTTCATTATTATTATTATTATTATTATTATTGTTATGAGTAGTAGAATAAGTAGTATAGTTATTTGAAAAGAAAAAAAGAACACAGAAGATGAAAATATGACAACACACGTAGGAATAAACAATAGGAAACGTAAAGAGTGAAGAAAATTCTCTTCTTTTCGATAAAATCATTTTCAAGAGCTGCTATATAAACTAAATACCAGTACCTGTGTTTTAGAAAATGTATTACATAATGTGAGTTATACTCTGTAAGGGGATGACTAAGTGGAGAGCAGAGTGGATCAATACTACACATTGCTATATCCATAAAGGTATTCTGGAATACTATTCAGCCTGGAGGAGAAAAGAAGAACATCGGTGGTCCTGTCCTTGAGCACCATGTCAATCCTGAGCATCAGGCATGCCCGCTTGGTTGCTTCACAGTGTTACACAAAGGCGCTTTAATGTTGTGGTGAGAGCTGGCTGCTAGCCAAAATTGGTATACAGTAATTTTCGTCAAAATTTACTTCCCCAATATTGGTCGTGAGAAAATAAAAACAAAGACTGATTCAACAAAATAATCACAGCAGACTGCGTAGGCGGATACAAATTGCAGATAGATAATCTGAACTACAAGAAACGGCCACAAAGAGATGAAAGATTAACGTCCAGCGAGAAAACAACCAATCAGAAGACTGTGTTTTTCTGCTAACAATAATCTATAATAATGTACATGAAAATATATAAATATGTGTTGATTTCCTAAATAAACGATCTGTTGCCTGGCCCTTGTGTTCTGTTGTTACAATGTCACACGAAAGGACTTCGAATACTCCATCTCTATATAGCCAAATCACTGGCTATTCGGAATTTGGAACCTGACCTCTGAGTTTAAAAGCACTAAAACACACTCACTTGCTTTACTGTGACCAGAGTAACATTCTTGCTATAATTACCTGATATTTTAGTTTACTAATGTTTTTATGAAAAAGGGAAGACGTTCAGAGAAGAGACTCCTTTCGATGGCGAATTCATTCACATAGCTGTCGGGTGTTAAGACAGATTACGTCCATTCCAAGTGTATTGATTGAACAAACTTCTTCTGTATGCAGAGTTCAGAGCTTAGCAAATGAATTACCATTGCTTCTGCAGTTTGAAGAAGTCTGACTCGTACACTTTTAGGAACACTTACCAGCATGGTTTTACAAAGGAGAAAAACCATGTCCCCACAGTTCTATCTAAGAACATCTGATAGATTTCGGACACCAAATAACACCCTAAACAAACTTCGAAGTAATTGACAGAATACGAAGCAGTCTTCCTAAAAGTGTACGAGTCAAACTTCTTCAAACTGCTAAGCCCTGAACTCTGCACACAGAAGAAGTTCGTTCAGTCACTACACTTGCAATGGACATAATCTGTCTTAATACCCAACAGCTATGTGAATGAATTCGCCATCGAAAAGAGTCTCTTCGCTGAACGTCTTCAATGGGGATTTTTAAGCTACTTGAATAGTGTAATGTTTTTATTATGATTTTGTAATTAGTATTGCTATTGTTCATTAAATAACTTGTATTTCGCGCATGTATATATATATATATTTCATGTGAACATCTTCTGCATTCCCATTGGCTTCCATCCATTTATATTAATTACGTAATTTCACATTCTTATTGCGTAATTCCAACTTCCATCCCTTGTTTTCTAATCTCCACTTATCTGTCGCTTTCTAGATTACACCTTACGTAGCATAATACAATTTCTGAATAGTCTACAAGGTCGCCTTATAACCGGAAGGTGCCAGACTCGAATCCGATTGGGTGCGTACTGTCGATGAGTCCCAAACTGGGACGAAACAGTTGTCAAGAATTCCCTGTTAGTTTTTAATGGTTTTCTAGCTAATTTGAATGAATGATAAAACTTGAGGCAAGTCAGATACCTACAAACAAACTCTTGAGAATCATGAAGAAATAGACAAGATTGACTCCAGTAGCGAACCGAGTGACTGCTCAGGGAATCGGTTGGAACTCAGTTTCATGACTGACAAACAATATTATCAATAGGGTGTGGGAGACAGAGGATTACGGCTTGATAGCTAAAGTTGTCATAGAAAACTGATGACCTCATCAGGTAGGCGGAAGATGTATTTATGTACACAGAAAAAACTCCTCCATCCACTCCTTCTACTTTGGGTATAATTCTAAGCTCAGTTGTTATCGATATTTTGTTTTTAACGCGTTTTTAGCTTTTTTTTCGTTTGGCAATTATTGGCATCCTTAAGTGTTCATCTGACGGATTTTATCGGTCACAGATTTGATTACCAGCCGACACAAGTTAGAAAACCAAGAAGAAGGAATGGATAGCTATCTCGCCCTAGTTTAAGGCTCTTCACTGATAAGCGAACACCAGGGTTCGAAACTAGGAGCTTTCAGTCACAAGGAGAGCTGCTAGACCTTTCACTCACTGAGACCCAATCCAGTTACTCGCCGATGATATTGGCTGGCTATTGCACTGTAAACAGCAAATTGGTAGAAATTGGAATTCACGGGTCGACCACTGGACCGGCCCTTAGAAGCTAAAAGGTCTACAAGTTCACCTTGTAACCGACATGTGAATGAATACTGCTCAAGAATAGTCCCAAACTAGGATAAAACAGCTAGCTATCCGGTACTCTCTGGTTTTCCACTTTCTTAGCTAACCTTTCGTTCACTCTGTTCACCTGTTTTTTTTTCCTCCGCGTTCCCGATGGAACATAGGGCTTCAAGCTAGTGGCTTGAAGTTTCTGTAGCAGTGTTTATTTTACAGGATGGGGTTACTAGTCACATGCCCAACCTTTCCTCTTCACCCGCATTATTTCTGGCTTAGCGAGGTAAAGGAGTGCGTCGTCCGGGAATCGAACCCCGCACCATGTGCATGGTCGGCGAACATCCTAACCGTTATGCCACCGACGCACCCTGTTCACCTGTTACATATTATTTTATTTTGATTACAGCTTGATTCCACACCGTATTTTCAGTACAAGTATGGAATTTTCAGCATGGATATCGGTAGCCCAAATTTCAGGCCGACCATAGATATCGGGTGTGCGCCGGCAGGGGATCGAACCCCGGACCATATGCATGGTCGGCGTGAGTCCTAACCACTGTGCCACCGACGCACACATAATATATATTTTGACACTTGTCTCTGTGCTTTTCATTAACACCTGATTTTTCTGAACAATTTCTCTTAATTTACCGCTGGATGTTGTGCTTCTCAAGGTCATTTCAATTATATAAATGTGCAAGGACTGTCAAACTCTTTTGACTGTGGTTCTGAGACAGTAAAAGGTCTCCTACCAACGCTCAGTCTTCTCTCCTGTCTTTTTGCCGCCGGGCGGTTAGGATAGATTAGCCAGCGCATTAAAGTTAGTCTTTGCTCATAGTGTACTAGGTCATAGTTTCGGACATAACAGTTTGACAGACTTATTGCACACACATACACATACAAAAATAATTATGGATAATTGAAACTGTACAGCTAAGTGAATGAATTCGCTACAAAAAGAGTGTCTTATTGCTGAACTCCTTGCTCTTATTTTCATGTCTGGATGGTTACTTTACGGAAATCTATAATTGTATCAATGGTCAAGTGACAAATTCTCATTGTTGAGGATTACATACCTATGAGAAAACGTATATAACAGGCAGACCCTTAGTTTTAAATACTCCGTCTAGGTGGTTCCCCGTTTTTCAATATAGAAAATATCCCCATTTAGACATTTAGAAAACAGAAAGATTGAGCGAAGAAATATTTACTTTTCAATTAGATCCTGTATTGTAATAAAAATGCTATATATATTAGGGTAGAGCCAGAGATGAGGATCTAATTGAAAAGTAAATATTTCTTCGCTCAATCTTTCTGTTTTCCCGTTTTTCACGGTAAAACTAAGCTTCAGATCAAAATTAAGAGAATTCAAAATTTGAATTGTACGTCGGTGGCATAGCGATTAGGACACTCACCGACCATGCACATGGTCCGGGGTTCGATTCCCGGCCGACGCACTCCTTTACCTCGTTAAGCCAGAAATGATGCCGGTGAAGAGGAAAGGTTGGGCATGTGACTAGTAACCCCATCCTGTAAAATAAACTCTGCTACAGAAACTTCAAGCTACTATCTTGAAGCCCTATGTTCCACTGGGGAACGTGAAGGAAAAAAACATTTGAGTGGCAAACATAACTTTATATACTAGTGACTGATTGAAGTGGTGCTTGCTAGCCAACCAGATCTTATTGAGCTAAACACTGAAGAGGCATTTCGCTTGTTCGGCGCCGAATTCATCAGTGGTGTATCCGGCACGACTCATCTAAGAGGCGAATTTCGAAAGATCCCCGTTATCATGACAAATGTTGTTATATAAACTGAAAACTGGAGTAATGTGGTAAACTAGAATACATCCTGGCAGTTTTGTAGATATTAGGTCTGGAAGGGAAAATGTTCAAGAAGCAATTGTCAATGCGGTTTTCACAGACAATTACTGATTGTTTTCTAACTATTGCCGTTAGTAATGGTCATCGAGTTATCTAACATAGATTTTTATTAAATGATTTGAAATGAACTGGGTACACCAATACTGAACTCGACTCCAAACGTGTTTAGACCAACTTTCATTTATGAATGGCATGAACTTACACGGACATGTTTAATTTCTTCTCCATAAGCTGCTAACGGATTGACAACTTTACCAACAATTCGATCAACCTATAAAATAAAACAAATAAATCACTTATTGATTTATCGATTACTTCAGTATGTCGATAGTCTTCCACTGTAGCTAAATATTCTGATACTTTATGTAATGCTTCTGAAGTTGTACGACTAATTTTCTCTTTAAGTGAATAATCTAACATAATTCGAGAGATTTCATCACCTAAAATTCAATAAGTCAATATTATTGATTGATTGATTCAATTTCAAAACTTACCATTATTACGTAATTTAGCTGTACGTCTTGTATAATTTACAAGTTCTGAGCATAAATCACCAAAAAATGCTTCGATTTCATTGATGCGTTGATTTACAAATTTTGATTGATTTTCACTAAAATAGAAATATATATATATTTTCAAGTATTGGTTTTGTAGGGATTTCGTTTGATTGCATGGAGGATTTCATCATGAGCTGACATCAGTCAGAGAACCACTGGAAAACCTGCAAAGAGTAATGGACAACTATTTCGTCCTAGTTTTGGACTCTTCAGCCGGACCAGTAGGGTACAGCAGGCTGAAGATGAGGCAGTAACTCATCGAAGAAGACATTGTGAAGTGGTCGTAATATAGCATGAATTGGTAGAAGTTACAATTCATGGGCTGGCCATTGTATCTGGTCCCAGTGGCTTAATGGTCTACGAGCTCGCTACATGCGTAACCAGAAGATCCTGGGTGGGTGCGTACTGACGATGAGTCCCAAACTAGGCCGCCGAAACAGCTGTCCAGTACTCCCCGGTTTTCCAGTGGTTTTCTAACTGATGTCAGCTCATGATGAAATCCTCCATCCAATATATATATATCCTTAGACAAAATTCTTATACATAAATAATGAAACCAGGTGTAGTAATAAACTTGCTACTCACTGAGATAGGGTATTCATGGATAATTAGCTTAGTGAGTAACTTTCAATAATTAGTTTCTAGGGATTTGATTTATTTTACGTTTGATCACGGGCTGATATCAGTCAGAGAAGTAGTGTAAACTAGGAGGTACTTGATATTTGTTTCGTCCTAGTTTTGCACTCTTCATCAATACACACCGATGACCACAACAGAGTTAGACACCCGGTACCTTTAGGTTACAAGGTTAAGCTCGTTGACTATTCAAACACTTGAACCGGGAATTCAATGACCCGGTGGATTCTAACTCCTGTCCATTCGCGATTTCAGGGTGACTGCCAGCTAATATTAGTGGTGAGTATTCGTTCTCATACCCGATCTTGTGGACCTCACTGGTCATGAATTCTCACTAAAACCCCAGGCAATGTCGTCCTGCAGCCAATAACTCGCCAGCATCAGATTACTTTCGAGAATTAGTTTGGAGGTTGTGCGAAAATCGCGAATTGACAAAAGTTAGAATCCACAGGTTATTGGATTCTGACCCAGGTGGCTGAATAATCAACAGGGTTGACCCTATAACCTGAAGGTTGGGGGTTAGATCCTCCCGGTGACATCATGGACGGATACTGGAACTAAACACGTACCTAGCGATCAATTGTTTATCATCGTTCTCTAACTGATTTCAGTTGGTGAGTAATACTCTGGCACTTGTGTGATCATAGATGTTCGTTATTTTATCTCCTGTGTTGAGTGGTAAAATATACTGAGTAATACTGAAGTTGGAAATAGAGTGTTAAGTAAAAAAGAGCGCACTAATCGATCAGCCTGTGATGCTACATCGAATAAGTTGTCTAGGATGTATGTTGTGCATGCCGAGTTATCGCCTTCCTTCCTCGAGAAATGTTAGCCGACAAGGGAAAATAGACGCGGGTGGTAAAATCATAACCTGTCATCAGTCCACGATGTCTTCGACTGCTGATTTAAGACAGTCCCATAGAGAGGAGGACAAATACTTGCCGAAGATATTGGCTAGTGGTCGCGCTATGTCATGAATTGTCTGTCAGAAGTTAAAATTCATGGGCCATTGGATCGGGTCCCAGTGGCTTAATGGTCTACGAGCTCGCTAAACGTGTAACCAGAAGATCCTGGGTTCGAACCCAAGCGGTGGGTGCGTACTGTGAAGAGTCACAAGCTAGGCAGACGAAACAGCTGTCCAGTACTCCCAGCTAGTTTCCAGTGGTTCTCTAACCAATGTCAGCTCATGATGAAATCCTGTAACCAATCAAATCGCTACAAACCAACACTTGAAGACATAGAGAGGCGTAGACTGTTTGATTCGGATTATTGGAATGCTAAGAACCCGTGGTTGGAAACAATTGATGACATGACTCAAAATCGTTCTCAGTGGTGGTGCAGATACATTCAATCTTTGTGACAGCCCATGTCAGTTAAAACCCCCACGTTTTGCCATGTAACCATGCTTTTTCTTGTACAAATTCTGTTCATTAAATCTCTTCTGAATTTCTTTTTCTATTTTCTCTACGTTTGTGAGGTACCTGGAGTATGGTAATTTGGAGTGCTGCGATTCTATGCAGAGATCTACGTTGGAAATTTAGTTTGTCTTTGGCGATTGAAACAATAAATGCTAAGGTTCATGTTCCAGTGGAAATAATCTGATCTTTTGAGGCACAGGTCCCATTCAACTGATGAGTTATGACCATCAGGCACTTTAACTGATGGTGAAGTTCATCTTACCGTCTGAATGGATAACGAACTCGCCTCATAACTTGTAGACATCGGGTTTGAACTCCAGAAGGTTCATGAGAGCATGCTGACGAAGTGTGATAATTTGCAAAGCTTTCATTGCCCCACCATTAGGCAACATCTTCAGCACATACTTCAAGTCGATGGAATGGACTTTTAGATTTCTCCACGAGTTTATAAGTCATCTCTCCTGATGGGTGACGTTGAACTTCGTGATTCGTTGTTATTGTGTATCCCCACACCTTCTAGGTTATTTGTGTTGGAACTGATTGTTTACTTGACTTGAACTTGGACCCTTTGTGTGTGACATTTCATTTTTATCGATAGGTAATTTTTGTCTATGTCAGTGTGTCTACTGATTGACAATTTCCTGGAATACCAGGCAGGTTTCTAAAAATTCTCTAGCATTCTTGGTGTTTCCTCTGTCTAATATTTGAACGTTGTTGGTGGTTGTCTGTATAAAGCGATATGAGGGAGTGGATGTCATGACTTTTGGCGGCTAGCTTATGTTAATGGATGCGAAGACAAAGGGGACGTCCACTTTGGCCAATTCTTGATGCAGTTAGCGCAACCACCAACTAATGTCATCGGTTGGAAATCCATCCTCACACTTGACTGAATGGACTTCACTGATCACGACTTCTCAATAGAACTCCAAGAAACTCCGTTCTGTAGCAAGTCAACAGCGAGGATCAGATTAATTTTCAAAGGCTTGGTTTGTAAGGATTAGATTGGTTTCGATGAGTTGATCACAAGTGGTAGAAGTTAGAACTCATTGGCTGAATGGCATACGAGCCAGCTTGCATTGTAACCGAAAGGTCCTGGATTCGAACCCTGGCAGTGGGTGAGTACTGCCGATGATTCCCAAACTAGTCAGACGAAATAGCTGGCTGTCCAGTACTCCAGTGCTCGTGTTCAATGGTTCTCTAACTGATATCAATCCGTGATCAACTCATAAAAACAAAACTAATCCTCACAAACTAACTATTGAAACATAATATTGTTGTTATCAGTAAAATAGAATAAGACAGGACAGAGTCAAAATTGTAAAAAGTAACATAGGTAGGTGGGGATAGAGAGAGAATGGTTACTGAATCCTGCCTGGTTCATCGAGTCTACACCCAACAAAACACATGCAACAGAAATGACTCAACAAAAATACCAGAGATATGGAAGATATTATTACCACCAGTCAAATCAGAGGAGGAAAATAAATAATCTTAAAATTCTATTTCAATGCACATACATTCTGACAAGTTACTTATTTATTTTACTATGAAAACATCTTGTTTCCCATCTGATTGAATATTGTTGATAACACTAATATCATTATTTCCGAATGTACTTTATCTTATATTGATTTTACTCAAATGTCTAATCATCAGTTTTAACTCTTGTATGTGAATGAAGCAAGAAAGTTGTGTGTGTGAGTACTGTCTTGATATGATTATGTGTTGCATTAGTAAATTATGCTCGAAACGTGGTCGCATCAGTAAATATTACTGTATAACACAGCACTGTGTGATTTTATCAAAATAAAACTTCTTATCCATAATGGAATTATACTCTACTACAAAGTGTGAGGAAGAGATGAGAGATTATATATATATATATATATATAAGTTTACAAATAAAAATTCAAATATAAACCAATCATGGCGTTTTGTCTATAGGATAATACGATGGTGAATATAAATTGTCTATAGTTTGGTTTGTAAGGGTTTGTTATGTTTTTACGAGTTGATCACGGATTGATATCAGTTAGAGAACCATTGAAAACCAGGGAGTACTGGACAGCTACTGTTTCATCCTAGTTTGGGAATCATCGGCAGTACGCACCCACTGCCAGGGTTCGAATCCAAGACCCTCCGGTTACAATGCAAGCTGGCTCGTATACCATTCAGCCACTGGGACTCAATTCAATGGCTCATGAATTCTAACTACTACCAATTCGTGATTTAGCGCGACCCCAACCATTGTCGTTGGTGGGACATCCATCCACACACGTGACATCTAATTGCACCTCACTGGTCACGACTTCTCACTGGAACTCCAGGAAATTCCATCCTGTAGCAAGTCACTAGCGAGCATAAGATTTTCTATTGTTTGGTTTGTAAGGGTTTGTTATGTTTTTACGAGTTGATCACGGACTGATATCAGCTAGGGAACCATTGAAAACCAGGGAGTCGTGACCAGTGAGGTGCAATTAGATGTCACGTGTGTGGATGGATGTCCCACCAACGACATTGGTTGGGGTCGCGCTAAATCACGAATTGGTAGAAGTTAGAATTCATGAGCCATTGAATTGAGTCCCAGTGGCTGAATGGTATACGAGCCAGCTTGCATTGTAACCGGAGGGTCTTGGATTCGAACCCTGGCAGTGGGTGCGTACTGCCGATGATTCCCAAACTAGGATGAAACAGTAGCTGTCCAGTACTCCCTGGTTTTCAATGGTTCTCTAGCTGATATCAGTCCGTGATCAACTCGTAAAAATATAAATTGTGCAATTATTCATAATAGTAGTAATGATTATAATAATAATAGTAATAATAAAAATAGTCTTATCAATAATAAGGATGAAAAAGTGAGGCAATCTGTGATAACACGAATAATGAAAAAACAGTATGATTAAACAGACAACTGTTTAGGTGGAAGTAGTCGATAAAGGCTAGTAAAAACAAATGCACCGATTAAGTAATGTTAGATTGTAAGGGAAGCAAATGAAACACGTTTATAATGAAGATGTGATAAGATTAAGGGATGATAAGAGAGGGGTTGAAAATATAAACAAGGGGCGGTGTAGAAGTCATTATTTGGTTATGTCTTAATAGGCCAACAAGGGAGGGATAATGGCTGTACGAACGTTTTTTGAATACATAGTTTAGGTTTAATAGTTCGAATGACTATCGCCTCAGCTGTGTGCAGTAAACGAATACGAAGTCTATTGGAAAGATACGGTGGGATACGATGAATTACTTTGGAAGTTCTCGTTTTCTCCACTACATGACCACTATCAATTGGATGTGACAAAATTGAGCTACGGATTGTTTTTGTCTGTCATTTGCCAAACCACGATGGGAGATGTTCACTAACACACTGGTTGGTTAAGCTGTCTAGAAGTACGCCCAATATAACTGTCACCGCAGGTGCAGTTGAATTGATAAATGCACATAGATGTGGTAAAACTATCAAGCTTATCCTTCCTTTGTGTTCCAATCATTCGTCGGCTAGAGAATGACAAACATAGGTGTGCTGCATAAAATGTTCTTCGTATACTCCTTAAAAGTCTTGGGAATGGAATCTCACTTGATAAGTCACCATTAAATTGTAACTTAATAAATAGAGGTTTCTTACGTGCAGTCAGAGTTTCCGGTTTTTTCTCCGATGTTTTCATATGTTTCTTTATGAAACTACTCGGATAGCCCATCTCCATCAAGGAATCGTGAATTTGAATATATTGACGCTTAAATGTGTTGTTCTAAATTTTACTATGGGAATATTTAATATATTAAATAATAATAGGTTTTATTTTTAAATCAATAATACTTGTCCTGCTTTTAGTAATGTTCACATAGGACTTTTTCATGAATCTATAGGTAAGTCCAAAATGATTTAACTTAATGCCTAAAGTATACGTTAATGTCGTTTATCTCATGAATAAATAATTATATATATATATTTTTTGTTAAAAAAACAAACATCTTTTAAATCTATAAATAAAATGTAGTGTTTATTATTACTGGGTTGTTTTATTTTTCCGTTTTGAAAATCACCATGGCAACCCATGTGACAGAAAAGAGATGACGTGAACAGAAAAGGAATGAGAAAATAAATAATTAAAAGTTAATGCAAAGAATAAATGGACATTATTTCATTATTTTAGCTTCATTTCCCTGTTTCTTAGTTATCTTAATACCATTTTAGTTACTCCGTATTGTGACTGGCATTGTAATTTAGAGGAATGAATATATGTTTCGTCTTATTTGGGACTCTTCAGCTCGGTGTAGTTCCATCTCAGTGAATGATCGTGTTCTCACTAACACTGTATCGACAAAAGACAAGGGCCAGGCAACATATCGTTTATTGAGAAAATCAAGACATATTTATAGATTTTTATGTACATTATTATTAGTGTTATTGTTAGCAGAGAAGCAACATCTTCTCATTGGTTCTTTTCTTACTGAAGGTTATTCTGTAGTGCTTGTGACTGTTTCTTAGAAAGTTAAGCCATTATATCTGCGAATCGTATTTGCACACGTTAAGTCTACTGTGATCGGTTGTTGAGTTCCTCAAGATTAACCTTCGTTATTGTCTTTTCTCATGACCGTGATTTGGGAAGTAAACATTAACGTAGATTGTTGTCTACAATTTCGGCTTGCAGACAGCTCTCACCACAACACTTCCATGTAGGAAGCACCGTTTCAAACACCATAGAGCACTACCTACGAGGACATGGAGACATGACAGTAACTCTATGTTGATTTTCAGGGATTTCATTGGTTACAGACTTGATCACGGGCTGACATTAGTTCAAGAACCATTGAAAAACCAGGAATCAAATACCTGTGAACCAACATATGAAAATACATAATCCGGTGTTCACAAGTCACTCACTCTATACAGGAAGTTACATGGGATTTTAATCAGAATTCGGGATGAGCGAGGTTCATCAAGTCAGGTACGAGGACATTAGCTTACGGTCACGTTATATATGTTACGGACTGACAGAGGTTGAAATTCACAGACCATTGGCTCGGATCCCGGTAAGTGAATGGTCTAAAAGCTCAATTTGCAACCTTAAGGTCCTGAGTTCGAACCCAATGGGTGTATATTGCTGAAAAGTCCTACACTGGGACGAAACAGCTATCCAGTACTCCAATAATGGTTTTTCAATGGTTTTCTAACTGATGCCAACCCATTATCAAACTGATAACTTCTCTGTGATATTTCCAGACCGAAATGATCGGCAACAGCTTTCGTTTGGTGTAATGGCCTTCTTGAATAGAGGTTAAGATATCATTGTCAATGGTTACTAACTCCAAGCTACTTATGGTGGTGGTGACTCGTAGTGAAATCCACTGGAATGAGCTTTTTATCAGATGGATTCACTTGGATCCAAGTGAATCATAGTGTTCCCACTAGTAATCAGGCCTAGAGGCACCAACATTACGCTAGGAAGCTATGAAGACCACCTCTTATCCAATGCGTATGATGTAACACGAACTGTATGTCACAACGAGAGCTACCCACCCATCACTCTTCAACCGACCCATCATATCAAGTGGAGCTGAGCAAGGAGGGATGAAATTTCATTATTTTTAAGTGTTAGTTTTCCAGGAATTTGACTGATTTCCAATTCGATTACAAACTGGAGTGTGAAAACCACTGAAAACCAGGAAGTACTGTTGTATAGTTGTTTTGTCCATTTTTGGAACCTTTCAGTAGTCTACATCCACCACCCTGCCAAGTTATGAGGCCAACGCGTTGTCCGTTCGTCGACTGGGACCAAATCTGATGGTCAAATTATGAATTGTAACTTTTGGCGATTCATTATACATAACGCCACTACTAGCCAATGTCATCTGCGAACCTCTGTCCTCAAATCTGACCTGATAGATTCCGCTAGTTAGGATGCCTTGCTAGAATTCCAGGACGTCCATGTAATAGTCCATTACTATTGAGGAGTAGATTTATTTTGAAGTGCTGGTTTTTAGGGGTCTGATTGACTTCACGCTGAATCACTGGTGGGTACCTCTGAAAAGTCTCAAAGTAGACTGAAACAGTTCTCCAGTACTCATCAGTTTTTACTAGTAATCTGATTGATATAATTTAGCGATATAACTTAAAATTTCGATATGTTTTCTCCTGAAAACGTAAAACAGACCAGCTTTCTAAATGTCTGAAGAAGACATTTCAAGTAGCCACCTTTTTCTTATCACATTCACCAACAGACAGTTAGTCCAGTCTAACGTTAAGGATAAGATACCGCTTTTGACCACCTCAGTGTGTATTTATCAGTTTACTTGCTCGTGTGGAGCAAAGTATATCGGCCGTACACAACGTCAAGTCCACAAACGTATTCTGGAACATTGTTCAGCTTGGTTAGCCAGCTAGAGGAGAAAAGAAGAATACTAGCAGCTCAATGCTCAAACACCTTGTCATCTCCCGACACTGAGCATCCCTGCATGAATGCTTGATAGTGCTACACACAGCCCCTCAATATCGTACATAGGGGCTTCGAAAACGCCATCTGTACAGTGCTGAAGCATTAGCTATTCAGGATCTGAAACTGGACCTCTACATTCAAAAGTGCTACATACATTCACTCGTCGCCCTACCATGGCCAGAGTAAAGTTATCACTATAATTTTTTTAGTCCTTTGCATTCCTAGTGGAACATCGGGCTTCGAGCTTCAGCTATGAAGTTTCGACAGTAGTGGTGTTACTCTTTTCTACAAGGTGGTGTTGCTGTCCTCAATCACGTCAAACATTCCCTCTTTTCCAGACTAACTACAGGTTAAAAGAGGTTTAGGAATGCGTTGGCCAAGGGTCGAACCCTAGACTACGTGAGGTGCGGTCAGCAAGCATTCTACTGCTGAACCATGTCGACGTGTTTAAAAAGCATAAATTGCCGACATGAATGATTTTCAACAAATGTTTTTAGATTGAACGCTAATCAGTAACTATTGTAATGTATCTAGCGCTTAGTACTTGGTGCAGACTGAATTCTATCAGTCAGTCAAGTTTGCAATGTGGCCACCATGCCACTAGGTGGCTCGCCATCACAGTGCACTTTGAATTGTTGGTATTAGATGGTTGGAGGCAATCGGCCACAGGAAGCCCTACCTCACCTAGGTTTCGCGCTAGATGGCACTCACACCGATCAGTCAACAAGGCGTGTCTGCAACCTTGAAGAAGGGACTCATGTCCCTTCTGAGATTCGAACCCGGCGTCTGTTAACTTTCTTGAAGCTATTAATCGAATCAATCAGGTTATCTGTTGTAAGCTGAATATTTTACATTTCTTAAAGAAACTACGATACTCTTCAACATTGAATCATGTTGTTTGCAGATTACGAATGTCATTTCTAAGCATTACGCCTTTCGTTCAAATAGCTAGCTAGAATTCGGGTGGTTTGTCCCGAGTTAACTGTCTGACTAGAATCATTTTGGAACTCAAATGCAGAGAACATCTATCTAGTGATTTGATTATATCTATTCCGTTAGAAAGCACTTATTTTTAGTGCGTGTGGTTTGTAAGTAGTCATATCAATCAGTCAATCAGTAGTATATGCAGAGTAAAATTGTTCAGTTTTGTTTAGTGCAAAAATGTCTACATTTTCACTACATTCAGTAAAGAACTTCTAATTCAATAAGATTGGACATATTCCATGATATCATACCAATGACTAGCAACATCGTTGCTTGTCTTTCGAATTTCTTTTAGGAAGCTATAACCTTCAGAAAGAAGCATCAAAGATAGGACTTCCTTCAGGGGAACATAGAGAAAACACAGATGATGATGAAGATTCCTGGCCGACGGCAATAGTAACAGACAAAAATCAGCATAAATGGGAGGAATCTGAAGGAAGCAACCTCCTTTACCTACCTACCTACCTGGGAAGCATCGTTTCAACTACAGGAGGACGAAACTGATGAGAATATCAAAGCAAGAATAGGAAAAGCAAGACAAGCATTCATTTCTCTCATGTCTGTGTGGAGGTCAACAGAACTCAACATGAAAAGTAAGAACCTGATTTTCAACTTTAATGTGAAGTCAGTGCTACTTTATGAATCAGAGACTTGGCTCCACGTCGTGAATAGCACCTCAAACAAACTACAGACCTTCATCAACAGCAGTCTTTGCTCAATACTCAAAATCAGATGGCCGGCCTGCCAGAAAAGATCATCAACAGGGATCTCTGGGAGCGAACCAACGCAGCAGGAACCGATTGTGCAACAAATAAGCAGGAAGAAATGGAGGTGGATTGGCCATACTCCGAGAAAACCATCAAGTGACATCATGCGACAGGCCTTCGGACGAGTGGAACCCGAAAGGGAAGTGGCGAGTTGGTCGTCAATGCAAGGGTGATTTGGAGGAGGTCATGTGAAGAGGAGATGAAAGCATGTGGGCAGACGTGGAGCCAGGTGAAAACGTTGGCAGAGAACCTAACGCAATGGAGACGTGAGGCGGAAGCCTTATGTTCTTCTAAGGACTAAAGGAAACAGTAATGTTAATAATAACCTCCAGAATGCAGCAAGTCATCTGTTAAGATATAGTCACCAATTAACGGAATTAAATGGTTTCAAAATCACCCCATGCTAACATGTCGATTAAATAAGGGAATGATCACCTTTTGACCTAAAGGGCATGCTTTAACCTTCGGTATGGTAATAAGCGTGGACAATGAGTCGGTTGTTCAATGGTAGAATGGTAGCCAAACCCGCTCGTGGTTTATGTTCGATTCCCGATCGGTACTCTCCTAACTCTCGCTTAGCTAGTAGGAAGCTCAGCGAAGACGGACACATTTCGAGATTTTTTAAAAAGTTTACAGTGAAATGTAAATTATTATTTGTAAGCTTGTTAACTAATCTGGAGTGCGATAATTCTTATGATTTGCTATTAGACTTCATTCATACAAGGATAAAAGTCACTTGACTTCATCATCCTGTAATATTCTGTCATCAAACTAACCAGCTCAATGTGCTCTTAATTAGCGCTTTATTGGCCAGTCGTGTGTTACATTACTTGTTAACCGTATCAGTCCATCGTCTTCAGCAATGTATAATCGTTACTATTATTAACACGGATAGGATTCAACAGAAAAGGTGGCAAAGGTTTGCAGATAATGGCAATATCAGTAATCCACGAAATTATGGAGTACTTATATGCACTGTATAACGGAATGAAACTACGTAACTAGTTGTGCTTATACCATAGGGATGGTCCTACCCTGCTCCCACCTCATTTTCAACATTATATTCAGTCAGCATCAACCCAACTAAGGATTAGACACATGATATTGATTATTCTGTATCAGTCAATCTGTGTATTCATTACAATCCCATAGGAGGTCGATCACGAGCATGATTATCTCAGTGGTAACGTTTCTGATTGCAGAACTGAGTGTCGCGATTTCTTATCTGGGAGGTTGCAAATACAACTTGCTGACAAGCAGCAAACAAGCACGAAACCCAGGTCCAGGACTTCCTACTAATTTCCTCCAATTATCTAAAACCGATTCAGAGTGCACCACGATGGGGAACCAACTGGTATGGTTACCCCATTACAAACCTCACTAACAGAACTCAGTCTGCACCAACTCAGAAAAACTAGACGTATGACTCCCCAATGACCAATCAGCGCACCACTCACAACCCTGCAGAGAGTCAGTAGCGAGCCCCAAAACCTCATCTGTTTTGTCTCTAACTACGCAAATACGTAATGTCAGTTTGAAACTCAGAGTTGACACCTGGTACTTCAAGGTTTTAGATGTCCCCCACTGACAAGTAACAGCAAGCGCTCAAATCCAAGTCAGACACGATTTCTTACCACTCACCTCCAACCGTGTGACACTAGTAATTTAAAGTACACTTGGATGGCAAGTCATCTAGCTTGTTGGTGACCACATTGCAAACCTGACCGATATAATTCGGTCTGCAGCAAACAAAGGACTAGACACATTGCACTAATTACTGAATGCTCAGTGTTCCAACAAAGGTTCTAATACAGTCTAGAAGAGGTCAGCTTCCAGAGTAAGTAGCCCAGTGGTAACGTCTCTGACAGCTGCACCAGGTGACCCGGATGCGAATCTCAAAATTTCGGATATGCCTTGCTGAGTGGTGAGTGCCAATAAGCACGAAATCCAAATGAGACAGGGCTTCCCGCTGACTGCCTCAAACCATGATGGAGAGCCACATTACAAACTTGACTGGTAGCCATTTCAGTCAACGCCAACACCATCAAGGACCAGACACATGACACTGATCACCATCTAGTGAACAACCAATATCACACTTCTTTATTCGCTTTATCTGCTAGGCAAACTTCTTATGATAATGGTGCCAAGCGAGAGAAACATCTGTTTTGTGTATGGATTACTATTAATCTGCCGAGTCAGTAGTAATGTGCAGTGTGAGTGGTTTCTAGCTACTCATATCGATGAATCAGTAGTATATATACGGTATAAAATTGTTTAGTTTGATTTAAGTGCATAAACTACCACAATATTTGAATTTAGGAGTACTAATAAAGACTAATTTTTATTGATTTATGTCTCTTTCTGTATTTTCACATTTTTTTCAATTTTCAACTATCTCAACTGTTAAGAAAGTAATTTCGATAATGAATAGTTCAAACAAAGAAAGACCAAAGGTGCATTTGCAGTATAAAAAGATAGAGATCATGTTTTTTGCCATTTCATGACTGTTAGCATAAAATTTATCCCTGCATAATATGGTACAAAGTTCATCCCCTGTGGTCTAATGGTCAGGGTCCCTGGCTTTCAATCATACCGCCTGTGTTCAGCCTCTGGTCCAAAGGCACCTTATATATGTATATATATATATATATATATATATATATATATATATTATTCCCTTGAGTTCCAAGTGGAACATACCACTTCAACAACACATCTCCACTTTTTCCTATCTCCTTCATGTCACCCTCGCACCGACCACCCATTCGTCCCCGCTTCCCATTTCACTTCCACTCGAGCGCCTGAAGCGCTGTGCCAATCGATGGCCTCCTCAATGAATGCCCAATCCATCCATCTTCATTTGCTCTTACATATTTGTTGAGCGATCGGCACTCGCCTGTTGGTTTGTTCCACTTCAGTGTCTCTTGTTACTCAATGGCGCAGATGCATCCACTCCTCGTGACTTATGATTTCCAATTAAACTGTTTTGTTCTTCGTTATTACTATTCCTTTGTCTCACACCTCTGTTTACTGTCTCTCTCTAATATGCATTTCTCCTACTTTCTTCTCTTGCATTCTGTGCTACATGGAGTGTGGTGACTTGAACTGCCGCACATATGTGCAAAGTTCTATGTCGAAAACAGACAGACAGAATTCCTTCTGGTCATTTGATCTTCAGTACAAGCGAAGGCAGCTGTTGATGAAAATCTGCAGCCTGTTGAAAATCATTTTCGTGACGCGGCAAGTTTCCGACCCGTATATTAGGACTGACTTCACATTGGTGTTGAAAATCCGAATCTCGTTCCATATGTTGAGTGCAGAAGATATCGAAATTGGTTTCAGACTGATGAAGGCGTATCTTCCCTTTACGATTCTGAATTGCTTTGATATCCTCATCCGTTCTGACTGTCTGTAGTTGAAACGATGCTTCCTAGATAAGTGAAGGAGGTAACCTTTGTTAAATCTCTCCCGTTGATGATGATTGGTGCTGGTTATTGTTGTTGTTGTTGTTGCGATTCGTTGGTCATCTTCATCAACCTCGTCTTCTCTATGTTCACCTGCAGTCCTCTCTTCGCTGCCTGCCTCACCTCTTCTGCCAGTCTGTTGGTTTTCGCTTGCAAGTCTTCGAGTTTATATCACATTAGAAAAATATCATCCACACGCGAAATCCAGATCTTCTAGAGTCTTCTTATTGGCGGCCCAGCATACTCCTGTCTCCTCGCTCCCCACAGTCCACCACGATTAAGAATATCATCGGTGATAGTAGACAGTCCTGTTTTACTGCTGTGTTCGCTTCGAACGCCTCGCTGAGTTCCCCGTTGTGGATCACCTGACACGTGGTGTTGTTATAAATCCAGCGGTTGAATAAGGTTGATAAAGACTCGAGGTACACCGTAGTATTGAAGTAGTTTCCAAATTACTCATTGGTCAACGCTGTCTGTCGAAAGCCTTTTCAAAGTCGATGAAGTTGAGGTAGAGTGGGGTTTGACTGCCATTCTATGCTTTGTCCGATGGTGACGATGATGCGTAGAGTTGCAATTTGTTCCGGAAAAAGGCACCTTATGCGACAGTATTTCAGCGGTACAAAGCTGATAAACCATTAATATATATGTATATGATCCAAGTTCAATTGCCGGCGGACAGATTCCTCCTAAACCTCGCTCAGCCAATAGTAAGCCCTATAATCAACTGGGAACGCGAAGGAACGGAAACAAATAGTGGAAATCTTTTTTTGACAGAAGAGAGAGGTAGGAATGAACAGAAATGATAAATCGAAGTAAAACAAACACTTATTTACTTTCGGAATCAAAATACATTTAGCAATTCAGTCAGGTCTTCAAAATAATTAATATTTAAATAGAAAATCCTAGATACTTCATATCGTAGAAACCACAACTATCAAAAGATTTCAATCTAATCTCTCTATACAGAAAGATAGTGTGATTTATTTCACACTACCGATTTGAAACTAGATGTCTGTAATCTGTTTCTGTGAGTTTTATTGCGTCACAATATTTTTTTCTATCACAACTTACTGGGAAGGACTCATTATTTATTTTCAAGTTTTCTTAATTGTTTCTTTTTGTAATAATTTTTAGTTCTACTTAAAATTTCTTTACACTCCTACCCTTATATCTCTAGAAATTTCCATGGCATTATATGTAAATGAACTGTTGTTGTCGTTAGATAATGAACTATCCTAGTGAGAAGCCGCGACCAATAGGGCACAGCAGGTTGAAGATGAGGACAGTTACTCATCGAAGAAGACATTGTTAAGTGATCGCGCTATGTCGTGAATTGGTTGGCAGAATTTGGAATTCATGAACTGGCCATTGGATCGGTTCCAAGTGGCTGCTTAATGTTCTACGAGCTAGCTCGCCTTGTAACTAGAAAATCCTGGGTTTGAACCCCGGTGGGTGCTTACTGATGAAGAGTCCCAAACTAGGCGGACGACAAAGCTGTGTGGCAGTACTCCCTGGTGGGCTTTCCAATGGTTCTCTAACTGATGTCAGCTCATGATGAAATACTCCAACCAATCAAACAAAAAATCCCTACACACCAATACTTAAATATTAACTAGCCTGTATTAATATCTATCTCCTATTCGATAACTATGGTCTTTATGAGTTGAAATGACTTCTGAAGTATGTTATATGCTTATCTTCACTGATAATAACTTTAGTTATCTTTAGGCTGTGTGCATTGGTGGTATATAGGTAGAATAGTCGCCAATCACACCTTATTTGGTCCATAGTTCGATCCCAGGCCGACGAGTCACTCCTTTACCTCGTTAAGCCAGTAATAAGACTGATAAAGAGGAAAGGTTGGGCATGAGGCTAGTAACACCATCCCATAAAAATAAACACCACTGCTACCGGAACTTCAAGTCTCTAGCTTGAAGCCACCTATGTTCCACTGGGAACGTAAAGGAATAAAAAAAATAATAAGGGTTAGAAGACTTAGAGGAATATACACGCATAGAATGTGGCTGACTTACTCTTTTGACACTCCAACACAAAACGAAGAGGCATAAGTTTTCACACATCAGATAATAGTACCCTATGTAACAGTTCCATGCCTTTTAATTATTTATTGTTTTCATGAATATATAAGTATGTTTCTTAAACATAAAACTCACCTTTTTCGTGTGATGGGTACATTGAAAGTCATTTTGTGCGTTGTTACTTTCCGATGCCTAAAGTTCAACTTCTCCTACAAGGGATTATTATTTCTCCGCTGGTAAGGGACTCATCGCTGAACTATATGTTTTCTATTCAAAATGCACTCGCGCACATTTACAGTTGACTTTCAACATACTGGTGAGCATAACTCAGAAATAATAGTAGGAAATCACAAATGGGTCAAGTTAAACGCTAAGCAACAAAGGAGCACAATCTTACTAATGACCTTGAAAGATTCAGTCAGCAAATTAGTGAAACCAAGTGAATAACACCATGATCATGAATGAAAGATACTGAATGAAGTTATCCGGTAAGTTTTAGATTAGGTTTGGGATAGATTAAGTTAAGGTTTAGTGTAAAGTTAATCTAATAGGGAAGATTTTGGGATTGGTTAAGGTTAGGATTAGTTTGGGGATTATTTCGCGTTAGGGTTAGGTTAAGAAAAGATTAGGATTACGGTAAGGGTTAGAAGTGTGTCGGTAGCACAACGATAGAATGCTTACCAGACACGCCTCATTTGGTTCAGAGCTCGATATCCGGCCACGGACTCACTCCTTTACCTCGCCAAGCCAGTAGTGAGTCTGGTAAAGGAGGAAGTTTGGGCAACCCCATCCCATAAAAACAAACACCACTTCTACCGAAACTTCATAGCTCTAGCTTGAAACCCTATATGTGTTTTATACGGAAAAGTCGTGTTTTTTTTGTAATCGGTACGTTCAAAGTCATTTGTGCCTTGCTGCTTTTCGGTGCCTAAAGTTGATCACCTATAAGGGATTATTAGTTCATCCTTCAGATCGAATAGTATTGAGTCACATGATTTACTATAGTTTATTATTTTCTTCGGAAATACTGGATGTAAAGAAATTATTGCGCAATGAATTACGCAGAGAATTCTGTACATGAGGTTAACATTTTGTCCAGAATGAAGCTATTATTATTATTATTAAACCTTCAACTCTGAAGTTTCAATACGGGTTGTCTTATTTTCCCCTACTGCTTAAGCGGGGTGGGGGGGTTACTAACCTGACGCCCTACTTTCTTTCTTAACCGGACTAACTCTCGCCTAAGCGAGGTTTAGGATCAGCGTGTCAGCCATAAATATAACCCGGACGACGTATACGGTGGTTGGCGGGTATTTTACCACTGGAATACCGATGCATAAAACGGTATTAAGGTGCAGTGTATATATATGTAGCATACAACCCTATTCAACCCTTCGCACAAAACCATTAGACTGCCTGCTATACATCAGGAATCAACAAAACTTAAAAGTCCCAAGGTTTTAGATGCAGCCTTATTGGCTGGACAATAATTTAATCTCCCACAGTGTCATTAGTGAGTATGACTAATAAATATCAGATTGGTTGGAGAATTTCATCATGAGCTGACATCAGTTAGAGGACCATCGGAAAACCCACCAGGGAGTACTGCCACACAGCTATGTCGTCCGCCTAGTTTGGAACTCTTCATCGGTACGCACCCACATACAGGGTTCTGACCAAGGACCTTCTGGCTACAAGGCTAGCGAGCTTGTAGACCATTAAGCTACCGGGACCGGTTCCAATGGCCAGCCAGTGCATGAATTCTAACTTCTGCCAATTTATAACATAGCGCGATCACTTTGCAATGTCTCCATCGATGAGTTACTGCCTCACCTTCAACATGCTGCGCCCTACTGGTAACGGATTCCCACTAGAATCCCAGATAATTGCCTGAATAGGGCGAGTCGCTAGTGAGCATCAGATCAATCTTCCAACCAATCAAACAAAATCTCTCTAAAAAACAATACTTGAAAAATATCAGATTATTGTGAAATACCAGTAGGCAGTAGTCTTCCAATACTCTCTGATAATTTAAATTTACTTTGATATTGTTCAAAATTCTAACAAGTTAGGTCACAATCACCTTGTATATTACTAATTAAAGTTGTTTGGTAGATGGTAGATGGCGATGGAATCCTATTTGAGATTTGTCACATCTGGTTGTGTCTGTAATCTCTCCAGTGACTGAAGTGTGTGTGCGTGCGTGCGCTTGTTCCCACAGAGCCTAGAACCCAGCACCGATCGTTTCAAAAACACCCCAAAGCGTTATCTTATAGACCATTTGAAACAGCTCTCAGTGAAATATAATCAGCTCATAATGAAATCCTCCATCCAATCAAACAAAATCCCTACAAAACCAATACTTGAAAATTAATCCGATGCTCACAAGCGACTGGTCCTATTCAGGTAGGTAGTTACATGCCGTGACCAGTAGGGTACAGCAGGTTGAAGGTGAGGCAGTCACTCATCGAAGAAGACATTACGAAATGGTCGCGCTATATCGTGAATTGCCAGAAGTTAGAATTCATGGGCTGGCTGGCCATTGGAATGGGTCCCAGTGGCTGCTTAATGGTCTCCGAGCTCTCTAGCCTTGTAACCAGAAGGTCCTGGGTTCGAACCCTGGCGGTGCGTGCGTACTGCTGAAGAGTCCAAAACTAGGACGAAACAGTTGTCTATTACTCCCTGGTGGGCTTCCCAATGGTTCTCTAACTGATGTCAGCTCATGATTAAATCCTGTAACCAATCAATCAAATCCCCTACATAAACCAATAATTGAAATATAGTCAGTCAACGGGAAATATAAATAATTACCAATTAAAGGTTGAAACTCTAAAGATAAGTCTATAAAGTGTTTACCTCTGCTTGTTTGTTTGTTTGTGTTTGTTTTCTTATGAACTATTTAGTTTGTGAAAAAAGGGTGTGACAGAATTTAGCTTAACGCCCATTAGAAAAAGAAAAATACCTTACCCCCTGCCAATCACCTTAGTTACAAAAAAACGGGAATAGAAATTAACTTTTGTTTCCTAATGTTTTTCAGAGAGAAATTTGTATTGTACCCTGATTTACTTTTCAGCTGACCTAAAATTCTCCATCCTGTTAAAAATAAAAACTATTTGTTTTGTAATTTTATTAACACTATGTTGGCATACATGAGATATAGAGTGAAGGTTTACTTTATTATACCTTTACGTTCCCAGTGGAACATAGGGAGGGCTTCAAGATAGAGACTTGCAGTTTCGGTAGCAGTGGTGTTTATTTTTTTAACGGTATGGGGTTGCTAGCCGCATCATGCCAAACCTTTCCTCTTTACCAGTCTTATTACTGGCTTAGTGAGGTAAAGGAGTGCGTCCGTGGCCGAGGATCGAACCCGGAACCACCTGCTTGGTTGGCGAGCATCCTACCGCTGTGCCACCGACGCACAACTACAGTCCAAGGTTTCATGGATTGCACAATCATATCTCTTTTTCAAATGAAATCTATTTTAGCTAACACTGCTCATCGAAGAAGATTGTGGCTTGCTAAGTGTAATACACATCCTAGCTATCTCAGTCGATACAGCCCCATCGATTGACTTACTCTCCTTACCTAACACTCCATGCTTAACGTCAATATTGCTCAACTTGAACCACTGTACTTTTGTGTGTAGAGTTCTATATTGAAAAATTTATTTCAATTTAGTACACTTTCGATAACTGTCAAAATTATATAGCCAATCAGATGTCAATAATAAAGTCAGCCATATTCTTTTCTAGTCATAAGAATACAATGTAAGCTTATGACAGGTAGTATAGCCTTTGTAATCAAAAATCCCCTTGTAATAGTTTATTGTTATGATAAAAATTTTCAAGAGTCAGTCTGCAGGAAAACTGGCATCAACCAGGACAAGTATGAAGAAAAATGCCCACTGGTAACATTGACCGGTAGTCGAGCTAAAATCGCGAATTGGCAGAAGTTAGAATTTATGGCCTAGCCATTAGATTTGTTCCCAGTGGTTGAATGGTCAATGAGCTCGCCTCGTAACCTGAAAGCTCTGACTTCAATCCCCTGTGGAGTCATGGGCGCATACTTCCGAAGAGTCTCAAACTAAGACGAGACAGCTACTCACTTCTCAATGGTTCTCTAACTGATATCATTCTCTGATCAGCGAGGAACTCCACATGTCTGAGGAATGGCTGATTATGACAGGTAATCAGTGGGGCAAATTCAAAGGTCATACGAAACAAGTGGTATTCAGTCGATATTTCATATTGGATAGCCTTGTTAGTAGTATAATGTATTTGAGCAATACTCTGCGAACAGTTGGATTACACATTTTCTACCTGTCCAATCAATGTATATGAAAAATTAAAAACCTAAAGATCGATTGAAGCAAACAAAATGATAAAGAATTTTAAAAATAAGAAGCGGAATAGTTAACACTACTGTCAGTGATTATTTAAATTACTTTTATTTTATTCCTTTAGGTTTCCAGTGGAATTTAGGGCTTCAAGCTACAGGCTTGAAGTTTCGGTAGCAGTGGTGTTTATTTTTATGGGATGGAGTTGCTAGCCTCATGTCCAGGATTCCCTCTTCACCAGTCTTATTACTGGCTTAGCAAGGTTTAGGAGTACGGTGTCAACCGGGGACCGAACCCCGAACTACCTACTTGTTTGGTGAGCATTTTACCAATGTGCTACTAATATTCTCAGTGATATAATCAGATAAAGATTACCAAAGGCAAGTTAAGGATAATAACAAATGTTTTTGGTACACACGCACGCAGGAAATGGGGTTTAATTTTTAACAGAAAGCTATTGACTGGGTGAATTTCAGTGTGCCCACCTGACTGTTTTTTATACATAATCTTAAAAGCTGTTTTGATATCTCAGTAGTGTGATTCATATCAACACTAAATGTTTTTTGCCATAGACGAAGTTGGTAGTCTGCTGCCTTAGTTTATTGAAGTTTCATAGTTTGACTGTCTTCCATGCTATTTGAGCATATATTCTCCCACCGTCAAGTGTAAAGTGAGATTAATTCTAACACACTTGTAAATTGGTATGCAGCAGGGAGCATGATTTCGACTTTTTCTATAATTATAAGTTTTGTACACAATATATTATATACACATGCATATATACATGTATATATACACACAAGTTTCACGGATGACAGAATTTATTCTCCGTCTTCCTTCGTAAAACAATTTGGTATATATATCTCTCATCGGGACGGAATAGGTTGTGGGCTTTGAAACTAAGTGACCTCTTCACCGGTTCAGAAACTTCAAAGAATATTCTTTTTACAACAAATATATTCGTCGATATTTTATTCTTTCGTCTATAACGTCAGCTGTACAAATATACTGAATCCTCTTGAACAGACACTTAACCAAGCCTCTCTTATATTGTGATAGATAGAAAATGTGGAAATCTGAACCCTCAAAGATTGCAAATACACCTTGCTGACGAGTGTCAGTAGTTTTGATAATTAGTTCTATGGATTCCTACTAGCTGACCCCCTCCCCCCTCTCACACACACACTGGAATTCTGATATCTAACTATTGTGTTCTATAACTGTTAAGAACAGCAATGCACTTTTGTTCCATAGACTTGTTATTTCATTTGTTAGATTTTCATCATGTTGAGGTGAAGTGAGTGAGCATCTAAAGCCACTAATGACGGCAGCACAATATCGTGAATCGACACAGAAGTCAGAATTCACAGATCGTTGAGTTTCAGTCCCCCCCTCCAGCCCACTCCAAGTAACTGAATGGTCTATGAGCAAAGTCTTGTAGCAACCTAAAGATGTCGGGTACGATCCCTGCAAATGTTGTGCGTGAGCACTGACGACCAGTCCCAAACTAGGACGAAACAGTTGTCTAGTACTAGTCCCTGGTTTTCAATGATCTCTTCAAATGATGGTGGTTCGTGACGAAATCCAATAATCTGAACACTCAAGAACTAATTACCATCAAAAATCCATATAGGGAGCTGAAAGTGAGTTGAATGGCTTATCGTCATTACTACCTAGTTGATACAACTTAGAACCTCGAAATGAACATCAGTTCCTCTGAAATCTGTAATCAAACCTTGTCGATGTATGCTCAAAGGCCTCGAAACAAGATGGTTGCTCAAAACACCTAATAACAAACATAAACATGCATACATAACTTTAGGCTGAAGGTTCAAAGTTCATCTGATAATTAATCCGTGTATTTCATCTAGGTTTACACAGACAAGGTTTCGTCTTGATAGGCTTAAAGGTAAAACTTCCTATCTTACCTCTCTATCTCTCTTTCTTTATTGATGAAAGGTGAAATTTAGTCACAATAAAACTCCTATACAAACTGATTTCTAATCTCTAATACAAGCTGGTTATATTGTAGTGACCCATTTTATTACTCATCATCGTAGTATACTTTCACAATGTAAATGGACTTCGATTTGTTTATCACTCTAAAGATTGCGTGTTAACAATTGATACTTTTGTACTAGCTCAATTTTTGAATTTTGATTGCTGCAATAATACATTATGGTATTCCTTCGCAAGTGCCTTTTGAATTACGTTGTGGATGTCGAGTAATCACAACGTTAGGACACAATTATAAACGCGAAGAAGTACTAGGATATACGTGCACGCTAGTTTGGTCAAAATTGAGCAGCACAACAATATTTTATCATGCTACTATTACTTTGAGAAAATATCTCTGAGGCATCCCCACTGAATTTGATTTTTTTTTCCCCATTCCATAGCGTTCCGAATGGAAAATGTGGTCTTCAGTCTCGGTGTTTAGCAGTGTTGTTGTTTTATTTTTAGAGACTGAGGTCACTAGCCTCACGCCTAATATTCCCTCATCTCCGATCTTACTATTGGTTAGGCGAGGTTTAGTAGAATTTCAGGTACCAAAGTTCCAGAAAAGTCAACAAAATTCGGTATATCATATTTTACAGTACTATGTACTATGGACTAGTACGAGTAGGTGGAAAACATTCAAGTCAAACACCAGTGACTGTTAGCCATATTGAAGTGGTCTGAAGAATTCGTAGCCGTTTTGCATATTTGAAACTGAACTCAACAGAAGAATATCTGTAAAGATTTAGCTCTGATAATCTAGTCAGTCCAATCCACTCGAATTGAGCTGATTCTAGCTGAAAACATCACTCCAAACTAGCATTAAGGCTCAGCAGCGTTTAGATTTCTTACATCTCGTTAATGCGCACCATCGTTTGATGTGATTTTAGCCTGTAAGACACATTACCAAGCCTGTTTTATTGATTTGTTTTTATGATATCAAACAGATAACATACTGGGATCCAAACACTTCAGATTTCCAAAATGAAATGGTGGCAAATATACACCATGAGAAGTGTAATTTGCGAGTAATCCGTATTCTGGCATATCTGAGAGTGTTAAGTTGTCCCACTACATTTCACTACTGTGTGACTGAAAAATATTATGTCTAGTTCAAGGGAAATCTGTAACAGTTCTAAAAGGTGATCAAACCATTCGTGCATCCATGTCACCTAAGTTTATAACAGTTATGCCTGTGCCAACAAAAAATTTAGTGAACCAAAAGAGACTCACTGGAATTAACAAATGCGAATTCACAAAAAAGTTATTATGCGACTGATATATAAGACATTCACATGTGGAAAGCAAAAAGCCTTAATTATAGTCATTTAGTATGCCACCTGTCGATGGGAAAAAGGTATATGAACCTATTAAAATGATAATTATCATTCAGTTGCGGTACATATTAAATGCACTTCATACGTGTATAAACATTTAATCAAAAATAATGACAGGGGTAATTACAACTAGGCACCTTTAAAACTATTTTATTGCACTTATTTTACACATTTTCGCTTTGATTACGAATAAAATAAAGCTTTAAAATTATAACCTAAGTAAACACATATATGTGAGATTAACCATATATCAAAAACAGTAATTCTCCCCAGAATATAAAATATCACAAGTTACCATTCTTTTATTTCAGAAACTCTATGATATCGCGTGCCTGAACCCAATGTGCTGCTCATAACGATGCAGAAACGCTAAAATCAAAAATGAGTCTCTAACAACAAGTTTACATTGGTCCGTTTAAACAAACTTTCTGTAACGAAATCTGTCGTTGTAAATCAATTCACCTTGTTTGTTAAACAAATAAAGCTTAGTTAGCCTCACTGAATTTTCGTCATTTTTTACTGCTGTCTCATAAAGTCAACACGTCTGACAAAATTTTGTCCATTGTTTTGTGATAGTTATCCTCTATAATTTTTGTTACCTCATTTACCTGAATACATTCTCGAACCTGTGTTTATTTAATATATCTTCTTCACTACTTTGGTGGTGTTAGACACTCTATGTCAAACATGTTAATACCGGTAGGATAAGGTGTTAGCAGGTCGTTGGAGAAGGAGGACGGTGGCTACACAGTGATCATTACCGTCTTTTCTAGTTGAGATCAGCAAGCTGAGTGGTGTCAAGCCCCGCAAGTACAGGAAGTGTCTAGCCGACTATACATAGTGGATACGATGAAATGAAGACTGAACCAGTCTATTTATCCCATGCAGTTTGTAATGTTCGTTAATATCTTCTGCTTTCAAGTGTTAATGTTTAGTTGATAAGCAGCAGTTCTATTCCCTCATTTTTTCGCAAGCCGAGTGGAGCATAGGAATTCGGCATCACATCTGCACTACATCCCCCCCCTCTTATGTCTTTATTAGCTGGCCATTCACGACTGCCCACTGATGATTACTTTATGCTAACATGGCACCCTCTCTGTTATAATTGGAGTACTCATTTGGGTTCTAGTAAAGGGTCTGTTTTCTGGTGTAGGCTGACCGCAGTGAGTTTTTTGTGTATGCGAGGATAAGTTCTGGGCTTTCAGGCTGCTGACATTATGCATCCTAACAGTTCAACTGTTGCTCGAGTGCTATGTGTACTGCTCCCTACGAAAAATTGCGAAACTTGACAGATCAGTCTATTTAAATATCTGTTTCAATCCTCACATTATTCCAACGAAGTCAGTCACCATCACTACTTTTATTACTATTATTACTATAACTGGTAAGCACCCAGCCGGCCACTATCTGGCATACCGCCTTCAACATGAAAACTTATGTCAACTCCTCAGTAAAAATGACCCCGGAGGGTTGATGTCAAGTCTTCCATCCACAGCAACTCATACTTCACAGGTTTCACACATTCTGTAAATAATTTAGAATCATCTGCACCAAACCATAAAAGTTTAGCCGACACAATTCCGTTTGTGACTTACCCATCAGTGCCCCTCTCTGTGGCAGAAGCGACATTGCCCATGTGAGTGAAAATGACAGGAACGACAACCGTTAAATTCCTCTTCTTGCTTGTGACTGGTACTTGTTGTTGATAGAATAACTTCATCACATCCATCTTCTCTATGTTAACATGAAGCCCAGTCTTTGCTGCCTGTACAGAAAACATTCCGGTTTTCCCTCGCAATTCTTGGAGTTGGTAAAACGCGAGACAAATCACCCTCGAAGTCCAGATCTTCTAGGTCCCTTCTATCAGTCTGGCATTTGCTCGTCTTCTCGTTCCCCACTGTCTGTTGCATGAGCCTGTACACCACATGTATAATGATCATCGTTGGCGGCGTACATCGTCATCTTTCTCCTGTCTCAACTTCGAAGGCCTTAGTGAGTGGTCGGTCGTGAAATACTTGGCACGGGACATCCTCCTATAGCCACTCAATGAGGTTTATGAATGTATGCGGTATTTATTCTGCAGTGTTGAAGAGACCGTCATATCACTTGGTGTTCGATACTGTCGAAAACCTTCTCAATGTCTACTAAGTTGACGTAAGTTGTTGGCAGCCATTCTAGGCTTCACCTAATGATGGTACGCAGTGCTTGATCTTTGTCTGAACATGATCTATTTTTCTTGGATCCGAGTGGTCTTAGACAAAGTTTTCAATCCAGGTCACTTTCCAGCTCCTCCCCAAAATCATGCGCCTTCATATTCTTTGGTATGCCATGGTCTGCAACGATGTGTCTAACTACTGCATTTGTCACGGTCCTTGCGCATTCGTCTGGGATTGTTACGGCATCTACCCATCGTGTTGCCTGTTCCGTAATCACCAAGAGGTACTGATTACCATTGGATGTCTGAGGAAATGGACCCATAACATCTACGGACCACAAGTCACCTATCGCCGTAACTGGAATCGACTGAAGTGGTGGTCGTATGCACCGTTCACCTTTCATTAGCTGGCACCGTGGACATCCAAGTACAAATCTTGCTACGTCTTCTATCATACCTGGCCAGTACATACTTTGTCTCACGAGGTCGGTTGTTCTGGCCACTCCAGTATGTGCTAGCTAGTGGCATTCTTCTATCATGTCGTGGCGCGACGATTGACGTATGACAGCTAGCCAGCTTCCGTCGTTCTCTCGCCAGGTCAGAGTCCCGTAGACATTCACTCTTAGTCGATCTCTCTGTCTGAGTAGTGTGGTTAGCTCCTTACTCGCTGTAGCTGGATCCACTTCTATTCCGTTAGTGATTACCTGTATTACTGTATTCAGCGTATCGTCCAACCTTTGTCTGCGTGCCAGTCTTAGTGGGTCTTGTTCTACTGCATGCACTCCGTAAGCGACCTCGGGCAACTCAGACTCGTCTTCTGGTCTCGATAACAAATCTGCCAGGACATTTTCATTTCCAGGAACGCGTGAGATCGTAAAATCGTACTCCTGAAGACGCAACATCTACCGTGACAATTTCCCTCGTGGGTCTCTCGCTGTCTTCAAAAACTGTGGCGGCTTATGATCAGTTTCGATGTGGAACTGCCGGCCGAGTAAATAAGGTCTCCATTTGTCGACTGCCCATACCATCGGTAAACATTCTTTCTCTATCGTTGAATACTTTCTCTCTGTGAGTGTTAAAACCCAACTGGCATACTCAAAGATTCCATCACCTTGTCTTAGGACCGCACCTATGGCGTAGTCACTGGCATCTATGCACACTGTAAACTGTCTTCCAGGTACAGGTAGTTTTAGCGTCATTTGTTGGTGGTCGAACAGGTGTTTAATTCCGTCGAATGTCCTCTGCGATTCCTCCGACCAAACAAACTTTGGCTTACCTAGTAGCCTGTGCAGAGGGGCTGCTATCTCATTGAAGTTCTTCACGAAGCGACTATAAAACGCTGCTCTACCTAAGAATTGTCTCAGTTTTCTCTTTGAATTCGGGGCCGGGATCGTCTTTATCGTCAAGATTTTCTCCGGTAGTGGTTTAATCTCACCATTTCCCACTTTATGTCCCAAAAGAGTTACATTCTTTTTGGCTATCTGAGACTTGGTTTTGTTGATGCGCAGTCCAAACTCTTCGATGCGTCGCAGCACGGCTTCCACATGGTTCAAATGATCGTTTTCGTTTTGACTATATATGACGAGATCATCACCGTACACCTCAACGTTTTTCAAGTTCTTAAGTAATAGCGTCATCAGTCATCTGAACGTGAACGGTGCACCTGCTAGTCCAAACGGCATGCGTTTAAATCGATATTGTGCCTGACCCACGATGAGTGCCATCTTATCTCTATCACCTGGTTTTATCGGTATCTGCCAGTATCCTGAGCAAAGATCGAGAACTGAAAACAAATTTGCGCCTTGTAGGCGATCTAAAGTTTCTACTACTGTTAGCATGGCACACAGTCCCAAATCTGTCATACTGTTTAACTGTCAAAAATCAACGCAGAATCTATACTTCCCACTCGCTTTTTTTACTAACAAAACTGGAGAGTTGTACGGGCTATCAGCTTCTTCATTAATATCATCTTTTAACATCTCTCGCACTTGTCGCTCAACTTCACCTTCCAAATGACATGGAACTCTTCGCGTGATAAATGACGTTACTTTCGGACCACTTAACGGAATTTCATGATTCACCTTATCGCAATTACCGTATGGGTCCCCATCTCCGGTGAACAGATGATCGCATTTGTCAATTAATTCCGTCATATTGTGTACCTTCAACAGCTTAACCGCTGCTACCTCACTGGTCTCATACATGCTGATACGTCCGTATTTCGTGATCACAACCTTCGCTTGCGTGTCAATTATCGCACCAATCTCCCGCAGAAAATCCGCCCCAAGTATCGTCCGTCGTAATTCGGGTACAACAATGAAGGGGAACGTCACCTCGTAGCCGCCAACAACGACAGTATATTTCGATCTACCCGTGATACGTAATACGTGCCCAACTACCGTTTGTACTGTCAATGAACATAGACTGACACTCGTACATAAGTTCTTATCTATTAGTAACACAGCCGCCCCCGTATCTACTACACATACTACTTCTTGGTCATTCACTCGCAGCTTCGAAAACACAGCCCCTTCCTCAATCGCCCCCACTACATATTGTTTTATACCAGAGAAATAACACGTATTATACTGTCTGAAACCTTTCATTTTTCGTCTTTCTGGGCAGTATCTCCACCAGTGTCCCGGCTTGCCACATTCAAAACATCGGTCCTTCCTATCACCCAACTTTAATGCCACCACTTCCCGCTGCAACGCTTCAATTTTCTGCCCGAATTCGTTTGGCTTTGGTTGCTCTATGGCAGCTACAGTTGTGCTCAGCAGCTGTCTGGTCACCTCCGCCAGCTCACTAATATCCATCGGCTGCGTAGCGTTAACCAGTTGTAATTGCTGAGAAATGTGGTCTGGGACACTCTCGATGAACTGGAAACTCAATAACTTCGCCTCTGATTCCTCATCCAAAGTGGGAAGCGCACATCGAAGTAGATTCGTCAATTTCACCGCCAACACAAACGGATCTCCATCAGGTCCGAGCTTCGTTGAACGGAACTGCTGCATTCCTAGCTGTCTTCTGTTGGACTGTCGAACTCCGACACCAATCGTTCAACCAATGTCTTCCAAGACGCTGTGACATCTGACCTGTCTACGCATTCATATCCCGCCTTCGCTCGACCTCTCAACAGCGTCTCCAGCACAACCGCCTCCGCCGCCTGCTCTTTGACACCCACCAACTCAGCAACGGCTTCGAAGTCACGTAAGAAGCTCCTTATGTCTTGTGGTCAAACGTAGTTGGCCATGGGATCTTCATTGTTCGGAGGCAGCGACACCAACTGTAACGACAGAAGGTAAGAGTCAGGCGACAGATTGTTTATTATGGAAATCAACACATACTTATAGATTTTGATGTACATTATTATAGATTATTGTTAGCAGACAAATACAGTCTTCTGACTGGTTTTTTCTCACTAAAAGTTAATCTTTCATCTCTTTGTGGTTGTTTCTTGAATGTCAGATCATCTATATGCTAACTGTATCCGCATATGCAAAGTCTGCTCTGGTTGGTTGTTAAATCAGTCTTTGTTCATATTCTCTTACGACCAATATTGAGGACGTAAACACTGAAGTAAATTACTACCTACCGATTTGGCTAGCAGCCCGCTCCCACCACACTGGTAATGATGTAGATAAGCCAAACTATGCCAACTCTAATGAATAAAGTTTGCTTGGTGTTGGGTAAATCTTGCAAGTATTGATAACGAGATGTTAATATACTCTTTCCAGTGGTATATTTAGATGCAATAGGAAGCCAAGTTAATTCTGGCAAAGCGATTTAGTAACCTATCTAGTTTGAAAGGCTGTACAACCAACTCAGAGAACGTAACTGTCCATCACATAAGCAGAGAATGTAAAAACGCTGTCGGCGTTAGTCTGTAAGTGTATACGTTGGAACATGTCTTGAACATTAGAATGTGCACTACTTACTAATGAGTCAAAGTGTAGTTTTTATATCCCAAATTGGCAAAGTCAAAATATCATGTCCAAACCACAGTGACATTGAGCAACCAACCAGAACTCCGATGCACAAAAGTCAAATAATCGTTGAAAAATGCACTTAAAAATTATTGCTAACATGGTATTACACTGTATAGTTGTAGCTTATGTGTTGTAAGAATGTCTCCTAGTCAATACACAGATGATCTATGGAGAAATCGTACCATGCGCAATATACCCATTCATCCGAGTGACTGTGGGTCATGGTACTTTGAGATTTATAGGTATTTCTGAAACCATTCTTCAACCTACCCCTGAACCTTGACCATGATCCTAACTCCTAACCCCAAATATTACCCTACACCCTACCCTAGCCCTAGATTCTAAACCTTAATCGTAAACGCCATAGCACTACCAAATAGTACAACTTTGCAGAAAGATTACCTAGCGAATACTCAGAATACTGTAAATATCCCCTGCAAGTTCAAAAAGGCAGGCATGATTTGATATGGAACGACATTTCATAGCGTTTCCTGTGTCTCATCGGTCCTTGAAGGTCTACTTTTGAATGACTTCGACTTTGGCTATGGCAAATTAACTTTGCCCTCAAATAAGTAGTTTATTAGGTATTGTAGAATAAACGTATGACTAGTTTCGATTTCTAGTGACATTTCTCTTTTTATATGGAGAAATAAATCTCCTTATTAATCAATCTTCCGTGTCTTCTTAGACCGATCACTAGTACATTGTTATTGCATGTTCAAGAAGAGTAATTTTGAAATTCTTAAATAATAGCATTATTCCTCAATAATATTGCAAACTATAACAACAATCCACAACATCTACAGAGAAGTTTGTATATCTGATTCGTTTACGTCAGCAGACTTGTTGATCGAACTGATATGTACAAGGAATCATTATTTAAACCCCTTTTTTCGTTTTTCGTTAAACGTATCGCGAATACGTTTAGCGTATGAAATGCTAGCTGTTCATTGGATATGACAACACCCGCTAATTACTGTTTAACGAGAAACTGATACTCTCCTGTCCAAACAATCTTAACACAATGAGACTCTCCGTATCCAAATAGTATAACCTCAACAGGTACTAGAAATCTTGGTTAAATAATGTGTTGAAATCATATGCTTTCCATAATTTCACAGTGGTCTTCAAAGCTACTACTGAATGGATTCCATATTATTATTGTTCATTATTCCCTTGTGTTCCGAGTAGAGTATAGGACTTCAACAACACATCACTTTCTTCTATTTTCTTCAGTCCTCTTAACTGGCATCCACGATTGCCTGTAATCTCTCATCCCCTCCTCACTAAACGATCACCTCCGAGTCGCCCTCGTGCCAACCACTCACTCGTCGACGCTTCTTGTTCAACATCCACTCCATAGATGGCCTGCCTTGAGCACGATATCATTTGGGGGCCTTCTCAACGCATGCCCATTCCATACATCTGTTTTCTCATACATATTCGTTGAGCAATTGGCTCTTGCATGTTGGTTTGTTCATCGTCAGAGTTTCTTCTTGCTACTTCTTTCCGGCAAGTCGGTCCTATGATCTTCAGTATGGAGCCAGAATAGGTGGAAACTGTTTATAAAAGTCCGCAATGACCTTTTGGAAATCTTTTTCGTGACGCCCTGGCCAAGTTTCTGACACGTATAGAAGAACTAACTGCCTTCAAATTTCCATTGAAAATCCGAATCTTGTTGTATACGCTGACTGAGTTAGTGCAGAAGAATTCCAAACTGACTTCAGGTTGATGAAGGCGCGTCTTGCCCTTCCGATCCTATCCTTAACATCTTCATCCGTTCCGACTGCCGTGGTTGAAACTGTGCTTCCTAGCCAAATAAATGAAGGAAGTAACGAAAAGAACTCATACCTACGATTAAAATCTTCAGAAAATCTCCCTTTATGACGAAACATTTATTCTCATTTTTTCTAAAATTTTTCCATGTATGTTTTAAATCATTTAAATGAGTGGATTGACTCTTGAAAGTGTGTCTCAGTGGTTGGAAATCAAGCACCTAGACACCAGTGAGCTACTTCATTAATAGCCAGTCAGTAAATTTAAATTCTGATTCACACGAATCAAATAGCTGCTCTTGGTTACCAGTTAGAGTACCAAGCAGGTCATGTACTGTGTTTGACCGGAATAACTTGGTTTCTAAAGGAAACTATGGTTAAATTTCACCACTCGAACTGTGTACACTGCAAATTTGATTGATGGCATGACCAGTTCAACTACTAACCAGGAATCAGGTGGTTTGAACTGATTCGACTGTCCCTCTAAGTTGATTCAAACAGAGTTCACCTCTGATGAGCTGTGTCCCAAACCATCGGAACAGTTATCCGATGTTTAGATCGCCTTGGTCTACCGAGAAAGCAATGCTGGTTGATATTATCGGTAAACAACTACTCATCTCAGTTAGTCAGTAGTATATATTGTTTCATGCAAATAGGAGAGTAACCACCATCTACCCTGAGTAGTATTTTCAAAATTACTTATGTATATTTTCTTAAACAAATGTTCCTTTCTTGTTGAAAAGCTTCTTTGGCAACTCTAAACTAGAGCAGCCAAAACCAAAACTACCTAGCGATCGGACAAATGACCTTGAGCAACCAATCAGGTGACGCCGTATCATCCAGACGTACTTATGGATGCTCTACACATTTCGCGTTGCAAATTCGTTCCAGATCTAGTTTTTGATTACTGTTTGGAGAACGGACTGTGATTGGAAAGTCGAAAATTTTTCAATGTGGAGGTGTCATGCGTATACAAAGATACACAAACTGCCCTGATGGGTTTGTGTACAGGTGCAATGAGTGCCGAGGCAGAAAGCCAGTTCGAGAACGTATGTCATTCCTTTTTAGTTTACAGATTCCCTAGACACTTTTTTCTCAAAGTCTAAATTACCTTTAACAAAAGTTTTAATGATCTGTCACTTCTGGTTACTGAAAAGACCAGTTACAGCAACAGCTTACGAAACAGCGAATTCAGAAGTGTCTGCAGCGAAATGGTACCACTACTGCAGAGACGTATCATCCTGGAAAATGAACACGCTGACTCAAGTACTTGGAGGAGTTGGCATCATCAGTCATGTTGATGAGACTGTGTTAATCAAAACGAAATATAATCGAGGCAGATTACGGGCAAATCAGTAATGGATATTGGGGATCTACGACCTACCCTCCGCAAAGGATACATTGAAGCGATTCCTAATTGGAGTGCAAATGTATTATTACCTATTATCTGATGATTAGTGCTGCCTGTGACCACTATTCATACCGATGAATGGATTACTTACGGTCAGTTATCAAATCTCGGCTATATTCATCATGTCGTCAACCAAACAAATGGTTTTCACAATCATTTTGATGGAAGTAACACTAATTCCATCAAAAGTTTTGGAGTCACCTAAAAAACGGATGAGATCGGTGAATGGATCAAGAAATCCAATGATATACAGTTATCTGGATGAGGCTATGTACACAACTTGGTTTAACATGAGTATAAAGACTCCTATGAGAAATTGGGAGCTTTTTTTGCAACATATACGAAACGTTATCCTTTGTAACTATTTTTTAACATTGCATTACTTTTAAATCAACGATTTATTACAATTATGCACCGTTTTTTGAGCCTTCCGATTGGTCAAAGTTGTCCTTGTTTAGGTCATTTGTTCGTTCGCTATGTAGTTTCGGTTTGGGCTGCTATAGTTTAGAGTTGCCGCTTCTTTCAAATTTATTATCTAACCATTTTATTAAACTCATAGGGATGTTACGTTCATCATACTGATTCATATTAATTTAAATAGAATTATAGTTTGTCAATAAACATACACATGTTCCTCAAGATAATTTTTCTCTAGTCTCCAGAAATTCGCACTGTTAGGTAGAAAATAAATTCAAAATGTGCATGAGTACAATTGGCTACCCATTGACATAACTGAGTGGTTAAAACAAACAGTATTTTGTTGGATGAAAATTCAGGTAGCCCAGTGATTTAAGCAGGCAGCTGTCTGAAGCCGAAAAGAAGCCTCGAATTAAAAAACAGGTGAATACCAATTTGTCATGATACAAACCTCCATTACTTATGCCATGACGAATTCCAGTTGGTATCAGTCGATTACATTGTGTACATATTCTCACCGGTTAAAATTGATCATTTCACGTCTTAGAAATAACATCGTTAGATCACTTGAATGTCATTATTACTACCGATAACTTGGCACTAGATGATTGAAGACAGTCGACTGAAAGAAGCACTACCGGACTTAGGTTTCGTGCTAGTTGGCTCTCACCAGTAGTCAGCAAAATGTTTCTGCAACCTTGAAGAAGGAACTCATGTCCCTACTGAGACTCAAACCCGCGTCATCCAAAGCTGCAGCGAGAGACGTTACCACTGGGTTATTCGGGCTAGCGATTGACCTCCTGTAGGACTGCTTTGGTTACTTTTGATTGGACACTAATCAGTAACTAGTGCAATGTGTCAAGTCCTAACTTCGGGCACAGAATAAATTCGAGTTTGTTGCATGGCCACCACCCTAGGTGGCTTGTCATCACGGTGCATTGAACTGAACAATTCACAGTGCACTGTGATGGTGAGCCACCTAGTGGCATGCTGGCCACATTGCAAACTTGACTGATAGAATCCAGTCTACACCGAACAAAGGACTAAGTACATTACACTAGTTACTGACTAGTGTCCAATCAGAAAATTACCGACAACTTATTTTCGCCACAGCTTCATAAAAATATCGATTCCATAAAGTAATATGTATATCCCACAATTTAAACTATAGCAAGAACTGCGTGGTAGTAAAGCAAGTGAACAAGTTTCAACAGTTGTCCGTCAAACTCTCTGAAACGAATAGGAAAATTTCCTTCTGGATTAGTGGCCTGGAGAAGCATAATTATCCATAAGAAATTTTGAAAGAATATTGGTGAGTGAACTTAGTGCCCCTCAAGGCCATTTTAAACATACATATGTATACTTGAGAGCTGTCAACCATTTTTGACCGTTGTTTTGAGACAGTAAAAGCCCTCTTATCGACATCCAGTCTTTTCTTTTGTCTTTGAGTGCTGGCCAAGCTGCTTTTGTTGTTGTCGTTGTTGCCATGCGATGAGGACAGATTAGCCAGCGCACTAAGTTAGTGTTCACTTATACTCTACTAGATTTTAGTTGCGGTCATGACAATTATGCAATTCAAAATCAGACAATATGGTTAGTTAGACTTCTGTCACGAATCAACACACACCAATGTTAGAGAGATCACTGAAAAAAACCATCAAAAGAGTACTGTTGGAAATATGTTTCGATTTTAGTTTAATATTTCTTCAGAGAGTACGCACAACCACCAGGGTATGGACCTGGGACGCTTAGATTACGAGATCAAACTGCTTGACTATTCAGACTATGGAGGCCTGATTAAACCTTGGGCTACCAAAAACTTTCATCTCTACACTGTATATATTTTCTCTCGTTGGCTTTTTTTATCAATTAAAATATGACCTCTATTGGTATTATCTATTCTGATGCGTATTTAAAGTGTTGACAAGCTTCTGATTAGCGATTTCCTACTAAAGATGAGGAATGGCCTGATTGTGGGTGGCAACGTGTTCCAATACATGAGACTGCTGTTCTTCAGTTATATCCTTGGGTCTCAAAGTGTACTTCTGAATATCTTACAGTTAACTTTCAACTAGATATCGTGGATTTCTTTAAGGAAGGGGACAAAGCAAATATATATCATAACGGAATGGTTTGTGCTTCAACTCAGAGACCAATGCGTCACAGGATATACTGGCAGTTAATATTTTCACTTGGAGATATTATACGAAGGGAAAATACCACGCAATAAATACCTCTGAAAATTCTGTGCATTCTATAAATACTATCCAGAATAAAGATGTTATTATTATTATCATTAGTCGGTGGCACACCGGCAGAATGCTACTCGACCATGCCTCATGTGGCTCGGAGTTCGATCCCCGGCCGACGCCGCACTCCTAAACCTGACTAAGCCAGTAATAAGACTGGAAAAGAGGAAAGGTTGGACATGAGGCTAGCAACCCCATCCCGTGAAAGGTAAACACCACTGCTACGGAAACTTCAAGCCTCTAGCTTGAAGCCCTCCTTATGTTCCACTGGGAACGTAAAGGATACATTATTGTTATTACTGCTGTAAATAGTAGTAGTATACCCCCACTATAGTTATCATTGAGAAACTTAGGAAATCCCCGGTTGTTAGTGAGAAAAGCGTTGAGTGTACCCCCCCCCACTCCCAGTGACTTCATCATGGGTACGTATGTATATACAGTTGAAAAATCCCAAAGTAATGACGAAATAGACGTTCAATTACACACCTTGACATTTGACTGGGCCTAAATATGCTGCTGCTGCTGGATTCGACATAGAACTTGGCACCGAAGTGCAACAGTTCGAGTTGCCACGTTCCAAAGAGCACACAAAGGTAGACAAGAAAATGAGTGAAGAGAATCAATAGAGTTTTGACAAGTATAAGAGTGAAACAGAATGAGTAATGGTAGAAAGGAATATGAAAGATTACAGAAACTGAATACATCTGCGTAAGCCATTGACAACGATTTTGAGCCATGTCACCTAGTGTCTCCAGCCATTGATTCTTAGAGTCCCGAGGGCCCCAACCCGGAAGTCTGCATCTACCTACCTGACTCAGTTTAACTGTCAGGGATTTCATGGATTGATGCCATGTTTTTGTTTGGCTACCACTTACTCTTTTCCAACCTGCACCTATATCAGCTAGTAATGCCCTCGAGAGGGGGAGGCGATGGCTAGGCATGCGCAGCACGTGGCCTAGCCATCTCAATCTATGTAACTTTATAGCCTCTTCAATTGATTTTCCCTCTTTGCCCAACACTAAGCCTAACGTCAACATTACTTACATTATTATACCACCTAACGCGAGAAAGAGATCGTAAACATCTGTGGTCAAAAACAGACAATCTCTTCATGTCTTCCGCTCTCAATGGCCACGTCTCACCGCCATAGAGAAGGACGGAGCGAACTGCTGAGCAGTATACACGTCCCTTGGTTGACAGCCGGATGTCACGCCTACGCCAGAGACGGTGTAAGTTAGCAAAAGCAGCCCGAGCTTTCTGGATCCGTGCTGTGATTTCGTCACCAATCAATCCGTTGGTGCTGATACAACTTCCCAAATAGGTGAAGTGGTCAACATGTTCTATCACTTCACTCCCTATCACTAAGCTAGGAGTTGACGTAGTCCAGTCCTGTAGCAGCATCTTACATTTCACAGGGGCGAATCGCATGCCAAACATACGAAGATTGCTGCTCAGGGTGTTCAGAAGACCCTGCATTTTGTCAGCGTCCTCCCCTAACAGGACTATGTCGTCTGCGTATTCTAAGTCTATAAGACTATTCCCTGGTAACAAGTCGATTCCTAAGTCGTTAAGTTCAGTTAATAATACTTCCATTAGCATATCTATGATGAAGTTAAACAGAAAAGGGGAAAGTGGACATCCCTGACGGACACCACTGGTTGTTATCAATTCAGATGACAATTCCCCATAAGCCCTTACACAGCTACGTGAGTTTGAGTAGAGTGCCTTGATTAGTGCAATGTACTTTCTTGGCACTCCCCTCATAGTCAAACATTGCCATAGAACCTCTCGATCCACGGAGTCGAAGGCCGCCTTCAAGTCAAGAAATATGGCTATTGTTGGACGCCTAAAAGTGTGCCTATGTTCTAGGATCTGTCGGAGAGTGAAGATATGATCTATGCACCCTCTACCTGGCCTAAAGCCCGCTTGATTTTCCCTCGTTTGTTCCTCCCGAGTTCGGCTTAGTCTGTTCATGATTACTGAGCCTAGGATTTTAGAGACTATGTTTGTTAGGCTGATTCCTCTATGATTATCACATGAGGACTTGTCTCTCTTCTTGAATACTGGTATGGTAAGTGACTTACCCCAGTCTGATGGAACCGTCTCTGATTCCCAGATGTTACCTAGTACCTTAGTTAAATTATATACTAGCATGTCACCCCCATATTTAAACACCTCCGGAATAATTCCGTCGGGTCCTGCCGCTTTGCCTCGTTTCAAATTACAAATAGCTTTGGTGACCTCACTTACAGACGGCGGGCCAGTGTCTATGTCCCATTCGGGTGTGTGCTGGATGGCGGGGAGGCTCAGTGTGGCTGTAGGCAAGTTAAACTGTTCCTCAAAGTGTTCTTTCCAGCGTTCGAGGCGTCTATCCTGAGAGCTAATTAGGGAGCCATTTTTCTCACAAATAGTCTCACTTATGATTTGCCTTCTCCCACCCGTTTCCCTGATGAGTCTAAAGAGTTGCCTAGTGTTGCCTATCGCCGATGCTTTTTCCATCTCTTTCGCCTTTGTCAACCACCACTGTTCACGGTCCTTGCGGAAACTTTTCGTAAGTTTCCTTTTGTGCAGCTTTCGCTCCTCATTGAATTCAGAGCTCGCCGGAATAAGTCTTCTAGCATCTATCAGTTCGGATGAGGCAGTCGAAATCCAATGGTTTTTACTCACCTTTGGATTTACCTTGTTCACAGCCTTTGCAGCTGTATCTATGGCTGACTGGGGCCTAAATATAAAATCATTCACTGGACAAATGTTCCTTTTGATACTTACATAAAGTTTTATAAACAAGAATTCTTTACAAATAAATGCAAAAATTAATTTGGTGGATGGTGACTAGCATTGGAATCCACCAGGATAACGCGCATTTCGTCCTGTTTGGGACTCGTCATCTACGGGATGCACCTGCATTCCACAGTGAGTGATGATATTTCCACCGAGGCTCGAACCCAGTGCCCATAGTTTCAAACACCAAAGCGGAATGCAGGTACATCCAATTGAAGAGTCCCAAATGGGACGAAATGCGCGTTATCCTGGTGGATTCCACTGCCATCCACCATCTACCAAATTAATCTCTAATTACATGCGCAGACATTGTAGAAGCATCTGCACAAGAAGCCGACGTGTTCAGTTCAATCAATCGATGGAAAAATCTAAAATTCAGTTAAATACACAAAAATTGTCTATTTGACAAATGAGAAAATAAGTGGGACGTATACAAAAGGATTTATAAGAATAAATAAGAGGAGAAAGAAGTCAGTCCTATGTACAATCTCTGTCTTACATAAGAGACAGAAAACAGAGAAAAGAGAAGATGAAGGCGAATACGAAAAAAAATTCGACTAGGATCTATGAGACTACACACAGCGAATCATTGAATCGACAATTTAACTAACTAACTAGCTCGGTAGTTGGTACTGTCGTCTGTGGTGTTGTCGTTGTTGGTACATCAGCGTACTCCGGCGTTGTTATCCCAGGGACATAAAATTTTGATTTTTTAGCTTCAAAAAATGTATAATTCAATACTATCGTGTTAAGTGATTTCAATCGTGGATCTGATGTAATCTCTGGATCAATATAAAAGAATACAGGTAGATCAACCTATAGAAATACACAGAACGAAAAAGAAAAAGACAACATAACAGTTACAGTCAGTGCTTTTCTACGCTTGATAAATTTGAATAGCATCACGAGATTATATAAATATAAATATCCAAAACATAGATGACTGCTTATTGGATTTGAGTTTCCAATGTCGAAATTTGAAAAACACTGCACCAATATACTTCAAGTTTCTGTACCCCATATACCAGGGTAAAGTAGGGAGTAAAATGGATCTGAGAGATAGTAAAGAGTGAATGCATTTGTGCCACCACTGAGAACCATTTCCAACCATATCATGAATGATCTACAACCATTGGTTCTTAGCGTACTCAGGAACCCAGAAATACAATCTGCACTTCACTCTACGTAGATACCTTGAACCAACACTTGAAGAATTCATGGATTGATTCCACATTTTGATTTGATCACCTTTAACCCTCTTCCAACCTAATCCTATACCAGCTAACATTCCTCGACAAGAAAGACGATGACTTAGCATTTTTCTCATCCCTTCACGTTCCCAGTGGAACATAGGGAGGTCTTCAAGCAAGAGGCTTGAAGTTTCGGTAGCAATGGTGTTTATTTTTTTGCGGGACGGGGTTGCTAGTCTCATGTCCAACCTTTCCTCTTTACCAGTCTTTTTACTGGGCTTAGCGAGGTAAGCGAGTGCGTCCAGTGGCCGGGGATCGAACCCCGGACCACATAGGCAGTCGATTGGCGAGCATTCTACCGCTGTGCCACCGACACTGATGACTTAGCATGAGGTAACAATATGTTCTAGCCATTCCAATCGATAGGAAGCTTTAGCACCTCATTGATTGACTAGCTCTCCTTACTCTAACGTTCTACTCCTACCCACCATGACATCAGTTAACAGAAGAGCTAGAATGCACACATGTATAGTCTTTCACTTTAAATGACCATGCTTCACATCCATAATAACGGACAGAACACGCGTCCCTGGATCAATAACCAAAATATAGTCACACTGAGCACGCCTGATGGTCACCAGTGATTACTATCCATTTCAGACAACAAGTCTTCATAAACTCTTATACCAGTAAAGTGAAATCCTGTAACCAATCCATCAAACCCCTACAAACCAATACTTGAATATCGATGAGATGCTCACTAGTGACTTGTCCTATTCAGGTAGGTAGTTACCTTGGGTTCTAGTGAGAAGTCGTGACCAGTAGGGTGCAGCAGGTCGGACGTGAGGACAAATACGCGCCATGGATGACATTGGCTAGCGGTCGCGCTATGTCGTAAATTGGCAGAAGTTAGAATTCATGGGCCATTGGATCGGGTCCCAGTGGCTTGATGGTCTACGAACTAGCTCGCCCTGTAACCAGAAGGTCCTGGATTTGACCCCTGTTGTTGAGTGCGTACTGATGAAGAGTCCCAAACCAATCTGATGGAACATTCCTGCAGGTTTTCCAATGTTTCTCTAACCGACGTCAGCTCATGATGAAATCCTGTAACCAATTAAATCCCTACAAACCAACACTTGAATAAAGTGAGTTCATTGTTAGATGTCACTACAACACTTCACAATCGACAGAGCTGAATGCAACACTCTTCAGATCAAGAATCGAACACTTGGACGCATATCTGCATTCCAGAACTTGTCAAAGAGTGAAGATATAATGAGTGAATTCTAGTCGAACCTGACGTCTTCACAACTCCACTTAATCTTCATATAACTAAGAACCTGTGGATGTTAACCACAAAACTAAAACATTTAAAAATTCTATAGAACTCATACTTATAATCTTCGATATTAAAAGTCAAAAAATATGTGTTTTAATAATTCCATATTAATTTGTTTATTACACATATCACACACAGTGAAACAGTACTATTATTTACTGGATGACGTTCCGAACACAATTCATTACTCTTTATAATCATATCAGTTATAATCACACGACTTTGAAACTTGAGTTTTATAGTTTACTTTGTTATCTACTATTTGTCGTCGTAAGCGTGGTATAAGAATTTTCCAGATATCCGTCTGGGAAAGGTGTTGAATCATTCCTATTACACGTATTTCCAGTTGATTCGATAAATAAGGCTTCCGTTATCAATCTCTCCCTCTACCCTGTGACATTAGATTTTAAAACTGTCATCTTAAGACATCCTATTGCATGGGATGACATTATGATTAAGAACAACAATAAATTGTGTTCGAAACGTCGTCATCCAGTAAATAATACTGTTTCACTGTGAGTGATATTATCTAATAAACAAATTAATAGGGAATGACAACATTCTTGCACACTTTGTAGACAGTGAGCATAAAATTGTTGTTCATACAGCACTTAAAGTCATTTATCGAATACATACTAACTAATCTTAATTTTGCTGAAGTCATTGGAATCCACCTGAAAAAGCCAAATCTGTGTGTTCAGAAGAAACTTCGTACAGCCACTTTCCATACCTTAGCCGTCTCTTTATACGAATGTAAAAACCTGACCATTTCACTCTCTCCCTAAGTTGTTGTTTTTTTTCAAAAAATTATCATAAACCAAATTATTTTATTCTTATGACTACTTCACATTTAATTGTTCATTACGTGATCAACTCGAACACTCACTTATTCCTAACTTACTCTCTTTATTTTTCCACAATTATGCATTATGCAATCCAACTGTTGTAAACCATTTCTATCGTTTAATTGATTTTTTTTATTTTAGCGTGAAACCACACCGTATTTTTGGTACAAGTATGGAATTTTCAGCATGTGATATCGGTAGCCCAAATTTAGCAGGCCAACCATTGATATCGGGTGTGCGTCGGCAGGGGATCGAACCTGGGACCATGTGCATGATCGGCGAGAGTCCTAACCACTGTGCTACCGACGCACACACCGCTTGACATATTGATCTGAGCTAATTACTGTTAACAAACCTATCGCCACTACATTGGAAAAGAAGATTGACAGAAGTTAGAATTCATGGGCTGGCCATTGAATCGGACGCCAGTCGCTTAATGGTCTACCAAAAATCTTGATGATCTCTAAGAAAATATTCCGTCTTACCTTCTACATCAAGAAGTTAAGACATTCTGGAATAACCCAACTCTTATTCCCACGATTCGTTAACTCTTGTAGCTTGCCTATTATTCTCTTTTGTTCCCCATTAGTTTTTCCCGGGCTACTAAACAAAGACTATACCTTATAATGCAGGATGTTAAAGGTTGTCAGCAGGGTAAGCAATGTGCCACTTAAAGCAGCACACAACAGAAAAAGAGAGAAAAGGAAAAGAAAGAGAGAAAGAAAACGTTGTACCTATAAATGGTATGAGTTGGAATGACGAGATCCAGTTGTTCTACTGACTATTTAATAAGTTATAAGTTTCACGCCTAATGCTTTCTTTATCGCACAGAACACGAGCTAAGTAGGGTATAGTTGAGTTTTTGTACTTTCTGGTGCGAGCATATAGTTTTCTATATAGGCTTCTGGTTTTGCCTGATAAGATGCAAGGGGAGAGTTGTGAGTGAAGAGAGTGGTGTGAGTCAGATAAAATGGATATAGCCCATTTTTCACATGAGTTCAAGTGCCTGTCGACCAGAATATTAACAAGCTGGTTGTTTCTTTCTTCCTTACAAACTCTACTTAAAACATTCTTCTTCGTTCTTTCACACTCTGTATATCTCGACCTTTTTGTTACCGCTTACGCCAGTAAATATGCTAGCATCTACTTTTCTAGCACCTTCAAACACTCTGTTCACTTTTGGCTTTGCTACCGATATGTTAATATGTTGTTGTCAAAATTAACTGAGATTACCCTTAATCTATGTAGAATTTTATTTATTGTTAATGTACAAACTGGATGCAATACTGTAGTAAAATGCTGAGAACTTCATTCTGTATCACAAGTACTGTTTTTGGAATAAAGCAAATTATTATTATTATTACTATTATCATTATTATTACGAGCTCACTAGCCTTGTAACCAGAAGGTCCCGGGTTCGAACCCCGGTGGGTGAGTGCTGATGAGGATTCTCAAACTAGGACGCTTTGAACAGCTGTCCAGTACTCCCTGGCAGGTTTCCCAATGGTTCTCTAACAGATGTCAGCTCATGATGAAATCCTGTCACCAATCAATCAAATCCCAACATGAACAAATACTTGAATAAAAATTTCTGTATTGCATTAAAAATGCTGCTGTAGAGCCATAGATGAGGATCTAATATTTCTTTACTCAATCCACTCACCATCTAAATGTCTAAATGGAGAAATTTTTTTATATTGAAGTAAATGCAAAACACTGTCGGCAACAAGCTGGATTCAGGGTAGAGCTAATTATGTGGCAATCACATCACAAATCCACACATCATAATCGAACAGAGAATAGAATAGCAGTCAAATCTCTACCCCCCCCCCTCCCACTTCATCAACATTGAAAATGTCATCGTAGTAATCTGGAAACTGTCTCACACAATAAGGAGTGTGCCAAACCCTTATCAACTTCATTTGATATGTGTGTATGTCCTATAGAAATGTGATTTGAGAGATTTAATTGCCGAGGACTCCATGTTTTTGAATTGATCGATTACACTCATCATATTGTGTAACTTCTGAACAGTTCTGTGGATCTATTCCTTTAAGCATACATTTTTTAGTCTTTCTATTCTTGTTGGAACTTTTCCCTCTGGCACTGAATCTCGTAGACGTAGATATTTAGGGATGATTTCATTTTTCAGGCATTGAATGTTGAAAGTGCGATGAAGTTAGAATCTTACCATTAGTCAAATTAAGATAAGTGTCAGACTTATGCACTACTGTGGTATCTGATATATAATAATTCATAGGATGGATATAACTTGAAAAAGGTGTGCAATTATACGATTAGTAGACAAATCGAATAAAATACAAACGTTACGTAATATTGTGTGAAATTTAATAGCATAGAATTTAACGTTGTAAAAAAGAAGAATTGATTTAGAATGACAAGTGGGACAAGTGAAATAATACCGGGGACAATTAAAAGTGAGAGTAGTAATAGTAACAATTGACGTAATAAGGAAGAGAATACAAATTGAATAGACAAAATGAAAAAATGGAAAATTGGTTGAGCCCAAATATGATTGGGAATTACCATACTTTAGCATAGAGGGATTAAGACCATGAAAATTGGAGGGGTTGAACGAACTTTTTCTGTATATGCAGAGATCTGGCCTCTCTGTTTCGACAGCCAAAGCTTCAGCAGTACAGATGAGTCGGGTACGTAGGGATTTGGGTAAATTACTCTTTGCCTTGTAGATGACTTTGAAGGCGGAGGCTATAGAGATAGGGTGATCATTATCGACCAGATGTTCAATGATCGCGCTTCTGATTGCTCCACTTCCACCTCTTCATAACCATGCTGCGGGATAGTTTTCTTGCACCTTCTTGGACAAAACTCGAGTCGAACGACCGATATACCTAGCTCCACACGAGCAGGTGAATTAATAAACACACACATAGAGTTGGTCAACAGCGGGATCTTGTCCTTCAGGTTATTGAATAGTAGCAATGGTCGACTAGTAAAGGCTATTCTCAAAGATGCAGCAGGGAATATTCTTTTCAGAGACTGTGATATCCTTCGTTTCATGATATCGGAAGCTAAGTCCCGTTTGAATTCGAAGCTCATGTAAAGTATTTTCTTTTTGTCTATTCAATTTGTTTACTCTTCCTTCATTACGTCAATTGTTACCATTATTATTATTCTCACTTTGAACTGTCCCCGGTATTATTTCACTTGTCCCACTTGTCATTCTAAATCAATTCTTCTTTTTTACAACGTTAAATTCTGTGCTTATCAAATTTCACACAATATTATGTAACGTTTTCATTTTATTCGATTTGTCTACTAATCGTATAATTGCACACCTTTTTCAAGTTCTATCCATCCTATGAATTATTCTATGTATGACATTAATTGTTTTGCCACTTGACATTTAACTATGATTATTAGATATATCACACACACAGTAATAAAACAGAATTATTTACTATCGAACACAATTTATTGTGGTTCATAATCATATCAATTAATAAAGCCAGTTCTCTAAACTGACTCATTTCTACTGTTGCTAATAAGTTTGACATTAAACAAACTATACAACTATTAATTTACTGACTCAACCTTCTACAAGATCTCTAACTACTCACTTTCAATTAGTAGTATGTGTCATACAATCGAAATCATTATCATTCAAGGACATCAATGAATGAAGAACATAAATCTTTTAACCATCAATGACTCTTCTCCAGAAAAAAATCTTAAGACACGTGTATGAATGACACATTTTCGTCTCACATTTGTTTGCTGTCGACTAGCAGTATAATTCACGAAGCAGGTTTCGTCTTACTTAGGACCTCATCATCTGGATGTACTTGTACCACCCAGTGAATGTTGGTCTTCACAGTAAACATCGTTCCAAACGACAGAGTTATCTACAAGGCCACTGATTCACGAGTCTCCGTAAGAACATCATCATCATTAACGCGGATTTAGATACACCCATCCAGCTGACGAGTACCAAAGTCGACGAAAAACGCGCATCATCATTGTTATTTTGACCTTCAATATGTCCTTTTAACTTGACCTAAGTCAATTTATTTTTTCACCTCTTAACTCTATTAATTTCATATATAAATTCCTATGACAAGTCCGTATGTGAACAGATTGTTCGAAATGTGTTGCGCAAATACCACGTTACACAATTCAGACAAATTACATCTTCTTATGTGGGTGCGTCGGTGGCACAGAGGTAGAATGCTCGCCAACCGACTGCCCATGTGGTCCGAGGTTTGATCCCCGACCCACATCGCACTCCTAAACCTAGCTAAACCGACAGTAAGACTGCTAAAGAGGGAAGGTTCGGCATGAGGCAAGAAACCCATCCCGTAAAAAGTAAACACGTCTGCTACCGAAACTTCAAGCCTCTCGCTTGAAGCCCTTCCTATGTTCCACTAGGAACGTATAGGAATAAAAAACACCTTATTGCTTTGTCTAACTAGATTCATAAAGGGAACTAATTGTTTTAAATTCTGATCTTACTATGTGTTTTTTCATCCAATCTTTCTGTTTATTACACTTTGTAATTTTTTTAACTTGTCCCCTGACCAAAAATAGTTCTGGAACCCTCTCATGCACGAATGTACAGATCTACCTAGCTGATAACTTCGTCGAAAATAAAGTGTTCTTTGCTGTGACCTCGCAGATCCATAAAAACCCTCATATGTTTTTTTCTTGCTGCTATTCCTTCTCGCATACACTTCTGTTCATTGTAATTGAATTTTGAATCCCCCCCCCATTTCTCTACGTGCATACGCTACATGAAGTACGGCAACCTGAACTGTTACAATTATGTATAAATTTATATGTTGAGTACTAGTCAGTTATCCAATATTCCAAAATGAAATTGATCAGCGCACACGATTTAGATATATCAAAACGGTGGTGGGGGAGGGGGCATAAACATGAGTAATATAATTCATCATTTCATATTGTGTTTATTTGCCTGGAACAGATTTCTTATCATGCGTGAGTTAAACTCATCTAGTTTTAGATATCAGACATATGGAGTGTGGTGTTTAATTTACATGTATCTACCAAAATTAGATACACTGAAGAAGAAAAATAGAAAGATGGACCTGCCTTAGAAGTAACTATTTTCTAATCCTATGTAGTTTTATTTCTATGCTCCCACCACCACCACCTCCACCCTTGTAACTTATACTCACACCTTCAAGACTTTCATTTCAAGGTGGAAATTATTACCTCTTCCAGTCGGACCTTCGTTAATATGTTGGATTTAATAATAATAATTGTAATTATAACTATGTGAATTCAAATGTGCAGAAATGCGTTTGTACACCTGCTTTGGAGGATGAAATCGCCGTAAAGATACGTCTATTTGCTGGGTGTTTCTTGTTCGTTTCTCTCTAGGAATGTCCTGATGGATATTTTCGTGCAATAGAACTATTAAGTTCCCTTATTATTTGGGCTTTATGCAGCTGACGAGAGATACACTGACGAAATAAGTAATGGATATTTTGTTTTATCCAACCGCCCCCTCACCCGTTGTGTTTTGTTCTTATTGCTGTGTTCAAATTCATTAAATTTGCGTGGACGGGGGAGGAATTCGTGTATGAAACCTCTACTATATCACATTGAGTGGGGATATAAGCTATTACAAAACAAACTTGTCCCGATTCCGTCTAAATATACTTCGATAGGTAGAACGGTTGCTTACTTACTTACTTACGCCATCTCTGGCGTACACGTGATCTCCGGCCGGCTATCGATCAAACGATGTGCGTACTGCTCAGCAGTTCACTCTGTCCTCCTCTATGGCTGTGAGTGAAAGACATACCCATCAAAGGTAGAAGACATGAAAGGGTCGGCCAGCTGTTTTCGACCACAAGTGTCTGTGTTCTATCTCACATGTTAGGTGGTATAATAGAGTGAGTAATACTGAGATCGGGCGTCAAGTGTAAGACAAGGAGGCAAAATCAATCAACGATAAGGTTGTGAAGTCACATCGATTGAGATTTTGTGGCGTCTGCGCGAAAACACCTTGCCACAGATTTTAATCCCTCACCTATATCCAATCGTGTAGATTTATTCAAAAAATCAACAAAACAGGGAAAAGTAGAACAGGCTAACTATATAACTAACTAACTAGCTAACTAAAGCAACTAACAATAAGTCAACTCACTTTTTCATGTGGATTGAGACGTTGTTCTTCGAAACAGAAACACTAGTTATAATAAGAAGAATAAGAAATATGGAAAAAAATACATCACTTCAATAAATTAATTACATTACATTACATTATAAAATAACAATGACTATAAACTAGTATCAGTGTGTATATTGTTTCTTTGGGCTTTTTTATTCCTTTACGTTCCCAGTGGAACACAGTGAGGGCTTCAAGCTAGAGACTTGAAGTTTCAGTAGCAGTGGTGTTTACCTTTCACAGGATGGGGTTGCTAGCCTTAGCCTAGCAGTTCGCTCTGTCCTTCTCTATGGTTGTGAGTGAGACATGGCCATTGAAAGTGGAAGACATGAAAAGGTCGGCTATCTGTCTTTGAAACACAAAATGATTGAGCAAAGAATATCCCTTTCGATGAATTCCTCTTCTGGCTCTAGAATTATATATACAACTTTATATACATAGAATATTTTAGAATAGTAGTCAATAACAATATTGGTGTACTTTAAATACTGTCGATTTGTTAAATAAGATCAATGAACTGTAATTCCATACCGGACAGATGTTTCGTCCCAGTTTGAGACTCTTCATCGGTACGCACCCACCTCACTACCAGGGTTCGAACCCAGGACTTTCTGGCTATAAGGCGAGCTCTTATGAATTCTCAAGAGTGGGTGAGGCTTATTAGCCTTATATCCAACCTTTTGTTTTTTTCAGATTTCGTATAGGGCTGGTAAAGTAGACGTGAGTTGAGAGGAGTGATTCAGTCTGGAATCAAGACGGACCCTATGAGGGGTTGATTAATATTCCACCTGCCATGGAACTACGAGAACTGAAATGTAAAAACTAGAACGAACATAGAAATAGACAAACACACAATCAAATATACATTCTTACTTGTATTTTATTAAAATATTTTGATGCTTCAAATGGAACAATAGAATAAGTAGCAATTCCCACAATCGGTTTATCTGTTGGATTTTCAGCGGAATAAAATGCCAAGGCTGTTTCACCAGGGACAACAGTCAACTAGAAAAGTATTAATTGTGAAAAACAAAAAACAAACACAATGACTGATTATCATAATTACTATATCCAATAATAAAGAGAATGTGAATGATATTAAATGTGAAGTTATTTCGATTGATAATGACTAACAGTGGAAACTAGGAGACAATGAGCATTTCGTCCGTATCTGGGACTCCTCATCTGGATGCACCTGTAATCCTCAGTGAGTGATGCGTGTGTTCCCACTCAGACGAGTGTATAACGATCTGGTCTGTGTTTGGAATAAGGAACGTTGAGTTCTGGTCTCGGTGGGAACATAATCACGCACTGGAGACTGGCAAGTACATTCAGTTGACGAGTCCTATATAGAAATGTCTGACTGCTTTCAACGTAGGACTTTGCACAGAAGTGTAGCAGTTCCAGTTGCCACACTCTCTCCATGTACCACAAAAAGCAAGAGGAGAGAGTAAATGGAGATTGAAAATACAGATAATAAACAGAAATATGAGGCAAAAAGAATAGTAATATTGTCTGTCTGTCTGGATTCAACATAGAACTTGGCACCGAAGCTCAGCAGTTCGAGTTGCCACGTTCCAAATAGCACACAAAGGTAGACGGGAAAAGGAGAGAAGAGAATCAATAGAATTTAGATAAGGATAGTAATATTGAAGAACTGTAGAGCTTCACTGGATATGACAAAACACAAAGAGTGAATGCTTTTGCACCAGACATTGACAACGAGGATTTTGAGCCATATAATCAATTGTCTTTAGCCATCATTGGTTTGATTCTTATCATCCCCCAGTCAGTCAGGAAGTCTACACCTCTCTCCCTTCACTCTGTCCTCATTTATGGCTGCGAGTGAGGCATGGCCAATAAAAATGGAAGACATGATAGGGTTGGCTAGCTGTTTTTGATAATAGGTGCCTGTGTTCTGTCTCCCGTGTTAAGTGGTATAATAAGATAATCAATATTGAGGTTAGGCATAGGGTGAGTGCTAGGTAGGTTGGAAGGGAAATCAACAGACGATGAGGTTGTGAAGTTACATCGATTGAGATGGTTAGGATGTGTTATGCATACTTATCCTAGTCATCTCCTTCCCCGACGGGCGATGTTAGCTGAATGACATAGGATTAATCAGGATGTAAAAGAAGCCAGTGGTAGTCAGGGGAAAACATGGCTCCATCAGTCAATGAAATCCATAACAGTTAGTTTGAGCTAGCCAGCCGAGTAGGGAGGTGTAGACTTCGTGACTAACTGGTTGTAGTCCTCGAGATGATAAGAACCAAACCAATGATGGCTGGAGACAATTGATGATATGGCTCAAAATCGTCGTTGTCAATGGCTAACACACACACATCCACTCTTTGTGACTTATGATTTGCAATGAAACTATATTGTTCTTCGTTATTACTATTCCTTTGTCTCATTTACCCGTCTACTGTCTGTATTATACATTCCTTCTACTTTCTTCTCTTGCTTTGTGTGCTGAGTGAAGTGTGGCCACTTGAACTGCTGCACGTCGGTGCAAATTCTATGTCAAAAACAGACAGACATAATCAACAGAAGTGTAAGGAGTGGATGGAAGAATTATTATTAATATTTAAACACAAGAAAAACTTGGTGCAATATGGCGCCAAGAAAATGCGCCACACAATAATAACAATAAAGAAACTTATGAGATTAAAAGTAAAAAAAGTCATACTTAACAAGTTTACACAGAATTTGTCAAGAAGGAAATTGCAGCACATTTGCAATTGATGATGGCGATTCTTGGTTATATCCGATAACGTTTCGAGCCACTGATTCGAGAGCTATCTCTCGGACTCCAACCAGGGAGTCGTGACGCACCAACCGGTGACGCTAACCTAACACATATATCCTTTATCCCATGACGCCATCCCATTCCAGGGCTTTCCCCATCCCCTCCCAGGGCTAGCGAACAGACCTGTACAGAAGCCTCTAGGATGATATTCGCAGCATATGTCAAAGACACCGAAGCTGGTGTTTTCAGATGACAACATTCAACGAGTGGTGATCTCCACTGTGTCCAAAAACACCCCACCGGGCCTCAGAACTGCTCACATGATGATACCATGGAACGCAAGCAATCCTGCGTAGACAGCAATGATCGAATACGCAAAGTCGCCGCACACCCTCAGCTAGGAAAGGTCAGGTGTCACAGGCGTAGAGCAAGACAGTACGCACCCAAAGCATTGTAAACCCGACCTTTAACAGCCAGGCTGACGTCGCGATAGCGTCAGAGGTGGCTCAAGTTACCGTACGGCACCCTAACTTTCATGCTACGGTTGGAAGTCTCATCCGTCACCCGCCAGTCAGCACTCATACAACTACCCATATACTGACTGACTAGTTTCAACATAGAACTTTGCACAGATGTGCAGCAGTTCCAGTTGCCACACTCCATGTAGAGCACAAAGCAAGAGAAGAAAGTAAAAGGAAATGCAAAATAGAGACAGTAAAGAGAGATATCAGGCAAAAAGGATAGTAATGTCGAAGAATATAGTTTTATTGGATACTATAGGTCACAAGTAGTGGATGCATCTGCGCCAGCCATTAAGAACGATTTTGAGCCATATCATTATCAGTCTCCAGCCATTGGTTTTTGCCGTCCCGAGGACCCCCAACCAGTTAGTCAGGAAGTCTACACCTCCCTACATGACTGGTTGACTTAAACTGAATGTTATGGACTTCATTGACTCATACCACGTTTTGGTTTGATCACTGCTGGCTCTTTTCCAACCTGATCTATCCTATGTCAGCCAGCTAACATTGCTCGTAGTCGAGGAAGACGATGGCTAGGCATGCGTAACACATGTCCTAACCACCTCCAGTCGATGTAACTTCACAACCTCATCATCGATTGATTTCCCCCCCTCACCTACCTAGCACTCAACTGACGCCTAACCTCAATATTGCTCACCCTATTATACCACTTCACACGGGAGATAGAACGCAGGCACTTACCAAGACACACAAACTTATCGACAACCTCAAGCGGTGCAACAGCATGAGTGAGTACAGGTACAGGCTCCTGCCAATCTTGTAACAGTACTTTGCACTTAGACGGTGCAAAGCACATACCATACTTACAGACGCTGACCACCAACTGATTAAGTGCGATTTGGGCAGCCTGCATGCTATCACCACAGTAAGACGATATCGTCTGCATACTCGAGGTCGAAAAGTCTCTCTCCAGGGTGCAGACCTACACCACCTTCACGCACTTTCTTCAGAGCTGACTCCAGAATGTCATCGATGGCAAAGTTAGAGAGAAATGGAGAGATTGGGTAACCCTGTATAATCCCATTGTTGGTTGGGAACAGTGAAGATAGCTAGTTGTATACCCTCACTCTACCTGAGGTGTTTCTGTATAGGGCTTTCAGGATATTCACAAACTTTTCACGTACAACCCACTCTAACAGACAGTTCCAGAGCACAGTTTTATCCAACGAAACGAAAGCAGCTCTGATATCAAGAAACACAACGATAGTTGGCCTGCAATACGTGTGGTGGTGTTCCAACAACTGACGAAGGGTGAACACATGATCAATGCATACACAGCCTGAACGAAAGCCAGCCTACTTTCGCGAATCAATCCCTCATGTGTTTTATACAGCTTGCGAAGCAAGACAGCAGACAACATTTTAGACGCAACTGGTAGCACACTGATACCCGTATGGTTATCACAAGTGTTACGTCGACCCTTTTTAAAGATAGGGACGATAATGACTTCACTCCATATTGATGGTACATCCTCAATCTCCCATACCTTCCTGAATAGGAGAATTATCTGGAGAATAATGAGAACTCAATGGATTCGGGAGACTACAAAGAGTGAGTGCATATGTTTCACGCTAAGAAGGAGATTTTCAGACATATCATCAACAGTAACCAGACATTAGTTCTTTGAGTCCCAAGGATCCTAGCCAGACAGTCTACACCTCTCAACGGAGGTTAAACCAACAGTCAAAGACTCCACAGGCTGATTCCAGATTTTAGCTTGACTACCCCCCCCCCCCATAACTCGTGTCTCAGCTAACAATGTACATTAAGAAAGGCTATTCCATGCTATGTAGTAGCTTCGAAATCTCATCTATTGACTTTCTCCCCTTACCTAGCACACTCTACGCCAATCTCAATATTGCCTGTCAGATTATAAAACAACACGGGAGATCAAATCGAATTCGCAGTCTGCACTTTACACAATTTGTGGTGAAATTTCCCCGATGCTTTCCTTTAGAAACTGAAATTATTCAGATCAGAATATGCGATCTGCTTGATACCACAAATGGTAATCGAGATTGTCTGTCTGCCTGTCTGTTTTCGACATAGAACTTTGCAACGATGTGCAGCAGTTCAAGTGGCCACACTTCACTCAGTACACAAAGCAAGAGCAGAAAGTAGAACAAATGCATAATACAGACGGTAAAGAGGTGTGAGACAAAGGAATAGTAATAACGAAGAACAATATAGTTTCATTGGGTATTAAAAGTCACAAGAAGTGAATGCATCTGTGCCAGCCATAAATGAGGACGATTTTGAGACATATCACCAATTGTTTCCAGTCATTGGTTTTTACCGTCCCAAGGACCCCAACCAGGAAGTCTACATGTTCCTACGTGACTTAAACTAACTGTTGTGGATTTCATTGGTTTGACCACCACTAGCTCTTTTCCAGCCTGACCCTATGTCAGCTAACGTTGCCCGTCGATGAAGGTGATAGCTAGGCATGAGTAACACATGTCCTAACCATCTCAGTCTATGTAACTTCACAACCTCGTCGATTGATTTCCCCTCCTTACCTAGCACTCGACGCCTAACCTCGATATTGCTCACCTCTCTTACTCACCAAGGTTACTCTTATTATAATAAGACTATTTGATTTAAAGAAGACAAAGTATCCTTTCCTTTTGTTGTGTTTTTTCCTATTTCTTCAAGGGATTCAAGTTTTGCTTTTTTAGTAGCGATGGTATTGTCGTTTATACGGTTGTTAGTCTCACAACCAATCTTTCCTTCTTTTCCCCCGATCGATAGCTACTACCGAACAAGCTAGACTTGATCGAATTAATGTTACATTCCAGAAAGGTCGTTTGGATAGAGTTACCAACATAGTGCTAATCGCATGCACCATGTTGAGGTCTGTGGACGAAATCGTACCGCTAATGAACAGAAATATAACAACATTAAGACTTTTCCCCCAGATGACCAACATGCCGGTTATGCTGCCTCTCCGCTCTGAATAGGGAGGAGTTGGAGAAGGTCAACCCCACAGATTGTACATCCTGATGGTCCGTAGCCAGCGATAAGGTCTTAATACAAATACAACTCCAAAAACCAACTCAAATGGGTCATGTGTGACTGGCCTCAAGCAGTTGTCCCCTGGGTCCTACCCATCATGCAACACTGATGTTAAGAAGAAATCAATTTCCACTGTACGGGAAGTGATAACCAACCAAACACTAAAATAAGCATACAAAGCTTTCCTGATCACTGTCATTCCCGTCCTTCTTCTCCAAGCTTACCACCAACTAATAGAGGTTTAGGAGTGCACCAGCTGGAAACTGAACTCGGACCTTCTGCATGGCTGGCAAGCATTCTACCACTGGACTAACGATACACAAATGAAAAAGTATTGAAAGTTAGGGAGTGCTACTAGACAGCTGTTTCGTCTTGGCTTAATTCTAGTCAGCAGCAGACACCAATGACCCACTGAGGGTGGGAACCCACGACCTTCGCATCATAAGGCAAGCATAGGAACAGAATGCCATTGAATTAGAATTCGTGTGTGACTTGGCGTTAAGTGAATTTAGAATTAGATTGGAAAATAGTTACCAATGGTTACACGAATACATAACATGAATTAAAGAAGTCCTTGACTGTTGGTTTGAGCTGTGAAAGGGAGATTTAGACTGGCATCGCTTGGATTCTCGGTACGCTTGAAGATTGTTGGTGGAATGGCTCAAAAGCTGACGAAATGGTGCAGATATACTCACTCCATGTGATCTTCTATGCGTTGATGGTTCAATGGTAGAATATTCGCCAAACACCCACGTGATCCAGGACTCGATTCCCAGCCGATACACTCTTACAATTTGCCTAGTTTGCCAGCCGGTAGCAATCCTGAAGTGGAGAGGGAAAGCTTAGCCTGAGCCTAACAACCCAACCTCGTAAAAAAGCCAACACAATCGCTACTGAAACTCAAAAGCCTCAAGCCATATTTTCTACAGTTTGGTTTGTAAGGGTTAGTTATGTTTTCACGAGTTGATCACGGATTGATATCAGTTAGAGAACCATTGAAAACCAGGGAGTACTGGACAGCTGCTGTTTCATCCTAGTTTGGGAATCATCGGCAGTATGCACCCACTGGGATTCGAACCCAGGACCTTCCGGTTACAAGGCAAGATCGTATACCATTCAGCCACTGGGACCCGATTCAATGGCTCATGAATTCTAACTTCTACCAATTCGTGATTTAGCGCGACCCCAACCATTGTCGTTGGTGGGACATCCATCCACACACGTGACATCTAATTGGACCTCACTGGTCACGACTCCTCACTAGAACTCCTGGAAACTCAATCCTGTAGCAAGTCACGAATCCCAGTGGGTGCGTACTGCCGATGATTCCCAAACTAGGATGAAACAGCAGCTGTCCAGTACTACCTGGTGGGTTTTCAATGGTTGTCTAACTGATATCAATCCGTGATCAACTCGTAAAAACCTAAAGCCATATATTCCCCTGAGAACATAAAGGAATGAAAAGAAAATAATAATAATAATAATAAGGTGAACTGACCTCTTTTTGTAATGGTTTAAATTTCCATGACATTTTTGAATATGTATCAGCAGCAAAATAAACAACCAATTCATAGTCTTTTACTGGTTTCATACTTCTGATCTTCTCGGTTTTAGCCTTAGCAAAATTTGCATTCGTCCCGCTACCTGTTTTCTGTTTCAATTGGAGACAAAAACAAAACGAAACAGAAAAACATGACAGCTAGGCACACACAACTCATGCTGATTATAGTGAAATGATTACCTGGTGAGCAGTTGCGTCTCATAGTTCAACTGGTTAACTGTTGGACTAGTAATCTGGAGGTCACTGATCCGAATTCTACTGTGAACTAGATTCTTACTTCACCTTCAATTGGTATCCACGATTGGGACTGATAACCTGCCAAGGATATCTCAGATAATCTAAAACCACGCCGCAAACATGACCTAGCGAGTAGGCTCCTGCCTTCCCTTTGAAATACTTCTATACAATGGTCACACGTTCATAGCCTCCACCAGGTAAGTCTTATTCACCGCCTTCATGCAGCGAGGATACTCCTCACAGAAGCGAAACGACGAATGAGGACGTCTGGTACTGACAACCGGACTGTTGGACATGCTGGTCTATATAAGGGGAGGGGCTGGAAAACCCTGATTTCAAGTCTATAGTGTACAAGCGCTCCAGAATCCAAAAGGATAGAATGGGCCTGTTTTAGTCACCGTTAACCATGGAAACACAGTATCCTACGTTGTTCCACTGTCTTGTGGATCACACTTCAAGTCGAGGGCTCGTAGAGGGTAGTCCCTTAAGAAAGCGACCTACTTCAGTCTGGGCGTCCGCTTAGTGCCCACAATGTACCATGTTTGATTTAATAATGACACTAGTAGTATTACTAACGATAATACATATGACAGGCTATGAGCCAAACCTCAAGTGTAATGGCCGATAATACTACCCAGACGCCAACACCTCCCTCCCCCACCCCAAGATAGAAATAAATGGAGTACAATTTGAACTAAAGATCTGTCAATTTGAGCTTGAGCTCTTAAACCATAGTTATAATAATTACTTTCTCTAGAAATATCCAATACAAAACTAGTAAAATAAAATAAACTTTCCAACTTACTGTACAATACAAACGATATAACGGCACAGTACCATATCCAAAACCAATCATGAATATACCAAACGATACAGTATAATTAAGGAATGTACGAAGTCTATAACTATCATCTGAAAAGATACTACGCGGTGAACAACTGATCCTTGATGTAAAGAATGTTCGTCTTGAAAAGTGAATTGAGGATTTTGAGAAACACAGTGATACCATTAAAAGCAATAATAGATATATGTATAAGACTTTTAACAAGTTCGTTTCAATTCGCTTAATAGTATTTGTTCCACGATAATATACTATGCAAAAGTTTAGCGTTACTGTCAACTAGTTACGATCTGGAAATAAAGATAACACAAAAGAAAATTCAGATGTTTAAATGAAATCACGGATTACATTGAATTATGTGTGGAATAACAGCTAAAAAATGTATAGGGCTCGATATTTATCATTTTATTCTATTATCTGTCTAGCCGATAACACTTTATTTTCTGCATTGATATGAAGTTTTTGCCATCTAGTTTCAGTCATGTAGGGAGATGTAAACTACGCGGTTGGTGTCCTCGGGATACAAATAATCAGCGGGTGGAGACTATCGTTCTCAATGGTGCAGATACATTCACTGTGTGTAATCTCCCAGATCTATTAAAACCACATGCTATTTTTTTAATTCAATTTTAGATTTTCCCATCGATTGATTAGACCGAAGTGCTCGGTTTCAGGTTGACATTTTTATCGGCTTCTTGTGCGGATACTTCGACGATGTCTAGGCATGTAATTAGAAGTTAATTGGTGGATGGTGACTAGCAGTGGAATCCAGTGATGTTCCCACCGAGGCTAGAAACCAATGACCATTGTTTCAAACGCCAAAGCGTTATCCATTAGACTACTTGGGCCACTCGAGCCGCAGTGGGAACATCACTGGATTCCACTGCTAGTTACTATCTACCAATTAACTCACGTTTATTGCTGTTACTATTCTTTCCCACACACACACACAGATTATGTTCATTATAGTTCTTTTGAATCTCTACCACATTTGGGCGACATAGAATGTAGCAACTTGAAGTACTGCACTTCTATGCAAAGTTCTATGTTGAAACTTAGGCAATCAGTCTGTTTCGTATCGACTAACAACCCGCAATGTCTTACATCTGACTTACAAATCAACACAGAAAAAAATTCCATTTCCACACGTTATAAAAGGCTACAAAACATATCAAAAAATAACTTGGTGAAGAACAATGCAGGTATTCACAGTTTTCTGGATGATGAAAAACGAATACATCTATGAAACTATGAACGGTTTTCACCATATTGCTAAGTAATTCATTCAACGGCTCAGAATAACAGTCAGTGACATCGTGGATTTATGCCAAGGTATAAACCACTCTTCGCTATCCTGGTCTTACTTCAGTCAACACCGCTTTTTCAGAGTAGACAATAACCCCGTTACCAGCTAGAGCTACGACTGAAGGTGTTCTACGGTTTATTGGACTTAATCAAAGCATGCACACAATAATTCAACCTCACTAAATGTATTTAGCCATAAAGATTATCATTCAAATTGGAAGATACTACTTTAGTACTAACTTGCGGTACTTAGAAGTGATCCATTTAGCAAACGTGTGCATAGAACTGTTGCTTTCCGATAAAATGTAAAAAGATTAGTGTGTATGGATCAAATCTTACTCAACTGTTTAGACACTGGAAACTACGCAAATTGGAAACCAAAGCCACCTCGAGAATGAAGTCATCACAGAAATAAAGCTTCCTGAAAGTTGACTTGTTCTGCCGGTTTGATATCAAAGTTAGCATAAAATAATAAAAGCTTTTAGATTGCGTATGGCAGAGTTTCGGATTAGGGATTCAAGGGGGAACGAACGCACCAATGACTTTGAAACGTGCCATTGCACTAAAAAAAGCAAATTTAGGTACCCACCTCAAGCTAAAGCTCATCCTTTCCTTAACTAAACGTTGACCCATTCCTAACCTTACTTTAACCCTAAATGAATCCAAACCTGACTCTGATATGCCTCTAACCAACTTTAATATCTCCCTAATTGGATTAAACTAAACCGAACCTGTCTCTATCATAACCCTAACCTAAATCGTGCTCAATATCCTGCATAATATATTTAAACTTCATTCAAAACTTTTCCTCATGATTATGCTGTTATCCACTCACCTCTAATTCACTACGATTACAATTGCGACGAAATTTGACTGAGTAGCTTATGCAGTAAAATTAAACGAACAGTTAAACAACCAAGAGCTTGAAACACGGGTAAAACATTGTTTCTTAAAGTTATAGTCCCATCCGACCAGTATCGGGTTTCTAATTCTGAGGCTGCTGGATCAATACCTATGCGTTTGGACCAGATATCTCTCAAAGAGATCGACAATGTGTCAAATAACATCAAGTGCAATTAGAATGCTCATATTTTGGACCAAACTCCACAGCCATGAGCAATGTCGTCCCATGAAACTAGGAGTATTTCAACTATTTAGCACTACATTTTACATTACTATGGTTAATTTTATACGTAGTGTATCAACACTCAAAAAATATAAATTAAACAAAAACCAGTACTGGTTTCGTATGATAAAACATTCCCAGCTAATTTCTACAAACTTTAGAAGTCAAAACAAAAAGCGCATGTAACAGCTCTATCAACGTAGCGAGAAATTCCGACAGCGCGCCTTAAGGTCATCGTAGTGCTCAATATCTGCTTGGCGAGATTGCATACAGATTCAGATTTCAGGTTTATTGGTTGAGGATAGAAGGCTAAGAGCCTATGTTAATCTTTTTATAGTAAATTCCTGTGGTTTTCCAAACTTTTTGAATGGATCAGTTGAGGTTGCAGACACCACTTCATCTGGGAGTCGGTTCCAAGAGTTTATGGCTCGGTGTGAGAACCAGTACTCAACAGCAGTATGATTTCTTCTCGCCCTTTGAACTCTCCTGCTATTTCCGCTAAGGTGTTCCGACCTGGTGGGAAGGAAAAGAGAGAAAAGGTCAGGTCCGTAGTCATTATTTAAGATTGTAAACACTTTGATTAAATCTCCTGTCTGCCTACCGTATGACAAGAAGAAGAGATTTAAACTGTCTAACTTTTCCTTGTATGATAAGTTAGTCATGCCGAGAAACATACGTGTTGCCTTCCTTTTAATCCTTTCTGGAATGCGTTAGTCCCCTTAAGACAAGGACTGGCTGCCTGGATACAGTTTTTCCAGTTTTGACCTCACCAGAGATGTATATAAGGAGGTGAACATATCTCTGGTGATTCTAGTGAAGGCTCTGCAAATTGCCCGTAAGTACCTGAAACCACGTGAATCCACCGCGTGACAGTGTGCTTTAGTTTTTAAATCATGGCTAACTATGACACCTAGGTCCAAGTGAGTCTGAACTGATGAAAGTGTTATTCCCTCTAGTTCTTAGGAGCTGGCGCTTGTTTGTCCGATGCGCATCGTTGCACATTTTGCCATATTGATTGGGAGAATTCATTCTATGGACCACTCTGACAATTTGCTGAGGTCCTCTTGCAACATGGACGAATCCCTGTCGCTCTTCGGCTCTCTCCAAATTTTTACGTCATCTGCGTAAAGGACCATAGGGTCGGTGAGCAGAGATAACTCACTGATTTACTAAATAAATAGGAGAGGTCCGAGTCCCGTACCTTGTGGCTCTCCGCTACTCACTGCTGTCCAAGAGGAGAGTTTCGAGTTGGTCCTAACCCTCTGCCTCCTTGGATTCTTGGCGTTCCCACCTTCGTATTTCGAAATAACTCCAAATATTTTGACTTCTGGCGAAGCTCTGATGAGCCCAATAAAAATATGGGTGGTAATGTTTTGCGTAAAATGTATGCTTAGTACGCAAATCATGAAACGAATTTGACTTCAAAATGTCGTTTCACCAACCTGTAGGTCAGGGAAACGGAGACATCTTAATTCTACGAGATTTCATATTCTATTTATCCACTTACCTCAGTCCATAATCATACACTGAACGGAACTTAGGAATTCAATAGGTAGGTCATGAGATTAATTTATCTTTGCAGATCCTCCGAAGAGACTATTGGATGAAAATAAAGAACAGTTGTCGTTAGAAAACCTATCAGTTGAGTTTTGAAGGTACATTCTGTCCAATGACAACTGTATACGCACATTATGAATAGAACTAAATAAATCCAGAAACTCTGGTCTTAACAATTTGCAAGTTGAACAATCGTTCAAAAATTAAAAAATCCAGTCTATTCATATGCACTACCTTTAGTGTAGATGTGGGCGTGGAAAAAAGATAAATTGCATGCACGAGGAAACTTAGTGGAAGGTTCGGGTTTCTGAGCCTAGATTTCATAGCGTGAAAGGGATCTACTTAGTTCACCATTGTAATTAAATACGGGAAAAGGTAGTGATTATGACCAACCAGGAACCTCACGCTGGAGCACCTTAAACAAGTGAATGAATACAACAGCCATCTGAGTTCAAGCCATCCTGATTCATCTCATTTAAAGGCACCTGAGTTGTATTCAAAGTTGAACAACAGAAGTAAGTGTGGTGGCAAAGGTTGGTTATTGAGGGTGATGGAAGCACTTTGGATTAATCACACACAGCCTAAACTGTGTGTACAAAAACAATAGACTTCATTCTTCGCCTACCATGTACTACTTGACCTATTTAAATATGATTGGTCATTAGTATATACTTTTGTTTTTTATATTACTGAGTAATTGTCATGCACTTTATTTTTTTATTATTGTTGTTGACCATGTTAGTTGTAAGGCCGCTGTAAAGACACTACGAAATGAAGATATCATCTCGCGAAATTTGTCTTCTAAATGCTTTATTCAAATTTATCAAAGGTATTAGCTGTTTTAAATCACAATAAGTTTTCGAGATTACAGCTGCTATTCCGTATGTGACTGAGCGTTTCAAAGCCATCTGGAGATTAGAAGGATGTCCTTACTAGACTGGTCTTGTCAAGATTATTTGTCAGTTGGCCCAAGAATCACCATCCAGTCGGTCGAACAGGTGTAGTAGTTCCGATTACGAGAAAGAGCCTGCCGTGAACAAATTATTCAATATACAGTTAGACAGAAACATCTTGACAAACAACAATATATCTTTGGAGTAAGTTATGTGTGATCACAGCGACAGAGACAATGAATTTTGTTCGCCAACTGACTTTCTGTAGTGTACATTGTACCTTTGAACTTTTGTTTGAATGAATGCAACCTGACATGTTTAACTTCACTTCCACTTCCGCATTGTATTCCTGAACCTCCTGTACGGTTTCGGGTTCGCTCTCTCGCTGTGCTTTCACCTAGCGCACTCTCTGAGCTTACCGCCGTCTCATCTGCAGATAAGTGTGTACCTCTTATTTCTTATCAAATTCCATATCTCTTTTGTGTAAATACAATTCTGTTCCAGTCACACTTGCCATCTCAAGTCTTTTAACCTTGATTCCGTTTGTTAGTACTTGCACGTTAGGCAGAGTACTATTAAGGGCATAAGCGGTGAATAAGTTTTGTAAGAGTAGTTACTTTTAGGTCGAAGTTAATACCAAGTCAAACTCTTACAAGTGGTGAGCCCGAGTTTTCACCGTTTGCCTACTTAGTAGCCTAAAGTGTAAATAGTCCTTTTTCATATTGGTATTTTGTTTTTCATTCGGAGTTATAAATTTTATTTGCCTTGTTTTTCCTCATATTTTTTGTTATCATATTTGTTGTCATTTTATTAATATATCTCGTGTGCAAAATGACTGACGCCGGTCCCGCCTCAGAAATGGCTATTACCTTGCAACTCCCCACCTTCTGGACTCAGCATCCTGCCCGATGGTTCGAACACATCGAGGCTATGTTCGCACTTCGTAATATACACTCACAGGAGACTAAGGTGAACCTCGTTATAGTAAGTCTTCCTGAGCACGTCATGGAAGATGTATCTGATGTCCTTGCGGACCGATCCCCGGGCTTGTACGAGCGTCTCAAGCAGGCGCTTATTAAGCGCGTGGCACTTACCGAACAACAGAAAGTGCAGGAGCTATTCCGAGATGTCCACCTAGGTGATAGAAAGCCCACCCAACTGTTACGTCAAATGAGGCAGTTGGTGGCCGACTTCAAAATAGATGATGCCTTCTTGAAACAGCTGTGGTTACAACGGTTACCCCAGACGATTCAGACTATTTTAGCCCCAATCAACCATTCCCCCTTATCTGAGCTAGCTGAGGCAGCCGATAGAGTAGTAGAGACTACTACATCAAACACGAATATCTCGGCTGCCGTTACCGCTAGTTCCACGCAGACTAGGACCTCCTCTGCCGTGGAGTCATCCAACGTTGATGTGGTGGCTCACCTCAATAAGCTGTACGAAGAGATAGGAAAGTTAAAACTCGATAGGAGATCCAGAGGTCGTTCACATAGCCGCACCAGCTCGACTCGTGGCAGATCTTCGTCACGAGCTGGCAGCAGAAGTCGTAGGCCTAAAAATTCCCAGCCTGGAGTGTGCTGGTATCACCGGCGTTATGGTGATAAGGCCCAAAAGTGCACTCGCCCGTGCACCTTTGATGGCCAGCAATCGGGAAACCTGTAAGCCAGCACGTATTGGCGACTAACGTCGCTGGCGAACCACTTCCATGTCGCCTCTTCTATGTTACCGACCGTACCACTGGGACACGCTTCCTAGTTGACACTGGGGCGGAAGTTAGCGTGATCCCACCAACATCTGAAGAGCGCAAGCGGCCACTTTCCTTACAGCTTCGCGCCGCAAACGGTTCGCCAATCACAACGTATGGCAAAAAGTTCCTGGACCTTAACATAGGCCTACGTAGGTCATTTCGCTGGGTTTTCCTTGTAGCAGATGTAACTACTGGTATTATTGGCATGGATCTCATGCAACACTATCAGCTACTGGTTGATACTGGCAAACACAAACTGATCGATTCAGCTACAAACCTTTCGATCTCCGGTGTTGTGACACACACACCTGCATTAAGCCCAGTATACTCAACCCCTGCCTCTAACGGCCCTTACGCTGAAGTTCTTCAGTCCTTTGCCAATCTGTTCAAACCGGTCTCTAAACTTCCTTGTGTGACGTCTACTGTCACTCATCATATCGTGACCACTGGTCCACCGGTTTTCGCTGAGCCACGGCGATTGTCCCCAGAAAAACTACAAGCCGTGAAGGCCGAATTCGAACACATGTTAGAGATGGGGATAATCCGTCCTTCCAGCAGCCCGTGGTCTTCGCCTTTACACGTGGTACCAAAGCCTAACGGGATAGATTGGAGGCCTTGTGGTGACTACCGCAGGCTTAACGCACAGACCGTACCTGATCGTTACCCCGTACCACATATTCACGACCTTACGTCGTCTCTCAAGGGTGCCACGGTATTCAGTAAACTTGACTTAACCAGGGCCTACCACCAGATTCCAGTTCACCCAGATGATATTCCTAAGATGGCAGTGACCACCCCGTTTGGTCTTTTCGAATTTCTTCGAATGCCGTTTGGACTCCGCAATGCCGCACAAACATTCCAGCGGTTTATTCACGATGTTTTGCGAGGATTAGATTGCGCACATGCTTACCTCGACGATATTCTCGTGGCTAGCCCAGACGAAGCTAGCCACCGTACGCATCTACAGATGGTTTTCGAGCGGCTAACAGCCCATGGTTTGACGCTAAACATGTCCAAATGTCAGATTGGCGTCCATTCATTGACCTTCCTGGGACATGTCATTAATGAGCAGGGAATTCGCCCGCTACCTGAGAAGGTACAGGCAATACGCGACTTCCCGGAACCTGCGTCAATGAAATCTTTACGCACATTTCTCGGCATGGTGAGCTATTATCGACGGTTCGTTCCCCAATGTGCACACATTTTACTGCCACTCACAGACCTACTAAAGGGTAGGAACAAAACGTTCAGCATGACATCAGAGGCTCGAGAAGCCTTCCAGAATATAAAGTCGGCAATTGCAGACGCCACCATGCTAGTCCACCTTGACGTCCATCTTCCACTTAGCATCTCAGTTGACGCATCTAACACAGCCATTGGAGCTGTTCTACAGCAACTGGTACATACTTCATGGATACCAGTTGCCTTTTTCTCCCGGAAGTTGTCCGCCGCCGAAGCGAGGTATAGCACCTTTGGCAGAGAACTCCTCGCCATATACACGGCTATCAAACATTTTCGCCACTTTGTTGAAGGTCGGAAATTCACAGTATTTACCGATCACAAGCCACTGACGTATGCCCTCCACACTACTACGGATAGATATTCCCCACGCGAACTGCGTCACTTGGATTATATCTCTCAATTCACCTCGGATATTAGACATATTTCGGGGGTTGACAATGCTGTGGCAGACGCCTTGTCTCGGATATGTACCATGTCGGCGCCTCCAACCATTGACTTGAAACTAATGGCGCAACGTCAGCTTACAGAGTTAGACCTTGATAAGCTGTCGTCAAATACCTCCTTACATATCAAGCGTATACCGCTCGTTAATAGCGAGGGTACCATCCTCTGCGATCTGTCCACCGGTACCCCGAGACCCATCGTTCCCCCTTCATTGCGCCGTACAGTTTTTGATAGCCTACACAACCTTTCCCATCCAGGTATCCGGGCAACGGACAAACTAGTGTCAGCTAGATTTGTCTGGCCTGGTATCAATCGAGACGTGCGTATCTGGGCACGTGCCTGTGTGCCGTGTCAACGAGCTAAGGTACACAAACACAACATCACCCCAGTAGGTTCCTTCTCCACACCCGATGCTCGCTTTAGCCACGTTCATCTAGACGTAGTGGGTCCTCTACCACCATCAAATGGCCACTGTTATTTGTTGACATGTGTCGACCGTTTCACTCGTTGGCCAGAAGCTATTCCCATCCCCGATACGACCGCGGAAACCATTTGCCGAGTGTTCATGGAACGCTGGGTAGCTCAATTCGGATGCCCATCTACGGTGACTACAGACCGTGGACAGCAGTTTGAATCAACCCACTTCAAGAAGCTCTTAGAGCTACTGGGGTGCAAACGCATCCGAACAACCGCATACCATCCAGCAGCAAATGGACTTGTGGAGCGTTTTCACCGTCAACTGAAAGCTTCGTTAATGGCTACAGAGAATACTAAGTGGACTGAGTCTCTTCCCCTAGTGCTACTTAGTATCCGTTCCACACTCAAAGCAGACTTACAGTGCACTTCCGCAGAGTTGGTGTTTGGTACCACCCTCCGTCTACCGGGTGAAATTATCTCACCTGAAAGTGGTGAACCAGGTGCTACGGATGTACAGGGTTATGCTCAGAACCTCAAGCGCCTTATGCAACGCCTGCAACCAACTCCCACTCGCACACAAAACAGGAGAGTGCAAGTAGACGCTAGACTCGATGGCTGTACCCACGTTTTTGTGCGTTGTGACACCGTCCGTAGACCCTTACAACCTCCTTACGATGGACCATTCAAGGTCGTCAGTAGAAAAGAAAAATTTTTTGTTATTGATCGATTTGGCCGGCAAGACACTGTAAGTGTAGACCGACTTAAAGCGGCCTACATTGAAGACTCGGTACCCCTGACGCCTACGCAACCGGCAACTACGCCCGCACTCACACCCCAGCCAAGTCCGATGGTCAACAATCCTGCTAAACCTAGCAGTTCCTCGGATGAGACAAGTAAGGCAACAGTTACACGCGCCGGTCGGCGTGTGCACTGGCCTAAGCGATACTGCGAATTCGTTAACTAAACACTTTTACGTATAAGAGTAGTTCATACTCTCATTTTTTTCTTTCTTTGTCGCAGTTTACATTCATTTTCCATGGTATTTACCCTTTTGATTTAGTTTGTGGGCAGTAGCCGCTTTTACAGTTACTAACCTTGTTAGATTTCTTTCCCTTTACAGAGTGTTCTAGCATTTTACGTTCGGCCTTACACTCGAACAGCTAACTACATCAATCAACTCTATCGTCGTATGGTGACTACCAACACTCGTGGAATTACAACCCAAACGACCAAAAATATGGACCCGATAAAAAGAATAATAAAATAAATAAAAAATAATAAAATGTAAAAACAAAAACTTTCACTGTATAGTTAAACGGACCGTGAAATATTTTTGGTATGTAAATACGTCACTTCTATGCTGTACAGTTTAATCCGCTCAATCTATTTTCACAGATCTTACTATTTTCAATCGAGTTATGCCATGACGAAACTTATTTATTTTGTGACCCATACTTGTAATTACTTTGCATCACTTTAATTATGCAACTCGCTACATTTTTTTTAACAAATGGTGATTATACTTATTCATAGCTATTGGTTGTACACACTCTTCTCTGTACCTTGCATAAGTTTTCACAGTGTTAGCAATTTCCCTTGTTTTATTTCAATTTGGCGTACCATTTCCATGTTACACTAGTTCCTTCGCATTTATTTCGCTTGTTTTTTTGTTAACACCCTATGCTGATTTTTAAATCTTAACCTCTTCTTCTATTCTTTTCTGTTGCTTTTACTTTATTCCTCCTAATACGCTGGTATATTGATTGCCTTTGGTATTACTACTAGTTTTAGTTGATGAGGAAGGATGGAGCATTAGTCTAAGAGGAAACTTAGACATAATGAGCCACCTTCCAGTTATAACAACGTGGGTAACGGAGGTAAACCATCACACCTCCACATAACCAGTCCGTAAAAGTATGTCGTAAAAAAAAAAACTAAATAAATAAATGAAAAAAATAAAAAAAGATAAGTATAAATAAACGCTGTTAAAAAAAAGAGTGTAAAAAAAAATCGCACCAAGGCACCAGCGTTATTCCTTCTTATATTCCATCTTACTCCATCGATCATGTACGTAGTGCTCATAAATTGCCTTAATTTTTTTTCCTTCATTCTTTCCTTTCTCAATATATATTGTTTTTTTAAAAAAAAAGAACCAGCTATTTTATTACTCTCTTCACATTTTCTTGTCCATTCACCGTTATTGTACGTCACCTTGTTACTTTTCTATATCGAAGCTTGCTGTTATCCCACCAACCTTCTAAGGGGGGGATAACCTGTAGTGTACATTGTACCTTTGAACTTTTGTTTGAATGAATGCAACCTGACATGTTTAACTTCACTTCCACTTCCGCATTGTATTCCTGAACCTCCTGTACGGTTTCGGGTTCGCTCTCTCGCTGTGCTTTCACCTAGCGCACTCTCTGAGCTTACCGCCGTCTCATCTGCAGATAAGTGTGTACCTCTTATTTCTTATCAAATTCCATATCTCTTTTGTGTAAATACAATTCTGTTCCAGTCACACTTGCCATCTCAAGTCTTTTAACCTTGATTCCGTTTGTTAGTACTTGCACGTTAGGCAGAGTACTATTAAGGGCATAAGCGGTGAATAAGTTTTGTAAGAGTAGTTACTTTTAGGTCGAAGTTAATACCAAGTCAAACTCTTACAGTTCTTCTAGAGATTAGAGGCTGAGTGTTCACGTTCAAGGATAGTTTGACGTACAATGACGCAGGATCTTATACCTACAGTATTCGTTCTACATAGACTAAAGACAAAGAAAAACACCAAATCGATCGTCCAGGTATGTAGATCTATTTAATAATGTCTTTGGCCTGTAAGCAACTGACGAGAAGGCAACGAAATAAAAGATGGTACCACTTTATTCTGCAAAAACTGCAGTTCTTGCTGTGTTAAAAAATACGAGGTATATTTCGGGACCAAAATCGTGTTACGAGGATGACTGCCTTAACAACCGAACGTAACTCGACAGCATGCCAAATGGCGTAGACGCTTGACAGAGAGCCTTCGGCTAGACAAGTCGACTAGGCAGTGAGGGTCAGCATCTAATGTTGGATGATGAACGCTATGGCTAATAATTCAGGGGAATTTTCTAGCGCTAAATTAGTGACCCCAATAACCCTTTAACATTGCCTTGAGGCTTCATTAACGGGAGTACACAGATGGACTGGACCCCTTACCCTAGTTTTCTTGACGTTCAAAAAGATAACAACCATCAGTATGGTAAATGAACAAAATAATTATCGATTTCTATTTTATGCTTAATCTGCCAAAATGGCGGATTTTTTACCCCAAGTCGGCGTAATTACAGGTGATCGCTTCACAGCAAAGAAATAAGTGGTGTAAATTGTCGCACAAATGATTAAGCAGCATGCAGAATGCCAATATAAGAACACCTCTTCACCACCTATATGATAGTTGTAATGAATCTACTCAGTCTGGCCTCTTAAATAAAAGCTATGAGAGCTACTTGACCATTTCAGTCCTCTCTTATCCAAGTTCTTCTAACGTGTGTGCTTCGCACGTAGAACATGAGCTCGCTGCCTAGGTTCAGTTTTCAAAATAGACCTGATATAGGTCAGAAACGATAGTGGAAATGTATCAGCATCAGAGCATATGAAGTTCTTGTGAAAAGATCAGAATGTTCTGAACTCCTTCCCATCTGTCGCTTTACAGCTTGCTGCAATCATGGCCTACAATCACTCTAAAAACCTTATCCTAAATAGTCATTGTTATGGTAGAGCTATCTGTGCATACTTTTAGAAGCAACGCACTGTTACCTTTGTGAATTTACGAAGACTATTTCCCACGCCATCCAATTAAAAAGACCAGATCATCTTACAACGCAAAGTGAACAATAACACTGCATCAGAGACTAATATCATCAGGAGACATCAAATAGATCCAACTAATTGTCAGACGCATCTCATTTAAGTATAACTGTAAGAAAAAATGGCCTAGAACTGTATCATAAGGCAAGTCATTCTCCAGGAGCCCAAGTCAAGTCACAGACCCCAATCTCCTTATTCCACTGGTAAGGAAGTTTTGGATCCAACCTCTTTACACGTTATCTCTCCCGAAACCAATGAACACCACCAAAAAGTCAGAATGAGGAACCCTACTGAAAGTCGGTGAACATAACCTCAGTGGGAATAGCACCAACTACACTATCACGAATAATAATAACGTCAAAACTCAAAACTACCTCAACAGTACCGCCTGGCAGGTATATAGGCAATGAAGGTTTCTGGGCACAAAATAATTACTTCAGAAAAAAATTAGTTCACCAAAATCCAACTGAAAGAAGTACTTCGGAATTAAGTAGAATATTCCGAAGCTCTGCCCGCGGAAATCAAACACCGCTGCTTCCCACAACGGTCCGAGGTCAGAATCACCTTCATTCACTCCAATAAAATCACGTCGTTCAACACATTATCAATGTCGTCCTCAAATAAACACAAATAGAAATACTGAAAATAGAGATTAAACGCGGACAGAGACAAATAAGAAGGATCAAGTCAACAGACGGTATGTAAATGTCAAAATAATGTTATACAGTCTAGGATAAAAATGGATTATAATTACAAAGTTACCTGAAACGTCCAAATAAGTAAAAATGATTCGATTACATAGTTCAGGAGGAATTTTCAGAATGACTTTTCCGTTACAAATAATGTGAATTGCTGCAAAATATTCGTGATTATAATCACTGATGAAAATCAAGAGAGGAAAAAAGGTCATTTTGTTCATAAAATAGTTAATGGTTTGTACAAATTTTGGGAGAGCGTGTAGAAACAATAATAATAATAATTAGACATTACGTAACAAGGTGGTAATTTTGATAAAACAAAATTGAAAGAAAAAGCTGCAACGAACTAAATAAATAAATGGTGAAGTGATGGATAATATGGGAAGTGGTTCAAGGTGATAAAAACTGTAATACCGTTTGAGGCGAAATAAAACCTTAAGCACCACTAACTACCAATCAGCGAATGACCTTGAATGCAATAATCGCAGGAAGGAGGCATTTTGGTCATGGAAAACATATATTTATGGAAAAAATGTACAAAATCTGCACTAAAATGCTCCATAGGATACCCTTCTCTGACATGTGGTGAAAACGCCTCCCAGCTGAGCATAGGAGTATCATTTGGAAGGTTACACAACATTCTATACACATAATCATCTACATGACTATAAATGACACCCTTTGAGGTCCGTTAATGGCCTTAATTCTGTTTCTAACTTGCCAAAAAGCCTTCTATAGAACTGATGTGTATCACTCTAGTGGGACCCACAAAATCATTAGAATGGTTCAATCTGTGGTGAATATATCCAAGGGATGACAAGTAGTTATAACACTCCCACCTTCTCCTCCTAATAGCGAGGCAATTTTCTCTATTTTCCATGATGCAATATCTCTGCAGTGGTGGTACCACTGAACTGTTGAAGGTAGACTATTTTCACTGTTTCAGCAGCTGCAACTGTCACAGGCTGTTTCAAAACCTAGTAACTACAAATATACAAAATCTGGGTTAAGGACAAGTGAGACCTGACGAAATATGTTCCTACAAAATATTAGAATCATCAACTTACCTTCACTGACATTTGACTTGAATCAAGAGGAATAGAACCTTCAACTCACGAGAATGAAACTCATTGGGCCATTCAAGGTCATTCGCTGATTGGTAGCTACTGGTGCTTAAAGTTTAATTTGGCCCCATCCGAAATGATAAGGGATGTATACAAAGACTGCATGAGCAGAATGAAAAATAAATAAAGCCAAGGTAGAAGCCGACATGTCAACCTGAGATCGAGCACTTCAGTTCAATCTATCAGTCGACGGAAAAATCTAAAATTCAACTAAATAATTAAAATAACCCGTTGCACAAGAGGTTGCCAGCTCTCCTGGCCCAAGTGGTCTAGTGGATAATGCTTTGGCGTTTGAAACTATGGTCACTGGGTTCGAGCCTCGGTGAGAAAATCATCACTCAATGGATAATGCAGGTACATCCAGCTGACAAATCCCAAATGCGCATCCTAGATTCCACTGCTAGTCACCATCCACCAATTAGAATATATATAAAGCTAATATTCTACTCACACAAAAAGAGTCTTCATAGGATTAAACTCGTAATCTGCAAAAACTGATCATAATTTCCTTTGAAAACTGAAAATATTCGGATCACACACACACACACACAACTTGATACCACAAATGGCAATCAAGACAGAGAACAAAATACCAAGATGGAATATACCTCTGAATAGTCGAAATGTTAATTTAGTGTCAAAATCAACTCGAGTAAATGAAACCCTTTATCTATCGATGAATTTATTTGAGTAAGAAACTCGGTAAAAAGATGTGCCTGTAGCGATAGGTTATCCCCCAGAATTATTAGCCACAGCATTCATCAGGGAACATCGGATACTGACCGTCACTGTTTAAGTTGATTTGTTTAGCTGAAGGCTTACGGTCAAGTATCCACACCATTTGGCACGCTGCCGTGTTACGTTGGTTCGTGCACGATCCCTAGATAGTTAAGCAACCATCCTTGTTCTACTAATTTGGTCCCGAAATATACTTCGTATTTCGGGCGATCGATTTGGCGTTTTACTTTGTCTTTGGTATACGCGAATTGAATTCTATAAACGTTGTGCTTATTACATCCTGTGTTAGCATACACCGTACTATGATAAGTGCTACTGATAAGAATTATCAGTAGTATATAAAGAGACGTTCAATTTTGGTGGCTGTATTGCTGCTGCCGTTGTTCTCAGCAGTTGCCTGGTCACCTTCACCAGCTCACCGATGTCCATGGGTTGTGCAGCGTTCGCCAGATGTAGTTACCGAGAAATGCGGCATGAGACACTCTCGGTGAACTGGGATGCCAATAACTGTGACTCTGACTCTTCATCCAATGTGGAGAGTGCACAACGTAGTAGATTCGTTAGCTTCACCGCCAACACCAGGGTGTCTCCGTCAGGTCCCAGCTTCGCGGCACGGGACTGCTGCATCGCCAAATGCCTGTCTGTTGGGCTGTCAAACTCCGCCACCAATCGTTCAACCAACAGCTTCCAGGTCTTCCCCCCACCCCCAGCCGTTCCACATTGTCGTACACCACCTCTGCCCGACCTCTCAGCAGGTTATTCTGTTATATATTTGTAGCCGTTTCTCAGAAAATTAAGTCATATATCTGTGAATCATATTTCCACGCGTTAGCTCCGCTGTGATTGGCTGGTAATTTTCTCAACGTTAAGCTTTTTTATTGTTTTCTCTCATGACCCTGATTCGGTATGTGAACATTGACTTAAATTGTTGTCTATAGTTTTGGCTTGTCAGTTTTGCGTAAGAATTTCAAAATTTTCCGTTAATGAGTGACATGCAATAGTCTGTGACTTGTGTTAAAAGAAAACAGAAAAGCTGTAAAATTTACAATCCTTATTATTGGTTTATGAGGTGTAAAGCACACATGGCAGACAGCAGGTCTGGAAATGGAGTTTTCTAAAATTTCAACAACACCACAGTCACTGGTTTAGCTTCAGCAGCTTGGAGTCTCAAGATAGGATTAAGGGTTAGGGATAGTGTAACGGCAGAATAGAAGAGTATATGGTGACGGAATCATTTATTGGTGACTCAATGTACAGATATTTAGGCAAAATACGTCTACCATATGGCAGGATCACAGTTTTCACATATCTTCCGTGTTGTGCTACTTTCGTCTTCGTTTCATGATCTCCACACTGTCTAACAAGCGTCGTCCAAGTATTCATTCTTTTCGCCATCAAATTCACCTCTCCGCTATTCAATATTCTTACAGATGATATAATATTTATATTTGTGTCTATATACTACTTATAAATCTTGTCAGTAGCAAATGTCACAACGGAAATAAATATTGAGGATTCCGATTTAGGCACTTTTTTCTCTTATGTTAATCTACCCTATGAGTTCTGGATAGTATTATTTGCTAATAATTCAATTTTGATTCCCCTTCTGATTGACTGGACTGAAATGCTTGGCCACTGTGTTGACATGTTGGCTCCCAGTATGGATGCTTCGACGACTTCAGGAGGAATAACCATACTACAAATTACTTCAGATTAATCGAGTTTCATTACTCAGAGTGATAAATCACCACTGTAATTTGGTGGATGCTGACTAGCATTGGAATTCAGGACAACACGCATTTCCTCCTATTTGGGAGTCATCAGTTGTTGGCTGTACCTGCAATCCCCATTCACTGATGATGTTCCCAGGGAAACTCGAACCCTGAACACATCGTTTCAAACACCAGAGTGTTATCCACTTGACTAGTTGGGTCTAAATGAAAGCATTTATCTCAGCAGAAGTCGAACACTTTATTTCAATCAACCAACGTGAGAATCAAAGCAAGAATAACAGTTTGTGCAAAACAAGATTATTATTATTATTATTCCTGTGGAACATACGACTTCAATAACACATCTCCACTCCCTTCTACTCTCTGCTGTCCTCTTCAAATGCGTCAATGATTGCCCATAATTTCTCATCTCCTCCTACAACTCACCAAACGATCTCCTCCATGTCAGCCTAGCACCGACCACCCACTCGTCATTTTCCATTGCGATTCTACTTGAGCGATGGCTTGTATTGCCTCCAATGTAAGATGATGCTATAGGACTTGACCACATTGACTCACTCTAGCTTAAAGATAGGGAGTGAACTGGTAGAGCGTGTTGGCCTCTCCACTTATTTGGGAAGTTGAGTCAGTCCCAGGGGGTTGATCGCTGACGAAGTCTTAGCACGGATATAGAAGGCTCATTTGGTATATGCCAGTTTACGCCGTCTCTGGCGTAGACATGTTATCCGGCTGTCGACCAAAGGACGTGTGTACTGCTCAGCAGCTGTTCGCTCTATCCTCTTTTATGGTAGTGAGGGAGACATAGCCATTGAAAGTGGAAGACATCAAAGGGTTGGCTGTCTGTCTCTTATCATAGGTGTCTGCGTTCTATCTCACTTGTGCAGTGGTATAATAAGGTGATCAATATTGAGGTTAGGCATAGTCGGAGTGCTAGACAGGTGGGAGGGGAAATCAATCGACGATAAGGTTGTGAATTACATCAATTGAGATCGCTAAGACATGTGTTACGCATGCATCCCTACCCGTTGCCTTCCACGAAGACGGGCAGTGTTAGCTGATATAGGATTGATCAGGATGGAAAAGAGCTAGTGGCGGTCAGACGAAAACATGGTTTCATCAGTCAATGAAATCCACAACAGTAAGTTTAAGCCAGCCAGCCACGTAGGGAGGTGTAGATTTCCTAACTGACTGGTTGGGGTCCTCGGGATACTAAAAACCAATGACATCTACAGACAGTTAGTGACATGGCTCAAAATTGTTGTCAATGGCTGGTGTAGATGTATTCACTCTTTGTGATTTATCATGTCCAACAAAACTCTACCTTTTTTCCATATTACTATTCTTTTTGCCTCATGTTTCTGTTTATTATCTCCCTCCCTTTTGAATCTCTTTTTACTCTCTTCTGTTGCTTTGTAAGCTCCATGGAGGAGGAGTGGCAACTCAAACTGCTGCATATCTGTGCCAAGTTCTATGTTGAAACCAGTCAGTCAGTTAGTCAGTCCGTCTATTTCTTTTTGTTTTGACCAATCGGTTATGTCCGCGGGTCGCCAAATATACTCGCGCATATTTTCAGTTGACTTTAAACCCTACTGATGCATATTTCTCCGCGATGAAGGAAAAATACTGTAAGGGATTATTTTATTCTTCAGATAGGACAGGACTGTGTCATATGAGTTACTGTAGATCCTGGATGAAGAGAAAATACTATGACAGAATAATTGTTTGGGAAATATCTCCTGAATAATCTAATTACAATATTCATAATTATTTGGATATTTCAACTAACTTTGTAATTATTATTAATTTTTTTCCTGTGGTTATTGCTACTTATAATCAGATATAAGTAGTATATCAGTAAACGAGTTCAGAAAAGCAAAAAGATGTTTCCGACACTGGAAAAAAAGCAATTGAAGAAAAGAACTATGAAAAGAACGTTAGAAACACTACTATGCAGAAAGCAACAATCTATCGAATGTGGTGATATTCGATCAATGTGCAAATAAAGCGTTGGAAAAATGGTATACCAAATTTGTGCACGTACGATGAGTTTCTCCCAGAACTCCTAGATTGTATATAGTGGTTCTGATATTTGCATGTCACATTTCAATGCTTCTCTTTGTGATTATGTGATGATGATATTGATAATGTGCTATTCTGCGATGTCATTTTGTTTGAGGGAATCAAGATTGTTCTAACCTTGCACTGTGTCAGCGGAAAGCTGTTTGGTGTGTTGTTCTTGTGGACAGGTTTTTGACGCCACTTTGTTGTGAATGTTCCACTCGATTCCAAATACTTGTTTTGTGATTAAAAGGTCCTATTGACAGCAGAGCTTCCTAATGGCACTGTTGAGGTAATCTTGAGTCTTTGGTGTTATTGTTGTTTTTGATTGGACAGTAGTCAGTAACTAGTGTGATATGTCTAGTTCTTTGTTTACTGCAGATTGAATTCTATCAGTCAGTCAAGTTTACAATGTAGCCACCATGCTAGGTCGCTCGCCATTACGGTGCAATGTGAATTGTTGGTATTATATGGTTGGAGACAATCAGCAGGAAGCCTTGGACCTAGGTTTCGTGCAAGTTGGCACTCATCAGCAAGGCGTATCTGCAACCTTGAAGGAACTCATGTCCCTTCTGAGATTCGAACCGGCGTCACCCATAGTTGCAGTCACAAACTTTACTTTTCATCCCGTTCCCTATATCTTATTTAAGAGATTCATTACTTCGATGAACTAGTTGTGCTAGGTTTACATTTGAAGGCGATTGTTTCCATCAGTTCGATGGTGTCGCTTCGGGTAGCCTGTTAGAGCCCCTTTTAGCAGATATCTATATGCTGAATATTGAGAGTTTATCGGAAGATTAAATCGAAAATGCACCACTTTACAGAAGGTATGTAGACGATATTGTAATCATAAGTAATAAGCCTTGTTCTGCCACCTCAATTTTAAATCGGATGAATGAAGTTCAGAATAACATATCACTTATATCTGTCTGTAGAAAAGGAGGATACTTGTTTATCTTTCCTATATATATTGCTTAGTCAGCGGCTTGATGGGTCAATAAAACTATCTGTTTATGGAAAACCTACCTGGACAGGACAGGACAGTATCTTAATTATCACAGTTTCTACCCCGTTCGGTACAAAAATGCCTCAGTAAGTCGCCTATTCAGTAGAATCCAACGAATATGCACTGAAGACACACTTGATGAAGAAGAAATAAAGCTGACACTAACTCTGGTTGATAACAATTATCCAGACAAGTTCATCAGGAGATATAAGTTAGTCAAAAACCGAAAACCCACTCTCCAACTCGCTTCTAAGAAAGACGTAAGCATCAAGCTATCCCATACTGGTGATCATAGCAGCTTGGTGACTCAACAGAGATTCAACACTGATATGGTTAAAAAGACTTTTTATACAGCGAATATCATAACAGTTGAGGATAAGGAGACGATATATCCATCTAATCCCTTAGAACATGCAGAAAATGATGTTACATAGCACTGTATTTACCAGTTTGAATGTACGTGTGGCCCCGTATATACATAGGGAGGACTCGTTGATCTCTGCACGTAATGGATTCAGAAGCAAATAAAATCTCCAGAACGCGTTAACGGTCAGAACAGGAGACCTAGCTCCTCTACTACGAAATATATATATATATAATTTACAGGTTATTCCCACATTTCTTCAACCCAGTACTCATAGTTTCGAATGGGTTGAAATCGTTATTCAACAAAACACTTGGGACACAAAAGCCATCTGTTGTGCAACAGATATCAGTTATTAATTGGTTTTAGGCCCTATTTGTCTGAGGCCTGGAACTTGATTTATGTGTTCAGAAAGAAGTAGTTATCAATCTTTCCTAGCCCTGATAACTGGATGTCTTTACTTCGAATCCGGCGGTCTGCTTAGATCACTGGGCTACTACTAGAGTTTCCATTGATCAAAATGTTGCTTAAACTCTTCTGCACTTCTAATTGTTTTAATTGTGCAACTATATCAGATGATCAATATATGAACTGGTGCGCGAATTTTAATTAGTTTCCCACTATACGCAATGTAATTTTCGAAGGAATTGATAACG